>VDFB02058242.1:341711082-341931210 GCA_007258455.2 Sequoia sempervirens | reverse complement strand
TCCACCTGCCCAACCTCAACCAAACCTATCCCAAAAAAATTGGCCAGATTTGGGAGAGGAAACTGAAGAAGTCAATTCCTTGGCCCAGCTAATGATGCTGCAACCTGATCCATTCTCTCAGCTTCAAAGTGAAGATGACCCGCTTTTACAATTTTTACAGTCCAACCTTGATTTGAATAGTTCATATGTTTCAGATAGTGGTCCTCAGTAGTGTTTCCTACAGCAACTAAATCCTAAAGGACTGACACCTAGCTTCATGTATTTTATCATAATCTACTTCCACATGATATACAGACACCCCCTTTATCACCGACCTCCATGAATGAGCTTACTAAGTAGGTAGAAATGTCTCCAGGCTATTGTCTAAATATAAATAATAAGTTGTCTCCATCTCAACAAACCGCCCTAGTCACAATGCTGCAAGTTCAACATAAATCTTTTGCATGGGACTATGGGGATATGAAGGGACTCGATCCTCAACTCTGTACTCACAAAATCTACATTAAGGAAGACTGTTCACCTATTAGGAAACCTCAAAGAAGGATAAATCCAACACTTAGGGAAATAGTTAAAACAGAGCTCCAAAAATTGCTTGATGCTGGTTTCATCTACCCCATTTTAGACAGTCAATGGGAATCCCCATTGGTCATTGTCCCTAAAAAAGGAGGAAAATGGAGAGTATGTGTAGACTACAGGGAGCCGAATATAGTAACTAAAAAGGATCATTTTCCATTACCATTTGTTTACCAAGTGTTGGATACATTGTTTGGTAAAACGTATTTTTCCTTTTTGGATGGATACAGTGGGTATAATCAAATTAGAATTTCCCCTGAGGATCAAGACAAAACAACTTTTACTAGTCCATGGGGCACTTTTTCCTATTTTGTCTTACCTTTTGGCCTATGTAATGCACCTGCAACATTTCAAAGGGTAGTGATCAGTATTTTTGCTGACATATCACATGATTGTATGGAGATCTACATGGATGACTTCACCACTTATGGAGCCACTTATGAAGAAGTATTATAAAATCTGGAAAAAGTGTTGAAAAGATGTAAGAAGCAAAATTTGTCTTTGAATAGTGAGAAATGTTTTATGATTATGCAAGAAAGAATTTTTTTAGGCCATCATATTTCTCAGGTAGGAATTCAGGTTGACCCTGCCAAAGTAAAAGTCATTCTAAATTTGCAAACACCTACAAAGCAAAAGGATGTTAGAAACTTCCTAGGCCATGCTAGATATTACAAAAGATTTATCAAAGATTTCAACAAAATAGCCAGCCCATTATATGCCTTATTGGCTAAGGATTTTGAATTTAGTTGGACTGAAGCCTGTGACAAATCTTTCCTACAGCTTAAGAACTTGCTTACTTAGGAACCTATTCTTCAAGGACCGAAGTGGAGTTTTCCTTTTCATAAACACACAAATTATGCTTCTAATTATGCAATAGGGGAAATTTTAGGATAGAAAGAATTCTATTGAGCATGCTATATATTTCATTAGCAAAAACCTGCAAGGCCCTGAATTAAACTATACAGTCACAGAAAAAGAATTGCTCGCAATTGTGTATACTTTGAACAAGTTACAACACTATGTCACTAGTTACTAGATATTTTTCCATACAGATCATGCAGCAATAAGATACCTCATGAATATGCCTTCCATATCTAGAAAATTAGCAAGATGGCTCCTGTTGTTGCAAGAATTTGATATCACAATTATTGATAAACCAGGATGGGCTAATCTGGTGGCTGAATTCTTGTCACGACTTCAAAAAACTACACCTAGCACACCAGAGGTTATTGATGATAGATTTCCTAATGAACATCTATTTTTCATTTCTACTCAGACCCCATGGTATGCAGATATTGCAAATTACTTAGTAGCCAACAAGATTCTAGACCATTTTTTCCCAAAAGAAAAACAATTGTTGGTGGAGAAAAGTTTTAACTTTTCATAGATTGGAAATTGTTTATTCTACACAAGACCTGACCAGGTCATGAGAAGATGTGTTAGGGAAGATGAAACCTATGACATATTGCATGCCTATCATGATGAGCCATGCGGCGGGCACTTTGCAGCTAAGAGAACATCTATGAAGGTGCTTGCTACTGAATACTATTGGCCCACACTACACAAAGATGTTGTAGCCTACACCAGGAAATGTGACAAATGTCAACGCATGGGAAGACCAACAAGGTCTGATGAAATGCCCATGTATCCACAAGTGGTAGTCAGTCCCTTTGATAAGTGGGGCGTGGATTTTGTTGGGCCTATTGACCTTTCATCCAATGGGAAATCATATATTTTAGTTTGTACTGATTATGTAACTAAATGGGTATAAGTGAAAGCAATGACTCATGCCTGTGACAACAAGGTTGTTGAATTCCTATATGATCAAATCTTTAATCGGTTTGGAGTCCCAAGGGAACTTGTCATAGATCAAGGAGCTCAATTTACATCCAATTTAATCATTGCACTAATGAATGATTACAAAATCAAACACAAGAAGTCTAGCCCCTATCACCCTCAAGCCAATGGTTAGGTAGAATTTACCAATAGAGAAATTGAGGTGATCCTTATCAAGACATTCCAACTACACAAGAAATATTGGAGCAGTCGACTTCCTAAAGCCATATGTGCCTATAGGACAATGTGGAAGACAACTACAAGGTTTACTCCTTTTGAATTACTCTATGGAAAAACTGCTATGTTACCAATAGAATTTGAGCATAAGACCTTGAGGACTGCTCTAGAGCTTAATATTGACATTTCAGAAGCCCAAAAGGAACCCCTCCTATAGCTGAATGTGTTAGACAAAATCAGAAAAGCGGCCCTACAGCAAACTAAAACTATACAATAGCAAAGGAAAAAATGGCATGACCGCCATATCAAAACTAAGCAATTCTCTGTCGGTGATTGGGCGCTGCTCTATGACTCCAAGTATAAGGAAAATCAAGGTAAACTCACCACTAGATGGCTTGGTCCTTATGAAATTGAGAATGTATTTGATAGTGGTTCAGTTCAATTAGTCACAATAGATCATGTTCGATTCAAGCTACTGGTTAATGGACACCGTCTTAGGTTGTATTGTAATCCAACCTCGAAAGAATAATTTATGTAGTAGTTTGTTCAGGATCCTGACATTGATCTTCCTACAACAAAAGGCTATGGCCTTTCTCCTGCAGCTTCACCTTAATTTTACAATGCATGCTCATAATAAAGGTTTCCTTTTTAAGGAAGCCCTTTTTTCTTCGTTGTCCCTCATTGCCATCTCTCACTTCCTTTTCTTCCATCTCATCCATCCATCTCATCCATCCATGTCACCCATCCGCATCACCCATCCATCTCATTCATCTGCACCACCCTCAATTATGATTTCATTCCCAACTATCATTTCATGCTAAAGCTGTCATCTTTCTCAACACATACGGGCATTTATTGAAAGGTACATGATATCTTTTGTTGTTCCATCATTGATTTATTTCATTTTATTCATCCACTACTATATCTATATCAGTCATTATTACCTGATCTTCACCTATCCTTTACTACATGTGTGGACACATGTCACATTTTAAGTAGGGGGTGGTATAATCCATTTTAAACTTTTACTTACGCCACTATCACAATTATTTGGATATTTTTATTTTCTTGTACTTTCCAAATATGACTACATGTTTCCATCCTAAATTACAATTAAAACTACTTGTTTTAAGTAGTTGTAACAATCATTACATGCAAATATCTTTTGAGCTCATTCTTCGAAAAGAAGAGAAAAGTGACGGCAGGACAAACAGAAGCAGAAGCAGAAAAAGTAAAAAGTTTTCTTTGGATTTTTATAAAGGAGTTTAAGTTTCAGCTGAGACAATTTTGAATATGGGTGGTCAACTGGTAAGACATGAGCCTGTAGCTCATGAGTTATTGACACAAAATCCTCAAACAGTTCAAGCATTTATCCTCTATAGTTGGTTGAATTACTTTTTGAGGTTAGATTATTTCAATGAGGAAGCCACAGGTGAATTTTTAAGAACTCTTTCTGAAGGAGAGGCTACAGTATGGGGTTTAACGGTAGCTATAATAAAGGAATGAATTGTAGAGGTACCCGAGCTTCCAGCTGTTGGAGAGAATTTTTCTTCAGATGCTTTTTCTACTAGGGTAGAATTTATAGTACCAACTGATGGACCCTTGGAGTTGTCTAAGCAAGGATGCAAGCGAGTGTCATTGCCTCCCCCATATCCAGAATATGTTGCTTTTATAATCAGGTACTTAATGTGTGAAGGTCATTTTTCTTACCTACATTCCTACCATTTTAAATTGTTGAGTCGTATGAGGCATGGGTTAGCTGTTAATATCTCAAACTTTTTGTTAAATTTTCTAAAACAATGTGCCCATGAAACCCAAAGGGGGAAGGATAACTTTGTTACCCACCACGCCCTTATTAAACTGTTGATTGAATGCTCCCTAAGGGATGTGTCACCTCTTTCCTAGCAAGAATTTGTTGCCCAAAAGAGCTTGCAACTTCCAAAACCCCCTAGGGAACTTCCTGTGTGGCCTAAGAAAAAGAAAAAGAGAATAGCATCTACCAGTAGGGAAACAGGGCAAGGGTCATCTGCTCCTACAGCACCTAGTCCTGTAGCCTTCACACCAGAGTCCTTTGCTCGAGTATAAACTAGGTCTGCCAGTAGAAGAGAAAAAGGAAAAACAAAGGTAGGAGAATCATCTGGGGTAGAACAAACCCAAGAATCTGACCCTCATCCTCAGAAGAGGCAACACTCTACTCCTCTAGCATCCTCCCCTACAACAATTTCTCCTACAGCAACGCCTGTTGCCACCACAAGTTCACCATCATCTTCTTCTGTTAAGTCTAAGCCCTCTAGGAAATTCAGAAAGAGGAAAGCTACAAGAGCACCTCCAGCAGCTGCAACATTGCCAAGAAGAGTTTCAACAAGAAAAAAATGTAAACTCACCCCTGTCTCACCTCAACCTAAAATTATAATAATTTCAGAGGAATCTGTAGAATCTGAACATAATGTTTCTTAGGATGTATCTGAGAATGTTGCACAAAGTCCATTTGTTATTCCTGGGGAAGAACAAATTGAGATAATGGAAGTTGAGCATGATAAAAGGGGGATGCCCAGTCTCGATGACTTGGTTGACGTGGCTATACAAATTTTAGAGGAAGCACAATCTCTTCCACCATAGCAACAGGAATTTATCCTATAGCAAGAAGAGGAAGAACAGCCTGTACAATTTGAGGTATCCAATAAAGCCTCATTACCTTCTACAACTTTTCAAGAAATGATTGTTTATAAAAAGACATTTTTGATTGAATTTTTTGAACATCTTAGAGCTACATGGAGGCCGGTCACATTTCAGACCCTGAGTTTCTGCCACTTAGCCAAAACTAAAGTACAACAAAATCTTTGGGAAGTAGAGAAGAAGTAATTGCAAAGAAAAATTGAAAGGCAAGAACAGGAAATTCAGGAACTAAAGGAGAAAATGAATGAAATGATGAAGGTAACTAGTCAAATCATGGAATGTAGACCACCACTCGGGGTTTATGCCCTGTGCCTTAAGGAACAATTCATGTGGTTTCGGCTAATGAGATTTTTAAGAAACCTAAATCTTTTTATTCATATAGCTAAAGAATTTTATGATGCATACCAAGTAGCCCCTAATTGGTTGAAGAATTCTTTGTGTGAATTCTATCTACATGGTTTTATAATTCCCTCTGAAATAGAGTGGAACCCACTTCTGTATATACGTGATATTCATTTAAGATCACTAATGTCTTGGGAAGCAAATGAAACTAATTATAGAAAACAATTGGAAGCCTATGAAGAAGCTGAAAGGGATGAGCCCATTCCATTGCAACTTGAGAGTTCAGATCCCTACACAATGTTGAAAACTTGGCTTACCATTGCATATGGCTTCAATGATCAAGCAGTAAAAATGAAAATATTTGATCTTAGGAAACAAGTATATGTTGAATTTAAAGGCCATCCATATCCATTTTGGAAGTTTTCATCTTCTAGAATTGAGAAGAGATGGGAAAAATTAATTGTTGGTTTAAGAAGGTCTGAGCCTCATAGCCCCCTAAATTTCATGGTAGTCCTCATAAGAACAGAAAGGTACATGCAGCTTGGTCTTCAGAAGAGGTTTGAGTTATGGTTTCCTTTGACATTTCAACTTCATGTGCTGATGTGGCCACTTTGTCCCTACCGAGCTACATATATTAATGAAGATACAGAAGCCCGTAGGTATGAAAGTGGTAGAATTTCAGAGGTTTTTATTACAAGTTCATAACTTCATTTTAGGGTCATGCCACAACTACTGATTTTAGGGAGACAACCAGGAAGTTTAATGTTGGAGGACAAGCATTAGGTTAAGTAGGGGGCAAATAACGAGCCCAAAATATGCTCATAATTTGAGTATTATGTTATATTTTTAATACCCTTACTTTTGTTGTTAATAGTTTTAACTCTTCAAAAACCTTTTATCGGGTGGTATCCTATAGCAATACATTCCTATATTCCTGCAGCCTAACATTTTGATATGTCTATATTTATTACTCTATTTGACTTCCCAAATGACTAGTATAACGCATGTAGTTTTTGAATAATGAAGTAGATTTAATATGTGATTAATGAATGAATATTGTGTAGTTTCCATGTGTGTTTTCTTTCACTTCTATTGCCTTGTGTTTCGCAGGTTGTTGAAGGAAGTATGAACAAGTCAAGTGCAGCTAATCTCAGCCTTGCAGTAAAGTCCATTTTCTGCACAACTTCGAGGAAGTTGTTCTGGTGAAGACTCTCTAGCTGAGTTGTTGGGAAGAAATTTAAATCTTAATTAATCTGGAAAGAGTGGAATGCTGAATTTTCTCTGAATAGTGTTGAGCGAATAAGTTCATTTGTGAAGTTTGTTCCTTAGTTCCAGGATACATTTATATCCATGTCTTTCTCTATTAGGGTTAGTTAGTTAATTGCTTTCCTAATCTAAAAAGTGTTCCTCCTATGTGAGTGAACAAGATAGAAAGCAGATTATGTATGAATTAGAGTCATAATAGGAATCAAAGGTTTATTAGTTTTCTATAGTAGAACAATCAATGTAGATGATTTCAAGTTATGAATAAAAGTTGATGAAGTTCTGAGTACAATCTTTTGTGTAAATTAGTTGATGCTTGCTAAGGGGGCCCACTTAGTGAGTATCTGTAGTTGAGTATTTGTTTATCCTTTGTTAATTATAAGTTATATTTCATTCTAGAAAGTTTCAGCACAAACTCAGTCTTATATTGTTCCTGCAGCATCAGGAATCCATCCCTATGTTTGTTCCTGCAGCATAAGGCTAGTTCATAGTTTATTTCTTAGTTTTAGTTGTTATGATTTCTGCTTTGGTTAAATTATTGTTGAGTTAAGAGAACTTTTCATTACCTTCCTATAGCATAGGTAGAATTATTTTCAAGTATTTATTTCCAATAAGTTGTGACTAAAACCAGTTCTTAGTGCACATACAATGCCACTCCATTTCAAGTATACATTCCCTGGTTTGAAAACTAAATGAATGACCATGAAAAGATATTAGTCACCTACTGGAATGTCCAATTCCCAGGTTAGGATTCCCCATGATTTTCATATCCTTTTGTGGGTGTGACCAGCTAGCTCCAATAGAGCACGGAGTTAGGGGTGTGAGAGGTCAACAAGGAGGCAGAGGTGGGAGAGGTAGAGGATATGGAGGATGAGGAGACGAAGGAGGGTGAGGAGATGATGGGGGTGATGAAAGTGGAGGAGGATGAGGAGATGGAGATAGACAGGTGAGGAGGGATAGGAAACAATGAGATGGTAGGTAGCTCCCACCCATCTGAGAGGAGGCAGAGATGGGGAAGGATCAACCAGAGGTCAAGGAAATAGTAGAGGCACTAGTACAGGCTGAGGAGCAGGATACAGAGATGCCTAGAGTGGAGGTTGCACAACCAGAGGCTACAGAGGTCGAGGCAGGTGGGGATGGAGGATAGGTAGGAGGAGAGGAGGAGGTAGATATGGATGACGTAGAGGAGATTCTCCATGAGAGGATCATCATGAGTGAGGAGGAGGTGGCAGAGGAGGTGGGGACTAGAGAGGGAGAGGGGTCAATGGAGGAGATGATAGCCGCTTTACAGGTTCAGGTGGAGGCCCTAGAGGCATAGTTGAGAATAGTGACTGTTGAGAGGGACAACCTTAAGGATGAGAGGGATGCCTTTTAGGTAGAGAGGGACCTGGCAATTATTGGGTAGCAGCGAGTAGAGCAGTAGATCATTGATTTTATAACCACCTACAATGGATCGGTGGTTGATATTGCACAGGAGCTAGTGAGGAAAGGTGCAGTGACCTAGTATTACAAAGGCTTGTATGAGAGGGTTGTACCACTAGAGAGGAGGGAGCCTAGCTTTTCATTGGTGGAGACCAATAGATCATAGGGCAGAGCACATAGTAGGTCAGAGGGTGAGACTTCATATGCCATGCGGGCCACCCCATATGAAAGACCTCCCACCATAGGGCACAGGACTACAAGGGCTAGAGATGAGGGCAACTCTGAATTGATTGTCTTTAGCTTTTATCATTTTAGTATAAATACATTGATACACTTGATTATCAAGCCTATGAGCTCCATTTTATTTATGCACCATGACATTGTACCTATGACACATGATTTTTTAGCAATATATATGATATGTTTTTGGTGGTGGTTGATGATATGTATTATGATGTTTGTATGCATTTATGATGACATACTATGTGGTGAATGCTTATGTGTTTTTTATGCATGTTCATGTACTGAGTTGCGATATAATGGATGATTATGCATGTATGATTATGATGTTTTTTGATGCATTCTATATGATGATGAGATGGTTTTGATGCAATTTATGATTATGTATCTATGACTATGTTATAATTTTTTATGATTTTATTATATGTAATGTGGATGACCTAACATTTACTAAATGCAATATGATGATGATCTATATGATTAATTAAATATCACATTTACTAAATGGTCATATCACATTGTCTGGTAATTAATTAAATATTTTTAATATTTAATTAAAATCTTTTGATTCTATCTACATATAAATAAATTTAAATAATTTATTTATATTGTTCATGATTTCATTTTGATTAAATATTTAATCACCTTTTCATATTCATTTCTTAATTAATTAAATAAATGTTACAATTTATTTATATTAATTATCATATAATCTTAGTTTGAATATTTTATTCAAATAAAGATTAAAATATTATAATTCTTCTAAATATCATTTGTAATTAAATATTCCAAAATATTTGATTATTTCCTCTAATCCAATATTCATTCTTAAATCATTTCAAAATTCCTCTAATTCAATTCAAAAATCTATTCATAATTAAATATTTCCAAAAATATTTAATTAATTCTTCTAAATATTTCAAAAATCTTCTAAAGTCACATCATGATTAAATATTCCAAAAATATTTAATTAAATCTTCAATAGTTTTAAAAAATCAAAAATCAAATATCAAAAGCAATAAATGAAATTAAATAAATTTAAATATTTATTTAATTTGGGATTTATCTTCAACTCCCGGGAAACAAACTGCCAAAACAGAAAATTAAATTTCTCTGTTTCTGTGCAGGCTTGTTCCCGTGGGTTGAAGACAGGATTCCATTCTTCTCTCCAACCTCTCAACCTCCCCCATTTTCTTCTCAACCTCTCAATCTCTCACCATTCAAACTTACCAGACAAATTCATAGCCGTAGATTCTTGCCAGCCGGGATGGAGCCTGCAAAAAATCTATAAATACAGCTGCCGGGAGCTCCAAAATCATATATAGAATTTGAAGCAAGTAAACTATAAGCAAATTGCATAGTATTCCCAGCATTCATAGAGCATTTTCATAGCAATAGCATAGAATCATAGCATAATAGCAGTAGAATCATGACATTTTCAATTCACAGCCCCTGTACATAATCTACAGCCCCTGTCCATATTCATCTGCATTTTCACTTTCATCAGCATCTAGAATAGTTTTCTTTTGCATACTCGTTCTGCAGCAGCCATTTGGAGAAGCTTACACAATCTGAGAGCCAAAAAGCTTCAAAAGAATCTCTGTGGATAGAGAAAAATGGGACGGCACTAAAGATTTTGTTTGTTTAAATTTAATTTAAATTTCTTTAGTTTAATGTTTCATTTAGTGTTTTTGTTTTTATTTACATTACAATTAAGCATATAACACATTTTTGGCGCCCACCGTGGGGCACTTGCCCCCTTTTTAATGTTTTGTTTGAAGTTTTTTTGACAGGTTACAGAAAAAAAATAGCGGAATAGCGCAGACGACACGTTTTCGGAAGAACACCTCCAGTTTAGCGTTTGTAATTAATCTTTCAGCGCCCGTAACTAATCTTTCAGCGCCCGTGACTAATCTTTCAGCGCCCGTGATTACTGTTTCAGCGCCCGTAACGACTGTTTTAGCGCCCGTAACTAATCTTTCAGCGCCCGTGACTAATCTTTCAGCGCCCGTGATTACTGTTTCAGCACCCGTAACGACTGTTTTAGTGCCCGTAATTAATCTTTCAGCGCCCGTAACTACTATTTTAGCGCCCGTGATGAATATTTCAGCACCCGTAATATGTTTTGCAGCGCAAATTTTTAGAAGACTGTAATCTGTAATCTGTAACTGTAGTTTAGTCTAACTGATTCCGACGCAGCCGCGGACAGTTTTTAAAAATCTAAAAAAAAATTATCAATCCTAGGGTAGTCATCTAAAAGCAAAAATAAAAAATAAAAAATTATCAATCCTAGGGTAGACATCTAAAGCATAAAATAAAGCAATCCTAGGATAGACACTTCATTTTTCAATTTAGGCTTAAAATGAATTTTCTGTTTATGTGAAGCAATATCTTCACTTAGTTAGAAAATTTTTATTTTGGTGCTTAACAATTGAACCTAGTGTTTGCTTTGTTCTCAGTGATAGGCCTATGCTCTCCCCTTAACTGGGTGATCAAAATGCCAAACTCACTTATTTATTTTTATGCATTTTTAAGTTTTATTAAAACCTTGTAGAGAGCTTGCTCTTGTGGGAAAAAGTACTCACCCAAGAGGAACGACTCAAGTGGGTTCAAGCCAAAGCCAGGCTATTCCACCCCACTATAAAATTTAAAGCAAAATTGGGGAAACCCTCTTTTGACGGTAGTGTGCATTGATAACCATCCCTAAAGCCTTTGTTCTAAAGGTAGGGAGGTCTCTCGAGGGAGTCTATCATTTGCCGCACCGAACGGAAATCCTTACTACGAACCTAGTGTAGTAACTAACCGAGTCAGTTTCCGAACATTGTTTCAATCACAGTGCAAGGGAGGGAAGAATCTACCCCCAAGATACTCACCATATAACTGCCAAGGATTGTTTGCTCAGGGGATCTAGTATCCACTTCCGTCACTCTGAGTACGCACCTGGAAAAGACAAAAACACGGGCGCCCTTTCGGGGGTGACACGGCTGTGTGAGTCGACGCAGTTTTAAGATGTGGGCTATTGATTGCTATGATGACCTACTTGAGAACTAAGAGTGAGTCTGTTTGAAGTGCTTGTCATGTGTAAAACCTGTTAAAACAATTTTTGAAAAACATTTTGGTTACACACTTGATGTTTAGCATAGGACTTAAAACAACTGTTTTAAATTTGTTTGATGTGTTTTCATTACATTAATTTAGATAAAGACCATCCAAAACACTCATTATCATATTGACCAATCTCATGTTACGAGATTGGAAATCTACAAAATTTGTAAAGAAATCCGTTTCCAAAAGGATTAAGAAGCCAAAGAAACCTCTCAACCACAAGAAATTATTAAAGAAACAACAATTCTTATATCAAAGTCAAAATTTTTTACTTAAATATAGAACTTTTCTTCATAGGTATCATGATTGTGTTAGAGGTCTTTCAGATGATTATGCCATAGAGCCCTTGTATTCACAAGCTTATTTTCAAAGAAGAGCCCTTTCTCAAAGGCATAACCATAGTCAATGCATCCGTTTTAGTTATATTCCCCAACTAGCAATCGAATACTCTACTCATCCAAATCAAATCTTACAATAGAGAACTTAGAATACATTAGGCATCTATCACAAAATCCATCTTTTTACAAAGCCATGATCAAAACTTCATAAAGTGCAAAAATCATCATTTTCTTGATCTTTTGCTTATATTCCCACTAACAGGATTTTCATCCTTTCACTTAGGGAACAACACAAGCTATAAGATTAGAAAATTTCATATAAGTCATAGAATTTTCATTCTATTCTGACTTTCATACATACCACATCAATTGCACTATTTCACTCTTTTGATCAAAAGTAAGTAAAATTTGGAGTAAAATCTATGCCTGTTCTCACGAGATCTCAAAAACAAATGGAAAAAGACGAGGGAGAAACTACAACTAGTAAAATGGGTGATCGAAATGAAAAAGAAGAGGAAACATTTAATCTTGATGAGATAACGGAAGAAAAGCTTCAAGAAGCAGAACAAGATCCTCAATTCCATACTCTTATGGAAAGAATCCTAGAACGTAACAAAGAAAAATACTTCCTTTCATTAGCTAATCAAGGAGCTAAGTTGCCTCACACCTTTGACATAGAGGGGATTAAACAGAATCCTGAAAATCCTCCTAATGACTTTAGTGCTCTTAACCAACAGATAAAAGAATTACAAGGGCAAATAAAGGAAATGCAAGGAGGTACAACAAAGAAATATGTTTTGGAAGACATATCTCCTTATCCATTTGATAGGAGTCTTCAAATGATCCCATTTCCAAAGCATTGTGAAATTCCTAAGTATGATAGGTATAATGGAAAAATCGATCCCATAGACCATGTTAGGGATTTCCGAAACATGAGTCTTGAATTCGCCTATGATGATACTTACTTAATGCGATTATTTCCACGAAGTTTAGGTGTACAATCCATGGAGTGGCTTTCAAAAATCACTCCACCTATCAAAACTTTTGAGGAGTTGATAAATCAGTTTATCTCACAATACTCCTACAATATTCAACATCAAATAACAATGCTTGATCTTTGTAAAGTAAAACAAAAAGTAGGAGAATCCTTTACTACATTTTTACAAAGATGGAGAAGATTATTTGCACGATATTCTCGTCCTATTCCTGAAAAGGAAAAGATGGATATTTTTATCAATAGCCTTGATCCAGAATTAAGCTATAGGCTTAACCTTCATTGTCCTCATAACTTTGAAAAACTAATTGAAAATGCAATCACTATTGAAGGGGCCTTGGTTAAAAGAGGAGTGATAAAACTTGATAATCCAAGTACATCAAATCAAAACAATGATAAAACAAGGTTTTGGAATAGAAACAAAAATGTTGTTAATGATGGTATAGTGGATGCAAATAATTTACGAACAAGACCATCTGGTTTCAATCTATCAAGTGCTCCAAGAAACAATTCACAAGGAAATACAATTCAACAAGGAAACAACAATCAACAAGGACAAATTTCCAAGCAAGAGAACATGACCAATCAAAATACCAATCAAAATCGTGGTAATTTGAATAATAATCTTGGCAATACCCAAATATCAAATCCGTCTAGACCTTCATTCTTTTCAAATCGACGGACTTTTACTGCTTTGGGTCAATCTCTTGAATCTGCTCTCAAGGAACTTCTTGATAATAAGGTTATCACTTTACCACCACAAAGAGATTATGAGCCACGAGTTAAACCAACATCATGGAATGACTTGTATTATTGCAATTATCATCAATGTAAAGGCCATAGGACAAACAATTGTCAAGCTTTGAAAAATCTAGTACAAGATTTAATTGACAATGGTACTATTACAATTGAGGGACATCATACCAATGATGATCATCAAGCATTCAAAGATCCTTTGCCAAACTACCAAAAAGGGGAAACATCAGATACCAAAGCCAAAAGCATACATAATGTTGAAGACAATATAATCCGCCATATTTACACAGATGATAATCGGATTAATGTTATCAAAATTAAAGGAAAACAAGAATATCAACAGGTTAATGTAACAACAAGAGGTCAAGCAAAGGTTTTTTTAAAAGGAAGTTCGTCTAAAACAACTATTTCTTCTCCAACTCAGTATAATCTGGTTGATCAATTGAGAAAAACATCAGCTCAAATTTCTATTCTTGAACTTCTAAAAATATCCCCCATACACAAAAATATTTTAGAAGAAGCGCTTGTAAACACAACTGTTGATACTGATCTAGATGCAAACAGATTTCAAGCCATGGTGGGACATTTGTCTTCCCCCACTTGTCTTTCATTTTCCGATAAAGATGATGCTTCTATGACACATCCACATAATTCCTCGTTATATCTTGAAGTCATGATCCATAAACATCGAATTAGATGTGTCTTAATAGATGGAGGAGCCGGTTTGAATATTTGTACCTTAAAATTGATAAATGCCTTAGGAATTTCAGAAAATGAAATTGATTCACGAAGGAAGATAACCATTAAGGCATATGATGATGAAGAAAGAGCTTCTAAGGGATTAATATTGCTACTTATCAGAGTGGGACCTGTTGTGAAGAATACTTTTTGTCAGGTTCTAGATCGAGATTTGTCTTATAACATACTTTTGGGTCGTCCGTGGATTCATGATATGCAGGCCGTACCATCAACATATCACCAATGTATCAAGTTTCCATATGATGGACAAGAAATAACCATACAAGCTGATTACAATAGTACCCAAACTTGTTCCAATATTAGGGTGAGTCAAGATGTCTTTATGCCACACAATAGAGAAGCTCTTGTTGTTTCTTCTTCTAATTTACAAGTCCAATTGCAAGAATTGACAAACAATCTTGATACTAAGCTGAAGTTTAAAGACAAAGGGGTAGGTGAATATTCACTATCTCTTTCTACTTTACCTCCTTCTCCAAGATCACATGGATTACCAACTTTATCAAATCAAAAGACTGCAATTGCTTCTACATCTCAAACTTCCGTGCCAATCACAAAGTTTGATGGAAAATTCATTAGAGCTAATACCACTGAAGAAGAAGCTGAAGATAGGGACATTCTAAATTGGCTATACAAAGATGAAGATGAATCTCTCTTACACATTAAGTTGCCTAAAGAACAATATGGTAAAGGGTACGCTATCATGCAAAAGATGGGTTATGAAGGGAATGGTCCTATAGGGAAACGAAGAGAAGGAATTGTGGAACCAATTCAGCCTATTTCAAAGCATTCAACTGATAAAACAAGACTTGGATATGATAAAGATAAAGAAGAATTTACTTCACAGCAGACATCATTAGTTCATAAAGGAGAATCTGTGTCAGATAAATCTCATGAATCAGTTTTCCAATTGCAAAATAGTTCAGATACTGATTCTAATGAATATGAATGGGACACCATTTATAATGATGAATTTTGGAGGGATAAACAAATTGATACTATACATAAATATGCACCTGTTCTTATACAAGGAGAAGGATCAAGGCCTCCACTCGATTATGTTTTACAAAGCGATCATGACTCAAGTGAGGAAGAGTTAGATTCTAACGAGATTGATAATCAACAGGAGAATACCATCATAGACCTTGTCTACTATGAGGATGACAACCATATCATGACTTTGAAAATTCAAGACCTTACCCAACCTAATGATCCTATGCCTTTAGTTTATCCAGAACTTATAGATTGGGGCATTGACGCACCTATCCATATTCCTACATTCAGTAATGATGAAGATGTTATAACTTTCCTTTGTTCCTCAAATGAAGAAAACAATTGTTTCATTCAAGAATCTTATACTCATGATTTTGACAAGGAGAGTGTCAAGTCTCTTAGCTGCAAAATAAATGAAATAAAAGATGGATCTATTGGTGAAAACCGAAAAAAGGCAGTGGTAGATCAAAACAAGAGAAAAATAAAGAGCGAATCTGACAGTGAAAACCTTTCTGAGGCACTAAATGATGAGAAACTTGACACTCTTCCCAAGTATTATCATGAAAGATCTTCTATTTTGATTGAACCAACAGAATCAATCAACATAAGTACACCAGAGCAGCCAAAAGTTTTGCAAATTGCAGCATCATTAACAGTTGAAGAAGCCCAGAAATTCATGCAATTCTTGAAGGATAATCAAATTATCTTTGCTTGGCTACATGTTGATATGCTGTACATCCAATCTGATAATGCATCATTTATCTATCAAACCTGGGATAAAACCTGTAAAGCAAAAGCTCAGAAAGATGCATCCACATGTTGCATTAGTGGTCAAGGAAGAATTAAAGAAGCTTTTAGATGTTGGATTCATTCAAACTATTGACTATGCAGAATGGATTTCAAACATTGTACCTGTTTCAAAGCCAGATGGAAGGATCAGAGTTTGTACAGATTTCAGGGATTTAAATAAAGCATGCCCTAAAGATGATTTTCCTTTACCTAACATAGATTTGATTGTTGACTTAACTGTTGGTCATGCAATGTATTCATTAATGGATGGATTCTCAGGATACAACCAAATAAAAATTGCAACAGAAGATCAAGATAAAACAGCGTTCACATGTCCTTGGGGTACTTATTGTTGGAATATAATGCCATTCGGGTTAAAGAATGTTGGAGCTACTTATCAGAGAGCAATGACAACTATTTTTCATGATATGTTGCATACATTCATGGAAGATTATGTTGATGATTTACTTGCCAAATCTCATACACGAGATGAACACCTAGAAATCTTGTCAAAAATCTTTGTCATAATGGAAAAATTCAATGTTCGACTGAATCCAAAGAAATGTGTCTTCGGTGTTACATCTGGAAAACTCCTAGGGTACATTGTTTCAGAAAAGGGTATAGAAGTTGATCCAGAAAAGGTACAAGCTATAATGAACATGCCTCCACCACGAAATATCAGTCAATTAAGATCCTTGCAAGGAAGATTACAGTCCATCAGAAGATTTATAGCTCAACTGGCAGACAAAATCTTTCCATTCACACATCTATTACATAAAAATGTTCCATTTAAATGGGATGACAAATGTGAAGCAGCATTCAATCAGATTAAGCAATATCTTACACATCCACCAGTTCTAATTCTACCTATTCCAGGAGAGCCGCTTATACTCTATATTTCAGCAACAGAAGTATCTTTGGGTGCATTGCTAGCACAAGAAGATTCTACAGGTAAAGAAAGGGCTATATATTATATCAGCAGAACCTTAACAAGACATGAGTTAAACTACAGTTTCATTGAAAAAGCTTGTCTTGTAGTAGTGTTTGCTTCTCAAAAGTGGTGACATTATATGTTGACTCATATAGTTAAGCTGATAACAAAGATAGATCCATTGAAATACCTATTAAGCAGAGCCACTTTAACAGGAAGACTTGCAAAATGGGTAATGATCTTAAGTGAGTTTGATATTCACTATGTAGATCGAAAAGCAATTAAAGGACAGGTCATTGCAGATCAGTTAGCTGAAGCTCCTTTACAAGAAGACAATCCAATGCATATTGAGTTTCCTGATGCAGATGTCTTTACAACAACAATTCAGAGACCGTGGGCATTGTACTTTGATGGATCTTATAGACAATATGGCTCGGGGGCAGGGATTCTTTTTGTTACACCTGAAGGACATACCATCTCACGATCATATCGGTTGATGTTTCCTTGCACAAATAACATAGTAGAATATGAGGCATTACTCATAGGATTAAAGATAGCTTTGGAATGGCAGATTACAGAGCTGGAAGTTTATGGTGATTCACAACTTATCATTAATCAAATTAATGATGACTATCAAACCAAAGATGATAAGTTGCTACCATACAAAAACATGGTGGATGATTATAAGAAATATTTTGTGTCAATCAAGTTTTCACAAATATCAAGAATTGAAAATAAAGCTGCAGATGCAATGGCTACCATTGCTTCTTTATTACAAATATCGGAAGATCAAACCAAGTATGAATTCTTGGTGGAACAATTGTTTTCTCCTGCATATGATAATCTTGAAACCCAAGTTATATGTCATTTAACTGGTTCAGATTCACCCTTATATGGAAAAAATTATACCTATTTGAAAGATAACATCTTGCCTTTAGATTTATCCCGCAACCAAAAATAGAATTTCATACGCCAATTATCCCGTTATACCTCAATTGCCAATATCCTTTATAGACGTGGTCTTGATGGTACACTCCTTAGATGTCTTGAACGTGACGAATCTGAAAAAGCCTTACAAGAGGTTCACGGTGGTATTTGTGGAACTCACTCAAGTGGTTTGACCTTAGCGAAGAAACTTGTCAGAATGGGATACTATTGGCCTACCATGGAGCAAGATTCTTTTACTTTTGTTAAGAAGTGTTCTAAATGCCAGATCCATGGGAATCTTATTCATGCACCTGCACAAGAATTGCAGCCTTTTATTTCAACATGGCCTTTTTCTCAGTGGGGATTAGATCTTGTTGGTAAAATACATCCTTCATCGTCAAATGGTCATAAGTTTATCATCACAGCTACTGAGTATTTTACAAAATGGATTGAGGCCGTTCCTCTAACAACAGTGACTGGTAAACAGATATCTTCATTTATCTTGAATTACATTATTTGTAGATATGGAATTCCTAATTCTATTGTTACTGATAATGGAAGACCTTTTAAGAATCAGGATGTTGATGAACTTTGTGAAAGATTTCATATCCAACACAGGTACTCTACACCTTATTATCCACAGGGTAATGGTCAAGCAGAAGCTTCTAATAAAACCATTTTGAAGATATTGAAGAAGACAGTAAATGATGTCGGACGTGATTGGCATGTTCAACTCAACCCAACTTTGTGGGCATATAGAACTAGTATTCGCACACCAACAGGAGCTACACCATATGCTTTAGTCTATGGAGCAGAAGCAATCTTACCATTGGAAGTTGAAATACCTTCGCTTAGGGTTTCACTTAAGGGATTGATAAGTGATGAAGACTACCGAGTTTCTCACCTTCAAGAACTCGAACTGTTAGATGAAAGACGCCAACATGCAACTGATCACTTGAAAGGTTATCAACAAGTCATGTCTCGTAGTTATAACCACAGAGTTAAGCCACGGGCATTTCAAGTGGGTGACTTAGTTTTGAGGGAAAATCCACGTAATCAGCAAGATAGAGAAAAGAAAGGCAAATTTGAACCTAATTGGCTTGGTCC
The DNA here is from genome assembly GCA_007258455.2 of Sequoia sempervirens. Classification (NCBI taxonomy): domain Eukaryota; kingdom Viridiplantae; phylum Streptophyta; class Pinopsida; order Cupressales; family Cupressaceae; genus Sequoia; species Sequoia sempervirens. The sequence goes on along the minus strand of VDFB02058242.1, from coordinate 341,911,985 downwards.
ATTTGTTATTGTAGCAGCATATGGTTCTGGAGCATATCAGTTATCCACATCAGAGGGGGACCTGTTTGAAGATCCAATCAATAGTATTCATCTTAAGAAATTCTATGTCTAAAAAGTCCTGAAAAAATCAAAAAATCATAAAAAGTCCTGAAAAAATCAAAAAAATCATAAAAAGTCCTAAAAAAATCAAAAAAATCAAAAAAAATCCTGAAAAAGTGCAATAAAAACAAGTGGTGAAAACTTGGCAAACAAGCGCTACTTGTGATCGAAATGGGCTCCTCCATTTATTAGTTTATGTCTTATTTTCACTTTAGGCATCATTCATCCATGACTATCATCTGTATATATCTTTCATTATCCATACCATATAAAGTGGGAATCTTTAGGTTTCATCATGGCTTGATGAAATTTGTACATATCTTTTATCTTTAGGTTGTATTTACACTAGGGGAAAAACGCAGAAACATACAAGAGAGGGGCAACGAGCTTTCAAAATATCACAAGCAGACAAATAACAGCTTGACAAAACAAAACAAACATTGTCAAATCAAATCAATCACAAACATGTTTATGCCAATGAAAATCAAAAACAACATGATCCAAACAACTATTGAAGTGAGAATATCAATAATGATAACCAAATTGGATGATCTTAATCTGAATAAATGTTTGAAATGCCTTAAGCAGGATTTGAATAGTTGTTTGATTTTCTATCATATCTCTGGAGTAATTCGATGATGTACTGAACTAGAAAAGCAAGGAAGAAGTATGATTTTCGTTTAGGAGAAATCATTAGGTACTATAATTTTGGGTCATGGGACATGCCTCTATGGACTGCGGATGACATTGAATTTGCATGTGAAAAAGTTAACTCTTTGTTTGTTTATAAGCACATCAAAATATCTTAGTTCAATTATACCCGATGCTTGTATTAACTTGCTATATTAAAATCATGAAAGCAATACTCAAGTCATCACTGGTGCTAACATACCCTTTTGATGCTTGTATTAACTTTAAACATTTCAATGCTCTATGATGATACAAAAAGCAAAAATAAGCTCTCCAAATGGCAGTATTGTATGGATATCTTGCATGGTTAGTATAGATTGCATTCATGTCAGAATCTGCATTTTGCATTCATAAATTTCCCAAAAATCTGGCAAAGAATCAAAGATTTATATCTTTTCAAATATGACTGAGTATATTTTGACATTCACAAAACATTATTTCATACATTATTTCATTAGACAATCATCTATCATAAACATCATACATTCATTTATCTCATACCATCATGTATATAAATAATCATAAATCATGAAGCCATCATATAGTACACATCATATATATATATATATCATGTAAAATCATCACTGCATTTCATATATTTCAAAAATGAATGTCAAAATGTACAAGGATGTCAAACTACAAATGATATAATATCATCAAAAATGTGATCATCTCACGGTGTATACAAAATGTCTCAACATAATATCATAAAAGAGATCATATACAATGCACTAGGCAGAGCTATCCTGTGATGGAGCTGGCCTAGGACCTGTACCACCTGCCCCTGATGGACCTGTATCACCTGCCCCTGATGGACCTGCTCCATCTGACCCCGGTGGCCCTCTAGGAGGTAATGGCTGTGTCACACCCCTGCTGGTAGTACGAGAGCGACCATGAGTAGATCGTGACTGAGTGTAGCTCTCTCTCTGCTCAGCTGGGACTGCATCATGATATCTGGTGCGATAAAACTCTGCCTCTCGAGTAGCCCTCGTAACCTCTCTCATCATATCACCTGGCAAAGTGCTCCCTGCCACTCTCTGTAGGCTATCTGCTAAGGCAATGGCCTGCTCACCCCGCTGTCTAGCTACATCTCTCTCGGCAGTGATCGAAGTCACCTGACCCTGCAACTGTGAAATCAAGGCCTATGCCTGTGATAGCTGAGCCTGCAAGCTCTGTACTGTGCTCTGTAGAGAAGATATCTGACTCGCTACTGTCGGATCCACTGACGGGGATGGGTCAAAGTGCCTCATCCGTGTCCACTCGCCTGCCCTACCTCTCTACTGCCTCTCTTGCCTCCTGCCACCCTCTACCATATCACCACTCATCAATCTCCATCTCGGTCATTCCGCTACCTCTCCTCACATCATCATTGAATCGTCATCACCGACTTTTGAGTCTCCTCGTCGACGCCCGCCTGTTTATTGTGAGCAATGGCCTCACCAGATCAACATGCGGGAGGTGGATGTCAGAACATCAACATACTCGTGCGTTCTCAAGATCAAGAACATCCACTGGTATCCACATCTCGCAGTTTCCTAAATCGATGAACTCGCCACAGCCGCATCATAAGAGATCCTCAGGCCCCACATCAAGCTCTCCACCGCCGCCAAGAGCAACAGTCAATCTAACAGTATACCGAATTCAACAACCGGTCGCAGAATATCGCCCAGCAGAAATCTCCAAGATCCATGGTCCATTCAATCAAAAACTGAAGTGCATACAAAAAGGCATCTCCCTGTTGACCCCGCCATGCTCATGTATCCAAATATGGCTCAAAGATACCGGGTGTCCAAACGATTCAAAAGCCAACGCTTAACACTAGTTTTCTCATTTAGGTCAGAGCAATAATATGCATATCTCCATTCCGTATGCTCGCACCGCTGGTCGCTCTCTCGAGTCACGATCGAACATCAGCAAATGCTCCCATGCCCATATCTGTAGTAATGAGCATCCAACAGCAAAACTCCGGCCTCTACCATATACGATATGATGTAGCTCGTCATATAGGTGGGCTAGCATACAAGTACCCCATGCATATCGTGTCCCCTGCATCACCATGCTCTCTAAGACACGACCCCATCTGATCGTGAACCCCTTCGACCTATGGTCAGGGCACAACACACCTCCAATGAATCCTGCAAGTACAGCTGGTAGTGGTGGATAGGTATCTGTAATCTCACCCCATGGGATGAAGTATCTGGCTATCTGAGTATCTCTAAATATCCGTCTCAAAGCAAGAGTACCTCCAGCCTCTCGTCTGTCAAAAACAACAATCTCTCCCATCACTGGGATCCGTAGGATGCGATATACATCCTCGGGAGTCACTGTAATCTCGCCGGTCGGTAAATGAAAAGTGTTGGTGTCGCTATGCCACCGCTCTGCAAGTGCTGTCAATAGAGCCCTATTGAGGCGAACCTCGGGCATATCAAGTAATGAAGTCAAACCACAAGCATCAATCACATCTCTATCAGACTGTAATAAATGTGGAATCAATGACCATGTGCTCGGGAAAGTCTCTCGTAACTGCAAGACACCTAGTCTCTCCTGTTCACATACATCATCAAAACAAACATCAATATCAAATCATCTTAACGTATCAATCCAAAATGAATCAATCAAATTATTTGTTTTTCATTATCATTATGAAATGCGAATAATATCAAAATCATGTTTGTTTTTAACAATCTTAGAAGCAAACAAATCAATCAAACTATTTGTTTTTCATCATCATGGAATGCAAATAATCAACATCAAGTTTCTTTCTAACAACTTTAGGAGAAAACTTATCTATTCTATTTATTTTTAACAACTTTAAAAGCAAATTTATCAGCTACTATTTGTTCTCTAACAACTTGGGAAACAAATTTATCATGTGGAACAAAAAGCGCTACAGAACTAGTTGTATGCACTACAAAATTCTTTATCAGCGCTAAGGAAATTTTTGCGCTACAGAATCAATTAATGGCGCTATGATTTCTATCAACGACGCTATGGAAAATTTTGCGCTACAAGATTTGTTAAGAGCGCTATAAAACATTTCAGGTGCGCTATGATATCATATGCGCTATGAAAATCACCAAAGGCGCTATGAAATATATCACGGGCGCTATAATATTATATGCGCTATGAAAATTGTCAAATGCGCTACGATAAGTCTTAAGAGCGCTACAGTATTAAACGCGCTATGAAAATTATTGCATGCGCTACAATAAACTTTAAGAGTGCTAAAACTCAATGTTTTTGAATTAAAACATTAAAAACGTGCGCAAAAACAAAATTTTTGAGAGACAGGAATTTACGAGACACATACCGGAGGTCCGTAGTGCGCCGGCCGCTGATGACGTCGGATACGCTCGAAACGGTGCAGGTGAACTGGAAGTGCCATAATTATCAACTCAGAGCTCAATATTTGCAAATTTTACTAGGTTAAAATTGAAAATGACATGGAAAATGACATTTTTAACCTATATAATGGTAAAATTGGGGCATTTTATCATATTTTTACATACCAGGGGCAATTTCTTCATCAAATTTTCATTTCATATCTTATCAGGTCAATTTCTTCATATCATAAGTTTCGAACGATAAATCGATATCTTTAAAAATCCATAAAAATTCAAAAAAATAAAAATTAAAAAAAAAAATAAAAAATAAAAATAAAAATTCAAATATCGATTCATCATTCGCGGGGGCATACATCTATCAACATTTCAAATCAATATTTGGGGCAAAATTTCAAAATTCTTTGAAGTAATGCGTAAAACACATCACTTCAAAGAGGGGAAAAATGTATACACTTAAAAATGGTCATATCACATTGTCTGGTAATTAATTAAATATTTTTAATATTTAATTAAAATCTTTTGATTCTATCTACGTATAAATAAATTTAAATAATTTATTTATATTGTTCATGATTTCATTTCGATTAAATATTTAATCACCTTTTCATATTCATTTCTTAATTAATTAAATAAATGTTACAATTTATTTATATTAATTATCATATAATCTTAGTTTGAATATTTTATTCAAATAAAGATTAAAATATTATAATTCTTCTAAATATCATTTGTAATTAAATATTCCAAAATATTTGATTATTTCCTCTAATCCAATATTCATTCTTAAATCATTTCAAAATTCCTCTAATTCAATTCAAAAATCTATTCATAATTAAATATTTCCAAAAATATTTAATTAATTCTTCTAAATATTTCAAAAATCTTCTAAAGTCACATCATGATTAAATATTCCAAAAATATTTAATTAAATCTTCAATAGTTTTAAAAAATCAAAAATCAAATATCAAAAGCAATAAATGAAATTAAATAAATTTAAATATTTATTTAATTTGGGATTTATCTTCAACTCCCGGGAAACAAACTGCCAAAACAGAAAATTAAATTTCTCTGTTTCTGTGCAGGCTTGTTCCCGTGGGTTGAAGACAGGATTCCATTCTTCTCTCCAACCTCTCAACCTCCCCCATTTTCTTCTCAACCTCTCAATCTCTCACCATTCAAACTTACCAGACAAATTCATAGCCGTAGATTCTTGCCAGCCGGGATGGAGCCTGCAAAAAAATCTATAAATACAGCTGCCGGGAGCTCCAAAAAGAGATAGAATTTGAAGCAAGTAAACTATAGGCAAATTGCATAGTATTCCCAGCATTCATAGAGCATTTTCATAGCATAATAGCAGTAGAATCATGACATTTTCAATTCACAGCCCCTATACATAATCTACAGCCCCTGTCCATATTCATCTGCATTTTCACTTTCATCAGTATCTAGAATAGTTTTCCTTTGCATACTCGTTCTGCAGCAGCCATTTGGAGAAGCTTACACAATCTGAGAGCCAAAAAGCTTCAAAAGAATCTCTGTGGATAGAGAAAAATGGGACGGCACTAAAGAATTTTGTTTGTTTTAATTTAGTTAAATTTCTTTAGTTTAAGGTTTCATTTAGTGTTTTTGTTTTCATTTACATTACAATTAAGCATATAACACAACTATGTTATAATTTTTTATGATTTTATTATATGTAATGTGGATGACCTAACATTTACTAAATGCAATATGATGATGATCTATATGATTATGTGATGAGCTCAGTGGAAATATGCATTTATGGTTATGGATGTCTTGATTATTAAATGGAAATGTCTTAATGCAATCTGAGATGGAATGTATTAATTTAATGTAATGTTTGTATGATTTAATGCAAAGTATTTGATGGAAAATATGTCATGTAAATGAAAAATGTGGCACCTAATGTGATATGTGATAATAGGCTATGAATATATATGATATGTAATGTGATGATATATAAAATGCAATGTTATATGAAATGCAATGTAAATGTGTTGTAATGCAACATGTTATGGGATGTAATAATATGTGATATGGTATGTAATGCTCTAACAAAATGTATGATGAAAATGGTACTATCACAATGATGAGATATGAAGAAAAGAGGCCATGCTCCATCATCATCCCTCTAAATCCATTGATAGGACATCCTCGAGGAGACTAGTAACATGACCCAAAACCAATCAAGAATATAAGACAAGTCTAGAGCAATAAAGTGTTTTCCAAAGAGATAATGTTTTCCAGTGATAATGATGAGATTCTTTGATTAATTGATTAAGTAGACCAAGATGACCAAGTTGATTGACAAGGATTGATAAAGTGATTTGATTGACCAAGCTTAGCCTTAGAAAGGACACATCCTAATGACTGCAAAATTGATTGACCAAGATGGCAAGATGGATTGATTCGATAAAGTTTATTGATAAAGATGACAAATTGATTTGATCGATAGGTTTACAAGTTGAAAAAAGTTGAAAAAGTGACTTGATTAATTGTACCTAGTTTTAGGGAGGACACATCCTAATTAAGGAAAAAATGATTGACCAAGTTGACAAGATTGATTGTTTGAAAAAGATTGATGAATATGACCAAGAGATGTGATGATGCCTAACTACAGGAAGGACACATCTGATAAAGTTGACCAAATGATATGGCACCTAACTACAAGAAAGACATAGCCTACTTAAGGTGAATTACCAAATTGACAAAGTCTAATCTTAGGAAGGACACATCTTGATAAAAGAAAAAAGATAAGATCAAATGAGACAAATGACATAATGCCCCATTCTGATTGAATGACCAAATTGATTCATTGATGACAAGATGATTGATTGATGAAAAATTTTGTTGGTTATGTGTGTTTTGTTGATTCGTGATTTGGTTTGAATGATGATTGTTTTCAGACCAAGGACATGACCAGACCTGACAAACCCTAAGGGACTTGACCTAGGGGGCCTCAGGGGCTCATCAATAGATGGCCTTGCCTATGTAGCAATGCACAGAGACCTCGTAATTTTACATGACTTGACTTTGTCTTATTTGACAAAAGATTGAGTCATGATTTTATTTGGAAAACCTAAAGGGACTGACCTAATGCCTTAAGGGCTCATTTAAGATGAACCTTTCCTATGTATAAAATTTGTAGAGGCAATGTAGTTTGACCCTACTAACACAAACTGACTTAGAATCTATTTTTGGAAGTTTTGAAGTTTTTTGGGTTTTTGGGTTTTTGATTTTTTAAGATTTTTTTTGGATTTTTCATGATTTTATGATTTTTTTTGGATTTTGATGTTTTCTAATTTTTTTTGGATTTTGATGTTTTCTGATTTTTTTCGGATTTTGATGTTTTCTAATGTTGATATTATTCCTGATGAAGATGTAGGTCAAGGAATTACCCCTATTCAAGAGTGAGACCAATTTATTATATGCAAAGGGGTAGTGGTGAATGCAAAGGATGATCAAAATACCCAAATGTTGATGGTTTCCAGGTCATGGAAAGGTGACAAAATTTATTATGGATGAATGACATGTGCAAATGGGTGTACAGAAGGATGAAAGACCAAATGGAGTGATAGTACATGGAGGAGCATAGATTGACTACACATGGTGTCTGTTTGCTGCCAATTTTTCACCATGGTTCTTATCCAAAGTGCCACCAAAGTGGTTTTCACTTTTGGATGAATTATTTCTCTTTACTATTTTTTTTTTAAATTTTAATTTTGATTTTTTTGTATTTTTTATCTTTTAAGGGGATACTCTAAGAATCAAGTATAATACTTGCAGAGATGCAAGTTTTTGATGGGTTTAGACAATGGCTCTCCTTTAGGAGTAGAGATTTGATAAGTACTTGATCCATATGGTGTTGTAATGATATAAGGTCCCAACCAATTAGGTTCAAATTTTCCATTTTTCTCTTGTTCTGCTTGATTCTTTGGATTTTCTTTCAGGACTAAGTTACCAATGTCAAATATTTTGGGTTTGACCTTTTTATTATAGCTACATCAAAGGTGATTCTGATAGGCTTGCAAGTGTTTCAAAGCATTATGTCTCTTTTCATCTAGTAATTCTAGCTCATGTAGACAGGACACACAATATTCTTCTTGATCAATCAAGCCTTGCATAGAGACTCATAAAGAGGGTAACTCAACCTCTATAGGAAGTATTGCCTTAGTTCCATAGACAAGGGAATATGGAGTGGCTCTAGTTGGAGTGTGGACACTAGTATGGTAGGCCCATAAAGTAGGATTGAGTTGTAAGTGCCAGTTGTGGCTAGCATCATTGGCAGTCTTCTTTAGGATTTTTAGGATGGCTTCTTAGATGCCTCAACTTGGCCATTACTTTGGGGGTAATATGGAGTGGGAAAATGATGTTGAATATGGAATTTTTCACAAATTTCATGGACATCCTAGTTTTTGAAATGGTGACCATTATCAGTGATGATGGATTGTGGAATACCATAGCAGTAAATGATATAATTCAAGATAAACTTGGCTATCTTCTTTCTAGTGATGTAATTCAGGGGATAGCTTCAATCCATTTTTTGAAATACTCAGTACCAACAAGGATAAACTTATGTCTATTAGAAGAGGTGGGATGTAATTTTCCTACGAGGTTGAGTCCCCATTGATAAAATGGCCAAGTTGAAGTGAGTGGATGAAGTTCCTGAGCTGGTGCATGTATAAGATCTCCATGAATCTGACACTGGTGACATTTCTTCACAAAGTGATAAGCATCACATTTCTTCATGGGCTAATAATATCCTGTTCTCATGAGCCTTTTAGCTAAGGCTAGACAAGCAGAGTGTGATCCAAATATACCCTAGTGTACCTCATGTAAGGTTGGTTGTGCTTCATTTGAGTCGAGACACTGAAGAAGGGTACTATCTAGGATACAACAATAAAGGGTATCTTCGATGATGGAATATTTGGATGCTTGTTAGATAAAGGTTTCATGTTGGTTAAGGGACAAGTTAGGAGGGATAACTTTCTCATGCAAATAGGAGTAGATGTCTTTATACCAAGAAGATTCAAGACCAAAAATTTCACAGACAAGTTTAGTTTCGAGGACATCAAATGCGGGGATCAATAGTTGTTCCACCAAGAACTCATATTGTGAGGCATTGTTGGGAATGTCCAAGAGAGCTCCAATTGTAGCCATTGTGTTATTTTCTTTGTTCTATATTCTTGGTATCTATTCAAAGGAATTATTATCAAAGTATAGTTTGAAGTTGTCTATCCAAGTCGGGTGAAAATCTTATCCAATACTACCAAGTGTCCACTTCATTCTAGAGATTTGGAGAGGAGTTCATAACATAATCTTCCATAAGGACATGCATATAGTCATGAAAATTTTCCGTCATGGCTCTCTAATAGGTGGATCTAACATTTTTCAATTCAAATGGCATGACATTCCAACAAAAAGTTCCCCAGGCGCATGTCAAAGTTGTCTTTGGTTGATCTTCAGTGGCAATTCTAATCTAATTATAGCTTGAGAATCTTTCCATTAATGATAGCATTTCATGTCCTACGGTTAAATCTACTATGATTTAAATGCTTGGTAGAGAAAAATCATCTTTGGGACAAGCTTTATTAAGGTCTTAGAAATCTGTGCAAACTCTAATCTAACCATTCAGTGATTTAAAAAACTTTAGAGTGTGCTTACTCAATTAATTTCTTCATTAAATAGATTTGAAATCAATTGCTTAATTTAATTCCAAATATATGTCAGGATCTTTAACTAATGGTTTGAATCCAATATGCAAACTCAATCCATCAATTCATTTTGTTGGGCTCATTGATTAACTTTGAATTATCATAAGTTCCTTATGCCTTCTTACTTACCGAGTGTAGCTTAGTTTGTTTGCAGAATCAAGAACATAAAACAACATCAAAATAAACCAAGAGATTAGAGGCACATTTGATTACAAATTTCACCACCCAGGGCTACATCTCTGGATCCGCTCAAGAAGCATGATCAATTGCCATTAATGTTGTCACTTGCAAATTTCTTACATCATTTTGTTTTTTGACTTTGTATACAAATTTGTCACTACAAGGAAGTTTTATGCCCTACAAGCACCTCCTAATCCACACTGATCAAGTGTTTCCAACAATAACAAAATAATCATTCCTAATTCTTCAAGCATCAAACTAAATGAAAACTAGCAACAAAAGCATCTTGCCCCAATTACAAAGCCATACTAAAGCATGATTCAGATAAAATTGAGTTCAACATTCCAACCAAAGAACTGAACAGGCTAGACAAAGGTATTCAAAACACTCTGGTTATACCTGACGCTAGATTTCCGTATGCAAAAATATTCTACAACTTGCAAGAGAAGAGTCTCCAACACTCATTCAAATGCAAACTCATTAGTTTTCCAACATTATCTACACAGAGTTTTTGAAAGCCCAACTCTTCTCCCAAGTCTCCCTACAAAAATCTCCATTTCTTGAAAGGCCAAGCTCTCCCCCTTTTATACATGAATTTTACCCAATTTGGCCTAAAACCAAATGATTTACAAAAATCTCCCAATCTCCCATTTACATTCAAAATATTTCAAATTCCCCCTTTAAAATCTTAATAATCTTTTAAATAATTTCTAGCCCCATAAAATACCCTTTTAAATCTTTAATAATCTCCAAACGTTATAATCCTTCAGATTTATTCCTTTAAAAATCTCTATAAATCATTTAAAATATTATCTAAGCCCTTTAATTATATTATGTAAGTGGGATTTAATATTCTAAAGGATTAGGCCCTTATTTATAGGGATTAGTATTTTAATTTTGGATTTTCTACTATTATTTGGGAGTTAAATTCTTTAAACTTAGGAGATTCAAGCTTATGGATATTCATTATTGTTTTAAAGGGTTTAATGTTTTTTAATTTTTAGGAGATTTGGTTTTAATTTGTTGCCTTTAAATCCCACAAAATCCACTTGGGATCCCACAAAATCCTCTTGGAATCCCACAAAATCCTCTTGGAATCCCATAAAATGGATTTTGTGAAATAAAATAAACCTCCACCATTTTATTTCTCAAAAATAAAGCATGGTATAGTGGTGGTACATGAATTTATTGAGGGGGTCCACATTTTTTTTCCACATCACTTGCACTTGCCATGTCAGCATCCTATCAACTGCCAGTCAACATCTAGTCAATGTTCAACTTTGACTAGCCATAACTTTGCCATACAAGCTATGTTTTGTATAAAACAAGCAGTGTTGGGACTATGGAAATGAGCTCTTCATTTTGATGTCAAGTTTTATTAACTTTGAGATGATCATTTTTTCACCTAAAAATATCTGCTTGGTTGCAAGGTTTAACCAAACTTTGACTAGCAATAACTTTGGTGTATGAGCTCATTTTTTGCCCATTCAAGTTGCATTTCATCTGGTTTTTTGAGAACTTTGACATAGTGTTGATTTCAAGGGTAATTGGAATAGTTGAATTTTTGGGGTTTTGAGATCCACCTGGATCATTTGGTTTTGTGACAGGAACTAGATTTGATATCCATTTTGCATAATCAATTGGGTGAATAAATCTAACATCCAAGAGCTTCTTGAGTTTTACCTTAACAAGGAGTACGATATGGGGGTGCATTTTTCTTTAATTTAAATATCTTGGAATTTGGTAGCAATGGTGAGTGATGAAGAACCAATTCGGGATCCAATCCAGTCATATTGGCATATGACCATGCAAAATTGACTTGTCTTTCTGAGAGGAATGCTATTAACTCAGGGTTTACTTTAGTGGTCAATGATGATGCTAACTATATTATTCTAGAGTTATATGATGTTCCAATATTGACTTCCTTTGTTTCTTCTATGAGAAATGATGATCTCTCTCGATCTATTGGGAGACAGTCCTTTCCTCCATCCTCGAGCACCTTTGTGAGGTTTTCACCTTCAGATATGTCCTTTATTTTTACTTTTTCATGGTCAGTAGGCACCTTTCGGTTTTCACCATAAGACCTATTATTTTTATTTTTACTTTTCTCATTTTCACTTTTGTGACTAGAGGATAGGATGACCTCACCAAAGTATGTGGTAGAGTTGAGTTCTACGAAAAATCCAACTTGATGATCACCATTTGGTATTCCATCATGAAGTCCCATGAACTCAACAATAGCTTCGTTGTTCTCAAAAGTATCTAAACTTGGGGGTCCTTGTTGGTACCAATCTATAAGTTGAGGGTAGACAAGAGGTAATCCATCATCGATATTGTCAAGGGTCATTATGTAGGCAGACAAGGTAAAGAAAAAACTAGAATCATCAAGCTCCCAGGAGGCGAGATCAATGGATTGCCAAAAGTAGTGTTTGAGCCATTCATCTTTATTCAAAGACATTCACAAATGGGTACTTGATGGATTTCATGAGGAATCAAGGGTAAGAATTTGGTCAAATTCCTCAAATAGATTATCAAGGTCCATGAAAGTGGTGGAGGATAGGGAATCCCATTCATATTCATTGGAATCGACATCATAATCCCAAGGGTCTTCATGTGTCTCACTCTCATCTGAAGCACTAGTAACCTCACTCAAGGGTGACCCAATACCTTAGATAGTCACTTTTATCATAACAAACCCTAGCCCTTGATGACTTATTAGCTTAGGAGGCTGTAGAGGTTCCAACATTATATACTTGTTCAAACCAAGGTTGTTGTGTCCATCATATCCATGTCATTTATTTTGAATCCTTTTGGATACTATTCAATTGGAAATTTCTTAGTTTCAAATCCATCCTCTTCTTTGTACAGCCATGTAAGAATGTGATCATCTAGAGATTCTTTAGCAAGCTCTCCCCATTTAGTGAAGGTGGTTGGGGGATTGTGGATAACAAATTTTTCCTACATAGGATGTGGTTTTCCATAAGACTTTGGTGACTTGGGTAGCTTTCCATTGAAAAAGAGGCTCCTCATATCATACTCTCCACAACCTTTTTCTTGGATCTAGATTTTGGGCATGGAAGGTGTAATGAATGAGTTGGATGATTTTAAAAGTGTGGAGGTATTGATGTAGTGAGATGGAGTGGTGGATGAAGTGGAAGATGAGGCCTCTCGATTGATGGGAACCTGATGCTCAACAATTCCTTTGAGGTTGGAACAATATTGGAAAGGATCAGGGTCACCTAAAATAGTGATTTCAGTGTGATTATGTGGGAATTTGAGGCATTGATGGTAGGTGGAGGGAATGGTCCTCATGGCATGAATCCTTGGGTGGCTAAGGAGGAGATTGTAATGTAAGTCCAGATCCAAGACGTGAAATAGAGTGTCTTGTATTGCTAGGCCAATAATCACTGGGAGTTAAATTAGGCCTTTAGAAGATCATTCTATAGCATAATAAGCTTTGATTACAATTTTCTTGGTTTTATCAGTACAATTCTCAAAGTATCCCAATGCCTTCACTAATTCTAATGAGAAAATATTTAGGCCTACTCCACCATCTACTAGGACACATCTAATCTTATGTGTATTAATGCATACTTCTAGGTGTAAAGGACTATTATGGTCAAATCTTGGTGCCAAAAAGTCTTGTTCAGAGAAGGTGACATGGTGTGGCATAGTGAAGTATCCAACCATGGCCTAAAATTCATTAACATCTAGGTTTGCAGGTACAAAGGCTTCTTGCAGGGCTTTATCAAGGATTGCTTTGTGCTATGGTGAGGTGTGAAGGAGTTCTAAGGTAGAGATTTGCATGGGAGTTTTTCCTAGCTACTCTAGGAGTTATATTTACCCTTTGGTTGAGGATATGTGGATGGACCTAGAACAATTATCTTGGTTTTGTGAGTGGTAACATCACAGTCTTATTTAGGCTTGTTTATGGTAATAGTAGAAATGTGATCATCAAAGGACATCACATTAAGGATGATGGTGTTGTAATCATGTTTGATAGCTACATAGTTGGCATTGTTGTTATTCCTTGAATAGGAGGCTTTTCCTTTATCATGGTCTTGTAAAGGGGTCTTAATATTGTATGATCGACATTGGTTTTTCCTTGTAAATTATCAATTTAAATGGTTTGATCCTAAATAAGGAATTGAATTATATTCTTAAGTGTCCAACATCTAGATGTTTTATGTCCTTTTGTATGGTGGTATTCATAGTATTCGTCATCTTTCCACCAGTCAAGTTTGATCAATGAAGATTCATAATTCTTAGTGTCTGACAATGTGATGACATTAGATTACAAAATTCATTTAAGGATGGATTCAATAGGTTCACCCAAGGGGGTGTATGTTCTCTTGACACGGGGAGGACCTCTCCTTTTCTATTTTTTTTGGACAGCATTGAGCATTTGGTTTTGACTTTGTGCTTGGGTGTTTGGTGTATTGGATGTGTTTGATGAAGAAGGGCTTTTAAGTTGAATGATTGGTCCTTTGGTTATTAGTTTAGCATCAAGAACTCCATCATTTGTGACATTTTTATTTTGAGACCAATATTTTCCTTTTTCATTGTTTTGTTTTGGACCTTCTTTGTTTATCTTGACCATTCCTCTAGAAATAAAACCTTTCTCAATAAGGAAACCTTTCTCAATAATCTCTTCAAAGGTTGTGCAACATTGGATTTGAATTCGACTCATCAATTCTCCATTAAGGTTTTCTACAAAAATAGTGACAAGTTATTTTTCAAGAATATGACAAGGTAATTCGCTAACCAATCCTCACCATCTCTGGTAGAATGAGGTAAGTGATTCCCCTTCTTTTTTGGTAGTTCTCAATGTTGCAAGGGTGAAATCATTTTTAACGTTGAAGGAAAAATGATTGATGAATTTGTCAATGAGTTCACCCCATGTTTAGATTCCTTGTGGAAGATGTGAGAACTAATCTAAGGCTACTCCTGTGAGACTTTGTGGGAGTAACCTCATCAAATAGGTAGGCTCATATGCAACTTACATGCATGATGTGTTGAATTCACATATGTGTTCTACTAGATCCCTTGTCCCCTTGTATTTAGGAAAAGGTGGTGTTGGGAAATGTGGGGGAAAGGGTGGCATGTATAGGTTTCAATAAAATGGAAAAGGGCACAACTCCTCCATGGAGTATGTCTTCTTGTTAGTTCCCAATCGCATGTTTTTCATTTGTTGTTCAAGGGTCTACATGTGTTGTATCAAATTATCTGCAAGGGTCAGTGTTGCATTGTTTTGTTGAGATGTCATAGTGTTGGAATTAAGGTCATATGTTGGATTTGGATTAGGATTGATGCTTTGTGGCATAGGACCTTGGTTTCCATATGGGTGTGGGTTGTTTTGATTTGGAATGAAGTTTTTGTTTGGATTTGTTCCAAAGGTGGGGTTTTTATTTGGTATGGTACCTTGGAATTGTGGTATGGACCCTTTAGTTTTGGAAATTGAATCCTTGGTTTGAAATTGAGGATATGGGACCTTCATTTATGTTTTTATATGAAGGTTTAGGACCTTGATTGATGTTTTGATGTGAAGGAATGTTCCCTTGGTTGACATTTTCATGTGAAGGAATGTTCCCTTGAATGACATTTTGAAGTAATGGTAATGACCCTTGAATGGAGTTTTGGAATTATGTAAGGGGTCCTTGGTTTGTATTTTGAAGTGATGGAACAGACCCTTGGTTGGTAATAGACCCTTCATTTTGGTTGTGATTTGGTACCATTCATGAGATAATGTACACCTTTCTAGAGTTGTTTGGTGGAGGTTGATTTAATGAAGGTGTACTTTGGAATTGGAATGAGGGCCCTTGGTTTGTGTTTTGGAATGTAGGTATAGAAATTTGGTTTGCATTTTGGATAAAGGGTGTGTGACCTTGGTTTAGATTTTGGATCAAGGGTGTAGGACCTTATGATGTGGAACCTTGATTTGTTTTCTGAAAAAGAGGATTTGTGAAAGTTTTACCATTGGTGCTTGAGAAACTACCAAATGTGAAAGTTTGACCTTGTGTAGTAGTATGAATTGAGATGTTTGGAATGTGTGTTGTGGTGGTAGTATCCATTTGTGTAGTCATCCCAAGATGTATTTTTATCATTTGTTATGATGAGGGCATGCCAAATGGAATTTTAGTTTCTTGTTCTATAATGGTTGATACGTCATAACCTTGAGGTAACTTGGCACCCTTTTTGGCTAGTACATAGAAAAATTTGTTTGGATTGGCACTAAAAAGTTGGTCAACTATGCTTAAAATTCTTGGATCTTGATAAGCTCTTTCAATTTCTTGAGGGCTAAATTTTTTGTTGACTACTTCAAGTTTAGGTCTTCCCAAGGGTCACTTTGTTCTCTTCGTGGTGTATTCTTTCAGGGTGTGGAGTGATTAGAATTTGTGGCATTGTTAGGAAAAGGGTCACTTAGGAAATCCATGTTCTTTCATTTGGCTTGTGACCTCGTTTCAACCATGTGATACTTTTTCAAGTTGGGGGATAATGCAAGATGGTAATGAACTAAACTATGTTTTTTGGATTTTTTTGGATTTTTAGGATATGAAAATGCAAGGATGACAATGCCCAAGGGATGGAGATTTTGAATGCTAAAGGATAATAAAATATTGGATAATGGTCAAGAACAATGATAAAGTGACTAAATGATGCTAATTGAATATTAAGGTAATAATGCAACTAAGGTTGAAACTATAATGATGTTAAGGTAAAATGAGTTATTTTTCTGTATTTTGGGAGGGTAAGGATGTAATCTAGATGCAAAGGAATTTTAAACAAAGGATGAAAATGAGACTAATGTGAACCCAAGGTAACAATCCCAAGTACCATTGACCATTCAAGGAGATTATTTTGACAAGATTTGAGCTAATACCATGACAAAGGTTTAAGACTCAAATGTGATAAGGGTGACAATGACAAGGATTTGATAATGTGAAGGAAAATAATCAATGAAAAATAGGGTATGTGACCAAAAATTTCCAAAAGCTCAAAGGTTTTCCTATGTTCAAAATCTAAAAGCCTAGATGCAACCTAAGGATGAGGATTTAATTTGTGTAATGCAAAGGATTGAAGAATGCAACCTATAATATAGTACATTTCTAAAGGGAATGCCTAAAATGAACTAGATGAACTTGCAGGTCTCTAGTTTATCAGGCAGAGGTCACTATGGACTTGTGTTGATCAGGTTCTAGATACTGATTTTAAGAAATTTTGTTAAGAAGACAATTGTGGTTCAGATGTGTTTCACAGTTGCAGCTCAGGTTATCAGATGTGGCTCTATTCCTAAAAAATGCATTTCAAAAAACCAATTGTGGTCTTTTAGTTGACAATTGCAGCTCATGGTAATAGTTGCAGGTCTGTGTTTGATAGTTGCAATTCTGGAATGTTGTTTTTGATAGTTTTGATGTTTGATATTTGAAAATGTTTAAAAAGGCAAGCACAATCCTATGGTTGGTTAGGACAATACTTGTTGAATTTCCACTTGTATTTCTCCAACCACACTTATTTAGAGTGGATAGCCTAGGAACTTGGTAGCATAGGCTCGCCCTTATAGTGTATCACTTCTTGGGCATTCCAAGTTCTGAATTTTAGGTAGTTACTTCCCGATAATTTTCTATCTCTACTAAGAACCATGAGATTGTGGGATGGCTTAAGAGGTCCAACCTCTTGCACTAGCAAATAGAAAGATTTTGGCTTCTAAAACCAATGGTTTTCTAATCAAAGCACCCATTCAGGTAGCCACACAAGAGGCAAGATTAACTCCTATAAGGAGAATCACTTGTTTTTTTGTAGGAGCATGGTCCGTAATGCTAAGATTTCCTCAACATTCAAATTTATATACCGGTTGGGAGTAGCTTGGTTTTATCCTATTACCGGTTGGGTTTTTCCCTTAGGGTGAGTACTTTTTCCCACTAAGGTAGGCCCTCTAAGAGGTAAACACTAAAGGGGTTGGGTTTGGCTTTCTTATCACTAAGTTTGCACAAGGTGAGAGCATAATACCTACCATCCCTTCAAGCACAAAAAATAGTTTTGATTAACCTCCTATTTAAATCTATTTGAGAAAGATAGCTATTCTTTTTAGAGCACCAAATGAAGTGTTTTCTAATCTAAAACAAAAAAAGTGGTTTCAAAATATAATCCTTGGACATTCAAACCTACAAAAACACTTGTTATTAGTCTCAAAGAAATATCTTGGACTAAAAAAAAAATTGTACAAACCCAAGGTTAGCACCAAAGCAAAACCAACATCTAACAACTAAACTAAAAATGATAGCAAAGATTTTAACTAAACTAAAACTCAAATAAAACTAAAGGACTCAATTTTTTTGTTTGTTGTTCCAAGAAGCAATTTTGGGAGTCCCAACCTAAGGCCACATGTTGCAAATAGAAGACTAGAAACCCAAAAACTCTATTCTACTCACAAAAAAAAAAGATGAAAAAGAGACTAAAATTGAAACTTTTTACATAGTAGAAAAATGCATCACTCCTTTTAGTAGTTGCGTCATTGCATTGAATAATACAATGGTGAATGTGTTACATTTTTTAATTTGAATTTTCCTACCCATGGGTGCCTCCTATAGATGTGTTGTTTTTGGACAAGTGCATCACTGCATTTGATAGATGTGTCACTTCTTGATGAATACATTGGTGTGCTTAACAGTTGTGTTGTTCTGTACTCAAAATTTGCAAAAACAAGTAAAATCCATATGAAAAATTTGCAAAAAATGATCGCATTAGGTTCACCAAAGTAGGATGAGGTTTCTTAGTTTCTAGCTTAGAATAGTGACAACTAACACTTTTATACTATTAACCACACCTAAACAAGAGAAAAAAATGAAAGCATGAGAGATGGAGAGAAGTATATATGGAGAGAGAGAGAGGAGGAATGTGGGGAGATTGAGAGAGAGGGAGAGAGAGGGGAGGAGAGAGGGAGAGATATAGAGAAGTATATAGGGAATAATAGATAAAGAAGTAGAGAGGGAGAGATATGGAGAGGGAGAGATGCAGAGAGAGAATGATGAGATAGAGAGTAGAGAGGGAATGAGATAGTTAGAGATTAAGATAGGGGAGGGAGAGAGTGTGTGTGAGAGAGAAACACAAAGAAGAGTAAGGATGGGAGATTGAGAGAGATGGACAGAGGGAGGGAGAGAGAGAGGGAATGTGGGAGGGAGAGGTAGAGATGGACATAGATCTAGAGAGAATTATATAGGGAAGGAGAGATAGAGAGGGAGAGGAGGGAGGGAGGGAGGAGTAGAGAGAGAGGGAGAGGTAGGGAGGGAGAGAGGGAGGTGAGATAGAGACAGAGGGATGGAGAGAGATAAAGAGAAGTAGAAATGGAGGGAGGGAGGTACAAAGGGAGAGAGAAGTGTGATATAGAGAATGAGAGAGAGGGAGGAAGGAGGAAGGAGAGATTTAAAGAGAGGAGGGAGGGTGAGAGATAAGCAGAGAGGGATAAGTTAGATAGAGAGAAGTAGAGAGGTAAGGTGGGTGGGATGAATGAAGAGAGAGAGAGATAGGGAAGGAGGAAGATGGAGGGATTGAGAGAGAGAGAGAGAAGGGAGGGAGAGAGAGGTAGAGGGATAGATTAGATAGAGTGAAGTAGAGATAGAAGGTGGGTGGGAGGAAGGAAGGGAGAAAGGGGGAGATAGATAAAATTAGAGAGGGAAGGAGGGAAGGAGGAATGGAGCAAGGGATGGAGGGAGAGAGGTGAGATAGATAGAAGTATAGAGGGAAGAAGAGAGTGTGAGAAAGAGGTCTAGAGCATAAGGGATAAACAATGAGTGAGATAGAGTGAGAGAAAGATGATACAACTTGTTGATTACTAAAATTTTACCTCTTGGCTACTGCTATTTGACATGTTGATTACTAAATTTTGGTTGTCTAAAAAATTGTAAGATCTTCCAAAAAAATAGAATTTGAATTATAACTTCTAGAAATCCAAAACCACTCTCAAACATCCTAAAACTATATACATGAAATATAACTTAAAATATACAAAAGTAAATGTCCATATGTAAATGTCAACTTATACTTTCCTTGAAAGATAATAAGAAGAAAGAGATAAGAAAGAGAGAAGAAAAAAATTTCAATGTAGACCAAAACGTGAATGCGTTATAACATGCTTTTGTTTTGGAAATGTTTTTTTATTTCAAAAAATGTACATTTTTTGAACTCAAAATACACACATTTTTTGAATTCAAAATGCGTACATTTTTTCAAATTTAAACTATAACACAAGCACATTATAGCGTGCTTGTGTTATGGCTTGGTAATGACCAAGCCTAGGCTTGGTCACTACCAACCCATAATGTGAGCACAATTTACTATAATGTGCTCACATTTTTGCTATTTCAGGATGGAAAAGTAAATTGGCCACTTTTTGGGCCCATTTTTTGCACTTACCTATTAATCCATGTCAAATTTCAATCTCATCCATGGATTGAATTCTTGATCTATGCCAACTCCTCTCCTCCATTTTCATCCATTGATTCAACTATTTTTCCTATAGATAGTCCTCATTTCTAGGAGAAAAAAGATCCACATGCATTTAGAGAAACTGTACTATAGTGAATTTTAGAGCATTCTTCATGAGCATTTCATCATTTAGCATTCATTTTAGTTAACCTTTGCATCCATTTTCATCAATTTCCATTAATTTCATCCATCTTCAAGCTTGTTTCAACCAAGGGATTAGGAAAGGCCTGACATTCCACATCAATGCAACACCAATCCCCCAATGGGATGAGGTTTGATGCACTTGGCTAGGTTTCCTTTAAGAATTTCAATTTATTTCATGTTTAATGGCTTCTTAGTTTAATGTTTTCAAGAATTTCATTGGGGTCTTAACTTAACTAGTTAGATCTTAGTTAATTCTTGTAGTTTAATGATGTTTATCTTAGGTTATGATCATGCTCACATTTTGGCACTAGAAGGAGGGCCTTACTAACCAAATTTGACAAATTTTCCTTGAGTTTTTTTGTGTTTTGTAAATTGGAGAGCCCAACAATGCAATTATTTTGGGGCAAGCTAACGCAATTGCAATGCAATTATGTGAATTGTTTTTCTATTGTTTGCATTGTGATGTTTTTTTCATTTAGCCGGGGTAATGAAATTATTTTTTCTTGTGCTATAGTTTGCATTGTGATGCAATTGTTTATTTGACACAATTGATGTTTCTAATTTTTTTGATGTTTTAGGTGAACCAAAGTGACACATTTGTATGGTAATCCCTTTTTTTTCCAACTAGAGTGATACATTTGTTAGATTTTGATGTAGTTGTCTAAACCAAAGTGATGCATTTTTTAAGATTTTGACACACTTATTTGAACCAGAACGATGCAGTTGTCTTACAATGATGCAATTGTCTTGAACTAGAGCAACATAGTTTTTATACAACACAATTTTCAAGTAAAATAGATAATTAAATCTACATGTTTACTTTAAATTTTCAATCCGATCTACTCTCTAATCACTTAGTGAATTCTGGTTTTTTTGTGTAAGGCTAACTACTTTGTAGATTTGAAGTGGAGCATGAAATCATTGTAATGGCATCATTTCATATTTTCCTCTAAAAGTGTTTCTAAATACTCATGGAAGGATAACCTAACTTAGTATTTATGCCATTCTTTAGAGTAAATAACTTTCAATTGGGCTATAAAACTTACAGTGTTGCGATTTTTTCAAATTTGGCTTAAAATTGAACCCAAACATTCTCACACTTCAATTTAGTTTAAAATTGAAGAACACAAACTCACACTCATTCTTGGTGCTATTAAAATGAACATGAAATCTAATTTTGGTGCACTAAGATGAATCATTTTCCTCTTTTATTGCCATTATTGTGTAAATTTTTAGTTTGTATCCTCTTCCCTTGCACTTCATGTGATCTTGGGTGAATACAAACACTCTAAGTTTACAAAAAAAATTGGGTCACCCAAAGGCTTGCTACTTATCATATCCCCTTGCGCTTCATGCAATATTGGGTGAAGAGAAATAGCATTCATTTTCTTTTATTAGATATGGGTATTCCTATGAGACCCATCCCACAATGGAGAACTCATAAGTGACCCTAAAAGCATGTTTATCAGTGGGCTATATTAAAGCATGTGAAATTGAAAGAATGTAGCATGAATCTAGGGCATGAATGTTATAATGTGCCAATAGTCCTCATGTGAATGAAATGGGTTACATAGGATAGGCTAGAGTCTTAAGTGTCACATGTATTTTATGCATACCTTTGATGTTCATGGTGTCACTAAAAACCTTTGTATCTAGAGGCCAACCAAGTTTTCTGAAACATTATTTGAACTAGTGCATCAGAATTTAGCATTGTTATGAGAAGTTACTTATCGCGTCTAGTTTATAGTTGAGGCATAAAGCTTAAGAGTTCATTCTCTTGAAAAAATATAGGCATATCAATATGGTTCATTTCCTTGAAATTTCCTATTTGACCCCTCTATAAATTTAGATTCATCATTCCTTTGGGGGTGAGGTAAGCCTACTAAAAAGAGGTGTACCTTTATTCCTATAGATTGTTATTGACTGATTGTGTTGAGCTAAACTAGTAAGTATTATGGAAGAATACTTGTGAAATTTCCCCCATACCAATTGAGTATGAAATTCAAACAAACTCAAACAAACATCAACTTGGTCAAAAAATTCCATACCCTTTTATTATATTTGAGTGCACTTGAAGGACAATATATTGTTGTATACCTCTAAATATATCTTATTTTTACCAAAACAATATATTAGTGGTTTCCCAATATATTTGACGATATCTCTACTCACTTAAATCAAATTTAACCTATGGAACTATGGCTTAGCTCTTTGATTCCACAATTTCAATATTTTGTGGGAAGCATTTTGCCTTGGCATAGACATTCTTAGTTTAAACTTTAAATCAAGACATTTTATGGGGTAAACACAATATCATTAAATCAAAGTTTAAATCAATTGAACCCGCAAAGTATGTACACATTGGTCCTCTTTCTCCAAAACATCTTGACTTCCAAACAACATAAAGAGCAAACAAGGAAATGCATCCCAAACACTAAACCAAGGTTCTATCCTAAAACAAACATTGGTTTCAAACATTGGTTTCTTAGGTTTAAACACTCCAAGAAAAAAGCATGTCTTTCAACACCTTGATCTTGTAGAAAAATTCACTCTTAGGTTCAAATATTAGGATCAATCATCACATTCACATCAAAACACTTGACATCACATCTCACCAACAACTTTAAATTTTGGACAAAACAACCTCATAGACTTAGGCTTTCATCAACCAATCACCTAGTTTAGCTATATGTTTGGAATTAAATCCTTTTTGAAAAAAATAATCCTAAAGTAACAAGTCTACTTTTAGGATTCACAAGTTCATTAGCATCCTTATCAAAACACAAACATTAAAATCTAATGTCTAGCGTTGTCCAAAATTAAGGGTTCTTTACCATCCACATCACTCATCCTTTCATCATTCATCATTGGTCTCAAACACCTAAGAGGCTCACTTCTCCAAAAAATTGAATCAAATCAAGAGATTTAACAATACAAATCCTATCACACTACTCCCAAATTTGATCCAAAATTTATGGTAACAAGGTCAAAAATCAAAAAATACATGGAGAAAACCTAAAGTTTATCCACCACGAGTGATATAGACCAACAAGAATTTGATCCTAGAATTTTCTCAACCCCATCACAAAATACACATCAAACTTCAAAAGAAATGGGGTATGAAGTAGAGGATGTTACCAGTAACCCATTTGAACTCACCGAAGAGGAACTACTTGAGGACCAACAAGATCCCAAGACTCGCCATCTTATTGTTACTAGTTTTTCACCTATAGGTTCAACCAAGTAGAACCCTCTAAATTTTCATATAAATGGTATATTTTTAATCTCCCTATGTTGCATTCAATTATACAAATGAAATAACCTCAAAATATTGCAAGTATTTAAAATCATTAAATTTATATAAAAGTATGAAAACATAGAAAGATTGTACAAATATTTTTTGAAAAATGTAATATTTATTGAATGTAATAATATACATATGTTTCACACAAGCTATGAAAACTAACTTTTCCTATTTAATATACATCAAGGCTAAGTTATACAAGAATAAGTATATGTTTAAAGGAAAACATATAGGGAGGATAAACAGTCATTGCATGAATGACTGGTTCTTGTTGGTTGGTCCAGTTTTTGTTGATGTTTCCTTGCTCCTCATAGATCCTTTTAGTCCTTAGTGTTATGGTTTCTTGCATAAGATGGTGAGAAATGGGTTAGAACTATGTTCTAAGCAATGAAGGGTCATACTCCATAAATGAACATTTACCTATCCATCCATAAATTAGTCTCAATGTACATTAAATAGGAACATCCATATGCTGAATGTCCTAGAGAAAAGCAGCGAAGCCATCAAATACATCTAAAATATTTTTAAATCTAATTACTTTTGGATTTGATTGTGTGGTAGTATTTTTTCATCAACATTTTGGATCACACTCAGTGATCCATCATCAGGATAGAGAGTTGAAAAAGATAGAGTTGCTTCTCATATTTTTCAACTCTCTATCCTAATGATGGATCACTAAGTGTGATCTGAAACATTGATAAAAAAAGACTACCACACAATCAAATCCAGAAGCAATTATATTTAAATTCATATGGATTGTGGAAATCTAATTGCATTGACATCTAAAATATACATGATTTTTCCTAACGTGTTTTTTCCATGTACAACAACAGGTAAAATAATTTATCAGATTAAATATGAGTGGGGATAAATGTGGCTCCCACAAGGGTTGAGCCTAGCTCATTATTTATGCACAACTTTTTAAGTGCATTTCAGTTTATTCAATACAGATTGCAATAACAATATTTTCTCATTGAAACAGTGACTATTAAAACTTAAATGGAGCTACAGTGTCAGTGTAGATCATGAGGAAAGATTCACAGTAGAATTGTAGTAGACAGAGACAAAAATATTTCTCATTTCATGGTGGTCCAATCAAGAAGGGGTTTATCATTCACAACAATGAATTGATAAATTCACTCGTCTAAGTAACAAGCCACTACTCAATGGAACCAAAATGAAATAATAAAGATCAAATATGGTGACATTCATAAGTATAAGAAAATTTTTGAATGAAAATAAAAGATGTTCAAAGATTATACAGAAATTCTCATATTTCATGTTTAATAAGCTGAAGCTTTGTTTTACACAAAAGCAGTGTCTATTTTATCAATCAAATGTGCAATGCACCATGAGTAATATAGATTGTTACATAGCCTACTATAGGAAAATGAAATCCTTCATTTTCAATTCCACTTCAAGAGTGTTAATGAAGGCTATAGTTTTAAAGAAACCTTGATATGGAAATAGGAGAAAAAAAACATAGCCTACAACCACAAGAAATAACGAAATCCTTGAAGGGTTTCTAACTGACTATGGAGTTTCATATCAGAATAATGTTAAGGGTTCACTGTCTTATATAATCACAACATGGGGTTATGATATCTGCCCATACAGAAAAGAAGATAAGCCCTTGGGTTTTGTGAGAAAGGTTGAGTCATGACCAGCTCACAACATATGTAGATAGGATTGAAAGCTAAGCTTAAGTATAGCCGTTTTCAGAAAAGGAAAATATAAAGGATCCTAAAACATAAATACCTCAACCAAAAGATCTTGAACTTTGATACACGGCTTAGAGAAGAAGAAAACCCAAAAAGAGTTTTTCTTTGTAAGAAAACGTCATCTTTCTCTTTCGAAGCCAACGTATCATGAAAGTCAAAACAGTCGAACCATGGCCAAAAAATAAGCACAAAACTACAAGAGAGACCCTCATGGTGGCATATCCAAGCAAGTGAAATCACAAAGAACAAAAGAAAACCATTCAAAAATATAAGAAACCATAAAGCCGCAACCCATATTAAAGAATAAACCCAAAAAATGTGATGGCCACAGTAGGAAGAGCAAAAATACTTCAAAAATGGAGAGTAATGCTCATATCAGTGAATGAAAACAAGATTTACCTTTGTTTTACTTGCAATCTTTAAGAAATTCCTTTGTATAGCTCAAGATTCACCTTTAAATTTTCAAATCGAGCTCCACAAACCCTCATAGCAGTAGCATGCTTCATCCAGAAGCTTCGAAAAGTGAAAATGAGAATAATAAAGCATTCAATGCTTTTAGATTAGGGTTGAAACCCTATTTTTCATGTGGCCGATAGGAAACTTGGCTTTTTTCCATGTTTTTATAAAATTCATTGCACTTTAATACTCCCGTGGGCTAAGACTTCCTAAAATTCTTCCTCCTAGTGTTGCTTAATCATATTCCTTGAGATCATGAGTATAATGGTTTAGCCTTGTATTTTGCATTTGTATGAAATGTAAAGACTTTGTCAACTAATGTTATTATAAATTACTTTGATTAAAATATTGTATTGAATGAAAAATAGGAGTGTCATACTTTATAAAAGATTTTGTGAGAAATAGTTATGAAGATTTATGAAGTATGCAAACTATTCGAGCATATGTCATATGACTAAGTCTTAAAGTCTTCTATGTATGAAGGAGGAGACGTGGATTTTAACATATGCCATGAATCAAGGGAGGTTTTTTGTACTTTGCAAACATGTGGACAAGAGATAGGGTAACTCATCACTTTGTTGAGAGAATATAGACCTTTTGTTTCCATTTAGAGCATTTTTAGGAGTAGTTATAGTTGGATCAAGTATTGCATGACTTTTGCATCCAACATGAGCTCTTTTTGAGTGGATTTAAAGGCTAGATTTTAGGCCATATTGTTGCATCTGACCCAAGGCTTTCTAGAACCTTGTTTTGTGGAGAAACTTGGGTGTTGGCTACTTATTCTCATTTGTAACCCATTATTGGGAAATTCTTGCTATGCATATTCTGAAATTAGTGATTTTCATAATCCTTTCTCAATTTTGAGCATGTTTTGTAACTCATCTGGAGTATGATATACAAAGTTTACCTTGGATACCATTGATGATTCTATCTTATTGCCTTATTTTTCTTGCAAACATTGTGCATTTTCATGTGATTGATCAAGTTGTTTGTGAAATATTTCTTTTTCCCTATAACTTTGTCTCATATATTA
This sequence comes from Sequoia sempervirens, assembly GCA_007258455.2. Taxonomy (NCBI): domain Eukaryota; kingdom Viridiplantae; phylum Streptophyta; class Pinopsida; order Cupressales; family Cupressaceae; genus Sequoia; species Sequoia sempervirens. The sequence continues at coordinate 341,884,797 of VDFB02058242.1, read as the reverse complement.
TGCCTTTTCTACAAAAGTAAGGTTATGCAGGTTATGAATAGTGTTTTAAAATTGCATATAAACCTTTTAGTTTGTGAAAATTTCCTTTCCTTTTTGAAAATATATGCAATTTAAACCTTTTTTTGAAATATTTATGTATAAACATACAATAATACATTGTGCAATGCAATAGCTATCATGAATTTTCAAGTGTTTATCAGTCTGGATGTTTCATAGCTCCTGTTAGTTTGGTGTATCACCCCTTTATTTTCATGTTTGATATTTTCTTTTCAAGTTATCCTTCTCTTTTCCTGGAAAAAAATTAGTAGTTTTTAGGTGATAACCAGCTAGGAAGCCGGCCTATTCGGAGGTTCATTCTCATTTTTGGGTGACCCACAACCTAAGAATGCTCCCATGTTTCTCTAGCTTACTAAGTTTCACAACTCAGTTAGGGTACAAAGTTTAAGAGATAACAATTTTGGCACACCCCCTGGGACCTATCCTTTAATGATTTTCACTGGTTTGATGTGCAACCAGTGTTTATTAGACCTTTTAGAGGTTGTTACAACACATTTGGAAACTTCATTGAGTTGATAGAGCAGTAAGATCAATATAGTTATAGCATATGAGAAGAATACAAACCAGGAGTTCCAAGTAATTCAAATATTTGTAGCTATCACCACCAAAGAGAAGGGGTATGAAAAAAAAAAAACTCCTCCATCAAAAAGTGTTCAGTTAACACCACTTGGAGTGAAGCAGCATTTTTTCTTCTCACCACCAAGGAGAAAAGGTAGACCATCAAAAACAGAGAGTGTTACTCGTTTTGCTTCTCCAAGTTTTAGAATAGTTGCATCACATTCAAGCATCCCAAGAATATTTACATTTTTTTGTTTTTCCAAGTACAGTTCCTGTAGTTTCAAGTTTTACAAATTCATCCTTTGTTGTTTATACTTACATTTAGCCACCTTCAATGGCTGCTAGAAACCAACCCTTTGTGCCATTTAATGGAGGCAATCCATTAAATCTCACATAACACAATGACTTACCAGTTGCAGCCTTAAAAAGCTTTCCAACCTTCACTGGTGAAGATCAAACAACTCCCATTGAGCGTAGAAGGGATGTTGCTTCTTTATGTAGTGTTCATCATATTACACAAGAGGACGTAGTTGTAAGGCTACTTGTAACATCATTCAAAGGGAGGGCTTTGTAGTGGTTTAGAAGTTTGGGAGTTCATACCATTGCTACATGGGATGAGTTAGGAGATAAATTACACAAACAATTTTAGGACAGGTCTAATAACTTATCTTTACTGGAGCAATTGACTACTATAAAAGAGCTCCTCAAGAGTAAATGAATGATTTCAACTTCAAATTTCAGAGGACTTGGGATAGAATCACTGCAACAATGAGGCCACCTTTGGAATATGCATTTTTATATTACTTGAAAGATTTTAAAAGTGATATAGTTGTTATGACATAGTCAATGGGAGGAGTTTCTCTACCAGATGCATATGAGACAACAATTAGAGTAGAAAATTGCTTAATTCAGGCAAGAAAGATTGCTCCTAGGCTACCAATGCCTATTTTTCCAGAAATACAGACAAATATGCCACTTCAAATTCTACCATTTTCACCATTTCCTATTGTACAAGCATTACCAACTACTGGTAAAAAAGAATATGCAGTCCCAGTATAGTCCCATGAGTTGCAAGAAATAAAGGAGAGTCAACAAAAGATTGAAAGTATTTTATAGACTTTTGGTAACAAATTGGTCAATTTAGAGAAGCAGTGGTCATATAATAAACCTACAAATCATCCTTTTCAAGGTCAACAATAGTAATACCAAGGTAACTATCAAGGTCCAAGACAAAATATTGCTACAAGACCTTTTCAGGTATACAATCTAGCACCTATTAGTGCAGCTAGGGACCTTGTTCCTACTCAAAATAATCTTGTTGCTAATTATGAGTGGTGCTATCCATGCAACCAACCACATAATCAAGCTACATTCTCAAATGGAGTTATAAATCAGGCACTAATGGTGTAGAATGCTTCAAGCTCATAGCATAATGCACTCAATGATGCACTTCCACAACAATATGATCAACCTACAAATGAGACTACTCTACTTAACTGGAAGGGTGAAGAATTTTGTGGAGTAAATATAGATGATTCTCCAGCTGTAGTAAATACAAGGGCAAAGAAAAGGGCCTTTGAACTTGAACAAGCAGTTGATAAAGGAAAAGCAGCAACTGCAAGACCATCTACATCATAAGTTCCTCACATTTTGCAAAGGAATTAGCAAGTTACTACTAAGGAGCAGCCACACCTTCAAGCTAATCATGCTAGAGTAAACGTACATCAAAAGGTAAATCCAATTGTGCCTTGAAATATTATTGATGATATGGAAAAGATGAATGTAACAATGTCCTTGTGGGACTCATTGGCCATTCCAAGTCAGAAAGACATGTTACCGTCAACTTTGTCAAATTTGAAATTGTCTGATGAGTCTTTAGTAGGTCAAGATAGAGTTGTCCTTACAAATGATTCCCAAGTTAATGATAAACAACCCAACAAAGAGGTAGGTAAGAACATCAAACCACCTATGTTCCATGTGTCTGTAATTATAGGTGATAAGCTAGTCCATAACTATATGGTAGATAGTGGAGCTAGTAGCTCTGTAATCCCAAAGAAAATTGGTGACAAACTAGGACTAAAGTATCAACCTTTAGAGAAAGGAGTGATTCAATTGGATGGAACCTCATTCAATACTTTAGGTGTTATAAAAGGATTAAGCCTTACACTTCATTCTTGTCCAAATTTTTTAGTTCCCAAAGACATATGTGTCATAGATCTCCCACCTTTCTTTGTTTTGTGTCTCTCAAGAGACTTTATAGCTAAGATAGGAGGTTGTGTATCGGCTAATTGGTCACATATGTTGTTTAGAATGAGATATGGATCCAAGGTTACCATTAAATCTGAAAATTTTTCCAAAGATCACATTGAGCCATACAACCCAAGTGTTATCAATGTTGTCTCAACTACTACAGACACCAATTGTGTCATTTTTATTAACAGTGAGCTTGCAACCGCACAAGAACTACAAGCAAAAAGTTTCCTGATGTATTGTTACATGAATGGGTAGTGAAAAATGTATTAGATAGTCCTGAAGATCTCCTTCGAGATGTTGGTATGCATAATTATGTGATGCTTGAACCTGATGCAGAGGTTTCAAACCTTGAAGGGTACAGATCAACTGTTACAACAACAAAGTGAACTTTGGGAAATGTATTTTGATGGTTCCAAAAGAAAGAATGGAGTTGGTGGAGGTGCAATGCTTGTTTCTCCACAAGGTGACAGGTATTTTTTAGATTTTTCTTTTTCTTTTGCGTGTTCTAATAACACTGTTGAGTATGAAGGTCTTATTCAAGGTCTTGAGTGGGCAAGGAAAAGAGGAATAAGCTTCTTTAAAGTTCATGGAGACAATGAACTAATCATCAATCAGGTTAGAGGCCTAAGTGCTACCAATAATAATGCATTGAGGTCTTATAGAAACAAAGAATGGAATATTTTAGAGGATTTTGAGGCTTTCAACCTAGTTTGTATCCCAAGAAATTAGAATAAACATGCTAACAAACTTGTAGCAATTGGAGCACAATTTGATATCCCAAATAATATCAAAAAAGAGAAAGTACATCAATATGTCAAAGTTGTAGTCAAACCATCAATTCCTAACAACAACATCAACTGGCAGGTATTTGACAGTGACGAGCAGATTTTAGCTTTTTTGCTTGAGGGAGATCAATTTTCTGTACTAGATCAGGAGAAACTTAAGCAGCAGTACGAAGATCAAATTATACAACTGAAGACAAATAAGCTTCCTAATGGTTTAGTTACCTTAGAGTCAATTTTCAATTCTGATGACCAGCTTAAGAAGAGAAAAGTCACCATTCAAGTGAAAGAAGATCATTATAAAGAAGTTGATATCTTTAAAGTTTAGCTTCTTAAGTTAGGCAATATTTGTTCAGCTGAAGATAGAAAATATTTTATTGCTTCATGCCAAGAGTATCATGATGTGTTTTCTTGGAAATATTCTAATTTAAAAGTTTTTGACCCTCATATTGCACAACATACAATTGAGTTAGATCCTAATGCTAAGCCTATTAGGAAAAAGCAGAGACCTTTGAACCCCAAGCTTGAGCCTTTAATGATTAAGGAGTTGGCTAAATTAGTTGAGAGGGGTATTATTTTTCCAATTAAACACACATCCTGGGTTTTCAACCTTGTACCAGTGAGGAAAAATAATTGAGAGTTGAGACTCTGTGTATATTTTTGTGATCTTAACAAAGCATCACTAAAATACCATTATCCACTGCCCTCCATGGAGCAAATTCTACAAGCATTCTTTGGGTTAGAGATATTTTCCCTTCTAGATGGTTATTCTCGTTATAACCAAGTGTTGGTCAAAGAGGAGGACCAATACAAAATAGCATTTACAAAAAAATGGGGCACTATGGCCTACAAAATAATTCCTTTTGGCTTATATAGCACTGGTGCCACATTTTAGCAAGCCATGGATATGGCATTTTAGAGTTTGATTCAAAAAAAAAATCTTATTTATCTAGGTGATGTAACTTTATACTCCAAAAATGTAGATGAACACTTATCACATCTCAAGCAAGTTTTTGAAAAATGCAGAGAGTATGGAATATTTCTCAATCCAAAAAAGAGTATATTTGTAGTTCATGAAGGTAAGTTGTTGGGACACATAGTGTCAAAGGAGGGAGTTACCATTGACCCTGAAAGAGTCAAAGCTATATTAGAGCTGCCATTACCCAATCATAAGAAAGGATTGCAGAGATTTTTAGGAAGAATAAACTTTTTAAGAAGAATCATTCCTAATGTTGCAAATTTATTACAGCCATTGACTACCATGCTTAAGAAAAATGCAGTTTTTAGTTGGACTAGAGAAGCCAAAAACAACTTTGAAGCAATCAAAGAAGCTTTAGCATCAGCCCCAACACTAGTAAATCCATATTTCTCTAAAGAATTCATTCTTTATGCTTTTGGTAGCATTAGTTCAATTTTTTCCATTCTAGTTCAGAGAAACAATGATAATTTAGAGCAGCCAATAGCCTTTTCCAGCCAAGGTCTTGCTAATTATGAACAAAAATATACGTTTGTTGAGAAACATGTTCTCGCTATGATTAGGAGTTTAAAGAAATTTAAACCTCTAATTTCCAACAACAAGATTCATCTTTTAGTTGCACACCCTACTATAAAAGAGTTTTTATTGAGTAAAGATCTAAGTGAGAAAAGAGCAGGGTGGATCACAAAAGTTATGGATTTTGATGTTGATATCAAAATCACAAAGCTTGTCAGAGGAAGAGGACTTTGTGAGAAGCTTGCCTCAACCACTGAAGATGCATAGAAATCAGAAATATAAGTTGTTTTAGTCAATGATAATGAGCATAAAAATGTTGCTCTTGCATTAGCAGCAAGTTGGGTTCAATAAATGACCCATTTTCTACAAACTGGTGAGTGTCCACTAGGTCTAGACAAAGCAAACAAAGATACTTTAGGTTGCAGTCTATTCCATATGTCCTCATTGACAATATTCTTTTCAAGAAAGACCTAAATGGTTTCTTATTAAGGTGTATTGATATCAATCAAATAGAAAAAGTGCTTCATGAGTTTCATGACAAAGCTTCAGGGGGTCACTTTGCTCCTAGGACAACTACTTGGAAAATTATGAGAGCTAGCTATTACTGGCCTAGCCTATTTAAGGATGCATATGCATGGTCAAAGAAATGTGTTAAATGTGCTTTATTTGTAGGAAAAGAAAATTTTCCAACCATGCCTCTATAGCCAATTCAAGTAGAGCAGCCCTTCATGAGATGGGGTATTGACTTTATCAGGCCAATAAATCCACCTTCTAGTATTGGGCACAAGTGGGTGCATGCAGCCATAGACTATTTTACACGATGGATAGAAGCAATAGCTTTGAAAGAAGCTAATGAATCTTTAGTTTTAAATTTCTATGAGGACATAGTAACTAGTTTTGGAATTCCTGATTCCATCATTTTAGATAATGCTCTTGCATTTGTGGGGTTAAGATTTACAAATTGGGCCATTAAACATGGAATTTATTTGAATACCTCCTCAAATTATTACCCATAGGGTAATGGTTTGGCTGAAAGTACAAATAAAATTTTTATCAGGATCATTAAAAGCACCATGGAGGAGAATCAAATAATTCGACACTCTAAATTGAAATCTACACTTTGGGCGGATAGAATAACCCCAAAGAGATCATTTGGTAATTCACCATATGCTCTAGTTTATGGAAAAGAAGCCAAATTAACTCTGTCTATAGAGTTGCCAGCTCTTGATATTGTTCACCAGTTGGAGATGTTCGAGCAACATGACCTAATGTATGTAAGATATGCAAAGCTCATGGAGCTCGAAGAGACAAGAGATAAGGCAATGAAAACTTTGGAGTATCATCAACTCCAAACAAAGAAAATATTTGATAAGAAAGCTACAGCCAAATTTTTCAAGGAAGGTGATATTGTTCTCAAGTGGGATGTGTTGAAGAGTGGACCAGGAAAGCATACAAAATTTGACCATTTCTATGATTTCCCATTTATCATCACTGAATGCAAGGAGCATAATGCATTTCAGCTACTCCATGCCCAATGGACAAGTCTAGGCTACTAGTTTTATATGTTTAGTAGGCAGACATCCAACTGATGTCACCCAAATGTTACTAGTTTTTCACCTACAGGTTCAACTAGGTAGAACCCTCTAAATTTTCATATAAATGGTACATTTTTAATCTCCCTGTGTTGCATTCAATTATACAAATGAAATAACCTTAAAAGATTGCAAGAATTTAAAATCATTATATTTATATAAATGTATGAAAACATAGAAAAATTGTACAAATCTTTTCTTAAAAATGTAATCTTTATTGAATGTAATAATATACACGTGTTTCACACAAGCTATGAAAACTGTCTTTCCCTATTCAATATACATCAAGGCTAGGTTATACATGAATAAGTGTATGTTTAAAGGAAAACATATAGGGAGGATAACCAGTCATTTCCTGAATGATTGGTTCTTGTTGGCTGGTCCAGTTTCTATTGATGTTTCCTTGCTCCTCATAGCTCCTTTTAGTCCTTAGTGTTATGGTTTCCTACATAAGATGGTGATAAATGGGTTAGAACTATGTTCTAAGCAATGAAGGGTCATACTCCATATATGAAAATTTACCTATCCATACATAAGTTAGTCTCAATGTACATTAAATAGGAACATCCATACGCTGAATGTCCTAGAGAAAAGTAGTGAAGCCATCAAATACATCTGAAATATACATGGTTTTCCTAACTTGTTTGTTCCATGTGAAGCAACAGGTGTAATCATTTATCAAATTAATATGAGTGGGGATAAATGTGGCTCCCACAAGGGTTGAGCCCATCTCATTATTTATGCACAAATTTTTAAGTGCATTTCAGTGTATTCAATATAGATTACAATAACAATATTTTCTCATTGAAACAATGACTATTAAAACTTAAATGGAGCTACAGTGTTAGTGCAGATCATGAGGAAAGATTCATAGTAGACTTGCAGTAGACAGAGACATAAATATTTCTCATTTCATGGTGGTCCAATCAAGAAGGGGTTTATCACTCACAACAATGAATTGATAAATTCACTAGTCTAAGTAACAAGTCACTTCTCAATGGAACACAATGAAACAATAAAGATCAAATATGGTGACAGTCATAAGTATAAGAAATAACTATTGCTCAAGGATTGAGTTTTTGTCAAGAGCATAATGCATCAAATGATGTTCATATCAAATGAAAGTCATCACATAAATGAAAGCATTCAAGATAGCAAGGTAAGATGATTAATTTAAATCAAGGAAGGTAACAAAATTTTCAAGGTAACAGTGAAAGAAACTTTCTCATGAAATAAAGAAACAGAGCAAAATCTGAATTAGGTATCAAAGATCAAATACAGTGATATAGAAACCCTCATCTTCTTATGCATAAAAGAAAATTTTTCCTCAAAAGAAATGACATAGAATCACAGTGCACAAAATTATGGAGTGATAAATACTGCAAATAGTAAAGTGAAAGTTTTATTATGAGCCAAATGTGAGTGTGGGTTCACAATTTTATTAAAACTAAATTGGAGCACCATATTTAGATTTTACTTCAGTATACTATGACTACAAATCATGAAAAATAGGAAGGTATTCATTTTTTTTCTATAAGTGGCTCAAGTTAAGTGAAGTTTCTACAAAATCTGTGAAAAGAGTTTTTCACTAGCATAAAAGTGTGGTCATGCTATAATACATGAGCAAGAATGGAGTCTCAACTTGTCAAAGGCTGAATACAAAAGCAGAATACCTTTAAAGTATAGAAATTTTGTTATCATAAGCAAGTTATGCCATTCATAAAGTATTCTACTGTAGTTTTTAAGCTTTCAAAAGTAAATTTGTTGAATGAAGATAAAATAGGTTCAAAGATTATACAAAAATTCTCATATTTCATGTTTAATAAGTTGAAGAACTTTTTTACACAAAAGTAGTGTCTATTTTATCAATGCAAATGTGCAATGCACCATGAGTAATATAGATTGTTACATAGCCTGCTACAGGAAAATGAAATCCTTCATTTTCAATTCCACTTCAAGATTATTAATGAAGGCTAAAGTTTTAAAGAAACCTTGATATGAAAATGGGAGAAAATAGACATACCCTTTAGCCACAAGAAATAACAAAATCCTTGAAGGGTTTCTAACGGACTATGGAGTGCCGTATCAGCACAGTGTTAAAGGTTCATTGTCTTATACAATCACATCAGAGGGTTATGATATATGCCCATACAAAAAAGAAGAGAATCCCTTGGGTTTTGTGTGAAACGTTGAGTCATGACCCGCTCACAACATATGCAGAGAGGATTGAAAGTTGAGCTTAAGTATAGTCATTTTCAGAAAAGGAAAATATAAAAGATCTTGAAACACAAATACCTCAGCCAAAAGATCTTGAAATTTGATACACGACTCAGAGAAGAAGAAAACCCAAAAAGAGTTTTTCTTTGTAAGAAAACTTTGTCTTTCTCTTTCATAGTCAAAGTATCGTGAAAGTCAGAATAGTCGAACCATGGCTAGAAAATAAGCACAAAACTACAGGAGAAACCCTCATGGTGGTGCAACCAAGCAAGTGAAATCACAGCGAACAGAAGAAAAGCATTCAAAAATATAAGAAACCATAAAGCCGCAGCCCAGAGTAAAGAATAAACCCAAAAATGTGATGGTCATAGTAGGAAGAGCAAAAATACTTTAGAAATGGAGAGTAATGCTCAAATCAGTGAATGAAAACAAGATTTACCTTTGTTTTACTTACAATCTTTAAGAAATTCCTCTGTATAGCTCAAGATTCACCTTCAAAATTGCAGATCAAGCTCCACAAACCCTCATAGTGGTGGCATGCTTCATCCAAGAGCTTCAAAAGTGAAAATGAGAATAATAAAGTATTTGATGCTTTTGGATTAGGGTTGAAACCCTATTTTTCATGTAGCCGATAGGAAACTTGGATTTTTTCCATGTTTTTATAAAATTCATTGCACTTTAATACTACTATGGGCTAAGACTTCCTAAAATTCTTCCTCCTAGTGTTGCTTAATCATATGCCTTGAGATCATGAGTATAATGGTCGAGCCTTGTATTTTGCATTTGTATGTGTAGACACTAAAAATTGTCCAAAGCCTTTCACTTCTAAATTCTCCATCATCCCCCTATCTTTATTTCTTGCTTGCTAATTGATTTTAAAATTTAAATTAAGCCTTTTTTCATAAATTAAATAAATTTTATTTATTTAATTTGGTCCACTCTCTTGAATTTTGAATTAAATCATTGCTTAATTCAAAATGATTCCTTTTGTTACATTCTTCTATAATTAAATAATATCTTTATTATTTAATTATTCATTGACCACCTAAATTAAATAATTTTTATTATTTAATTTCTCCTATCACCTCTTTTTCTATGCCAATCTTATCTTCCACATCAAATCTTATCTCTTGACATCTCATTTAATTTCAGCCCTTGATTGAATTATCTTATAATTCAATCTTAGCCATTCATTTCTCGTCATTGCCCTAATTCTAACCTAACCCTAGTCCATACTACAACTTTCAATTTTGGCCATTGATTTAGACATCTTATTGACATCCAATCTCAATCGTCAATCCAAATTAGACATTTCCTATAAATAAACTCTCTCATAAGCCATTAGGGGGTTGATTCTTCAAGGGTCCTTATGCTGTCAAAATCATTCTTGAGTCTTTCATCCATTTCTATCTATTTCATTCATCTATCATCCCCATGTCAATGTTATGCTGCTAAATTGAGCAACCAACATTCCTCCAACAATCAACCTTCAAAATATTGCATTCCCATGCAAGTGGAGAAGAGCCATGGAGGTAAATCAAGTCTAGTTTGAAAATTGGTTTGCATTTCCTTTCTTTATTTGCATTTTCATTCTAGTTTGTGCTTCATGGTGCTTGATAGGGTTTAGTTAATTTGTTGTTTTCAACATCTAAATCTGAATTTTTCCCTATTTACAATATGAAATCTAAAGACTTTGTCAACTAATGTTATTATAAATTACTTTGATTAAAGTATTGTATTTAATGAAAAATAGGAGTGTCATACTTTATAAAATATTTTGTGAGAAATAGTTATGAAGATTTATGAAATATGCAAACTATTGGAGCATATGTCATATGACTGAGTCTTAAAGTCTTCTACGTATGAAGGAGGTGACATGGCTTTTAAGATATGCCATGAATCAAGGGAGGTTTTTTGCACTTTGCAAACATGTGGAGAAGAGATAGGGTGGCTCATCACTTTATTGAGAGAATATAGGCCTTTTGTTTCCATTTAGAACACTTTTAGGAGTAGTTATGGTTGGATCAAGTCTTTCATGACTTTTTCATCCAACATGAGCTCTTTTTGAGTGGATTTAAAGGCTAGATTTTAGGCCATATTGTTTCATCTGACCCAAGGCTTTCTAAAACCTTGTTTTGTGGAGAAACTTGGGTGTTGGCTACTTATTCTCATTTGTAATCCATTATTGGGCAATTCTTGCTATGCATATTCTGAAATTAGTGATTTTCATAATCTTTATTGAGAGAATATTTGAGCATGTTTTGTTTGTTTCCATATAGATTTTACCTTGTAGTTATACCATTGATGTCTTTATTTCCATCCAACTTGAGCTCTTTTCAGGTGATTAAATCAAGTTTGTGAAATATTTATTGACCCAAGGCTTTCTAAAACCTTGTTTTGTGGAGAAACTTGGGTGTTGGCTACTTATTCTCATTTGTAATCCATTATTGGGCAATTCTTGCTATGCATATTCTGAAATTAGTGATTTTCATAATCCTTTCTCAATTTTGAGCATGTTTTGTAACTCATCTGGAGTATAATATACAAATTTTACCTTGGATACCATTGATGATTATATCTTATTTCCTTCTTGTTCTTGTAAACATTGTACATTTTCAGGTGATTGATCAAGTTTGTGAAATATTTATTTTTCCCTATAACTTTGTCTCATATATTATGCCTTTTCTACAAAAGTAAGGTTATGCAGGTTATGAATAGTGTTTTAAAATTGCATGTTAGCCTTTTAGTTTGTGAAATTTTCCTTTCCTTTTTGAAAGTATATGCAATTCAAACCTATTTTTGAAATATTTATACATAAACTTACAATAATACATTGTGCAGTGCAATAGCTATCATGAATTTTCAATTGTTTATTAGTCTAGATGTTTCATAGCTCCTGTTAGTTTGGTTTATCACCCCTTTATTTTCATTATTTTTATTTTCTTTTCAAGTTATCCTTCTTATCTTTTCCTAGAAAAAAATTAGTAGTGTTTAGGTGATAACCAGCTAGGAAGTCGACCTATCTGGAGGTTCATTCTCATTTTTGGGTGACCCACAACCTGAGAATGCTCCCATGTTTCTCTAGCTTACTGAGTTTCACAACTCAGTCAAGGTGCAAAGTTTAAGAGATAACACTTATCAACACATTGATGAAATTGGTCCAAAATAGTGCTCAAGCTATCACTCAACCATCTTCAGCAAACAAGACAAGTAAACCTTTAACTTCTAGGCTGGTTTCATCTAGTCTTGCAACTCAACTAGGAACCCAACTTGGTCTCACTCCAAATCCAAGAAACAACACAATTTTGGGTACCCAAGACACAAACCATTCCCAAAAACACAACCATTCCACAACACCCTCAACCTCCAAAAATTCCTCTCACATCACATATCCACAACACAAATTGGACACCAATATTTCATGCCCAAGGATATTCTTCAATCACAACAAATTCCTAAGTGTTCCTAATGTTCAACAAATTCAAGTGATTCAAACACCCCAAGTGAATTTACAAGGACAAATGAACACATTAGTGCAAGGTCAATCATCAAACCATCCAATTGACACTCAAAATCAAATGGTTCCACAAGTCCCTCAAATCAGCTAAAGAAACACATCAAGTCAATTAGTACCAAATCAAATCAATCAAAATCAAATCGATCAAGGAAACACATCAAATCAATTGGTTCCTCAACATAAAATTAATCAAGATAATCCTTAAAATCAATTGATCCCAAATCAAAGTATGCCATTAACATCACAACACCAAGTGGCATCTTATCAAGTATCTCAACCTTTGGTCCCTCAAATAATAAAAAATCAAATGGGATCTCAACTGTATATTCCCCCATCACAATCCCACATTTTTCAAGGATTGATAACATAAAATCAAGGATAAACTTCACAACAAGGTCAACATGGACCAAATCAAAATATGATCACACATCAACCACCCCAAAATTAGCTCAATCTACCTTCACAAGTCACTCACAACATCATTCCCAAAAATCCACCACTCATTCCATAAAATTAAAGCATCTCAAGATAATAAATTCAAAAAATAAACTTGTCCCTAATCAATACACCATTCCATCATCTCAAGGACGAAATTCTTTGGCTTATCAATAATCTCAATTTCTAGTGCAACAACAACAAGCTCAATTGCTAGCACAACAACAATAGGCTCAATTACAAGCCCAACAACAACAAGATTGATTACAAGCCCAACAATATGCTCAACAAAAACAATTGCTTGCACAACAACAAGGCTTGTATTTCAACCAACAACAGCCATATGCAAGTACACAACAAAACGTCTTGAACCAAAATTCGTAAGAGCATAGAACACACCCCCACCATTATCACAATTATACACTCAATATCAAAATCCATTGTACACACCATATAAGAAATTCACCACAAACACACCTCCTTATCAAAATCCCACATTTAATTCATCCACCATTACACAATGTAACACATATGCTCCACCACCAAACAATCCCCAAGATGATATTTCCTTACAAATCAAAAAGCCTACATAAAAAATTCAAGACATCCAAGCAGGGAAAACAAAGAAATCGCATGCACAACAAGACTTGTTTCCATACCCTTTTGATAGAAACATTGCAATGATACTATTCCCACCAAGATTTGAAATCTCCGAGTTTGAAAAATACAAAGGGTGTGGAAATCTGAAAGATTATATCAAGGAATTTTATGTGGCATGTATGGAAGTAGCATACAATGAACCCTATTTGATGTGTCTTTTCCCACATAGTTTGGGAGGCCAATCAATAGAATGGTACTCACATTTACCTCCTAGAATCCAAACTTTCCAAGAAATAATAGATCAGTTTTTGGATTACTTTCCTACAACCTAGACATGGATGTAAATTTGGAAGAACTATACACCTTGAAAAAAAACAATGGTGAATCATTTGTGAGTTTCTTGTAATGATGGAGGCATAGAGCTAGTAAGTGCAAATGGCCAATTCTCAAAGAGAAAAAAATAGGGATCATTATTGCCAATGTGGAAATAAATATATCCTTCCAACTAAAAATGCAATGTGTCTCATCATACAAAGATCTCACTCGTAGGGTTCTTAACATTGAAAGAGCCCATATCACACAAGGAAACACACAAGCATACAAGGACAACTGCCCATCTACTAGTTCCAATGACAAGCCCTGCATTTGGGCCAAGAACAATAACATTACTATTGATGGTTTCATTGATGTAAAATTGGTCCTAAGTGCTCCAAAACAAACACCCAACAAAGGAACATGCAACATAACACACAACATCCAAACATGTGGTCACAAAAGAACCAACACATAATTGACAATGTCAACACTCAAAGAGGACCACCCCCTAGAAACAATTACCCTCAACAATGCAAGTACACACCTTTGGGGGAACCTATTGAAGTGGTCATGCAAAAGTTAGTACAATCCAATCTCATCATGCTCCCTAATTATCATAATTACCAAGAACCTCAAGTCAAACAACCCTGGTATAAAGAGAAGGATCTTTGTGATTTTCATAAAATCAAGGGACACAAGATAGAAAGTTGCATGAAATTGAAAAATATCATTCAAGATCTTATTGACAATGGAGACGTAATATTGGATCAACAATCAAGAAACCAAGACCTTAAAATATACAAGAACCTAATGTTGGGCCATAGCAAGGAAAATGACAATGGAAAAGGGAAGGATTATACCAACATAGGTCATGTGTATAATAATGTGGTAGCATCTTGTGATAATTTTATATCCATCATCACAATCAAAGGGCCTTGTACAAAGTGTGGAGTCACCACATGTAGGGGAAAGGTCACCATCCAAGGAGCACCATCGTAGCCTACATCACCCCCCTCACTTCTGAAGTCAAACCCTAATGATTATAGTCTCTTGGATCAATTAAAGAAAACCCCTTCCTAAAACTCCATCTTGGATTTACTAAAAATATCTCCTACACATAGGGACATCTTAGAAAAGGCTTTGTCAGCTTCTTCCATACTTGATAATCTTGATATCAAACAATTCTAGGCTATGATCAATCACATTACATTCCTCATCTTCTCACCTTTTTTGATCAATACATCCCAACATAGCCATCACACAATCACATATTACATCTTGAGGTCCTCTTTCACAAAAAAAAAAGTCAAAAGAGTCTTGGTGGATGGAGGAGTTGGTCTTAATATTTTTACCCTTCAGCTAATCAATAACTTGGGTTACTCTGAATCTGTCATTGAAAAGGAAAAAGGTGTTACTATAAGGGCATATGATGATCAAGAATGGGTTTCTCAAGGCACAATCAAGCTCCCCATCCAAGTAGGACCCACAATTTCAAAAACTACTTGCCAAGTGCTTGACCTCAACCTTCCATACAATATGCTTATAGGTCATCCATGGATCCATGCCATGCAAGTTGTAGGTTCCACATACCATCAATGCATTAAATTTCCCTATGAAGATAGAGAAATAACAATCCATAGAAATCCTAAACCATTCTATTATTGCAAGAACCTTGAATCAATGTACTAAAAGATCTTGCAAGTGGCTAAAAATGATGAAGTCCCAATACCCTCCTCATTCATTGACCCATCTTCCCTAGCTTCCACCTCTGAATTAAAAGCACCCACCATGAAGAACATCCCTAATATCAAATTAGTGATCAAAGAAAATGATTGTGGAGACTATAACTTGAAGAAGGATTCTTTTGTAAGTGGAGATTTTCCTCTTTCTCCTAAATCTCATGGGAAGCCTTGACATATTAATAAGGTATCTAAGACAATCAAGGAAGCATCTACCACTTTCACAAAGTGGGGAGATTTGAACAAAGAATTTATTGAGAGGAGAATGTATCTGAATTGTTATATCAAGATAACAAAACCAAGACCAATCTTCCAATGGAAGATGACAACAAAGGATTGCAACTGATGATGTGTTGGGGATACAACAATAATGAGAAGTTGGTCCAAAATAGTAATGGGTTGCTAGAATCCCTTGCTCCTAAGAAATGACCTAAGAATTTTGGTCTTGGATGTACCACTAGTAAAGTGACCATTCATGGCAAGGGTACTTCTACTAAGGGAGTTGAATCTTCCTCTTGGTTACTTACATCACGTAATTATACCATCAATGAATTCCCCCTCTATATCATAGAATTATTTTAGGATACCTATATATTCATGATAGCAACTAAATCCTTTGCGTCAAGTAGCCAAACCACTAAATTAATGCTCATCTACCCTCAACTTATAAACTAGGATCAAGGAGGACCGCCTATTCTGGATTCATTCAAAAATGATGAAGTTATCTTTGATTTCATGGGACTTCGTGAAAACATGCCATATAGGGATCACAAAGTAGGTTTTGAAATTGAACTAGATACACAAGCTTACTATGGGGAAATGATTGAGTCCCTCAATTGTAAAATATGAGAATCATATTTTGATCTTTAAGTGAAAACTACACTCTGGCACTTTATAATCATAAAATAGTAAAAATAAAGGATGCATCTAATGATGAAAACCTCTATAAGGCATCAAATGATAAGGGATTAAATATTCCTCTTAGTGCAATACATTAAGAAAAGTTAGCAGTTCTTACCAAGAAATCAAATCCAATCATATCACTTTCTATGCAAAATCACTATTGGATGAAGAGAAAAATAACTTGGTAGCTTTCTTAACAAAGCAAAAGGAAAATTTTGCATGGTCCTATATAGATATGTTTGGCCTTGATCCCAAAGTATTTTTCCACCATCTTTCAATTTATCCTTCCTCATGCTAAACCAGTAAAGTAGAAGCTAAGAAAGATGCATCCGCAGATAGCGTTGTTGATTAAACTAGAATTGCAAAAAATTCTTGACATGGGATTTATCAATCCAATAGATAATCTTGAGTGGGTTTCAAACTTGGTGCCAATCTCAAAATCCGCTGGGGGCATCAGAATATGTACTAACTTTAGAGATTTAAACAAATCATGTCCTAAAGATGACTTTCCTCTTCCAAACATTAACATCATTGTAGATTTGAGTGTTAGACAAGACATGTTATCACTTATGGAAATATTCTTGGGATACAACAAGATCATGATAGCTAAGGAAGACCAACTACAAACAATGTTTACATGTCCATGGAAAACCTATTGCTAGAATATGATTCCATTTGGGTTAAAGAATGTTGGAGCTACTTATTAGAGAGTAATGACATTGATCTTTCATGAGATGATCCATAATATTGTAGAATACTATTTGGATGACATTTTAGCCAATTCAATAATGAGGAAGGAACATTTAGAAGTATTAGGACCAATATTTTACAAACATGAAGAGCACAAGATGCAATTGAATCCAAAAAAGTGCATCTTTTATGTAACAAAAGCTCTTGGGATCTATTGTGTCACAGAAAGGAATTAAGATAGATCCAGCCAAGGTCAAAGAAATTTTGGATATGGAGCCACAACAAACATTGAAGAAATTGTGAGGTCTACAAGGGAGATTAGAATTTATTAGGAGAATTATAGCACAGTTAGTGGATAAGATCCATCCCTTTTCTCACCTTATTCACAAGGGGATAACCTACAAATGGGATGAGAAATGTGACCAATCATTCCAACAACTCAAAGATTATCTACTAACACATCTCATCCTTCAACCACTAATACTAAATAAATGTTTAATTCTGCATATCTCAACTACATCAACAAATTTGGGTGCTCTTCTTCCTTAGCATGATGAAATAGGGAAGGAGAGAGTAATTTAGTACATTAGTAAGATTTTGGTTGGATACGAGATGAATTACTCATCCATCAAAAAGGATTGCCTAGTAGTGGTGTTTACCTCATCAAAATTTAGATACTACATTATTTCGCACCAAGTAAAGCTCATAGCTAAGATAAATCTATTGAAGTATCTATTAGCCAAGGAAACTCTCATTGGATGAATGGCTAAGTGGGTGATGAACCTAATAGAATTTGATATAGAGTATGTAGATTGAAAGTCTATCAAGGGGCAAGTTATCATAGATCAATTGGTAGAGGTACCTATCTATACAAAGAATCCATTGTTGTCTGAATTCCTTGATGAGTTAGTATTTTCCCTTAGTGTAGTTGGTTATTGGAAGTTGCATTTTGATGGTTCACATACACAACATGGATCTAGAGCAAGCATTCTTTTCATCATCCCACAAGGTGATTGTATTCCTAAGTAATAACATCTATCTTTCCCATGCACCAATAACATTGTTGAGTATGAAGCTCTTATCACAAGATTGAGAATCACAATATAGTGGTAGATCCAAGAATTGAAGGTCTATGAAGATTCATAGTTGATTGTAAATCAATTCAATGATGTCTATCAAACCAAGGATGATAAGCTCACACCTTACAAAAATATGCTGGAAAGTCTCAAATATTTCTTCGTCGACATCACATTTGAGCAAACACCCCACATCAACAATCGAGCAGTTGATGCTATGGCAATTATTGGGTCCCTATCTGATATGCCACATAACATTCTTAAATACAAATTCCTCATCAAGCAGCTTCTCATCCCAACATTCAAGGTACCAAAATCTGAATTTGTAAGTAAAATTGTTGGTCCCAATTCTCCCTAGTATCATGATATCTCTACCTACCTACACATAGGTATCCTCCCATTTGACATTACTCTAAACCTTCAAAAAAGCTTTATCAAGAAAGCATCTTGATTCATTATCCTGGGTGATAACCTTTACCGTCAAAGTCTCGAAGGGACATTATTGTGATGTCTTAACCAAGAGGAAGCTTTGAATTCATTGAAAGAAGTACACAGAGGCATATATGGATCACATTCAAGTGGTATGACCTTGGCTAAGAAATTGTTGAGGACAGGGTACTACTAGCCTACCATGGAACGAGAAGCTCATCAATATTTCAAAAAATGCAAGTCATGTCAACAACATGGGGACCTTATCCATGCTCCAGCTCAAAAACTAGAACCCATCACTACACCTTGGCCTTTCTCATAGTGGGGACTCAACCTCATAGGAAATATCACCCCTACCTCATCTAACAATCACAAGTTTATCCTTATAGCCACTAATTATTTTATGAAGTGGGTTGAAGTGATCCCTATGACCTACATCATGGGAAAAAAATCTCTAAATTTAGCCTAAACTACCTCATTTATTGCTATGGTGTTCTGCAAGCCCTTATCTCAGACAATGGAACACCTTTCAAAAATTAGGTTGTTTATGAGTTATTCCAAAGGTTCAATATCCAACATCAATTTTCTACTCTAGCCTATCCCCAAGGCAATGTTCAAACTAAAGCTTCAAACAAAACAATCCTAAAGATACTCAAAAAGATGGTTAATGAAGTTGGTCATAACTAGCATGTGCAATTGAACCCTACTTTATGGGCCTATAGAACTAGTATTCTCATGCCTACAGGTTCCATCCCATTTTCCATAGTTTACAAAACTAAATATATCCTGCCCATCGAGGTTTAGCTCACATTACTGAAAATATCACTTCAAATTCCCATTATTGATGAAGAGTATAAGGTGTCCTGATTGAACAAGCTATAGCTACTGGATGAGTGTTGTCTTGAGACTTTGAATCATTTGCAGGATTATCGAAACTGACTAAAAAGGAGCTATAATAAGAAGATCAAAAGTCAATCCTTCCAGGTGGGAGATCTTGTACTAAAGGATAATCAAAATAATATGTCAAATCCAGATAGCAAAGGGAAGTTTGATCCTAATTGTTTAGTACCATTTATCGTCAAAACTAGTTATAGTTTTGGAGCCTATCAATTGTCAACACTTAAAGGAGAACCCTTCTAGGAGCTTATCAACAACTCACATCTCAAGAAGTTTTATGCCTAGGCTTGAAGGGTATAAATATAAAAAAATCAAAAAAATAGAAAAAGGATTGAAAATAGTAATGAAAAAAATCATCTTCTAGCAAAAACCACTTTGGTGGCACTTTGGGCAAGTACCTTGGTGAAAACCTAAAAAATAGGTGTCTTACATAAATAAGCACCATCCATTCATCCCTGACTCTTTAGCTTACATTGCTTCACTATCCATTGCATTCATCCTTCATCCTATTTATCCTATTTATTCCATCACCCATCCATGTCCATATCATATTCAGATATTGAGTATCATGTTCCCCTTTAGTACTATTTGGCACATTCTTAGGGTTAGTTGTCCTACCTATATTGAGGCATGCTATCACGTCACACTAGGGGCATCTATCTATACTTGCATTGAATCAGGTTCTTGTATATTCCTTTAAGGTTATTTCAAAAAAATCCAAAAACATTTGCAAAAATCTCAAAATCCACAAACATCAAAACACAATTGTATAGTCAAAAATTCAAAAACATCTAAATACTGTACAACAAAAATCCAAAAACATTCAAAACATCTTCAAAATAGCCAAAAACATCCAAAGCACATCAAAATCCCTAAACAGGTCAAAAAAGTCAAAAAAATTCAAAAGCATGGTTGTTGAACTACATTGTCTCTGAGCTTGAATGTAGGAAGGGCCATCATAGATGAGCCCCCAAGGCATTAGGTCAATCTTTAGGAGTCTATCACAATAAACTAATAATCCATCAATGTTCATATGTCATCAGAAAATGTTTACTAGTCAGATTCAATTGAACTATGTTGTCTCTACGTGTATAACGTAGGCAAGGCCATCACTGATGAGCCCCTAAGGCGCTAGGTCAATTTCCCCTTAGGTCTTGGTCTAATCTCGGAAAACACAAAAACATTTGAAAAACTTGAAAACTTAAAACATTCAAAAATGTTCAAAAATCCTAAACAAACTCAAATAATTGAAAACATAAACATTCATATAATCTCAAGAGACCAAAAACAACCTTAAAACATTGAAAAAATGTCAAAAACATTGAAATATTCCAAAAAATCCAAAACCACCCACCCCATTTTGATTTCACCAGTAAAAAACTTTCATTCATAATAAATTAATCATCATCATTAACCTTTGGTAAAACAAGTGGGAACAAGTATGGCAATTCATAAAGTGTAAACCTAAATGTACAAATCTAAAGTCATGATCATGAGTAAAACAAGTCGATAGAATTTGTATCAATGGCCTATCAAAAAATTAGTCTTAGTCTTAGCATCTGATAAACATGTCCTAGGATGCATCTTTCCTACAATGACATCATCATCAAAAATCATCTTAGTTAGGTTACTTTGGAAAAAGATATGAATAACATTTATTGTTTGTTCATTTTGGTCTTTTCTTATGATTTATCTTATTGACCTAGTCCAAGGACCTCTTGATAATGTCTATCAAAATTATTTAGAGAGAAAGGAATGGGGAATTAATCATTATCTTTCAATTTTTGTGCTTCTTGGATATTCTTGTAATATAACCTTGGTGAATACTTGCTTTGTTGTGTGTAGGGAGGTCATTTTGAACAAATTGTTGACTATTGTGTGTTCTTTGATCAAAAATGTTTTAAACTTCTAAACTATATTCCAATGAGGTTTTTGTATGTCAAGTGTGAGAAAGGTGTTGAAAGTATTAGGTGTTTTCATTGATGTCAACTATGTGTAGAGGAAGTTGGTTATTGATTCTATATGTCGAGGATATTGAGAAAATTGTAATAAAAAGGTTTGTTGTTTGTGCATGTATAATTGTGATGTTGAAGAATTTTTGTAAGTGAATGGAGTTATTCTTCAATTGCTATGTATGAAAGTTTGTTAGAAGTGAAGAATCCTGCTGAAATGATTTCTCCAATACTTGGTCTTCAAGTACTTTTGAGAAGATTTGATAATAGAGAAAATAGTGTCTTGCAGGTTATTCAGTGTATGCTCTGGGATGTACTCCACATTTCTTCTATGTTGCTTCTATTATTTTTTAGATCTGATGTATTGTTCATGATTATTGTTAGTTTCTATATTCAAAATTTGGGTGTCTAGATCATAGTACAGTGTGAGATATTTTCACCGATGTGTGAACTAGTTGTTTAGTGATGTTTTCCACTATCTGAGAGAAAAAAATTTGCTTCGTCTTTCTCCTCTATTTGGTTTCAGGCTATACAAATTTATGAAGTCATTTATAATGATTTTATCCTTTTGTATTCAAGGTTTTACTTGATTTGGTACAGTACAATGTAAGTTTCATTTATCATTTATCAGTATACAAACAAAGGTTATCAGTTATCCTAAATTAATGAAGTAATTGTTGATGCAAGCTTGAATGAAGTATTTGATGAATCTTATATAGTTCATGGATTTTTCTTGATTGATTTCAAGTGAATTATGTTGTCCAAAACTTTTGGCTTGATCTAAGGAAGCATGTACTTAATGTTTATGGTGTTTTGCATGGGTGTTGGTTGACCTTGTGTTTAACACTACATGTGAGGCTTGTGGAATTGTGTTGAAGTTTGTTTGGATCTATTTGGGTCATAATCAAGGGTTTATGTAGGTTTCCTTTCATTCCTATCCATCACATGAATTTTTAGGTGTTGACCTATTCCAAATTTAAATGTATAATAACTAATGGTTGACATTAGAGAAATTTTTTAAAGAAGAGGTTGATATAAACACGTATGTTGTTGATGAGAGTTGATGAAAGGGGAAAAGAGTAAGAAGCAAGATAGATATGATATTTTTACAAGTGAAGTGTAATGTGATGTGAATTGAATCAGAGTAATGTGAATTTCATGTTAGGGTTTTGAAAGTAGTAATCTGAAGGCATCTAATATCTTTCATGTGAAACTATGGAAGTGTGTGAGAAATTGTGGTGGATTCCTTGTTGCATTAAGAAGTGTTTCTATGTGTAACATTCTTCTTCTATCTTCTTGTTTTCTTTTTGTGGCTATGAGCCCTTTTGGATAGTGTTTCCTATTCTAGTAGTGAGCCTTTGTATTCAGTTTTGGAATTCTTTATATTATGTGTTGATCCTCAGTGTGGTTTTCCATGTAAATTTGTTGTTCTTATATGTATCGTGTTGTTATTTCAGTTTTTGTTATCTTCATTTCATGTTTAATCAAACTAACAAAATAAGGGTTTAATGAATGCTTGTGGATCTAATTGTTGTTGAGGGTTTTGAAGGAATAAATTGCTACAACTAATTCACCCCCCTCTTAGTTGTCTCGCTCATTTCAACAATTGGTATCAAATCAAGGTTCCTTGGAAGAAGAGCTTAACCACTTAAGGTATATTTGGGATTCCGAGCAAGAATACTTTCAATTTCCCTAATTTTGATTGTACATATTATGCATTCTAGAAAACATAGATGGAAGGCTATCTATCATCACATGGATTTGAAGTTGAGCATGCATATAAGAGTGCATATGTTCCACCTCAAAATGGTCTAAGTATAATTGCAGAGGTTAAAGTGCATGAGGAAAATGCTAAGGTGAGATATCTTATTACAAATTTTCTTGAAAAGACTGAATTGATTAAAGTGATGAGTTTGAAGACTACTAAAGAAGTGTGGGATAATCTAGAAAGTATCTATGAAGCAGATGGAAAAGTTAAACAAGCAAGGCTATAGATCTTGAATGAAATTTTTGAGGCTCTAAGGATGTCTAAAGATGAAACTCTTGCAAACTACATGTAGATGTATGAGCTAGTAAATGGAATGAGAGGTCTTGGTGCACAAGTCAAAGAATCTAAAGTGGTAACGAAAGCTCTTAGATATCTTCCTGATTGTTATAGTGAAAAAAATGTTGCTATGGAGGAAGTTTTAAATCTTGATAATTAGTTTAGAGATTAGATGATTGGTACACTAACTTCTTTTGAGATGAGGAAAAAGGGATTGAAAGATAGCACTAATGTGGAAGTTGCCTTTAAAGCTAGTACATTAGAAAAGATTGAAGAACTAGATAAGGAAGATCTAGATGAAGTGGAAGACAACTTTGTAAGAATGAAGAAGGGCACTAGTAAGTACAAAGGAAAATTACCTATCAAATTTTTTAGCTGGGGTGATATAGGTCATTATTCTTCAATATTTCCTAAAAGAGTTGAAAGAAATAAACATAGAGAAGGCAAAGACAATAAAGGAAAGATTATCAAAAGAGAATATTATGTCAATGAAGATGTTGGTATTTTTGATGATGAATCTGATTGTGGAGATTTTGATGATAATGAATGATTATTCCTAGCTTTAAAAGATGAATCTACTCCTAAAATATGTGTGAAGGGAAGTGCTCCAGAGAAATTTGGAGGTACTATGGTATCTTCTTTCCATGCTAAACACGAAGAGAATTATTGGGGTGTTGATAGTGCCTACTCAAATCACATGATTGGTGACAAAAGTAAGTTTGTTAAACTTGATAAATATGATGGAGGCTTAGTTAATTTTGGAGATGATTTTGGTGTTAAGATCTATGGGATGGGTTCAATTAGTTTTGATGGCAAGAATAATACTGATGGTGTCTACTATGTTAAGGGTGTGAGACATAATCTCTTGAGTGTTGGGTAGTTTTGTAAAAAGGGATATAATATTGTGTTCAAGGATGAAAATTTTGAATTTAGAAAAGGGTTCAGAATTGTGATTGTTGTTGGAAAGAAGACTAAAGGAAACATCTATCAACTTAAAGGTGTTGATGGACATTGCTTTATGTCTCGGATTAATGATAGTTGGTTATGGCACTAGAGGATGTGTCATACGAATTTTGACAACATGATGAGAATAAATTCAATACAAGCTATGAGATATTTACCAAGAATTACAAAGCCAGTAAATGTTGTGTACAAGAATTGTCAGTTTGGGAAGCATGCTAGAAACACTTTCGGAACAAAAGAACAATCTACTATCAGACTATTGGAATTAATTCATATAGATTTTTGTTGTCCTACAAGGGTGGGAAGTCTACAAGGTGATAGGTATTTTATGCTTTTGATTGATGATTATTCTAGAATGACATGGGTTACTTTTCTTAGAGAGAAATCTAATGCATGAGAAAAATTCAAAAAATTCAAACTTATGGTTGAAAATGAAATGGATTTGAAAATAAAAAAAAATAGGTTTGAAAGAGGTGGTGAATTCACCTCCATTTAGTTTAACATGTTTTGTGAAGTACATGGAATAAGAAGACAATTTTTTACCCCTAGAACTCCTCGGCAGAATGGAGTTGTTGAAAGAAAGAATAGGACAATTCAAGAAGTTGTTAGAACAATGATAACAGAGGTAGGACTACTGAAAGTCTCCTAGAGAGAAGCAATTCACACTGTTGTTTATGTGCTCAACCAAGTTCAAGAAAAAGCTAATAGCACTAAGACTCCCTATGAGCTATGGTATGGAAAGATTCCTACTATTAAGTATTTCAAGGTATTTGGAAGAAAATGTTATATTAGAAGAGATGAAGAAAATATAGGAAAGTTTGATGAAATATGTGATGAGGGTATCTTTCTTGGATACTCTACAAGAAGCAAAGCTTACAAATGTTACAATAAAATGCTAAGAAAGGTTGTAGAAAGCACAAATGTCAAGATTGATGAAGCATTGGAGAATCCAATTAAAGCTGATGGTTATGTGACATCAAATGAACCTAATTGTAGAGAAGAAGAAGAAAAGGTTGAAGAACAAGTAATGTAGAATGAAGAGGAAGAAGCTCCATAAAAGGCTCCTAGAACCCCAAAGTATGTGCAAAAGAATCATTATAAAGATCATATCATTGGAGACAAGAGGAAAGTTGTATTGAAAAGAAGAAAATTTGTTGAAGTTGAGGTAAATTATTGAAAAGAAGAAAATTTGTTGAAGTTGAACCTAAGACTATGAGTGAGTCATGTAAGGATGAAAATTGGATGACAGTTATGAAAGAGCTTATGAAAATTGAGAAAAATAAAACTTGGGAATTGGTTCCTAGACCAGCAGATAAGAACATAATTAGAAGCAAGTGGGTTTTCAAAAATAAACTAAATGAGAATGGAGAAGTGATAGGAAACAAGGCAAGGCTTGTGTGTATGGGTTACTCACAAGTGGAAGGAATAGATTTTCAAGAGACATTTTTCTCTGGTGGCTAGAATGGAAGCTATTAGAATGTTTTTCCCATTTTGCAGTACATAAATATTTCAAGGTTTATCAAATGGATGTGAAATTTGCTTTCTTGAATGGAGAATTGGAAGAAAAAATTTACATGAAACAACCGAAGGGATTCTAGTTGTCAAATCAACCGGATAGGGTTTGCAAATTAAAAAAGGCTTTATATGGTTTGAAGCAAGATCCCAGAGCTTGGTATGCAAGGTTGGACAGATATATGATTCGGAAAAGTTTAACAAAGGTATTGTGGATAACAATATTTATTTCAAAATTGAAGATGACAAGGTCTTGATAGTAGTTGTGTATGTAGATGACATTATCTTTGGAGGAAATGAAACTATGTGCAAGATGTTTGGTGAAGAAATATAGAAAGAGTTTGAGATGTCTATGTTTGGTGAGATGAATTTCTTTCTTGTACTATAAATCAATCAAACAAACAAAGGGTTTTTTATTTCACAATCCAAGTATGTGAGGAAATGTTGAAGTTTGGGATGGATGGTTCCAAACTAGTATGCACTCCTATGGTAACTAGTTTCAAATTGAGTAAAGATGATGATTCACCTAAAGCTAATTAGAGAAAATACAGATCCATGATTGGTGGATTGTTGTATCTAACTACTACTAGATTGGATATCATGCATGCAGTTTGTCTTGTGGCTAGATTTCAAGAAGATCCTAGAGAAACACATGTTGCAAGTGTCAAGAGGATATTCAGATATTTAAATGGAACTCTAGATCTTGGCATATGGTATCTGAGGTATATTTACTTTACCCTAAGTGCTTATACAGATGTAGATTGGGCAGGATGTGCTAATGACAAAAAAAGTACAAGTGGCAATGCATTCTTTCTTGGTTGCAGATTTGTGTCATGGTTAAGTAAAAAGAAACATTTAGTTTCCTTATCCATAGCAAAGGCTAAGCATATTTTTGTAGCATCTTGTTGCACACAAGTTTTGTGGATGAGATAGACATTGAGGATATCAGAGTTATGTACGATGATCCCATCTCTATTTTCTATGATAATACAAGTGCAATTAACATTTTGAAGAATCTGATGATGCACTCAAGGAAAAAGCATATATATATCATGTATCACTTTACGAGAGAGAAGGTTATGGAGAATGAAGTAAATCTTGAGTATGTACCTACAAAGGATCAAATTGTTGACATATTTACTAAGGCTCTCCCTCAAGATACTTTTGAGTATCTTTAGGAGAAGTTGGGGGTTATTGCCCCTCCTTTCTTGAACTAGATGCATATGGAGATGCACCAATCTAGTGGATCTATGGATCTATGATCCAGAGCAGGGTATCAAAACCAAAACTCACTCAAGCCACCTTTTTTCAAACTCTTTAAACATCAAACAAATGATTTTTCTTCACAAGTTGCCATTATTCCTTGTAACATAGCAAATAGGTTATTTTTGTCATAAATTTCAATTAAGACCTCCAACCCACAACCTAAAACCCATTTTGGATACCCATTAAGCCCTTTAATAACATATCAAGATTGTATATCTGATTTTTTTGGGACACCAAGGACTAAATTATGTTGCTATGCTTGGAAAAGGCCTAATTAGGCTTGTTTTGATAGGTCACTTTGTGGTTTTCACAACCCAGATCTCAAACACTCATACCACCAACACAGACATTTCAAACATGGTGTGTAAAAAAAATTTCCATCACCCAAAAAAAATTCTTCAAATCTTTTTCACAAACCCTATCACCTATGCATCTCAATTGATTAAAAGCATGAGTTTAATCAACTGGGGATCAACCAATTTTCCCAAATCCTCAACCCATGCTCTTACAAACTTCAAAAACTCTAAACACATCCTAATTACTTCCATTCCATCAGTTCTCGGGCCATTTCACTGGCTGAATGGATCAAAACTCCATTTTATTCTCTCAAAGCACCAAAACCTAGGGTTTCAAAGTGATATGGAGTAAATTGCTTCTACAATGCTCAAAACTAAATGAAATTAAATGAAACCAAGTTTTGTGGAAATTGGATTCAATTCCAAATCAACTCCAATCAATTAGAGACCTATTTCATTCCATATAAGGCCATGCTTTAATGATGTTCAACTTTCCAAAAATCACCACCAGAACTTTGGTTTGACCATTACGTGATATATTTAAGCTTTTCTAAGGAAAACCAACTGACTGCAACTACCTTTTTAACTCCTAAATGTTTATTTTCCTCCAAATGCAAAAAAAATGCAAAGTTGCATAGCAACTTTTACAACTGACCCAAAAACCTCACAAAGACATCAAACATGGTCTATATAGACCTTATTCAATTAAAAACATGACTCCAACACCAAGAACACAACATTAGACTCTTTCATGTATCATGGAGGCTTATGGTTCCCTACACCAATCTATCTTCTTTCTGGATTGATCTTTGTTGGCTACCTCTCAGGGGCCCAAGTAGGTAGTGTCATGTGTTGTCATTGTGTAGATGATTGGGTGTACTCATAAGGGGTATTATTCATTGTTGGTATAGATCTTGGTTCAATTTCATAAAGGAGATAATAATGAAAAACTTCTTTTTTTTTGCCACTGATGCCAAAGGGAGAGAAAAAGTATCATGTGAAAAAGCTTATTCATTCATTTAGAAAAGTTGCAAGAAAATATGTTTAGAAATGTTGTGTTGTCTTTGATGGTTTTTCACATCATTTGTTTCCATCAATGACAAAGGGAGATCTTGTTGAAAGTATGAGGTGTTTTCGTTGATGTCAACTATATGTACAAGAAGTTGCTTATTGATTGTATATGTCGAGGATATTGAGAAAATTATAATAAAGAAGGTTTGTTGTTTGTGCATGTATAGTTGTGATGTTGAAGAATTGTTGTGAGTAAATGGATGTATCCTTATGTTGCTATGTTTGAAAGTGTGTTAAAAGTGAAGAAGTGTGTTGAAATGATGTCTCCGATACTTGGTCTTCAAGTTCTTTTGAGAAAAACTAATAAATAGAGAAAATAGTGTCTTGTAGGTTATTTAGTGTATGCTCTAAGATATCCTCCATGTTTCTTTTGTGTTGCTTCTATGCTTGTGTGGATCTAAGGTATTGTTCATGATTATTGGTAGTTTCTATATTCATAATTTGGGTGTCTAGATCATTGTACAATGCAAGATATTTTCACCAGTGTGTGAACCAATTGTTCAGTGATGTTTTCCATTGTCTGGGAGAAATGTTTTTACTTCGCGTTTCTTGGCTATTTGGTTTTAGGCTATGTGCGTTTGGGAAGTTGTTTATAATTCTTTTATCCTTCTATATTCAAGGTTTTACTTGATTTTGTATAGTACAGTGTAAGTTTCATTTATCAGTATGCAAACAAAGGTTATCAGTTATCCTGAATTGAAGTAATTGTTGATGCAAGCTTGAATAAAGTTTTTGATGAATCATATATAGTTTGTGGATTGTTATAGATTTATTTCAAGTGAATTATTTCATCTGAAACTTTTGGCTTGATCTAAGGAAGTGTGTACTAAATGTTTATGGTGTTTTGCACAAGTGTTGGTTGACTTTGTGTTTAACACTACATGCGAGGCTTGTGGAAGCATATTGAAGTTTGTTTGGATCTATTTGGGTCATAATCAAGGGTTTATGTAGGTCACCTTTCATTCCTATCCACCACGAGAATGTTTAGGTGTTGACCTATTTCAAATTTAAATGTATA
Organism: Sequoia sempervirens; assembly: GCA_007258455.2. NCBI lineage: Eukaryota > Viridiplantae > Streptophyta > Pinopsida > Cupressales > Cupressaceae > Sequoia > Sequoia sempervirens. Next base: position 341,855,123 of record VDFB02058242.1, on the reverse strand, counting down.
ATGGCTAATGGCCGACATTGGAGAATTTTTTTGAAGAAGAGGTTGATATAAATATGTATGATATTGGTGAGAGTTGATGAAAGGGGAAAAGAGTAAGAAGCAATATAGATGTGAGATTATTTCAATTGAAGTGTAAAGTGATGTGAATTGAATCAAAGAAGTGTGAATTTTATGTTAGGGTTCTAAAAGCAATAAGTTGAAGGCATTCAATATCTTTCATGTGAAACTGTGGAAGTGTGCAACCAATTGTGGTGGAATCCTTGTTGCATTGAGAAGTGTTTCTCTATGTAACATTAATCTTCTATCTTCTTGTTTTCTTTGTGGTATTGAGCCCTAGCTGTGAGCCCTTTTGGATAGTGTGTCCTATTTTGGCAGTAAGCCTCTCTGGAAATGAGCCTTTGTATTTGGTTTGGAATTCTTTATATTGTGAGCTAATCCTCACTGTGGTTTTTCCTTCATTGATTTTTCCATGTAAATTTGGTGTTCTTATGTGTATGGTTTTGTGATTTCAGTTTCTATTATTTGCATTTCATGTTTAATCAAACTAACAAAATAAGGGTTTAATGAATGCTTGTGGATCTAATTGTTGTTGAGGGTTTTAAAGGAATAATTTGCTACAATTAATTCACCCCCCCACTTAGTTTTCTTTCTCATTTCAACACAAGGATGATCCTATCTATTTGTAGAGTCAATGTGCATCACATTAGATACAATTTCATCCTAGTTCTCAATACATTGATGCATCATGTCTAAGTGCTATATCAAAAATAAGGAATGATATGATGAAGTATCCCAATCCCTGAAACAAGAAAATCATCTCTCATCACATATATCTAATAAAATCTTGAAGAATCATAGGTTTATTGGACCTCTGAATCAATCTCAAAATCAATGGTTAATCTATTCATTTTATTCTTCTACTTTCTTTTGATTCTAACATGGTGTCATGGCAGTCAAAAAAATAATAAATGCATCCATCTTGCATCCACAAACCATCAGCATATACATACATCATACATAATCATAATCATAATCGTATCATGTCATATTGCATAGAAAAAAAAAATGCATCCATCTCATAGCATGAACATCCTACATCATCATGACATATCATATAGAAAAGATTTTGAAAAAAAAATCATCCATCACATTTGCATTCATATCATAAAGCATGCATGCATTCATATAGCATCACATCTCGAATCATAAAAATTACATCATATGCATATTAAATGTATACATCACATGCATCTACATCCATAATATAAACATATGCATCCATACATGATCATAAATCATGACATAAAATAAAACATCACAAATCATGAGCATCGCATTGAAGATCATCTCATATATATCAGCAAAATCAATTGTCATGATACAAAATCTGAGTCAGTGTGTAATATCATCAAAAAAAGAATATATAGGAGGCTATCAAAATCAACCAATGAATGTATATACATAAGAAATCATGTTTGTATATCAAAAATGTGTCTATGTATGTAGAGCTATCCTCGACTATGATGATCCTCATGACGCGACTAATTCTAATATCCCCTCAAAGGTTGTATATCAAAAATGTGTCTATGTATGTAGAGCTATCCTCGACTTTGATGATCCTCATGATGAGACTAATTCTAACATCCCCTCAAAGGTTGTAAGTGACCCCTACCCACAAGCTGATGAACTAAAGGTCCACCCAAGCCACTAGGAGCAACCCCACTCCTACATGAAAATTTTGGATGTTTTCAATCTCTAAGAATATCTCTATGGTACAATGTGTGGTAGTACGTCACCTGGGCCATGGAATGTCCATATATGTGAGCTAATAAGACCTATCCTTGTGTTTGCATCACAATATCCTCTAGTTTCTATCTATGACCTATCTCCTAAGCTAATTGGATAGTCAACTGTTAGACTTGCTAATGCTCATGGTTTTTCTCCCCAATTAGTTGTACCTACTAGCATGCATGGTCATGCTCCTATCTAAACCTATCCCTCTCCACAATGAATTCCCAAATCTATGCATCTCAAGGATCGAGACCCTATGCCTAATATTGTTGATGTTGGTGTGGTGGTGGTGGTGGTGTTTGTTGTAAAGGTGGTATCAAAGGAGGTTGTCCTGGAACCTATCCCACACTAGGCTGATGCCCATCACCTTAATCCTACTATATATCCTATTGGTTCCCATCAACAGGAACCTATCCATTATGCCTATCATGAGGAGGCTATTGAGGAGGTTGTTATGCCCTTCCCTATCTTTGTCCTCTACCTCTACCTAGAACCTATCCCCCTATTGTATTTTCCAATCATACTAGGTCATGTTATAGAAAACATGCATCATAGGCAGGTGTGATGCCTGCATCATAAGGACCGCCAGCATATACCCATGGCCATGGGAAAAGCACTCTATAATCATCAATGGCCACCAGAGGAGGAGTTTGTTGTCCCTAGACTGTCTCTTTGGTGGTCTGTGCATAGATGGACCTATATGTAGGGGGCACTACATCTTGTACCTCCCCGAACTGCCTAGCCACCTGATCAGGTAAGTATCTCTCAACCATGTGGTGCTCACATCCAAGTATGTATCTAGTCTAATGGGCATAAAAAAATGATCTGAGTCATCATACCATGGATAGGCCTAGATCCAAGGCCTCCATCTAAATATTTTCATATCATCAATAACATGCCTCTAGTATGCAATTTGCATAGTGCATGTGTGTTGAAGGGTGGTGATAGCTCCATAACACTATACCATAGGTTGATCTGTATCTATTTCCACTAGTGTGATGATAGGTCTAAGCACAACAATGTGCTCCCAAGCCCAAATGTGTAGTAATGTAACACCAACCACTACACTCCACCCTCGTAGGTAGACAACTTAATGCATGTCATGGTATAAGGAGGTGAGAATAATGAGGCTCTAAGCATAGAGATTCATCTTGTGTATCATACCCTCCCAAGCTAGTCCCCAACTAAAGCTAAATCTTTTGCCTCATTGATTTGGTACAAGCACTCCAAAAATCAATGCTCCTATAACAAATATCAAAACTAGTACCTATCCTTAGTACTGTTGTAGGTTGATCTGATAGCTATCTACCCACATGACATCTACCCCTAGAATTTCATAGATAGCATCCATCTTAATGTTAGTATCATAAACAACCCCCTTTCCATGGATGGTAACCCACAAGATGCACCACACATCCTCTAAGGTAATTGTTGCCACTCTAGTGGGAAGATGGAATGAAGATGTCTGATTGTGCCAACACTCCACTAATGTAGTCATCATAGTCAAATGGGTCTAAATCTTCGGCATGTGACCAATGAATCCTAACCCAATCACGTCAAGAAATAAGTTCTCATCATCACCAAAATGGTGAACAAAGAAATAATATTGGGTTTGTGCTCATGATGTCAAGCAAGGTGGCGATGACCAAAACAAACTCAAAATGATCAAGTCCAAGCTAGGAACTAGCCCTTTCAACCCTATCCTCTCAACTTATCACAAACTCACTCCTAGTTGCTTGTAGCCTTCCAAATCTGCTTTTTGGGCTTATCTTTAAGAGTAGGTTGTACAGAGTCAAACTAAACACCATCTGAGATACACCTTAGGACCTAACATAGCATACCAAAAGGTTTCATGAGGTTTCTTTAGAACAATATGGAGAATCAATTGATTGTCCCTGGTTTTAGGCCACCAGATATCCCACTTTTCCAAAAGAAGCACCCTCAAAACACCTAGTTAACCCTAGAACTCATTGAACAATCCTTATTTTGGTTACAAAACTTCAAAATCCACCAACATTCATTGGAGCCATGACCTCTAAGATACCGTACCTCAAAACTCTCACTTTTCCCCTTTCCCAAAAGGGTTTATAGAAAATCCTATCTACAAGGCTTATCTAACCCAACCAATGCCTCCAACACTTCACAAATAACCCACAAAAGCTCAAACATCCACCACATAGACTATTCTAGCAATATTTTGGCAAAACCCTACTTCAACACCCTCATTTTCACTTGAAAAACATCCAAGTTTTCCCTAGGGCATCATCCAAAACCTACCAACTTTCTTCCTCTGCTGTCTAAACCATAAGAACACTTAACCTACCATGGAAAGATTCATTCCACCAAGATACAGGCCTGACAGTAGGTGGAATGACTTAGAACCTCATTTTACCCCTATCAAACCCTGTCACTAGTTTACTACAGGTTGTCTTAGTAAATTGAGGAAATCTTCCATAAAACTCAATTCCAAAATCTCAAACTTGATGAAAATGGAAGTTAATTCATGCTTCTACAAAGTAAAATGAGTTTCAAAGAAATTATAAATTGCAAGGGATTGTACAGTCCCTGGAAAGTACATAATTATAGAGAAAATGTAGAAAATCACGTTGTATTTGATAAGAATGTTTCAATGCAGCCTTCGTCATCCCTTTCTTGATCCCTTCAAAGGCTTTATATACTTATTAAACTCAAATTTTAGCCACCCAATGACTATAACTACCTTTTGAACTGCAATGACCCTTCATCTTCTTCAAAAGTTGCATTTTTGCAATTTGTTGTTATGACAACTTTACATAATTTTGCAAATTTTGAAATTTTGACACAAATGACTCACCACTGACCCAATTACATAGAAAATGATCTCAATAGACCTTATTAATTGCAAAAAGACCCTAAACTCCTATACCTAACATATTGATCCCCTAATGAAAAGTCTAAGTGCTTGGTGCTCCTGCACCATACAACCCCCCTGAAAAATGACTCATGTCACATGAGTACTGCCTTGTCTCAATTCCTCCTTGCTTTTCACATACTCTTTGGTATGGAAATCCCCTCCATTGGTTCAAACATTGAAATCTTGTCTCATTCCCTACATCCTTGATCTTGTTTGCACTTGAATATGACTCCATCTTTGTAATCAGACCTGATGATTGTCTTCTACATGTCCCTTGATTAAAACCTAATAATGTTCCTACCTTCATGCCTACAAAAAAACACTTATGAAATGTTCCTTGAACTGAATTCCCCTTTATCTTAGCTTCATGCTTGTATCTACCCTTATTTCCTTGTCCATTTTATCCTCTTATCACTATCAATAGACCCTCTATCGTATTAGCCTCATGTAACACTATATTGTCATATATATAACCCACTGTACCTACAGATCCTACTTGCCCTGTAATCTTACTCCCAATCAATGGACACACCATTTTCCCTACCATGAAATTAGTATGCCAATTCACTACCAACTCATCCTTCATTTTTGAATTAATCTTCACACCTACTGTCACAACATTCTTAGGCCTTGAAATGACTATAGTACCCATTCGCTTGTCTTCTTTCTCAACCTCTGCAAATTTCTTCTTCCCAAACATGATCACCTTAGCCTCTTTACCCTTGCCTTTGGCCTCTTCCACCAGTGGATTCAATGTAAAGGTATGCCCATCCTTCTCTATGGTGTATGTATTTGCTCTCCCATCATATAGTGCATGCCTATCAAACTACCAGGGTCTACCAAGAAGTAAGTGGCAAAAATCCATGGGTAAAATGTCACAAAGCACCTTGTCCTTATAGCCACCAATTTGAAACTCAACAACAGCTTGTTCATTAACCAAAAGTGAATTCCCATAATTTAACCAAGACACTTTATATGGCATTTCATGAGGAATCTTTTGCAAATTCAGTTTACTAACCATTTCACTTGATACCACATTATCAATAGAGCCTGAATCTATGACAACTTTGCATACCTTGTTCTTACACTTACATGTGGTTTTGAAGAGAGTCTTTCTTTGCAATGGTTCCCTCTTGTTTGATGCCTGAAGTATGGTCTTCCTCGTCATCAATGATTCACTTGTTTCAGGAACAACAACATGACTAGAAGAATTAATACTTTCACACTCAGCTTCTTGCACTATTTGAGCTCTCCTTTCACCTCTTCTCTCACCACCACTTGATGTAGAACCTAGTTTTTCAAGGCACTTGTATGATGGATTCCCAAACTCATTACAATTGTAGCACCTTCCTAAAAATATATTTGAACTTTTTCCACCACCAAATCTGCCTCTAAATCCCCTAAAACCTCCTCTAACATTAGCACCTTGCTCTTTACCTTTACTTGATTCTTCTTGTTCCTCATATGCCTACCTTGATGTAGGGATTGATCCTCTCCCTCTTTTATTATTTCCTCTACCTCTAACAAACTTATCTTTCCTTATTTTTATCTTTTCTTCCACTATAATAGCCAATTGGAAACACTCTTTAATACTCCTTGGGTTAGCAACAACCAATTCATCCTATATATTGAATCTAAGGCCACCTATATACCTAGCCACTTTTTCAACTTCATCTTAATTTCTTCCTGACCTTATACTTAGCCTATAGAATTCATCAATATAGGTCTTAACATCTAAATAGTTTTGCTTCAAACCTTTTAATCTCTTATACAATTGAACTTCATAGTCTTTAGCATGGAATTTACCTTTAAGTTTAGCTGTCATCTTGTCCCAAGAAACTATCCTTGACTTACCTTTCTTTCTCCTTTCAGCTTGCTCATAGTCCCACCATAGAAGTACATGACCTTTGATTTTTTTCTTTGCTACCTTCACCTTCTACTCATCAAAAACATCTTCACACTCAAAGTGGTTTTCCATGGCTACAATCCAATCAAGTAACTCTTCATCATTCAAATTTACACCATACATAGGAAAATCAACCTTTACCTTATGTGAATCGCCTTTGACTACCTTTAGCGACTTTTCCATCCTCTAATCTTTAGGGTCTAATTCTTCATCTACATCTTCATACTCTTCATCTTCTTCCTTAGAGTCACTTTCATCATTCTCATCTCTTATCTTCCTTGTTTCCAAGGCAACAAGCCTTTCCAACATAGCATTATGAGAGTCCAAAAGCTTGGCATGTTTCTCTTTTAACTCCTGCAACTCTCTAGCAACACCAACATTCTTCGAAGGCATCTTGTCTTTACAACTTCCAACCTTCTTCTATTCAATCTTCAACTAGTTACCTTCAAAAGATCTAATAATTGAGATTTGATACCACCTAATGTCAAGTAAGGTGTTGATGATCAAAACCAACTCAAAATGATCAAGTCCAACCTAAGACTAGCCCTTTCAACCCTATCCTCTCAACTTACCACAAACTCACTCCTAGTTGCTTTTAGCCATCCAAATATGCTTTTTGGGCTTATCTTTTAGAGTAGGTCATACAGATTCAAACTAAACACCATCTTAGATACACCTTAGGACCTAACACAACATGCAAAAAGGTTTCATGAGGTTTCTTTAGAAAAATATGGAGAATCAATTAACTATCCCTGGTTTTAGGCCACCTAATAGCCCACTTTTCCAAAGGAAGTGCCCTCAAAACACCTAGTTAGCCCTAGAACTCATTGAGTAGTCCTTAGTTAGGTTACAAAACTTCAAAATCCACCAACATTCATTGGATCTATGACCTCTAAGATACCATACCTCAAAACCCTCACTTTTCCACTTTCCCAAGAGGGTTTATAGAAAATCCTATCTATAGGGCTTATCTAACCCAACCAATGCCTCCAAAACTTCACAAATAACTTTCACAAACTCAAACATTCATCACATGGACAATTCCAACAATGTTTTGGCAAAACCCTACTTCAACACCCCCATTTTCACTTGAAAAACATGCAATTTTTCCCTAAGGCATCATCCAAAACCTACCAACTTGCTTCCTCTTCCCTCTAAACCATAAGAACACTTAACCTACCATGGAAGGAGTCATTCCACTAAGATACAAGCCTTGACAGTAGGTGGAATGACTTAGAACCTCATTTTACCCCTATCAAACCCTGTCACTGGTTTACCACAGGCTTTCTCAATAAATTGAGAAAATCTTCCACAAAACTCAATGTCAAACTCTCAAACTTGATGAAAATGGAATTTAATTAATGCTTATATAGAATACAATGAATTTCAAATCAATTACAAACTTTATGATACCATACAGTCCTTGGAAAGTATAGAATTATAGAGAATATGCAGATAATCACGTTGTATTTGATAAGAATGTTTCAATAAAACCTTCATGATCCCTTGCTCAAGCCCTTTAGAGGATTTATATACTTATTACATTTAAATTTTAACCACCCAATGACTATAACTATCTTTTGAACTCCTATGACCCTTCATCTTCTTCAAAAGTTGCATTTTTGCAATTTGTTGCTATGACAACTTTACATAATTTTGCAACTTTTGAAATTTTGACACAAATGACTCACCAATGACCCAATTACATAGAAAATGGTCTCAATAGACCTTATTAAATGCAAAAAAACCCTAAACTCCTATACCTAACATACTAACCCCCTAATGAAAAGTCTAAGTGCTCGGTGCTCTTGCACCAACTCATGGGACATGAATGGTCGTTTGCACTCATGGGACATGAGTGGTCGAATGATCACCTACATGCACAAAGTGAGCAATGTAAAAATTGCTAAAAAATGACAAATTTCTAAGTTCAAAACCCTAAATCTACAATTACACACCTATTTTATAGTTGTGTCAGTATGGTATCTTGTAATTGTGTCATAATTTTACAATTGTGTCACTATATTCAATTGTGTAGCGGAATTCAATTGCATCGCTGAAGCCGAATTTCCTAGTGCAATCCAATTCTACAACTATGTCACAATTTTACAATTGTGTCACTAAGGAAAAAAATCCTATTGTGTGCCTCTTCTACAATAGCACCACTATCCTACAATTGTGACCCTATACCTAAATTGACCATAGCAAAGCATTATGACAAATGTGTCACAATAGTGCAATTGTGTCGTCATCGTGACAAAGGCATTGCAATATTGTGATGCAATTGTATGACCTAATTCAACTTGAAATTAAAGTAAAAAAAATGTGGAAATTAAAAAATTTCAAAGTGCATACTAGGGGTCCTGCCTCGGTGGGTCGCTAGAACTCTCGAACCCTGTCTGTGAGGTGCTAAGGAAGTGCAAGATCAGCCATAGAGTTGATGTTTCAAAGCAAAATTTGTAGCAATTCTCTAAAGCTAAATGCGCAAATAAATTGAAAGTGACCCCTCAACTCCTATTTAAGCCTAAAAATTAGGGGTTTTGACCTAATTAGAGGATGGGAATGGGATTTTTAATCTTTTTAATCCAGTTTTTTATCTATGCAACCTATTTTGAGGAACTTTTTAGTGTCATGAACCTTTTTTGTGGCTTAGAGCTTTTTTGTAGGTGAACCTATGTTGAATCTTTGTCATGATCTCGACCTAAAAAAAAAAAATTTGTTGGATCTCTCGAGGGGGTAGTGTACTAGCATAATTCCTTCTATTAGGGCAATAGTGTGGCATTTGAACAATCATGAATTTTTAATTTTTTTGATCTAAGTGGTAGCATTGATCTAAAAAGCATCAATCTTTGAAGCAATGTAATAGGTACCTCGCTTCAAATAGGGACAAAATGTAGACACTTAAAATCATCATGATAGATAGTACACATCTGAATTCAATTCACTCGCCATTTTCATCCTGATTCACCTCTTTTCGATCATTTAATTAAATAATATTAATTGTTTAATTAAATTCATCATTTTCTTCTATCAATTGGATAATTGATTTTATTAAGTTAATTCATCCCCTTTCATACTAATTTTCATCCAATTTAATTAGATAATGATAATTATTTAATTAAATTTCTTAAGTCCTCTCATTTGATTAAATAATCTTAATTATTTAGTTGAATGTCATTAATTTCCCTTTTTTGATTAAATAAGTTAATTATTTAATTAAATCTTCAAATTCATCCGTCATGCATAATTAAATAATGTTTTAATTATTTAATTAACTAATTTCTTTCATCCTCCCACTTGCAAAGAAATATTCACATGGAATATTCCTTCACTCCAATTCCCTCCTAAATGGGAAATATCTTGTAACAACCTCCTAATTTTTAGGATTAGTGCTTCTTCAAATCAATTTGAACCATTGATTAAATTGGTCACTCCATGTCAACTTCCAATCTCATCCATGGATTGAATTCTTGATCCATGCCAACTCCTCTCCTCCATTTTCATTTATTGATTGATCAAATCAATCTTGACCATTGATTCAACTATTTTTCTTATAAATAGTCCTCATTTCTAGGAGAAAAAGGATCCACATTCATTTAGAGAAACTGCACTATAGTGAATTTTAGAGCATTCTTCATGAGCATTTCATCATTTAGCATCCATTTTCATCAATTTCCATCAATGGCATCCATCTTCAAGCTTGTTTCAACCAAGAGATTAGGAAAGGCCTGACATTCTACATCAATGCAGCACCAATCCCCCAATGGGATGAGGTTTGATTCACTTAGCTAGGTTTTCTTTAAGCATTTTAGTTTATTTCTTGTTTAATGGCTTCTTAGTTTAATATTTTCAAGAATTTCATTGGGAGCTTGACTTAACTAGTTATATCTTGGTTAATTCTTGTAGTTTAATCATTTTTAGCTTAGGCTATGATCATGCTCACAATAGGATCTTTTGTCGAGGAGGAGATTTAGTTATCAAGTAACTATTATTACTAAGTAGTTATAGTAGTGTTATGAATAAAATGTGTGTTATTTGAATAAATATCTTTAACAAATTCATGTTAGATTTTGTGTAATAATTCAATGTTAGGATGCAATAAAGAGAATTGATTTGATATTATGCTTTTTTTAGTAAGTTATTTTTTGATAAAATCTTGTGGAAATAGCAACTTAAGCAAAGGCCACTTGAGGTATAGTTGAACCACTTTAGTTTTAGTTGTTAAAATAAATAATGTATTATGAATTTAATTGGTAGTTTTTAGTTATATAATTTTAAATGTATATGTTGTAATTCATGAGTTGGATTCTATAGCTTAATTCTTTATTTCATACTCCAGAGAAATTAGCTAGGTTAGGAAATTGCATTATAACAATTAATAGTTATAGTTTTTAGCATTAGATACCCCTAGCATAAGGTAATAATTTATATTCTTTTCCCCTGTTTTGTTAATTAGTAGTTTATTCCTATTTCCAGCTTTTACTATATTTGCACATGTTCATTTGCCTATACTCAATCGATGTAGGATGTCCATAATCTATGAATGCATATATTCTTCCAGCACTATTTAAAGTTTTATGACTCCTTGGTTCATGATTTAATGCAACCCTCTTGTGAAAGATGAATTTTTCAATTAGGGATTTTCAGGTCCTCTGAGATGTGTGTATACCTAGTAACACCAATTTAATTAGACATTAGAGAAGCTCCACTTTTTTGGCATCATTATTGGGGACGGTGCTAATTTCAAGATTCTTTTGTGTGTTTTTCAATTCCTTTCAAGCTTTCATAGTCTAGCACTTTTGTTTAACATTATGGAAAATAGGTATTTTAGCCATCACTTGCAACATACTTTACTAACAATATGAAAGAATCACTGATCTAAAGAGTCAAAACCATTGCATGCAAAGGTAGAGAGATACTCTGGGAAGATTTCTTCCCTCAATACATAAAGTAATTGAAGAAACTAGTGGGTAAAGCAAAGATATTGAGGGGATCAATGAAGAAGAATCACCGCTTACACCGGTAGCTCCACCAATCACATAGGAGACTTACCAAATATGTTTTTGCATCATGGGTGATGTAACAGTGGAAGATTCAATAGAGCATGTGACATTTTAATTCTTGATAACCAATCAAGAAAGGGTTGCTTTCTTGAAGAAAATACCTCCTTTAGCACTCCTATCTTCTATAGACTGGTTATGAAGGATCCAAACACATTTACTTTTGATTTTGATGTGCTATGCTGAAGCTATGAGTACTCTATAGATGCTCATCAACTCAAATTGTTCCCAACTACAGTGAAAGATATTTCTCTGCATTGGTTCATGGGGTTGGGAAGATATGTTGTTCCCAACTAGAATATAATGAAGAAAAAATTCCTAGAGAAATACCAAGATTATTGTAGAGGCACAAAAGAAAAGAGGGATGACATCTTTAGGATTTCATAGAGAGAAGATGAGTCATTGGAAGATTATGTTGAGAGGTTTCAACTTTTCCTCAAGAAATCTCATCAAAACAAACTTTTTGATGAATCCTTAAAACTGGTGTTTTTAAGGGGAGTTCATGAATACTGTATGGGTGCCCTCAATCTTATTGGAGTAGGGGAAATATCACAATTACCTTTTGATAATATTTGTAAAGTATGCAGAAATTACTCTAGGTCATTCATCAAGAAGACCAGGGTGACAAGACCCCTTCTCTCAACAAATCATCCACTGGAGTTTCAAGGGTAGATATAAATCTTCTATATAACATGAAGGAGGACATCATTAACCACCTAGATGCCTAACTAGATACCCTCCATATCAAGAAGAATTAGGAAGAAGAAGAGGCATCCCTTATAGAATTATATCCACACTACCACTATAACAAGATAAATTACAAGTACAAAAATTTTGCCAATATATCTGAAGACAAGCACGGGAAGCTAGAGTTTTATGCCTTGGAAGATGAATAAGTTAAAGTTTTTTACATTGCTCAATGAAAACCATGGAATCCAAGACAAGGTATGCCACAAGATCCCTTGACCTATAATATGTCATTTCAAGGTAGTAAATCAAACTTCTCAAATTAGAACCCTAAGCCTTGGACCAATGTACAAAATTCACAATGGCCAACTCCCCAAGCCTCTAATGGACTCAAAAACAACAAGGCATATGGAAACCACAAAATTACTAGTGACTAAATTATAATTCCCAATGGCCACCCCAACAAAACCAATAGCCATCACAATGGCAAGGAGGTCAACAATGGAAAAATCAAAACCTTAATTACCCACAACCACAAAAGCCCTTGTAGCAACAATAGCCTTCCATAATGCCAAATCTAGCCATGGTTACACCTACACCACCAAGAGTGCCTTAATTTCTAACATAGCCTACACCTAACTCCAAAGCATGTCCAATAGGATTATGCTAATGAAACCATCCAATAACCTAATTATGAGGTTGAGGTGAGTAATATCCACATCAGATTAGGGAAAATGCTAGTTGGGCCTTCATCTCCTCATCAAAAATTTGAATGATGAGGAAATCCCATCAAAAACTATGTAAAAAAAATCTGGGGAACCTAAATCAAATCAGCATAAACCAACAACCATGATTCCAAAACTTGCATTCCCTGAGAGACTAACAATATGAAAACATCATTATGAAGCTAAATTTGATCTATTGGGATAGATTGGATATGTTTGCATAAAGATACCACTCATACAAAAAATTAAGTGTCAATTTATACCAAGACAATAAGAGAGTTATGCCTCAAGAAGCCAAGAAGAAAATGCAAGGACCCTCAAACTATACATGTTTTAGGAAAAATTACAAATATTATGTTAGGAAATATAGTTGTCCCTAAATATGAGGACCTTAAAGCCCTATTGTGGATGTCAAAATCAATAGCACTCTCATCAAGAATACCTTAATTGACTTAGAGACAACCATCAATGTGATGAAAAAGGAAACCATGAAGCAGTTACAACTAATGGAGTTTTGACCTACACCTTGTTGTGTAGTTTTTGCACACACGCCCCACTTGGAGTAGGGACCCTCTTTCGGGATGTCTTTTGACCTTCGGTTTTATTGATTTTGCTCTCTTGAGGTCTTGACATGTTGGTTTTGTTGGCTTTGCTCTTGTCCTGAGGCTTGAATTGATTAAAATTGAGTTTTGAGTAAAATCTGGGTTTTCACCTAACTCTGGGATTTTCCAGCTCCGGTGGATTTTTCCGGGCTCTGGTTCACTGTCTGTTCATTGTTGAATTTTTTGAATCCGGGTTTTTGCCTGATTTCGGGATTTTTTGGTTCAAGCGGATTTTCTCGGACTTTGCCAAAATCCTAAATTTCATCGTTTTCCCATTTTTTGCCTTTCTGCGAAATTTGTGTCCATCCAGATTTCCGCGTATCTTGGGATTTTCTGAAATTCTGTCTCAGGCTCGGGTTTCCGAATTTGTCAGGCGTGTCTTGTCGCTCATTAATGCTCACAGTACCTTTGCTTAGACGAGTATGGGGGTGGATTTAAATTCTTTCAAGCGTCATTTTAACTTCACCATTCACTTGTTTGTTGCCTTGGCGTCTGAGTGCTTCCTCCATTCGAGCTTTGAGCATCGATTTTGGGTTGCTTGCGTGTGGATTGTTTGGAGCACTGATCAGGGTTTTCATTGCTGGGACGTGTTTGCTTTGCGGTTGCCTCTTCGAGCTTGAATTTCATCTGGTGCATTCCATGGTAATTTGTCGATGGCCCCTCTTATTTGTTTGCGTGATGACTAGGTTTTCTATATTGATTAATGATCATGTCGAGTCGGCCCATGTTTAGCCATGATTTCTTTCTCATCAAGTTGGGGTTTGATCCATCCCTTTTTGGGAATCTCATCACCTATGCCATGTATGCTTGTATTTATCCATTAGATAATGGGTGCATCCGTCTGGATGGGGTTTTGGGTAGATTTCGGCCTTTTGAGTGCATAATTTGCCACATTGTGCAAGGTTAGGGTTTCCACAAAATAATGAGTTTGTCGTAATTTCTGTATCTTGCGCCAGGATTATGCTGACCCCTGCCTTGTGAGGACTCAGAGTTCCCTAGACTGATCTTTATAGAAGATATTTTAAACCTTGAGCCTACCCTGGTTTTAATGGCGGGGGTCTGATTATCAAAATTAGGGCATCATCATTTTTCTATGAAAATTCATCATTTGAGGGCGTAGGAAACTTGAAAATCATTTGCATTCTGAATTTTGTTGATTAGCGTCAGTTTTGGGACCATTAGAGTCCAGGTAGAAGAGATTGCATAATCATTTAACTAATGGTTCACGTATCATCGTTCATCGGGTTTCCGAGGTCCTTGTGAAATTCCTTCGCATTCGGATTTTACTGGTTTCGGTTGATTCCGTGGGGCATAACGATTTTCGGAGTTCCCCGAACTATCTACGAAAATCCATCCCACCTGGATTTTTTCGATTTTCCTGTCTGGTTTTATTTCTTTCGATTTTTCGAAGATAGGATTAATGGGGCGAATGCTAAATGCCTATTTCTTGTTGCTAATGAACAAATTTCATGATAATCTAATGATCTTTTGGCTAAACTAACGATTTATGTGACTAATGATGTTTTGGCAGCAAGAATCCATCTGGGTCAGATTTCTCTGAAATTTTGCCCCGATTGGATTTTCCCGGTTTACATGGTTTTCCTAGACTGCCTCATTTTTCCGGATTTTCTAAGATTGATGACTTGTGATGGATCACGATGGCTTTTATGATTTTATGCTAACCCTTTGGATTGGAATATGCATGATAATTGGTACTCATGACAATTTCTTGTGAGTGCAGGCTGAATCAAGCAAGGCTGCAGTGGGAAAGTCTAAGGGGGACACGAAGGGGTCCTCCATCTCTGAGGCAGAAAAACTAAGGTTGGATACCAAAAGTCAGCTCCCCGAAAGCAAGATATCTTTTGTGTGGGCCGAGGTGTCTGACACCAATCTTGGGGCCTGGAGGTACGAAGAGTTCAAACAAAGGACAGCCGAGAAAGATCTGTCAGTCCTAAGGAATGGCATAATGAAGTTCGGACTAGTGTATGTGGCAGGGTTTCCTCCAGCGATCCAGTGCTATGAGTTGATCTTAGAGTGTGCCCGATAGTATGATTTTGATACACAAAGGGTTGTCAGTACTGAGGGAAGGGTCTTGGCTAATTTCAGTCCTATTTCTATTGCACAAGCCTTTGATATGCCAGATTTACCTTCTGTGTGTGCTCTGAACATGGAAATGGCTAGGACATACTATGAGAATGAGCCAATCAAGGCTCAACAAATGATTAATTCTTGGTTAGAAAAGCCGAAATCACATTACTCCAAACTGCCCAAGCAGTTGCACAGAGTTAAATTTAGGTCGGATATCTATGATGCAATAACATTTCTGAACAGAGTGGCAGGAATGAAGACTACTAGAGTATTAGAAGGTTGGATGGTCCATGTGATCACCAAAATTGAGCAGGGGACCAACTATCATTGGGCCAGGCTTATTAGTTCTAAAATTGATAAATAGCTGAGGATCCTCCTAGAGACTAAGAGGTTCACCATGTCCTCCTATGTCATGTATGTATTGGCAAGATTCTACCCATACAGGGGTCTAAATCCATGAGGGACATTTGGATAGGACATAGTTTATGAGGTCTATCCGGAACTGCACCTGGGACACAAAGACTATCGCTGGGCTAATGATGCATTCACTATGCATATCACCTGGATGATTCAAAATGCTGAGCATGTGAGACTGTCAGATGGAGCCAAAGGATTGATAAAGAATTATGGAGCCTGGTTCATTCAATTTCCCACCTTCACCTACCTCAGAATTGATGGATGCCTGGTCACTCCATACAGGTTACCTAGGTACCCCAAAGATCACATTGTGTTATTGGAGATTGTCAGACAGATTTGTGAGTTTGATGCCATTGTAAAGAAGGAAAAGCATAAGACAGGTTTCGGTGGAGATTTCCCTCTCGGAATTGGTGTAGCAGAAGTGTTCCCTTCCATCCAATCAGCACACACCGTAAGGGATGAATTGGCAGCATATGGTCTCTCCTTCCACTCCAAAAGGATGAACTTTGATATCACAAGAGAGGCACAGAAGAAGGCCACTAGGGAGTACCGGCATAAAAATGACTTAGACGACTATTGGGCAAACATTAGGGATGACCTTGAAGCAAGAAAGAATAGGTACTCCAGGCTCCCTATTGATGCAATCCGACAGTACAATGTCAAGTTGATCCCAGACCAACTGGAGGATGATGGAAACCTGGTATAGGATAATGCTTATGAAGCTGTGAAGGATAGGTCGATCGGGGAAATCAATTGGAATGAAGATGAGGTCACAGAGTTGGAGGACCTAATGGCCCCCATCATGAAATTTACCTCTTCTTGGTTGAAGCATAAAATTTGGGAGTTGGAGAGTGAGAAGGTAACTTGTACCTTCAACTTAATCCCATGTCTACTTTAGAAGAATCCGGGGAAGATGACCCCAAAGGGAAAACTACGAAGAGCTCTCCTTTTAAGATAAAGATTAGAGGTCCCAAGGAAAGTGAGCCCGAAACAAAAAGGAAGCCAAAAGGAAAGAAGAGAAGTCGGACTTTGAAGATTGGTAAGTCCTCTGATGAGGAAGAGTTGGAAAAAGCAAAAGAGGAGGATGCTCCTCCACCGCTGAAGAAGACAAGAACAACCAAGACTTCAAAGAAGAAGGGTCAGGTTGCCTCAAAAGATGAGCCTCCGATTGTTGATGTAGAAAGTTCAGGAGGAGAGAAAACAAAAGTCTACATGAGAAGATCAAGGACTCCATCCCCTAAGGAGCCAATGCAAAAGAAGGACCTTTCTCCGGAGATGACAACTATAGAGCCATCTAAGGTTGTTTCCCCTCCACCGAGCATACCTGAGCAGGAAATTCCTAAGGAGCATGAAACTAGCAGAGAGGCAGAGCCATTCAAGGAAGGAACACTCTTTGGTGCTACTGCAGAGCTTGAAGATGAAGAGGTAGGAAATCATCCTTCTCCTCTAGTGATGTATGAAGATTCCCCGGAGATTGGAAGAGGAAACGGATCGCCTGAGCAAGAGGAAGACATCCCTGTTAGAACCCCATCACCAGTGCAAGAGGTGGAGCTTGAAGAAGGTGATCAAGATGAGCAGCTCCCTGAAAAGGAGGAAGATAAAACAACTGAAAAGGAAGAAGAGGAAACAACAAAACAGCAAGAAGAAGCAAGAACAGAGGAAATTCGGGTAGAACCTGCAGCCCCGGATTGGCTTGAAAAAGAGATTGCAAGGAAGAAATAGGTAGTTTTCGAAGACACTCCCTTGGATTGGGATGAAATGCTATCTAAGATTGGCAAAGGGAAGAAAAGGAAGGCAGCTAGGGTGGTCTTAAAGATGGAGAGAGATGAAGCAAATAACTGAGTTATCCACATTGCCACCCCTGCTGTGGACAAGACAAGAGAAGATGTCACTGGTCAGGACTACAATGTACAAACTATCAACCTTGGACCGGCATCCATGGAGCAAGATATAGAGGAGTATGAAGGGTCCAGTGCAGTGATCATTGGCAGGTTGAGGAAAGAGACCCAAACCAAGCATGAGCTGAGGAAGGAGAATGAAAGACTTAGGAAATGCTTGGAGGAGGTAATGAAACCATTGCAGTCTCTTCGCCCATCTTCTTCTGCCACTCTTGGCTTTCTGCCCAAGGAAACTATCTCTGAGATTGAAAAGATGAAAACTTTGGCTCAAACTGCAATGGATTGGCTGAAGGATGTACAAATGAAGGGAGATAGTGCAATCAAGGATATCCTGTCAGTGGGGAAAGATGCAGTCTGAGCCAAGGAATTATTGGAGCATGTGTTGTCTCAGGACAAGGAAGACATTGACCTCTTGCTGCAGAAATCTAAGATTATCATGGAGCATGGTAAGGAACAATTGGCTGATGATGGGATTCTTCCCTCTTCTAGGCTGAATGAACCCTGGGAATGGTTTGAGGCTCTACAAATTCGGCATAAGGCCATGAAAAAGATTCAGAAACGAAAGAAATCAATTGATAATGATTTAACCAGTGTTTATGAGGGCTGCATTGCATTCTTTGAGGTCATGACTGGAAGGAGAAAGATTGCTCCTAAATACCTAAGTCTGGAGCAACTCAGGGAATGGTGGCATGAGGTTTATGCTCCCGATGCTAAGAGTGCTATAACTAGCCACCAATTGGATGATGCAGCCACCTACTTGGCGGTAATGGAAAAGTACCAAGCACATAAGGTTGATTGGAATAAGACTGTTGACCAGTCAAAAGAGGAGATTGATTCCATTCAATGCAGACTTAAGATCTTGCCTTCGCCACCTATTGTCGAGCTGGATGGGGTGTTTTTGAGGGTTCAAGGATCGTTGGCCCAGAGCAAGGATAAAGGAGGCGATATTTAATGCCATTTTGAGATTTGTGCTTCCCTATTATCATAGGGCATGCATTGGACCGGATTGCATTGAGGATTGTGTCAAGGCCGACCTTGATGATAGATGGCATTTATGTGTGCCTTATTTTGATTTCCTAAGGCCGACTTGTTTTGGGTGGTTATTCTTATTTTGTAAATGTTTAGCTGGGCCGACATATCTTGGGATTTGCTATAAAGGGCATTCTTGCCTCATTATAAGGGGTTAGCTAGAAAGTAATAGAGATAAGTAAGAGTAGAAAAGAGCTAGAATATTTTGTAATAGGAGTAGTATTCAATTTCTTGAAGCAAATACTGTATCAGAACAGTGGAATTGTTGCAATCTTTTGATTATTTAATGCAATTGAGGACATTGTGGTTTTTCTAGTGAAATCTCGTGTTAGTTTATCTTGCATGGTTCTTGTTGTTCTATCTTTCAAATTGCTTAAAGATTTAGGGTTTAGTGTTCAGAATTAAAATAGTTTTAGTTTGATGTATGGTGTATATGATTTCATATTTGGAATATTTGTAGCAATCTCTGGTCTATACTCCCAGTAACTATCTGATTGTAGTAGGTTGGTGAAGTCAACCTGGACCATATATTTATATGTGCTTAAATTCAATTGTGCATGAATGTCTATAATTTGAAAATCTATATACCTTAGAAGATTGCATCGTTCTTGTGATATTGCATTGTGGGTTAAGCAGGAATTAGTTTTTTGAGGTTGGTCCATTCCAGATATCTGTTATTTGCATTGTTCATTCTAGGAATAGTTTAGGTCTTATCATATCCTTGCACCCTTACCTTTTGCTATTTCTTTATTATTTGGCTAGATTTAGGATCAAAGATCATCACATTGCAAAATCTGATAAATTGAATGATACAGTTTGCTTGTAGTAAGGTCCCTTTGTGATTACCAGCATTTTCACATATTATCTGAGTTGTTTATGCATTGTCATGACCTGACACCTGAGAGACCTTGGGGTGATTTTCAGTAATTTGTTGTTGAGGATTACCTTTCAAGAGAGATAGAATATTGTATTCTGTCTGAGTTGTTGCTATGCAGAAAACACCATCGACACACCTAATGTGTTATAGTTAGCAGATAGTTCTATAGTAAACCTAATGGAATTATAGAAGACTTGGTTATAACATTAGACTCATGGAATACCCTACAAACTTTATGTTGTTACAACCTAAATAAAATATTGCATGGTACCCCCTAATTCTATGGGGACCTTAGTTAGCTACTACAGATGCTTTCATAGGTTATAGATCTGGTAACATGATCATTTCCAATGGAAATGTAACAAAAAAGCTAGTCCTTTATCCACTTGCCTAGCCACATATAGTTTTGGCGCAATTTGTATGGCCTGCCCTAGATGAGGATGATCAATATGTTGGAAATATGTGTTGTCATTGATGTCAACTCAATATGAGTTTTCATTTATTTCAACTCAATATGAGTTGTCATAGATGTCAAATGTGTATGTTGAAGTGTGCATATACTCCAAAGATAGTTGTTGTATAGTTGATATGTGTTGGTGCTAGTTTGTAATGTTGTATGAGGAAAATGGTGATCCAAGTTTGATGTAGAGGTTCAAACACATGTTCTGATATGTTTACAACATGTTTACATTGATATTATCCTTGTTTGGTATACCACACATTGAGATAAGTTGCAAAAAATCTGCTAAGGCATTTATAGTGTTTACTTTGAGGCAGAGTCATGGTATTTTTGTTTGCATCCTTCCATAGTCCAATTTTTTGTTTGGTGATTCAAAAGATAAGCTAGTTGATATGTGAAGGTGTTATATTCAAGAATTCAAGTCTTTCATCTTGCACTATGAAAGTTATAAGTAGTAGTGTTATGGTTTGTGCTCTGGAAAACTAAAGTGTTGATGAAAGCATGTTGGAATGCTCTACATTCCTCTAGAAGTGAAGTGATGGAATTATGGTTTTAAATACATGATTAGTAATGTTAAATATACACTAATTTGTAGTTTTTGGTGTTTTTTTGGTCCATAAGATTAGCTTTTAAGTGACTGTTCAGAATGCTCTATTCTTGTATATTCAATGGGTTTCTTCAGTTGCGCTAGCATATGATGTTCAAACACTTCATGATAAGGTTGAGGAGGTATTGTGTGTGAACTACATTATTTACATCTTGGTTCACATCATGTTTTTGATCTCTCCTCGATGGTGTAAATATGAACAAATGACAATTTTGGTGGTGTTATCATTATTTGGGATGACAGACTTGTTTTCATCATCTATGGTTGATCTTGATTAATCAATATCATTTTGGTGATTATTTTATGATGTGTTTGGGTCTTGTAATATTGTGTGTTGATCTAAAACTATTTTTCTTATAAATATTATACATGTTTGGAGCTAACTAATGTGATATCATATGGTTCTTTTAAAGGTTATCTTGGAACTGACCTAATTAAGGTTTCAAATTGTTGTGGAGGATATATATAGAAGATTGAATTCATTTGTGAAGGTGTATAATGTGAAGGAATTGTGACTGAGTAGTATGTTGAAGTTGAAGTGTGTGAAGTCAGTGTGAAGGGATAATTTTTCTAAAAAGGAACTGCAACATCAACATGCGTTGGATGCTTCTTCATAGCAATTCATATTCATATTTCTCATTATAATTTTTATGTATCCTACTCTGAGAAAGTGAGTCTTATCAAGTCATTTGTATCTTTCCCTATGGTTGTACACCTTAGTTTGCAATTCCATAGGTAGTGATCCTTAAACAACATTATAATATTTGTAAGAAATGAGCTTCATATATTATGAGTTAACTCTCGCTATGGTTTTTCCCTCATTGGGTGTTCCACATAAAAATCTTGGTGTTCTTGTGTGGTGCATGCTTTCTTTTTTTCTCTTCTTTCAATTATTGTGATGTGATGATTAAAAAACAAATGGGAATGGTTAAATTTTAATATATATTGATTCACCCCCCTCACAACACTACATTTTGTTCAACAATTAGTATCAGATCCAAGTACCTTTAAGAAG
Organism: Sequoia sempervirens; assembly: GCA_007258455.2. Lineage (NCBI taxonomy): Eukaryota > Viridiplantae > Streptophyta > Pinopsida > Cupressales > Cupressaceae > Sequoia > Sequoia sempervirens. The sequence continues at coordinate 341,833,068 of VDFB02058242.1, read as the reverse complement.
CTTAACAACTAAGGTAGATCCCCCTCTTGAACACATGGGGTCTGTAGCAAAGATCAATGATATATTCATTCCAGAATCATATCTAGAAGCAATGGAACCTGAAGTTTAGAACATCAATCCAAATGATTATGAAGTTGATTTTGAAGAACTTTGGTCTGCTCTTGAAGATCTAGATGAAGCAAGATTGCAAAATATCAAATATGAGTGCTTGCTGGAAAAATCAAAAGAGACAATTGACAAATTGAAGGAAAGAGCCAAAGAATCAAAAGAAGAGATTGGAAAACTAGAAGATCAAATAGGAGGAAATGGGTGTGAGACTAAAATAAAAGAAGCTAAAGATGTGATCTCAAATTTAAAATTCAAAGTTAAAGAAGGATTGAGGATTGCTTGAATACCGAACCCAATGAAATTTTTTTGAGTGTTTAAAGCTTGAGGAAGAGGTTATATATCTAAGAAAAGAACTTGAAAAATCAAAAGAGAAAATTGATAAAGGTCTAAAACTGAGAGGAGGTTCTGAAATTCTTGATGAGTTGATCAACTCTCAAAAACCATCAAATGAGAAATCTGGTCTTGGTTTTGAGAAAGGAAAAATTCCTATATCTAGTGTATTTACAAATTTGTATAACTTCAAAGTAGAAGGGAAGCCTGAAACTAGGGAGGAGAAATATTGGATTGAAAATCCTAAGGAAACATCCTCCATAGATGCAAAGATAAATCAAGATAACAAGAGAGAAGGTGGATTCATTCCTGTCTAGAACAAGAAGAAGAATTTTAGAAAGCCTACCCCTAAACAAACTGCTCCTATCATGTTGAATAGTAATTTATATGCTTGCAATAAGTTTGGTTGTAAGGCAATTGAGTGTAGAAGAAAGATGAGGCATAATTCATTTAGATCTCCAAGGTATAATGCTATGAACTCTCAATCATTTCATGGTTATTGTTATTCTTTCAATAAATCTTGTCATAAGGATAATGAATGCATAAATAAAATGATAAGGAATATTACTGCTATGACTTCTCAATCCTTCTATGGTTACTACTACACATGCAACAAGTTTGGTCATAGTGTTGTTGATTACAGACCTAATACAAGAAAAATTAACTTTGCTCCATAAGCTAGTATCATTGACTATAATTGTAATAAACTAGGACACATTGTGAGGTTCTACAAAGGAAAAAAAATCAAGACCTTTTACTTCACAAAAGAAGATTGACACTAATCAGCAAAAGAAGCAAATGAAAAAAGTATAGTAGAAGAAGGAAGAAAGTGAAGTAAAGAATGAATTTTTACCTCAGCATGATGCAAATAAAACATCTAGTAATTGAAATTAAGAAGTATTAGCTCAGGGGAAGTTGCATGTTGCAAATTTTTCAAACCCCTGTAAAGCTAGAGATGTTGTAGTCTTTAGCATAATGATTGAAAGTGATATAATATTGTTTTCTCAAAGTTCTAGACCACATACACTCTCTACTTAAGCTTCTTGAATAACAATGGATCTCTATGATATCACAGACAATAAAAAATTTCTAGTAAGAAATGCATTTAATCCGGAGTGACTATGGTTGGTGTGAGTCATATTTAGTTTCTATTTGATCAAAATTAATATCATTTGGAGGATATAAAGTGTATGCAAGTGTTGGGGAAGAGAAGAAAAAATGTATTATGTTGCATGCAAGCCCTAACAATAGTTTTCACATGTATTTCTCTATTTTTCTTGTAAAACCCTAGTATCAGAAAGTGTTATCATGGCTACACCAATTATCATTGATGTTGTTGAGAGGCCAAGGCCCAAAAATAAGAAGTTTCCATTCAAAGAAATGGAGGTGGAAAAATATGGCATATTTAAAAAAATTCTAGTGGATGTTGTGTACTATGAGGATATAAGGATTTACATCCATGCCCAGTTGAATGAGATTAAACATTGTTGCAAGGTGTGTGCCCTTGGTCTCATTATGTTGTGTAGCATAGCGCTCGAGTTTGTGACATGGATTAACTACCTCTCATGGATTCATTAACTATGGTGGTTGTATTAGGTATTAATGGGTTCATGACATGGCTTAACCGCCTCTCTTGGATTCATTAACTATGGTGATTGTATCAAGCATTAACAAGTCAATATTTTGGTGCAATGAAAACCATCTTTTGTAACAATTGGTATCAAATCTTGGGTCACAGGTTCAAACCCCTCGCTTGCATTGGGGAGGATTGTTGCAAGGTGTGCACCCTTGGTCTCCTTGTATTATGCAGTGTAGTGCTTAGGTTTGTGACATGGTTTAACTGCCTCTCATGGATTCATTAACTTTGGAAATTGTATTGGGAATTAACAAGTCAATCTTTTGGTACAATGGAAACTATATTTTCAACAAACATACCTCTTATTTTGAAATAGTCTAGTAGGATTTGCTAAATGATAATGGATATACAAGCTAAAGTATGCAAATATTATTGAAAAAGGGTTGAACATCTGGAAATATTTTCTAGACTTCTCTAAAAGCAAGGAATGGGTAGGAATTAACTTGAGTCACATTCAAGGGGATTTCATTTGGCTTGACCAACCCTACATGATCACAATGGATGCAATTAGGGAAGTCACTTGTCTATGTGCCTCTAGACTAGTCTTGGTGCTAAAATTTGTGAGGAATTAAATAGATATGGAGCTCACCAATGCTAAATTTGATAAGACAACTCTAACAGTTAATGATATCATTGATCCTAGTGTTTGGTGTGCATCAATGGGGATTGCATATAAGATCTACTTCATAAATAGAGAGGGGTAAGCCACCACAACTACAATTCACACCACACATCAAATTATAAAAGAAGGTGCCAACATTGATCTATGTGAGTTGTTAAGAGAGCAACTAATGGAGAACCTAAGGAAAACAAAACAATCCAATTATAATTTCAAGTTTGGTTCTATTATTATATTCCTTAATTTCTTATTTTTGAATGATTTACTTGGTTTTAAGGGTAAAATTTGGGACAAATTCACTCAAGTAGTAACACAAATTAAACAACATATGAAAAGCTTTCAGAATGAGCAAGCTTTCACTACTTTCTATTGGGGATTTTTTAAGAATTTGCAAAATGAGATGCTAAGTAGATATAGGATATCATCTAGCTTGGTCTAGTAGTATGAAAATGAGATAATTTTTATGCTAAACTGATGCAATGCACACTGGTGCTCATAAACACATAATACAACATATATATGTTGCAAAAAATAACAAACACAATACCAAAAAAAATGTGAAAAAATTCAAATATTTATATCATTAAATCAATTACAAAACTTTCTCAATGCATCTTGACTTCAAATTTTCCCCACATGCTCTCCCTATAGCTTTAGTTTGTGTTGCCCCAAACTCTTGGTCCCATTCCTCCATTTACTTGCAGCAATTAACTATTGTTTAGAGTTGATCATCTTCTCTACACAACTCTCCATTCTTCCCTATTACCTTGTTGTTGTATGTTTTTAAAGCCCCTGCCTACCTTCCCCTTGATTCCCACTCACTAAAACTTCTCTCAAAGAAAACAAAACCATTTATTTGTTGCACATTAAATTTCTCATTTTCACAAATTTTTCCAGCAATGTTCAACTCTCATGTAACATCTCCCGCCCTCTTTTTTTTTGGTTTGATATTACCCAGCCTATACCAAGGAGCTACCCATGAATTCAAACTATTTGTCCAATACTATCTCTACCATCTCTCTTCCCATGTAGTATTATTGCAGACCTTTTCTAGCCCTCCTTAACCCCCTTCCTTGCCCACATATCTGTTGCTTTTTATTTTTTTCAAGAGGACAAAAAATGGGTGGCTTATTCCCATTTATACGCCCCACTTTCACCCCATTTTTGGTGTGGCATTTTTGCCTTACCCAATCCTTTCAATCATGTCAATAAATAGCCTTTAATTAGCATTAAAATCTATCCCATATAAATTTTAAAATGTGGCATTAAAATATGGAAAAATTCATATGAGAAGTTCCTTCAAACATGCATTCGAATGGATGTTAAATTTGAGGAAATTAACTTTTGAAAAATAAATTAAGAGATGAGAACCAATTATTCCAGCTAGAGGTATTGAAACAATATCTTGGACCTGCAATAGTATGGAGAAAATTAATTAAGTAATTGTAAAAGAGTGTCAAGAGGGCCTTGGGTGTTGATAGGTGGAAAAAATCAAAGTTCTCTATTTCACACAAAAATTGGTGTGAAAGCTTGGAATGGTATCCCATGGACCCCTACAAAAGTATTTTTCCCAAAACTTCATGGATTTTGAAATTTTAAACTTTTTTGAAATTGTCAGTCGAAGTCACAAAACAATTAACTCTTCCAAACTATGAAAGATATGCTTACAAAACCTTCACCAAATAAATCAAGGAGCTGACAAGATGTAGAGAGACACCAAAAATCACCACAACACACAAAAAATGAGAAAATAAAAAAGAAAATATTTTTGGGCAATGTAGGTTTTCCCGTGGACCCGAAATCTCCTGCATCAAACACACTGAGTAAGTTGAAATGTTCCATGAGCTGAAAACTCATGAACATTTGGATGAGCTTGGGATGGTGATCCCATGTTTTTTATTGATCCATATGTCCTCTTTTTCCTTAAAATCCTTCACTTCATTTTGAACTTCTACAACTCCCTCTTCTTTCATCTTCTCTTTTCCTTTTCATTGTTTTCTACAAGCAGACTGTAAGATTTCATTGTTCACCTTCTTCTCTAAATCTGATTTATATTCTTCATTAGACTTGACCATGTCTACAACCAATAATCTCTACTATTCCATATTAGTATCACTACAATTCTTATGTACCTCCCTTGTACCTCTATTCTCAAGAGCCTTCTTCAAACTATTTCCAACCTTTGGTGCAACCTTTGCCTCTGGCTTTTCTAACTTACAACAATTCATAGGATTGTTGTCCTTAACCTTCTTCTCTTTCTCCTTCAATGAACTCAAAGTATACTTTTTCCCATATTTCACAATGGTATAAAAATTCTCTCTACAATCATAGATAGCCTTTCTATAAAATTTCCAAGGCCTTCCTAACAAAATATGGCATGCACTCATGGACATAATATCACATAAAACTTCATCTTTAGAAGGACCAATGTGAAAATTTACCAAGCATTGCTCTTTGACCTCTAACTCATGATCATCTTGTAGCGAACTTACTGTATAGGGATTAGAATGCTTAATCCTCTTCAATCCTAGTTTTTCTACCATCTCCTCATAAACCAAGTTATATGTACTACCACTATCTACAATAACCTTAATACTTACCTCTTGATTTGCATATGGTACAAAAGAGACTCCTTTGAGATGGTCCATTCTCCTCTTTGCTTGGATTCACCAACACTCTTCTGAACATAAGGTATTCTTCATGCTCAGGTTCTACCACCTCTTCTAGTGATGCTACACTCTCCTTTCCTTCTTTCACCATGTTATTTCTTGTTGCACCTCTCTTGTTGGTTTCTTGGTGTATTTGTGGACACTCAAAAGCTCTATATCCAACTTCCCACTCTAAAAACAATTGCCTAAGAACTCTCTACTATTTTTGTCATGTCCTCTTAGTGAATACTCTTTTCCTTGTTCTCCTTTGTTCCATTTTGGACTTTTTTCTTCTTCAAAATCTTGCTTTCCTTTGTGGCTACTTGGTTGTCCTCTTTTTGTTGCTATCTTTCCCTTTCCTCTTGAATTATTTTTTTTCCTTCTATTTACTTTTTCCTCTACTTTCAGAGCATACTCGTAAGCCTCTTCAATAGTAGAAATCTTCAACATACTCATCTCATCTTGGATATTGAATCTAAGTCCATTTATATATCTATCCACCTTCTCTCTATCCATTTCATGATGTCCTCATCTAATAACCATCCTGTAAAATTCCACTATATACTCCTTCACACTCATGTCTTTCTATTTTAAATTTTGAAGTTTTTCAAACAACTCCAAGTCATAATCTCCTAGAATAAACTTTTCCTTCAATCTAGCAACCATTTTTCTACACCGTGTTATTCTCATCTCACCATTCTCTACTCTTTCCTTTTGCGACTCTTTCCAACACAATGCAACATGTCCCTTAAGCTTTGTTTTTTCCAACCTTGCTCTCTGTGGATCTCTAATATTTTCAAACTCAAAATAATTTTCCAACTCTCCAATCCAATCTATTAGATTCTCAAGATTCAATGTGCCTAAAAAATTAGGGACTTCCATTTTATGGCCTCTATTGATTTGGGCTATTGCTCTCAGATATCTTTATTCTCCTTCATCTATTGGCTCCCCATTTTCTCTCTTAGGCCCATCTACAACTTCCTCATCTTCAACATGTGCATCTTCAAGCACTATATTTGTTCCCAAACCTACAACTATATTTCTTAGCTCAATTCTCATTTCATTGGAAAAGTCTTCTCACATTTTCTCAACTTTTCTAGGTATTATCCTTCCTAGAGGCATCTCAAAATCCTCTTAACCTCTTCTCTTACAAAGATATTTTCTTCTCAACTCTCCATAGCTACAAGACTCCACACACCTACAACAACCTTTGGAGCTTTAGAACAACTTCAATCCTCACCCATAGATCCTGGCATAAGCTATCTGACATTCAAAGCTCTGCTTATGCACTCAAGATCACTCACTCTGATATAATTTGATGCAATGCACACTGCTGCTCACAAACACATAATACAACATATATATGCTACAACAAATAACAATCACAATACTAAAACAAATGCAAAAAAATTCAAATCTTTATATCATTAAATCAATTACAAAACTTTCTCAATGCATCTTGAATTTGAATTTTCCCTGCATGCTCTCCCTGTAGCTTTCGTTTACACTACCCCAAACTCTTGGTGCCATTCCTCCATTTACTTGAAGCAAATAACTATTGTTTAGTGTTGCTCCTCTTCTTTACACAACTCTTCATTCTTCCCTATTACCTTGTTGTATTTTTTTTAAGCCCCTACCTACCTTCCTCTTGTTTCCCACTCACTAAAACTTCTCCCAAAGAAAAAAAAACCATTTATTTTTTGTACATTAAATTTCTCATTTTCATAGAGTTTTCCAACAATGCTCAACTCCCACGTAACATCACCCTTCCTCTTTTTTTCTTGGTTTGATGTTTCCCAACCTATCTCTGCCATCTCTCTTCCCATGTAGTATTATTGCAGACCTTTTCCAGCCCTCTTTAACCCCCTTCCCTACCCACATATCTATTGCTTTTAATGTTTTTCAAGAGGACAGAAAATGGGCTGCTTATTCCCATTTCTACGCCCCACTTTCACCCCATTTTTGGTATGGCATTTTTTCCTTACCCAATCCTTTCAATCATTTCAATATATAGCCTTCAATTAGCATTAAAATCTGTCCCATATGAATTTTAAAATGCAGCATTAAAATCTGGAAAAATTCATATGACAAGTTCCTACAAACATGCATTTGAATGGGCATTAAATTTGGGGAAACTAACTTCTGAAAAAAGAAATTAAGAGATGAGAACCAATTATTCTAGCTAGAGGTATTGAAATAATATCTTGGACTTGCAATAATAGTATGGAGAAAATTAATTAAGTAATTGCAAAAGAGCATCAAGAGGGCCTTGGGTGCTGACAAGCGAAAAAAATTAAAGTTCTCCATTTCGCACAAAAATTGGCGTGAAAGCTTGAAATCATATCCCATGGACCCCTGCAAAAGTGTTTTTCCCAAACCTTCATGGATTTTAAAATTTCAAAAAAAATTTAAATTTTCAACCAAAGTCACAAAACAATTAACTCTTCCAAACTATGAAAGATATTCTTATGAAACCTTCACCAACCAAATCAAGGAGCTAACAAGATGTAGAGAGACACCAAAAATGAGAAAATAAAAAAGAAAATATTTTTGGGCGATGTAGGATTTCCCATGGACCTTGATGCTCCTGCATCATAAACAAGGATTGTTATTTTATGGAAGCAATGGAACCTAGAACCTCTTGGATATATGAGTTTCCTTATGAGGTTGAGAATGAATTTGTACAAGGTTATATAGATATTCTATTTTCAAAACCTAAGGTTCTCAAAGTAAAAGGGTTTGGTATGTATAGAGAAGTTATGGATGAGATTTACCAGAAGCAAAGAGAAGGAACTAGTGAAAAGAAAGTTGAAAAGGTGATTAAAGAGATTAGTGCTCCATAGTACTTAAAGATAAAAGATAAAAATTAGATTCACAAGACTTTAGGCACTCCTTCAAAGACTATATCAGACACCCCTACAAAGGTCCCCATAGCCAAATATGTTCCTTTGAAAGCTACTCAAGGTCCAAGGAGATCTGGGAGATTCTCTCCTATTGTTACATTTGCTCCACTTCCTGATGAGTCTCCACAAACAGCTAGTAGTAAAAGAAAAGTTTCATATATAATCACTCTGATGAAAAAGGCTACTAAAGCTAGGCCTAAATGAAAGGAAAATAAGAGAAAATATTGATCCTATGGGTGTGAGTGATAATGAAGAGGATGATGATGATGAAGTACATTCTTTTTTTTTAAGGAAAAGAGAGAAAGGTACAAATCAAGGAGAAGAAGAGGAAAACTCCTTAAAGAAAAGAAAAGGAAAGGGAATTGTTGAGGAGAATATTGAGAAAGATCCTCAGATCACACATGACCTTTTGGATTTTGGTGCAATTCTTAATAGAATTGTTGAGTATGATTTATTAAATGATACAATTTTGTTGCATGTGGATGTTCTTGTGAAAGATAAAAAGACAATTGAAAAGGTTGTCATTGAGTATATGTTGATGGAAAACATTCCTTTCAATGACATTGTTGACAAACCTTCAGATAGCCTTGTTGAAGCTTTGAGATAAAGGAGAGAAGATACCATTAAAGCTAATGAAGATTTTAAACTACAAGCAACTAAAAAAATTGGGATCACTGTTTCTCAGGAAGAAAAGGAAAAGATTGTCTGAAGATAGGCTAAAGAGCTCTTCACCAAGAGAAGAATAGATCTTTTGATGAGCTTGGATGAAAATGTAAAAAGGAAGATTCAGAATGAAATTGAAGCCACCACAAAGAAAATCATTGATAAAATGAAAATTAATGTTGTTGTTTCACAAGAACCTCCAGATAATACAAATATAAAAGATATATTTGGTTAGAAAGAAATGTAAGGACCCTCCAGAAAACATGAAGGAGGAGGTATCTTAGGTGTGAATGAGTTGCAAACTATCTTTGGAATGGAGATAGAAAAAAAGAAGAGAAAGAGTCTGAAGAAAAGACAGCCATGATCCTTGAAGAAATGAAGATGAGTGAGGATCAAGCTCCTCTAGATGATATTATCCTGTAGGATATTCCTGATGTGTCTACTTAGGACATGGATCTATTTAATTTTTATGGAAATATGACTTATGGTGTTGCAAAACAAAGTGATGAAATTTCTCCTTTGGTGAATACAAGTGCACATGGTACAAAAAGTCAAGGTGAAATTGGCTTCCCTCCTCTAGAACATAATATTACTCTAGAGAGTTCAAGAAACAATGAGCAGATAAGAAAATTTAATCCTAAGTTTGTTTATGATGTTGAAGTAAAAATAGTTGAGAAGAAAGATTATTTTGTAGATAAAGGTTAGAGTTCCTCATCTTCAGATTTGTTTAAGGGCATTTTGTCTTTGCAGATGTAATCCCAACCTTTGGTAGTACCTCAACTTTTACAAATGCCCACTCATGAAGGTCAGGTAGATCTATCAAATATTTCTCCCCTTCAAAAATTACAACTTGGTGATATCTTGCATGCTTTAGCAAGAAAATAAATTTTGCAAGAATCATTGAAGAAGACTAAATAATAGATGATGTTGTAAAGATAATTCAAGAAAGTTTACTAGAGGTGAACATGTATTCCTCTTTTCCTTCAGAACAAAAATTGAAGATTTTAATGAATTCTCTTAAGGATCATTCTTCACACATTGAGCAAAAGGTAGAGCAAGAGGCTTTGAGAAAGATAATTAATCAAATATTGGTTGAGGCATCTGAAAGATGTGCTAATGCACACAATAAATTATAGGAAAACATAGAGATGCTTAAGAAGTGTGTTGATGAATTCACTACACTACCAATTTTATTTGAAATGGCCTATTTATACCAAGAGTATCAAGGATTAGATTTTCTCCATTGAGTCACAAATCACTCAAATGGTCGAGATGTATGTTGTATCAAAAGATAAGGATGGATCCACTAGAGCTCAATTGGAAAATATTTATGTATAGATGTATCTACTTCAAGATCAAAGAGATCAACTAAAGAAAAAATTTGGTTAGTTGAGGGAAGCAGACAACTTGAGACTAGCTTCACTATCTGGGATGCTTGTGGAAGTAGAAGAGAATGTTTTGAAGATGAAGGCTCCAAGCAGTATAGATGAAGCTAAGGATTTATGCATAAAATTTGAATTTCAAAATCATATTCTTATCTCAACAAAAGAAAATTGGGTTACAACTTTGGCACACCTTAAGGTAATATATAAGAACATTCTACCATCTAGGGGAGTTGCAAAAGTGTAGATAAAATAATTTTTTTCTCTATATAGTCTTACAAATGTTTGCAATATCTTTTTGGTTTTTATTGAAGACATATAGTAGCAATTTTGAGGCATATCCATCTCAAGGGGAGTATGTATAGTCAGGGGGGCTCATATAGTTGCCATCAATGATAAAGGGGGATATTGTTGGCAATATGTGTTGTCATTGATGTCAACTCAATATGAGTTATCATTTATGCCAAATGTGTATGTTGAAGTGTGCATATACTCTAGAGATAATTTTTGTATAGTTGATATGTGTCAGTGCTAGTCTGTAATGTTGTATGAGGAAAATGGTGACATGAGTGAGATGAAGAGGTTGGAACACATGTTATAATATTTTTACAACATGTTTACATTGATATCATCATTGTTTGGTGTACCACACATTGAGATAAGTTACAAAAATTCTACTAGGGCATTTATAGTGTTTACTCTAAGGTAGAGTCATAGTATTTTGGTGTGCATCCTTCCATAGTCCAAGTTTTTATCTTGTGGTTTAGAAGATAACCTGGTCAAGATATGAAGGTATCATATTCAAGAATTCAATTCTTTACACCTTGCACTGTGAAAGTTATAAGTGAAAATGTTCTAGTCTATTCCTTGGAAGACTAAAGTGTTGATGAAAGTGTGTTGGAATGATCCACATTCCTCTAGATGTGAAGTGATGACCTTGTAGTTTTAAATACATGATTAGTAATGTTAAATTCACACTACTTTGCAATTGATTAGCTTTTAAGTGACAATTTGCTTCAATTTTTATAGAATGTTATGTTCATGTCTATTCAATGGGTTTCTTTAGTCGTGCTAGCATATGATGTTTAGACACTTTAGGAAAAGGTTGAGGAGATATTTATCATGAACTAATTTTTTCACATCTTGGTCCAAATGATGTTTTTGATCTCTCCTTGATGATGTAAAGATGAACATATGGCATTTTTGGTGGTGTTATCATTATTTGGGCCAACAGACTTGTTTCCTTCATCTACAGTTGATCATGATTAATCAATCTCATTTTGTTGAATGTGTTATGATGTGTTTGGGTATTATAATATCATGTGTTTATTTGCAACTATTTTTCTTTCAAATATTATACATGTTCAAAGTGGACCAATGTGATATCATATGGTTCTTCTAAAGGTTATCTTAGAGCCAACCTAATTAATGTTTTAAATTATTGCAGAGCATATATCTAAGATCAAATTCATTTGTGAATGTGTAGAATGTGAAGGAATCGTGACTAAGAATTATATTCAAGATGAAGTGTGCAAATTCAATGTGAAGGGAAAATTGTGTGAAAAATGAACTGCAACATAAACATATGTTGGATGCTCTTCATAGTAGTTCATTTTCATATTTCTCATTATAATTTTCATGTATCCTACTCTAAGATAGTGATTCTCATCAGGTCCTTTGTATCTTTCCCTAGGGTTGTACACCTTAGTCTATAATTACATAGGTAGTGAACCTTAAACAACATTGTAATCTTTGTAAGCAGTGAGCTTCAAATATTATGAGCTAACTCTCACCATGGTTTTTCCCTCATTGGGTTTTCCATGTTAAAAACTTGCCATCTTTGTGGTGCATGTTTTCTTTCCTTCTCTTCTTTCAATTCATGTGATGTGATGTTTAATCTACAAATGGGAATGGTTAAATTTTAATATATGCTAATTCAACCCCTCTCAACACTACATTGTGTTCAATACAATAATCATTATAAACGTTAATGGAATTGAATGTAGTTGTATGTTGGAAATCCAAGATGAAGATAAACTACTTACAAACAGCATACAAAAAAACTATGGTAGGGACCCACAACAATATGACTGTTTAACATGTTTGCAAGACCCTCTATAGAAAATAATCCCTACTAATACTATTGATTCCATCTCTTAAATTTTGTATACCATATTGCTACATAATTTTAGTCCCAAAATTGTAGGCCTCTATATCACCTTTGTTAAAACATTGGCCTTGACAGTTGAGGTCACATCAAGTAAGACATTAACTATAAATAGTCAATTGAATGTTGTATTGCAGTCTTCACTATTGAACATGCTTCAAGAACATGCAACTGCATTTACATGGAATTACCATGATAGGAAAGGAATAAACCCAAACCTATGCATGCACAAAATTTACACCAATGATGGCTAGAAATCAATGAGGCAACCTCAAAGAAGAATGAACCCAGCTATCTGTGACATAGTTAGGAAGAAATACAAAATTTACTTGATGCAATGTTGATTCATCCAATCTCTAATAGTCAGTGGGTATCTCCATTAGTAATTGTACCTAAGAAGGGAGGAAAATGGAGAGTGTGTGTTGATTACTGTGAATTAAATGCAACAACTAGAAGAGACCACTTCCCCCTGGCATTCATTGATCAAGTGCTACATTTATTAGCAGGGAAACATTAATTTTCCTTTCTAGATGGGTTCAGTGGATATAACAGATTAAGATAGCTCCAGAAGACCAAGAAAATACAACATTTAGTTGCCCTTGGGGTAAATATGCTTACTCTATCTTGTCATTTAGGCTATGTAATGCACCTACCACATTCCAAAGGGTAGTATTGAGTATATTCTCAAAATTTTCTCATGATTCCATATAAGTTTACATGGATAAATTTACAACCTATGGGAATACCTATGAGGAAGCACTTGCTAGCTTGGAGAAGGTATAGTTACAAAGATTCCAAGGTCATAACCTATCCTTAATTCATGAAAAATATTTCATGAACTGTATGTACCTCAAAAGCAAAAGAATGTCAGAATCTTTCTTGGTCATGCTAGGTACTATAGGAGATTTATATACAAGACCTCAATAAAATTGTAGCATCACTATTTTTCCTATTATCTAAAGATGTGGAGTTTGACTGGACACTTTCCTATCAAAATGCCTTTGAATCCCTTAAGGTAACACTTACAAAGATCCCAATGTTGAGAGGAAAAAAATGGACATTGCCTTTTCATATCCACACAAATGCTTCTAATTTTTCAATTGGAGTTGTCTTAGGATAGAAAGAAGGAAATCTAGAGTATGCCATCTATTATATCAACAATAACCTTTAGGGGGAAAAGCTCAATTGCACAATAAATGGAAAGGAAATGTTAGCAGTAATCTATGCAATCAATAAATTAAAGCACTACATCACAAGGTATTCTACATTCATTCATACAAACCATACAACAATCAAGTACTTGAGGAATAAACCAATAGTTGGAAGCAGAATTGTGAGATGGTTGTTGCTAATTCAGGAGTTTGATATTACCATTGTAGACAAATCCGGAAAGGCTAATGTAGTAGCATAATTTCTCTCTAGAATGAAAAGAAAATTAGAAGAGAATATTATGGATTATTCATATCCAAATGAGAACTTATTTTCCCTTTCTTTGCATACACCTTGGTATGCAAACATAACCAGTTATTTATTTGTGGAGAAAAAACCACCACATCTCTCAAAGAGAGAAGAGACATTTAGTTGAGAAAATTTTTCTTTATTCATGAGTCGTTGGATATCTATTTTACATAGGGCATGATAATATAATTAGGAGATGCATCGAGGAGGATGAAACCTATAGCATTCTCAAAGCATTCCATGATGAACCTTGTGGAGGACATTTAGCAGTAAAGAGGACAACTCTTAAAATCTTGAATACTGGCTATTATTGGCCAACACTTCATAGAGATGTAGTCAAGTACACAAAGAGGTGTGAAATATGTCAAAGGATGGGGTGGACTAATAAAATAGATGAAATGCCACTTCTGCCACAACTAGCCATTACACCATTTAACAAATGGGGGTTGGATTTTATTGGTCCTATATCTCCAACATCCAACAAAAATGAATATATATTGGTATGTATTGATTATCTTACAAAATAGGTGGAGGTCAAAGCCTTGAAATTTGTAAGGGATGGAAATGCTGCCAAATTTATCTATGAAGATATCTTTACAAGATATGGTGTTCCTAGGGAAATAGTGATAGACCAAGGGCCACAATTTACCTTAGATTTGATCACCAAGTTAGTGTAGGAATATGAGATCAAACATAGGAAATTTACACCTTATCACCCTTAGGCTAATGGTCAAGTGGAGGTCATTAATAGAGAATTAGAAAAAAATCTTACAAAATAAGTGCAACTCCACAAGAAGTATTGGGCAATCAGGTTACTTGAAGCAGTTTGGGCTTACAAGACAACTTGAAAAATAATAACAGGCTTCACCCATGAATTGGTCTTTCGAAAAAGGTAGTACTTCCAATAGAATTTGAATACAAACTTTGAGAACAACAACAAAATTGGGCATGGATTTATCTAAAGCACAAAAGGAGAGGTTGTGCAATCTCAATGCTTTAGATGAGATACACATGGGAGAAAAAATAAATAATGAGGTGGCATGATCAATTTGTTAAGCTAAAATAGTTTAATGCAAGTGATTGGGCCTTGCTCTATGATTCAAGCTATAATGATTAAAGGGAAGATTTCAAACAAGATGGCTCAGGCCATACGAAATTCAAACTATTTTTTTAAATGGAACAATTTAGCTCATAACAATTGATGCAATAAGGTTTTTACTTATAGTCAATGGCTATCAATTGAAGCTTTATAAATGGCCACTATAGAAGGATAATTTCTTGCAAATGCTACAACATCAATTGGAACCAAAGTTACACAATTCATCAATATTTACCAACACTACATCAAAGGAATTAGTATATGAGCTACCTAACTCACCTAGTGCTCTTACCTAGGTATAATTATACAACACTTATCACATGCACACACATGCATAAGTGACACTCGAAAGTCTTAAGTTTTTGGATTTTTAATAGAACTTATGGGACCTACAACATCATGCCCCAAGGCACAACATCATAAGGGACCTTTTTCTTTAGCAACCCATAGCACTTGCACAACCATCATATCGCTCATACCAATAGCAACCATCATTCATTTTCATTTCATGCAACTTCTTCATATCACAACACATAGAAATCAATATTCACTTTTCACATTACCCATACCATGCAATTAATTACAATTATTCATCACATACTTTTCATAGTCTTTTTCTTGCCACTCCCGCTTTCTTGCCAGATGTTTTTCTCAAAGCTAAAGTTATTTTTTAAACCACAACCACCCATAGCCCTTATCCATTACCTCAAATCATTTCAAATATTTTCCCATGCTGCATGGTAGCATTCAAAAAAATTCACATAGGCCATCCTTCACTTCACAACATGTCAACAATTACTTATTGCATTAACTCTCATAATTAGCATTCAAGCTTGCAAATTTTGTAAATATTTATAATTCATACATGCATTTAGACTTCATGTTTCAAATTCCACTACTTAATATTTACTACCCATGCCCTTTCCATACTGTCTAATTGAGTAAAATTAGCATCCTTAGTTGGGAGGAGGGGTTTCCAAAAGGCCTTAGTTATTTTTGATTTTCTACCTTTCAATTTGTTGCCATTATCAAGAAAATCAGAGTTTAGAGAAAAGATGAGGTATCCAAAGTTGAATTGAGTAAACACAAGAGCATAGCAAATAAAACATCAAAATTGGGTGGTCATTCAAGAGAAAAGCATAAATAGAATTGGTAAAATCATAATGGGAGGTGATATAGTAAGTAGAGAGCCTTCAACTCATAAGTTTTTGCTAGAGGACATGCAATTTTTTCCCATCCTCCAATAGGTAGGTTGGCTAGATTATTTCCATAGACTCATAGAATACAATGAGCTTATGATCCAACAATTTTATAGCACCTTGAAAAATGATGAGGAAATTGTGAGAGGACTAAGGGTTGATGCATCAGAGGCAGCCATAATAGAGGTGTCAAGTCTTCCAAGGGTTGGGGAAGAATTCTCAGTTAGGGAAGACATAATCACACTAAAAAATAAATTCTCCTTTCCTAGAGAGAATTTGGATTCCTCCTCACAAGATACAAAATTTATATCTTTACCTTGGATTTGGGCCTCTATAGTTGCACACATTGTTAGATATTTAACTCATGATGGAAGATAATCATTGTTATATATAGTGCATTTTAAGTTGTTCAATTATTTACACCATTAGAGGTTGGTAAAAGTTCCAATTTTTTTGTATCATTTGTCAAAAATGATGTCATTAGAATATGAGAAGAAAAGGAAATAGTCAAATTTGTCTCATTTTTGTTTAGTTACTTTTCTTGTTAAAAGAAGTCTTAGGGTTTATTTTCCCAATGTATCTTGGGAATATTCTCTAAACAACAACAATATAAATAAAATTATTCCAATACATAATGTAGAAGAAAGGGATCAATAATATGAAGTAGAATAACCTCCTACAAATGCAACAGAGGGAGAAATATCCTTTGGTTCCCCTACTGTAACACCTATCCGCCACATAGAGGAACTTGAAGAGTAGGGACTACAAGAAACTCAACCTGTAGCTTATGTTGAGCAGCTCATAGCCGAGGAAGATTCAAAAAACATATCTTCTACTACAAGCCCACCAAATCCAAAGAAAAGGAAAAGTGTGGCCTATTCTTTAGCATTTGTGAAGAAGAAAAAAAGAGCCACACACTCAAGAAGGTGATCGTATCACTTGAGAAGGAAAGGGCCAATGAAAGGGAAAGCTAAAAATCCACAAGAAGATGTTGTTATGATTGAGATTGATATGAATTATGAGGAAAATATTCCTGGTAATGATAAAAGAACACCCATTGTGCACCCCCTATATATGAGGAGTACTTCTAACTCAAATTTAAAAGATATATTTATGGATATAAAGAAAAATAGATCTCCAAAAAGCTCTATTTCTGAAGAAAGGTTTGTGCATTTAGAGGAGGTAGGAGAAGAGCAGTTTTTGGAGACAAAAAAAGAATAATTTATGGAAGGAAAAAATACCAACAAGGAACCACAAGAAGCCTTGCATAGGATAAAACATTTAGAGGATCAATTGAAAGCATACAAACAAAGGGATAGTGAAAGGGATGTAAATATTAAGGAGTTGGAAGAAATACTTTAGAGATTTGGGTAGGGATCGAAGTTATAATTTTCAACACAACTTTCCATAATTGAAAAGAGTGAAAAAGATCAAGACCTTGAGAGCTCAATTGGATACATAAAACCCCCATTGTTCCCACTGTTGTGTCACTTGGCATTGAGCTATGGAAGAAAATAAAGGAGTTTTCCTAGAAAGAAAATGATCTGGAAAAGGAGAAAATAGTATTGATATCCACACATGCTAGAGCAATTAAAAAGAAAAAGACAAAGATAAAGAAATAGAAGGTAAAAATTGATGAACTAGTAGATAAGACAATTCAATTGATGAGGTGAAAACCTCTTGCTAAGGTGTATACTCTATTTTTTCAAGAAAAAATCCTATGTGTTCAATTTAATTAGATAGTAAATAATTCCTTATTGCCATGAATTCAAGATCTTCATTTTTGGAAACTTTCCAATGGTCTACACCAGAAATGCAAGATCAATTTTGTGAATTATATTTGCACAACTTGGTTCTTTCATATGATACAACATGGAACCCACTTATATTTGTAGGAGATATTCAAATTAGGGCTCTAGCTTCCTACATTATAAATGAACATCAAAGGGGGAATATGCTATAGGAATATCAAGAGAGAGAGAGAAATCACTCCCTCTATTCAGGGCTCTAGCTTCCTACATTATAAATGAACATAAAAGGGGGAATCTTCTATAGGAGTATCAGGAGAGAGAGAGAGAGAGATCACTCCCTCTGTAGTTAAGAGAAGAAGCAACAACCCAAATGAATGAGTAGACCAATGGTGGGACCTTATATAGCATAAGGGAGTTGCAGCAAATATTTTGGATTACAAAGAAAAGGATTATGTAAGAGATGAAGATTAGCTCAATACCTAAGACCACTTGCAGAAACAATGAAAACCTTCTACAAGAAAGTATGCAAGAAAATGGGTTTGCTTGAGATTAAGACCTATCAAAATGATGATAAGGTATGAAGTATATTACATATGAGTACAATGACCTTCCTTATATAGTCAAGGTGAGGAATATTAAGATTGAACATGATTGTGGTGTGTGTCTTAATCCTATGGCATGTGACAACTAACAAAACAACTACCTAGGAATCATGCAATAAATCTAGATAAGATAAGTTCTAGAAAATCCAACTAAGATTTCTCGAAAGAATCTTATATCCTAAGTAAACTCAAACATGTGAATAAGTCCTTTAAGTCCCTAGTAAGATAAACTACTATGTACAAGACTTTATATTCACACTAACAGCCCCCTTAAGTGCAACTTAGGGAGAATATTATTATGAAAATTGTGTAAAAAAGATGTAAAGATGGGTCCCAGCTACAAGGCCATTTCCCATGTACAAATGCAAAATAAATCTCTCACAAACAAAGAAAAGGAGAAAACCCAATGGGACAAAACTCCTCTCCAAAAGATAGAAAAGAAAAAATCAAGTAAGGAAGGATGGAGGACTCCATGATACCTCCCAAGTACACCATCCATCACATATATACATTACAAAATCCCCCCCATAAAAGGGAAAGAAAGAGACCACATAGCGCCCCCATAATGAAGTACCTCCAAAACCACTAAAGAAAGTTTGAACACAAAAGAGAATCCAATGCCCGTGATGAGCCCAAAATGTGCTCATAGTTTGGATATCATGATAAACTTTTAATACCTTTACTTTTGTTATTCATGGTTGTTTAAACTCTTTTGAAACCTTTTATTGGGATATCCTGTAGCAATACACTTTCATGTTCCTGCAGCCTATCGTGTTGTCTTATCTATATTTATTACCCTGTTGACTCCCTAAATGACTAGTATATCACATATAGTTTTTGAGTGATGAAATAGATTTAAATATGTGATTAATGAATGGATATTGTGTATGTACCATGTGCCTTTTCTTTCGCATCTATTACCTTGTGTTTCGTAGGTTGTTGAAGAAAGTATGATCGAGTCAAGTGCAACCAATCTTGGCCTTGCAGTAAAGTCTATTTCCTGCATGACTTCGAGGAAGCTCTGGCGAAGACTCTTTGACTAAAACTGTTGGGAAGGATTTTTAATGACAGTCAATCTGGAAAGATTGGAGTGATAGATTCTCTTTGGGTCGAGTTGAACGGATAAATTCATTTATGAAATTTGTTCCTCAATTTTGGGATACATTTTACTTCCGTATCTTTCTTTGTTAGGGTTAGTTAGTTAGTTGTTCTCCTGATTTTAAATAAGTGCTCCTCCTACGCGGGTGAGCAGAAGATGGTTAGAAGTAAGATAGAAGCATAGTGATAAGGATATAGAAGATATCATGTAAGAGTCAGAATGATAATAATAAAAAGCAGAATCTGTATGACAAGAGACAGAGTTTGTTGTTAGTTTTCATATCAACAAAGAAATGTATACCATTCTGAGTTATGAATAAATTTTGATGAAGTTTTGAGTTTAGCACTTGCGTAATTAGTAGATGCTTGCTAAGGGGGCCCATTTAGTACGTATTTGTAGCTAGTTAGTTAGCTATTCTTTTTCTGTTGATCCTCGGTTAGATTTCATCTTTGAAGTTTTCGTACAAACTCAGTCTTATATTGTTCCTGCAGCACCAAGAATCCATCCCTGTGCCTGTTCTTGCAGCATAAGGCCAGTTCATAGTTTGTGTCTCGGTCGTAGCTATTATAATTTTTTCTTTGGTTAAAATCATAGTTAAATTAAGAGAACTTTACATTACCTTCTTGTAGCGTAGATAGAATTCTTTCCAAGTGTTTATTTCTGTTAGGTTGTGACTGAAACTAGTTCTTAGTGCATATATTGTGCTGCTCCATTCAAAGTATATGTTCCTTGGTTTGATAAGTAAATGAACGTTCATAAAGAGATATTAGTCACCTGCTGGAATGTCCAATTCTGAGGTATTATGATTTTCATATCCTTTTTGTGGGCATGACCATTTTTGGCACCATTGTTGGGGATGGTGTCAAGCTAAGAACTTGTCAGAAGTCATTTTTAGCATTAGTTTAGTTTGTTCATAAAAAATTTTCAAAATCCTTCAAAATCACCATTCATTCTATTGCATGCATAGAAGAAGAGACGCACTGGGAAGGTTTCTCCCTGAAAACCTATTTGTTGAACTGTCATTTGACCCAGCTGACGAAGAACCTAAGGAAAATCCATTTGCTCTGATATTCCAGCAAGCAAATATGGCAAATAACCCACCTAATCCACCTCTTGATTTTGAGTTTCCCATTGTTCCTCTGCAAGACACTGATAACCTCAAGAATATTCCTTCTTCATTACTTCCCAAGTTCTATGACCTAGTTACAGAGGACCCAGAAACTTTCCTATTTGAGTTTGATATCCTCTGTCGCAGTTATGACTACACTTCAGATGCTGACAAATTGAAGTTGTTTCCTTCCACCTTGAAGGAGGGAGCTCTTAGATGGTTCATGAGTTTGGGAAGGGGTGTTGTTGATAGTTGGGCAGCCATGCAAACAAAATTCCTGGAGAAATATAAGAAATATTGTAAGAGTGCTAGTAAAGGTGATGCCATATTCAGAATTCAGCAGAAGGAGGATGAAAGTCTAGAGGATTATATCTCAAGATTCTTGTTTTCCTTGAAAAGAAATTCAAACCATACTCTCAATGAAGACTCTCAGAAACTACTTTTTCTAAGGGGAATTAGTGATGCCTGTATAGACACCTTGGACCTGATGGGAGGAGGTGATATAACCCAACTGCCTTGGGATGATATTAAGAAAATATGTCTTAATTACTCCCGAGCAAATGTGAAGAAAGGTAGAGGTCATCAAGCTTCAGTAGGAAAGTCTTCTTCTAGTGGAGTTTCCCAGATGGAGATCACAAATTTGTTGTCTGATTTCAAGCAAGAAATCATAAACAACATGGCTACATAGTTGGACACTATGCAAGCTCGAAAGAAACATGAGGAAGCTGAAGTAATGTTGGTTGAGTTATGTTTGCATTGTAGACAAAAGAAACATGACAGCAAATGCAAGATGGTGGCCAACATGGAGGCTAAACAGTTGCCTACTAATTTTAAGATGATAGAAGGTGATGATGACCAAGTCTTCTTTGTTGCACAAAGGAGGCCATGGGCCCCAAGACAAGGTATGCCTCAAGACCCTTTGCAAAATTTTGGTTCATATAATAGTCAATGGAAAAATCAGTACCCTCTAAACTATGGGCCATACTCCCAACCTCAATGGAATAACCCTTGGCCAAATGCCCAGCAAAACCATTGGCAAACCTCACAAGGGAATTGGCAACCACCTCAGCAAAATCAGTGGCAGCCTCCACAAGGGAATTAGCAGCAGCCTAACCAATGGAGAGAAGGCCAGCAATTGTCAAATTCAACCGCAAGTTTCCTGTAGCAACCCTAGCAGCAATCCATTATGCCACCTCCTGCAGCTAATCAAGGTCAGAATCCAAAATCAACCCAACTACTAGCTCTGGCAGCACCTAATCCAAATAATTAGCAACTGCAGCAGCAGCAAGTCTATTTTGCTGATCCTAATCATCAGCCTGCCTATGCTCTTAACCTAAATAATATTAATTTATGTTCAGGAACCGTGCTGCCCACACCATCTCTCATAATCTCAGAATTACCATCTGAGGAGACTGACCAAGAAAAAAAGATAACAATGACCAAGACCAACCAAATCATCCAGTTCATACCCCATCATTACCTAAGTCATCTGATACAATGCCCCTCCTTTCCCAAAAAGATTGGAAGGTGAAAATGTGAAGAAACAAGAGGAACCCACCTTTGATATCCTTGACTAGCTAAAGCATATATGTGTGAAAATCCCCTTGTTCCAAGCAATTAAAGAAGTACCTATCTATGGCAAGGCCATCAAGGAGGCATGTTTGAAGAAACCTGGGAGAAAAAAGAAAGACCCTCAAACTGTCCATGTAATAGGCCAACTCTCTAACTTAATCCTAGGGAAGCTTAGCATCCCAAAATATTTAGATTCAGGAAGTCCTGTTGTGGAGATAAATGTTAATGGGTTGCAAATTAAGAATGCTTTAGTAGATCTTGGTGCAGCTATAAATGTCATGACAAAGGACCTGGTTGTAAAACTTAATATTTTGGAAATAAGAACTACACCTACAATATTACAACTTGTTGATAGCTCAATTGTCAAACCTAATGGGGTAGTCAAAGACCTGGTAGTCACCTTGGATTCCTGAGAATACCCTGCTAATTTCATGGTCTTATCTCCAAAGGCATCATTGGGGGGATACCCTGTCATTCTAGGAAGGTCTTGGTTGGCTACTACTAATGCTTGCATTGGTTGTAGGTTAGGTGACATGACAATATCTAATGGATATAGCACAAAGAAGCTCACCCTCTATTCTCTAGCACTGCCCCCACTTGAGTCTGGAGATGTTGCTTGGCCAGATTTGGGAGAAGTGGAAGAAGTGAGCTCTGTGGCTAATTTAATGATGATTAACAGAGAGCCTTTCATTGCACAGAAAGAAGAAGAAGATATATTGTCCAATATCCTGTTGAATAACTATGGTACTTAATACTTTCATTGTGAGAAAAATCCATGTTCCTTGCAGACTATTCTTTCTTTGTCCACATCAGCTCATTATCCTGCAGCAACTGATTGCTTACACACCTTGCTACCCCATGAGGTAGACATGCCATTTCTATCTGAAGTGTTTATGATAGACTTAACCTCCCAACTTGAGGTAGTTGCAGGAAAAACCTTGTGCATTAATAAAAACCTTACCAGTGAGCAACAAGAATCTATGATCAAAATGCTTACTAGTCATAAGTCAGCTTTTGCATGGGACTATGAAGATATGAAGGGTCTAGACCCAAAACTCTATACACATTGCATATATATTAACAGTGACTTCAAACCTGTCAGGCAGCCTCAAAGAAGAATCAATCCAGCCTTGAGAGAGATTGTTAAAGAAGAATTGCAGAAAATGTTGACAGTCGGCTTTATCTACCCAATCTCTGATAGTCAATGGGTTTCCCCATTAGTCATTGTTCCTAAGAAAGGAGGAAAATGGAGGGTATGTGTAGATTACAGAGAACTTAACTTAGCAACAAAGAAAGATTACTTTCCTCTTCCATTTATTGATCAAGCTCTGGATAATTTAGCTGGAAAGAAGTACTTCTCATTCTTGGATGGCTTCAGTGGATACAATCAGATCAAGATTGCTCCTGAGGACCAAGAAAAGACTACTTTTACATACCCTTGGGGAACGTTTGCTTATTCAGTTTTGTCTTTTGGTCTCTGTAATGCTCCTACAACTTTCCAGAGGGCAGTCATAAGCATCTTCTCAGACATCTCATATGATTGCATGGAAATATACATGGATGACTTTACTGTTTATGGTACAACATTTGAGGAAGCTCAAGCCAACTTGGAAAAAGTACTACAGAGATGTGAATATCACAACCTATCGTTGAATAGTCAAAAGTGTTTCATGATGATGTAGGAGGGAATAGTGCTCAGTCACTATATTTCTGCTACAGGAATTCAGGTTGATCCTGCTAAAATTGAGATCATCTCTAAGTTACCCTCTCCTACTAAGCAGAAAGAGGTACAGAGCTTTCTAGGCTATGCCAGATACTACAAAAAATTCATTAAGGACTTCAGCCAAATAGCAGGACCCTTATACAATTTGTTGAAGAAAGATGTAGAGTTTTCCTAGACAGAGGAATGTGAAAAAACATTTCTTGACTTGAAAGTCACCCTCACACAAGCACCTATTCTGAAAGGACCTAATTGGTCACTCCCATTTCATATTCATACTGATGCCTCAAATTATGCAATTGGAGTAGTGCTAGGGTAGAAGGATGGATCAACTGAACATGCACTCTACTACATAAGCAAAAATCTGCAAAGGGCAGAATTCAACTACACTGTTACAGAAAAAGAAATGCTGGCAATCATCTACGCCTTCAATAAATTTAGGCATTATATCACTGGTTATCAGATATTTGTCCACACTAATCATGCAGCAATCCGATATCTTATGAACAAAAGTTCAATATTTGGGAGACTGGCAAGATGGTTATTGTTGATGCAGGAGTTTGACATTACAATTGTGGACAAGCCAGGTAAAGCCAACGTAGTTGTTGATTTCCTTTCTAGAATTCAAAGGCAAGATGACTCTACACTTATTGAAGACTCCTTTCCTGATGAGCACCTATTTGCAATCAAGGTTATTCATCCATGGTATGCTGATATAGCAAATTATCTGGCAACAGGAAGAACACCTCAATTTTCTCCTAAGGAAAAGAGATTATTGGTAGAGAAAAGTTTTAACTTTTCTTGGATTGCAGATTGTGTGTTTTATACAGGGTCAGATCACGTTATGAGGAGATGTGTACCAGAGGAGGACACTCATGATATACTACATGCAAGCCATGATGAGCCGCGTGGTGGACATTTTGCTGCCAAAAGGATAGCAATAAAAATTTTAAATACTGGTTACTATTGGCCAACTTTGCATAGAGATGCAGCCAAGTATACAAGGAGATGTGATAGATGCCAAAGGATGGGAAGACCAACTCGCTCTGATGAGATGCCTCTATTTCCACAAATTGTAGTTACACCATTCGACAAATGGGGACTGAATTTTGTGGGACCAATTGACCCACCTTCCAATGGTAAGCCCTACATTCTCGTGTGCACAGATTATGTAACAAAATGGGTAGAAGCTAAACCTATGAAACATGCTAGGGATAATAAAGTGGCTAAATTCCTCTATGAGAAAATATTTACTAGGTTTGGTGTTCCTAGGGAGATAGTGATAGATTAGGGAGCACAATTTACTTCTATACTTATCACAGCTTTAGTCAATGAATACAATATACGGCACAGGCCAATGGCCAGGTTGAGGTCACCAATAGGGACATAGAGGCCATTTTGACTAAAACTATAGATTTGCATAGGAAGGACTAGGCTGCAAGGTTACCAGAAGCTATATGGGCCTACCGTACTACATGGAAGACTGCTACAGGATTTACACCTTTTGAAATGGTGTATGGTAAAACAACTATGATGCTAATAGAATTTGAACATAAGACTCTCTGAACAGCACTAGAGCTGGACATGGATTTAACAAGTGCACAAAAGGATAGAATCATGCAGCTCAATGATCTGGACGAACTCCGAAAGCATGCCCTGCAGCACACTGAGATGATACAGAATCAGCAAATAAGGTGGCATGATAAATATATTAAGGAAAAGAAATTCAAAATAGGAGACTGGGCTCTGCTTTATGACTCACGGGACAGTCCAGGAAAATTATAGACTAGATGATTGGGGTCATATGAAATTGAGAATGTATTTGCTAATGGTACAGTTCAACTTGTTACAATTGATCCTGTTAGATTCAAGTTGTTAGTTAATGGACACCACCTTCGGTTGTACCATAAACCAGTCTCAAAAGAAGAATTCATGCAGGAGTTCATCCAAGATCCTGCCGCTACTCTTCCTGCAGCCGAAGGCTTTAGTCTTTCTCCTATAGCTTCACCATAATTTTGAAAAAGCATGCTCATAATAAAGGTTTTCTTTTTAAGGAAACCCCTTTTTCTTCATCTTCACTTGTCACCACATCTCACTTCTTTATCTTCCATCCCATCCATCCATTCTATCCATTCATCTCGTATGCCCACATCACCCATCCACCTCATCCATCCACATCGTCCTTAATTATGATATCATTCCCAACTATCAACTCATGTCGAAGCCGTCATCTTTCTCAACATGTACACGCATTAATCGAAGGTATGCCATATCTTTTGTTATCGCATATTTAATTTATTTTATTCTATTCATTTACTGTTATGTTTGTACCAGTCATTATTACCCGATCTCTGCCTATTCTTTAGCACATGTGAGGACACATGTCATACTCTAAGTAGGGGGCAGAGTAATCCACTTTTTAAAACCTATTTTTTCACTGCTGCCACAAATGCTCAAATAACCTTTCTTTATTATTTTTCTGGTACTTTCTAAATATGATCACATGTCTTTTTCATTGCATGTTTTTCTTGTAAATTACAATCAAAACTGCTTGTTCAAAAATTTCATTTTTGGAAAAGAGAGAAATGTGACGACACGACAAAAAAAAACCAGAACAGAAAGGGAAACAGAGAGGAAAACTTTTGAATTTTTAGCAGGGAGTTGAATTCAGCTAAGGAAAAACTGTGAACATGGGTGGTCAGCTGGTGTGACATGAGCCTGTAGCTCATGAGTTATTATTGTAAAATCCTCAGACAGTCCAGGCATTCAGCCTCTATGGATGGTTAAACTACTTCTTGAGTTTAAATGCTTTCGATGAGGAGGTTGCTGGAGAATTTTTGAGAATCCTTTATGAAGGGGAGGCTACTGTATGGGATCTAATGGTTGTTGCAACTGAGGAAAGAATTGCTGAAGCAACTGGGCTTCCAGCCATTAAACAAATTTTTTCTTTAAATGCTGCCTCTACAAGGGCTGAATTTTCAATACCCACTGATGGATCTTTAGAAGTTTCCAAGCAGGGATGCAAGTGAGTATCGTTGCCTCCTCCTTATTTAGAATACACTACTTACATAATCAGGTATTTAACTTGTGAAGGCCGTTTCTCTTACCTGCATTCTTACCATTTCAAATTATTAAGTCATATGAGGCATGGGTTAGTTGTAAATGTTCTGAAATTCTTGTTAAAATTTTTGAAACAAAGTGCCCATGGAGCCCAACAGGGGAAAGATAATTCTATTGCTTACCATGGTCTTATCAAACTATTGATTGAACACTCTTTGAAAGATGTCTCACCTCTTTCCTGGCAACAATTTGTTGCCCAAAAGAGCTTGCAAATTCTAGAACTCCCTAGGGTACTTACCCCACGGCCTCAGAAAAAGAAAGAAGAAATTGCCTCTACCAGTAGAAAAATAAGGCAAGGGTCATCTACTCCTGTAGCACCTGGTCCTGTAGCTCCCACACCAGAATCCTTTGTTCAGGTACAAACTAGGTCTGCCACTAGGAGAGAAGGGAAAAACAAAGGCAGGAGAGTCATCTGGGGCAGAAAAAACCCCAGAGTCTGACCCTTGTACTCAGAAAAGGAAATGCCCTTCTCCTGCAACATCTTCCCCTATAGTCATCTCTCCTACAGCAACACCTGTTGCTATCACCAGTTCACCATCATCCTCTAGCAGGGCAGAACCCTCTAGACAGACTAGAAAGAGGAAGGCTACTAGAACACCAACTGCAGCCGCACCAGTGCCAAGAAGAGTTTCCACAAGGAAACAATGCAAGACCTCCCCTGGTTCACCTCAACCAGAGGTTATTGTAATTTCAAAAGAGTCTGTAGAGTCTGAATTTGATGTTTTTCATAATGTGTCTGAGAGTGCTGCATAGAGTTCATTCGTTCCTGAAGAGGAACAAATTGAAACAAAGGAAATTGAGTATAATGAAAAAGGGGTACCAAGTCTTGATGACTTGGCTGCCACTGCTATGCAGATTTTGGAGGAAGCACAGTCTTCTCCACTGCAGCAAGAGCAGGAACAAACTGAACAATTAGGTGTGGCCAGTGAAGCTACATTTTCCCCTACAAATTTTCAAGCCATTGTTGTTATAAGAAGACTTTTTGATTGAGTTTCTGGAATATTTCAAAGCTAACTGGGAAATAGTTATATTACAAAACCTGACTTTCTGACACCTAGCCCAAACTGTCATGCAACAAAGTCTATGGGAGGTAGAAAGGAAGAAACTGAAAAAGGAAATTGAAAGTCAGAAATAGGAAATTCTTGAGTTACAAGAAAAAATGGATGAAATGTTAAAAGTAACTGGTCAGATTATGGAATGTAGACCACCACCCAGAGTTTATGCTCTATGCCTTAAGGAAAAATTCTTATGGTTCCAACTAATGAGAATTTCTAGAAATCAAGATCCTATGCTTCACACTACTAAAGAATTCTACGACGCATACCAGGCAACCCCTAATTGGTTAAGAAATTCTATGTGTGAATTTTATTTACATGGCTTTTTAATTCCATCTGAAATAGAATGGAATTCTCTTCTATATATTGGCAACATCCATTTGAGATCATTTATGTCATGGGCAGCAAATGAAGCAAATTATGGCAGGCAATGGGAAACATATGAGGAAACTGAAAGGAATGAGCCTGTTCCATTGTGCCCTAAAAGTTCAAACCCCCATGCAATGTTGAAAACCTGGTTTACTCTGACATATGGCATTCAAAATAATATAGCCAGGATGAATATATTTGATCTTAGGAAATAAGTATATGATGAATTTTAGGAACAGCCATATTCGTTTTGGAGACTGTCATACACCAAAATTGAGAAAAGGTGCGAAATATTAACTGTTGGGCTAAGAAGGTCTGAGCCTCACAGTCCCCTAAATTTCACAGCAACTCTTAAATGATCAAGCAGATATATATAGTTGGGACTTCAAAAGAGATTTGAACTCTGGTTGCCATTAACATTGAGACCTCCTATGCTAATGTGGCCCCTTTATCCTTACCAAGCTACAAATCTTAATGACGATTCAGAAGCCCGTAGGTATGAAAGGTGGTAGACTTTCAGAGAATTTTATTACAGGTTTGGAACTCCATTTCAGAGTCATGCCGCAACCACTGATTTTCGAGAGACCACCAGGAAAGTTAATGTTGGAGGACCAACATTGGGCTAAGTAGGGGGCAAATGATGAACCCAAAATGTGCTCATAGTTTGGATATCATGATGAACTTTTAATACCTTTACTTTTGTTATTCATGAATGTTTAAACTCTTTTGAAACCTTTTATTGGGATATCCTGTAGCAATACACTTTCATGTTCCTACAGCCTATCATGTTGTCTTATCTATATTTATTACCCTGTTGACTCCCTAAATGACTGGTATATCGCATATAGTTTTGAATGATGAAATACATTCAAATATGTGATTAATGAATGGATATTGTGTATGTTCCATGTGCCTTTTCTTTCGTATCTGTTACCTTGTGTTTCACAAGTTGTTGAAGAAAGTATGATCGATTCAAGCGCAGCCGATCTCGGCCTTGCAATAAAGTATATTTCCTACATGACTTCAAGGAAGCTCTGGCGAAGACTCTTTCACCGAAACTATTGGAAAGGATTTTTAATGACAATCAATCTGGAAAGAGTGGAGCGCTAGATTCTCTCTGGGTCGGGTTGAACGGATAAATTCATTTATGAAGTATGTTCCTCAATTTCGGGATACATTTTACTTGCACATATTTCTTTGTTAGGGTTAGTTAGTTAGTTGTTCTCCTGATTTTAAATAAGTGCTCCTCCTGCACGAGTGAGAAGAAGATGGTTAGAAGTAAGATAGAAGCATAGTGATAGGGATATAGAAGATATCATGTAAGAGTCAGAATGATAATAATAAAAAGTAGAATCTATATGACAAGAGATAGATTTTGTTGTTAGTTTTCATATCAACAAAGCAATGTATACCATTCTGAGTTATGAATAAAGTTTGATGAAGTTCTGAGTTCAGGACTTGCGTAATTAGTAGATGCTTGCTAAAGGGGCCCACTTAGTAAGTATTTGTAGCTAGTTAGTTAGCTATTCTTTTTCTGTTGATCCTCGGTTAGATTTCATCTTTGAAGTTTTCGTACAAACTTAGTCTTATATTGTTCCTGCAGCATTGGGAATCCATCCCTGTGCTTGTTCCTACAACATAAGGCAGGTTCATAGTTTGTGTCTCGGTCATAGCTGTTATAATTTCTACTTTGGTTAAAATCATGGTTGAATTAAGAGAGCTTTACATTACCTTCTTGTAGCGTAGATAGAATTCTTTCCAAGTGTTTATTTCTGTTAGGTTGTGACTGAAACTAGTTCTTAGTGCATATATTGTGCTGCTCCATTCAAAGTATATGTTCCCTAGTTTGATAAGTAAATGAATGTCCATAAAGAGATATTAGTCACCTGCTAGAATGTCCAATTCCCAAGATAGGTTTTACTGTGATTTTCATATCCTTTTTGTGGGCGCGACCAACCCATAAAAAATATATCTCCCCTTGGGAAGAAAAGGATCCAATGGTCAATAATGAAGAAACCTCATCTCCATGAAGAAGCAAGAGGGAAGAAGCCTCAATAATGAAATCTTTAAAATGTGTCAAGAACCTTTGAAGATGTCTCAAAAAAATTAGGTGTGACCCCAATCAAGGAAGAAGAAAAAGAATGTGAAGACTCAAGAGAAACCTCCAAAGATGAATGATCAAAGAGGAGAGAAACCCCCTGAAACATGTCTTCTAAATCTATAGAAGAAGTATGACAAACCAAATCTGATATACCTATCATGAAACCATCCTACAAAGGAAAATCTAGAAAACCAAAAGTATCCTACTAATTTGAAGTCTTGGTAACCAAGTCAACACTCATATCTGAAGAAGCAAGAGGAGATTCAACCTCATTACATGGCTAGTGAATAGAGAGGTTCAAACAACCATCAAAAACATCATGTGAATTGCTACCCACACTAAATCTAGGAGAGTGATCTCTAGAACATTCACCATTAGGAGTAAAATGAGAAAAGTAATAGATATTTTCTTGACAATTTGCCATACCCACTACAACAAGTTGTTTGGTATGAAAATCATGGATGAAGACTCAATCTGGAGTGAAATCAATGGATTTACCAGTTTGTGCTATCTGATACACTAAAAGAAGATTGTGCTTAATATTAGTAATACAAAGCACATTATTAAAACTACCATGTGGCACATCAATTGTTAGAATTGGATATGGAGATAGCCACCCAAGATCTTGAGGCCAAATGGAAAACATAGAGAGAATATGAATATGATAGGAGTAAATTGTATTCCTATCAATTATGTATATATGATTCAATTGATGTTTTGTGTACAATGTATGAGAGACCCCTTGGTTATATAGCCAAGGTGATACATAAGATATCAAGTGTTTTAATCATATGACATGAGAAAAATTATTACAACTACCTAGGTCACATGTGTTACAAGTCAAAAGATAAGATAACAACTAATGACAACTAACACCTTCTACAAAGATTCCTTCCTAGGACCTAAGTAAACTTAACATGTAAATAAGTCCCCTAGTAATGAATTAACTAGGTACAAGAATTTATTTACACCAACACCCCCCCTTAAGTGCAACTTAGGGAGTTGATTATTATGTAATGATGCAAAGATAAGTCCTGACTATGAGGCCATGTTAGGTACCCATGCACAAATGCAAAATAAATCTCTCACAAACAGAGAAAAGGAGAAAACCCAATGGGACAAAACTCCTCCACAAAAGAGAGACAAAATACAATAATTCTCTCAATGAGGCATGATAAGGCCAAAACCCCATGTGAGGAAAAATACCCCCCATAAGAGAGAAGAAGAAGAGAGACAATGCAACCCCTCCTCAATGTTGAGTCTTCTGCAATAGTAAAAGTTAGACATTGAATGTTGAAGATGATCCAATCTCATCAAACATTCCTCCCCTTAGAAGGAAACAAAACCCAGATGGTATGCAACATATTAGGAAAATGGATGATGTGAGATGATGTCTCTGAAGCATTCTCAAATGTCTCCATGTCGATGTCAAAAGCTAACACAATCCAAACAGTCGTTCTAGTCCACACTGTTGAAGATGACAATCCAGAATCTAGTAGAGATGAATGTAGAACACAATCCAAAGACAAAGAAGCCTCCTCCAAATTGTGTCCAAAAGTATCTACAGTCACTTCAAACTATGAAGAATGATCATGTAGAGAATGAACAAAAGGGTCAAAGTGTTCCCTTGCAATAACTGAAGAAGGATCTTCTCCATCAAAGAGAAGATGAATTTTATCAATGATGTCTCCCAAATCTAAAATATGAGACTCCACAAACATGTCTGAAATACCTATCAAGAAGCCATTAGAAGTAGCCAAATCTAAAAGACAATGAATATCATGTTGCATTGAATCAGATGAAGCCATATTTGTAGCAATACAAGCATCATCAAGTGCAATAATAGATGGAGGAGATAGAATGTGTGGCTCAAGAACTAGATCTGATGTGATAACTCCCAAGTTCAAAAATCCAAATGTCTCCTCTGAATCATGGTTTACACTAGAATTTTTATCAACAACTGAAGGAACAATGTCATCATTAGAAGAAAAATCTACAAAGGTATACAACCAGTATGAATGATCAACCAACCTAGTAGCAATGATCTCTCTACTCTCCAAGTCTCGAATGATGGCTGAATCAAGAGTGAACTCTACAGTTCTTCCATCTCCATCATGTGTAATCTAATATATGGAAAGAAGATTGTGCATCAAATGAGGAACACACAAAGTATCCTAGAAAGTGTTATCCCTGAAACTAATAGATCCCTTCCCAATTACACTCATGTATGTATTGTTTCCCATAAAAATAGGAGACATAGCACAAGGCTGAAAATAAGAGAATATAGACTATGAAGATGCCATATGATGAGATGCTCTTGAATCTAGAAGCCATCTCCTTGATCCATGACCTGAAAAAGCACAAAGAGCATGTCCTTTGTATCTTGATGTAGAAGCTTGACCTTTGTCCTTTTTAGATTGTTTTGAAGGAGGAGGAGGTGATTTAAATATTCTATAAGGAAAATCAGTGTGATTCTTTTTGAGAAGATGTTTCAACTCATCAATATCCTTCTTATAAAAATAGTATTCTTCATGTCCATCTTTCTTGCAATATGCAAATGTAGGCCTCTCCTTCTTAGATGATTCCCCATTAGAGGGAGTGAATTATGATTCTTTATGTGGCTTATTCTTTTTCTTCTTTTTTTTCTTATCAAGATTCCTTGATTCTTTTTGTACCTTAGACTCACTACCCAACAATGCTTGTGACTTGGAAGACTTGATTAGACCCATGTTCATTAACTTAGCTTCCTCTTGGATTAGGAGATTTGCAACATCATCAAACTTAGGATCAACATATGATACTCCCATAGAAATTTGATGGGTATGAAATCTACAAACAAACATTGAATACTCAGGACCAAGCTTGGATAACACATTTAGAATCAATTGTAAATCATCTTTACCAATTCTTCATTCTTTTGACTATGTTCTTAGTTGCTTAACTTTGGAGATGTAGTCTTGGATGTGGTAAAAAAAATTAGGATCAAGATTCATGAAATCATTGTCAACTTGATATCCCCTAATCTTATTTGTTTCACCATACAATTTTTCAAAATCCTCCCAAGCCTCTTTAGGTGTTTTACATGATTCAACAAGAAATTGTAAAACAATTGATACTAATGAACATATGCATCCAAGTGTTTTCTCAGGATTAATCTCCCATCTTTCCAATTCTGTAGCATTAGTAGGTTGAGAAATGGTTTCCTTTAGATAGCCAATTATACATTCTCCCATGAAATAGTTCCATACTAATTCTCTCCATATAGCATAACTACGTGGAGTGAGGAATTCAATTTGTGATTTCCCCATTGCAAGAACACAAACCAACCAAAAGAATGCAATCAGCCACAACAAGATTACCCCCCAAATTACTCAATCATGAAAATCCTAAGCAATATCTAATTTCTAGCACTTTATACTTGGTGCATGCAAATGCCAAAAATAGGCCATAGAATCAAGTACAATTTTTGGTACAAAAAGAGATCAATTTTATTATACCACTAAAAATTAAATAAAAAAATATGCACTTTCAAAAAAAACCAAACCCAAAATGTTATTGTAGGAGCAAGATATGAGCTCTTGAAGTTCCCAAAATGAGGATGAAGCAACAACACCTGTGAAAATATAAAAATTTTGGAAAATAAAAAAGACACCAAAACCAAAAAATGATTGCCCCACTACAAATAGTGTAAAATTCTACCCCAAATAAAAAAAAATGCTCCAAAAAAGGAGTCAAAATGACTAAGTTATGGCCATTTGAAAATCAACTACAAAATAAAAAAGCTCAATGGTGAGGGGGACAAATTATTTTTGAAAATGCTGATGTGGCACTGATGTCGGGAAATCACTGGCATAAATTTGATGGTCAAATGGTCGTCATAGAGAATATGTTCTCCTACATGGAATCTTCGATGGAATATTCTTGAAACTGTTGGCAGGTATGGAATCTACACTAGAATATTAGAATATTCATTGAAATTTTAAATATTCTATTTGCAGGATTTTGAAACCCGATCATCATGTGGGAACCATAGATGAAAGGTAGCCACATGATCGAGTGATAGGCTATCATGTGGCAACCTCTAGTAGGTTGTGCTAGATGTGGGACAAGGTACAGTCTATTGATTGTACCCTGTACCCCACAAAGTTTTAAAAAAAAATTGTTAGTGTGAATGGGGTTATTTCCTAACTAGTTATTAGTAGGACCTATTCACATCATTAATAAGTTTACTTAGGAGTTACTTTCCTAGGTGGAATTCTAGAAACTAGTATTTAATGGGGGCATGCCTCATTATTTACTTTTAGTTATCTAAGCATTTAATATTTCTCTCATGCATTTAATATTTGCATTGAGGTTGTTATGTCTTAGTTATCTCATGTGATAGGATTAAGACACTTGTAATGATCTTTTCTAATCCTATCTCTCTCATTGCCTATATAAGAAAGGCTTCATATGTACATTTCATTCATCCAAAGCTCAGTTGAGTGTTGTGTAAGTCTAATATATCATTTCAATCTTGAGTATTGCATATTGGCCACATCTTACATCCATTGTTGCAATTTCATGTTCTTTCGTTTCCCTCTTATGGAAGGTTGTTTTTGGTTTTTGTAGATGATCTTGGAGTATTTAGTCCTTGAGTGACTCAAACATGTTCAATGAGCTATATCTCAGCTCCTACATGGTATTAGAGCTTTAGAGTTACAAAGCCCCTTCTTAGATTTCAGGGTGATTCAAGCTTAAGGTTTTTCAAGGTGTGTATTGGGTCAAAATGGGCCTCATGGTTATGTTTAGAAGGCCTTAAAACTCCCATTTTCATATATAATACTTCATCTTTTTTGCGTAGGAAAAGAAATCAACTTTTTTTGTGTGATTATCTTAAATTTGACGGCCAAATGATCGTTAGAAAACACTGTGTGAAATTTGACAACCAAATGACTATCATCTAACACTATGTTAAATTTTACATTTAATTAATTGTTTGGATTTATTGTCTTCAATTTGACAGCCAAATGACCATCACTAGGTCGCTCAAATTAGACCCCTTCTCTGTTGGCAGTTTTCATTTTGGAGACAAACTTCAGAGGCTCATATCTTGGTCATACAGACTCCTTTTTTTGAGAAATATTTTTTGATTTGAGGTAGAATTTCACACTCTACATAGTGGTATAGTTTTTTTTTTATTTTGGTGCCTGGTTTTTCTGAAATTGCAAAATTTTGGAGTTGTTGTCAAGTTGTTCTCTTTTTCAAAACTTATGGGGCTTCGTTCTCACTCCTATGGTAACAATTTTGAGTGATTTTTTTTAAAGTGCATAATTTTTTGTGTACTTTCCAATGGTGTGATCAGATTGATTCCATTCTTTGTAAAAAAAATTACTTTGAACTTGAGGCCAAATTTGGCAATCTGTATGCACTATGATCAAGCCCACTTCGCTATTTTTTGGAAAGTAGCACCTATAATCGCACTAATTATAAATTTCCACAACTCACATTTTTCTTGGGGGTTTCTTGATTGAGTGATTTGGGGTGGTATCTTGGTGTATTTCTTTGATCTGTCTGTTTGTGCTCTCTTCATTTTTCATGGATCATTTTAAGGTTCCTTTGTTAACATCATATAACTATTCAACATGGAATCAATATGCATGGAATATACTAATGAATGAAGGTCACTCTCTATATGTTGAGAATAAGGTACCTGAACCTACTAATGATGAGAAAAATATCAAATCAATGATTGAGCATGTCAAAGCTCTTGGATGTTTTCATAAACTAGTTTATCAAGATTTGTTGTTCCAAATTGAATCTTGCAATAATCATGAGGCTTGGGACAAATTGAAAGCATTATATGGTTCTATAGATAAAGTTAAAGGCTATCAACTTGATAATGAATGATGAGCCTTGATCCTAAGAAATTTGACAACATCCAGGACTACATCACTAGGGTTAATGATCTAAGGCAGAAATGTAAAGCATGTGGTATTGATAAGGACATTTAGTTTGTCTACAATTCATTTCAAAAAACCTTGATCCTGATTATGCTTCTTTTATTTCTAGCTTTCATACTCATAGGTTGACTATGGGGTCTGCATATACTACACCATAATTTGCATCATTTTTTGAGATGTTGATACATGAGCAACAAAAGCTTATCTTGATGGATTTCATCAAGTCTTCTAAATCTCAGGCATTATTGGCTAGTCAAGTGAAAGAATCAGATACTACTGATAAGAAGCATAAGAAGTCAAAGAACAAGCCACATTCTAATCAACCAAGGGATAAATCCTCTTCCTCAGATAAATCATGTAAGAAGGAGAAGTCTACTTGTCCATATTGCAAGAAGCTTGGGCATGATGAACATTTTGTTACAATACGAATATTGATGAGTTGAAGCATCTTCTCACAAAGAATCATATTGATTTGTCTTCTATAATTTATGAGTCTCCACCTTCTTCATCATCTTCAAAATAGTCTAATAAGGGAAAAGGTCATGTTGATTTGGCTACTACATCAAGAAATAAAGGAAAATCTCTTTGTGCTTTTTCAAGCCCAAGATTAGGGAGATGGCTTCTAGATTCAAGAGCTTCTCATCATATGGAATCTTCATAGTCTATGTTTTCTTCTTTTGAGCCATGCAATATGTATCCTCTTTTGATGGGAAACAATACATACATGAGTGTACTTGGGAAGGGATCTATTAAGCTTTTGGGAAAACACCTTTTAGGATGTTTTATGTGTTCCTCATTTGATGAACAATCTTCTTTCCATATATTAGCTTACACATGGTGAAGATGGGAGGACTTTGGAGTTCACTAGCGATTCAATTATATTTGAGACTTGGAAAGTAGAGAGATTATTGCTATTGGTGATGAGTCCAGTTTATGGTTTGATTTTGATAGAATTTATGATCCATTTGTTGTAGTTGTCATAGACTTTGATACTTGGATGATGGCATTTTTATGATATTTCCTCAAAACCATAGACATTGGGTGTAAGCTTATTTTTGTAAATCTTTAATGACATGGACATGCTATATGGACTATCTATGTTAATTCTACAAGTGGATTAATGAATTTTTCTGTAAGATAGTTACAAATATATAATTATTGTGTGTACTAATATTGTCATGCAGATATAATTAGAGGCCACTAAATTGAGGAAGATTCTATCAGCTGGTCATTCGCCATAATGGTCAACAAGGCAATCATTCAAGGGTCAATGAAGGGAAGACTCTTGACAGTAGGAGATTCCTCATGCAAATCAAAATTGTAACCACCTTGTAAATGGTCTTAATTTTTGTTGAACGAATATAGGCTTTACTATTGTGTTAAATTTGCATTAAGGAAAACGTGCCTGACCAGATTCCGCGCATTCATAACTACCTCTGCACTTTCTATGCTTTCCTTTAAATGGTGTCCTCCTAATTTGTTTGAGTTGAACGCCTTGCTAGGTGATTAGTTAGTAGCTTTTCCTCCTATAAATAATACTGAGATGCTCCTTCTTAGGATGTTGCTTAATTTGATGATGTACTCGCATTCTTAGTTTGTCAATAATATAGTTATGATACTCTATTGTACTCATGTTTTCCAATGAATAAAATGAAGTTATAAGTTCATGCATCTGAGTTTACATTAGTTTTAGGGGATACTCGTCCAAGGGGGCCCACTTGGTGAGCATTTTGTCTATTGGTTTAGTTATTACTTTATATTCAATAATTAATTAAGAATCTGGTACAGACTATTCCTGGAGCCACTCGAAATCCATTTTGTGACTGTTCCTGCAGCCAAAGTAGACATAGTAGTTTCTTATTTGTTTGCTTAGATTTTCATTTATGCCATGCATTTTAGCTCAAGTATAGTTGTTGGTTGATGCTCAGTACTTATGGTATTTTTTTCCAAGCAATTTACTTTTAGCATTGTGTCTTTCTTAATTGTAGGATGAATATGGCTACTTTGGATTCCTAGTGCACATACTGTGTTGACCCATTTCAAGTTTATGTCCCTGGGTTGACAATTTAAATTCACCTTCATGATGATTGAAATAGCTATTCAGGTTAGATGTCCAATCTTTGAATCACAGCTATAAGGGCTTAGTTGTTAAATCATTGTAGGAGACCAACATTTTTGGTGTTGTTGTTGGGGATGGTGTTAAACTAGGGAGTTCCTTAGAGTCATTGATAGTTTTTATTATTGTAGTATTTCTAAAAGTTTGTTCTTATTATAACCCTCATTTAGGAAAGTAATGACCCCCTATTCTTCACCAATTCTTTGTGTTAGTTGGCTGGTGTTGAGTTGATACTGTATGCATAGAAGAAGGAGAAGAGATGCTTATGGGAGATTCCTTCCTAATGATCCTAATCCATTCCAACTAGAAGAGCTTACAAATCTACCCAGAGATGAAGAAGAAGAGCCACACCCCTTTGTTGAGAACCCCTTTGCTTTGGAACTCCATCAGGCAGGCATGGGTGATGCAAATAGAAAAAGGCCTAACCAGCCAACTTTTCCTTTCCCCATTGCTCATCAGAATGAAGTTGACAACCTCAAAGATATCCCTTCTTCAATCTTTCCTAAGCTCTAGGCACTTGTCATAGAAGACCCTGATACTTTCTTGTTCGAATTTGATATACTATGTAGGAGTTATGGAAATACCACAAATTCCCATAGGTTTAAGCTACTCCCTACCACTTTGAAAGAGGTTGCATTAAGATGGTTTATGAACCTAGGTAGAAATACTGTGGAGACTTGGGAAGACATGAAGACAAAGTTCCTTGAGAAGTACAAAGAATGTTATAGGGTAAGTGACATGAGAGGAGATGACATTTTTAGGATGCAGCAAAAGGAAGATGAGAGCCTAGAGGATTACATTTCAAGGTTTTTGTTTTTCCTACAAAAATCTCCACACCATACACTTAATGAAGAATCACAAAATTTGTTTTTCCTAGGAGGAATTAATGAGAGTTGCACTGATGTCTTGGACCTGATGGCAGGAGAAGATATCACCCAAGTTCCTTGGGAAGGTATCAAGAAAATATGTCAAAACTATTCTAGGGAAGCTTCAAAGAAAGGGAGAGCTTACGAATCCTCTATGGGTAAGTCATCTACCAGTGGATTTTCAAGGATGGAGATTACTCACTTGTTAGTAGACTTCAAGAAAGACATCATAAAAAATCTAGCTACTCAACTAGATACACTTTAGGCCAATAAGAAACAAGAGGAGGCAAAGGCAATGTTGGTAGAATATTGCCCTCATTGCAGACAAAAGAAGAAGGACTGCATATGCAAGATGGTAGCTAATATTGATAGTAAGAAGATTCCACCTAAGTTCAAGCCAATCCAGATTGAAGAGGATCGAGTCTAATATGTAGCACAAAGGAGGCCATGGGCTCCAAGACAAGGTATGTCACTAGATCCACTATCTTTTATTGGGCCATTTTTCAATTCTTATTCATCTGGTAACCAATGGCAACCCCCATATCCATCCAATTATGGAGGATATCCACCACAGCCTTGGAATAACCCTTCAAATGTTTGGCCTAATCATCAAAACTCTCCACCCCAGTGGTAGCAACCTTAGGGGAATTGACAACAGTTTCAAGGACAATGGCAACCACCTCTAGGAAATTGGCAGCAAACATCTCAATGGAGGGGAGGACAACAATGGCCAAACAAGACAACTAGTTACATGTAGCTACCTTCTCAGCCCCAACAACCTGCTATAATGCCTCCTCCTACTTATTCAAGCTTAAATGCACCTAAACCTACTTAGCTACCATCTCAGCCCACACCTAACCCAAATAACAAACCACAACATCAACTAATATACTCTGCTGATCCAAATCAATTACTTGCATATGTTGTGAGTGTAAGTGACATCCACTTGCATTCAGGAACTACTTTACCAACTCCTTCCACACCCATTATCACTAAGCTTCTCGTGGAAGAAGACAAACCTCTGAATGACCCCATTCATCCAAGTGCACATAAAAATCCTGAACCAGCCCTAGTCAAGCAGACTAAACAAGAACAACCATTTCCCCAAAGGTTGGAAATTGTGAAACAAAAGGAAGAAAATGAGAACACAACCATTGAAATTTTAGATCAACTGAAGCATATATGTGTCTAGATACCTCTATTTTAGACCATAAAAGATGTTCCCATAAATGGAAAAGTAATCAAGGAAGCATGCCTTAAGAAGCCAGGAAGGAAGAAGAAAGAACCCACTATGGTTCATGTGGTAGGATAGTTGGTTGACATCATGCTTGGGAAAGTGACTGTTCCCAAATATAATGACCCAAGGAGTCATGTGGTAGGAGTTGTTATAAATGGGATTCAAATAAAGAATGCTCTGATTGATTTGGGAGCAACAATAAATGTAATGACTAAGGACATCCTGCAACAACTAAATGTTGAAGCATGAGACCTACTCCTACTATCTTGCAACTTGCTAATAGTTCTACTATTAAGCCTGATGGTGTATTAGAAGATGTTGTGGTAACTTTAGACTCTTGGGAGTACCCAATAGATTTCATGATTCTTTCTCCTAAGGCTACACTAGGTGGGTATCCCATTATTCTTGGAAGGTCATGGTTAGCAACAATAGATGCCTATATTGGATGTTAGATAGAAGACATGACCATTTTTTGATGGAAAGGGCACCAAAAAGTTTGTTATTTACCATCTTGCTCAGCCATCACAAGATATGGATAACCCCATATGGCCACATGTTGGTGAAGAGGCCGAGGAGGTTAATTATGTGGCACAACTTATGATGTTAGGAAAGAGTTCTTTCATATAACTTCAAGATGAAGATGAAGTATTTTCTAACATAATTCAGAACCACTGTGAAGTAGAGGAAGCATCATCCTCTCATGCATCTGGTTTTGTTGATCCAGTGAAGACACTTTTTCCTGTTCTTCCTGCAGCCACTCTTTCTACAACTAAACTTCTTGTAGCAACAGGTATGTCCCGTACATTTTTTCCATATGAACTCAAGGTACCAAGCATTAATGAAGCACCTATTATAGAGTTAACTACACAAGTGCAGGTGCCAAAAGGAAAATATCTAAATATTAACAACAAACTAAGTGAAGAACAACACTTGTTAATGTCAAAATTACTAAGGACCCACCAGCATGCATTTGCATGGGATTATCATGATATGAAGGGATTGGACCCTAAGCTTTGCACTCATATAATATACATAAGAGATGATTGTACACCAGTGAGGAAACCACAAAGAAGAATTAACCCTGCATTGAGAGAATTTGTCAAAGGGGAACTACAGAAATTGCTAGATGTAGGATTTATCTACCCCATTTCAAATAGCCAGTGGATATCTCCATTGATTATTGTTCCTAAAAAGGGAGGGAAGTGGAGAGTTTGTGTTGATTATAGGGAACTCAATGCTGTCACCAAAAAGGACCATTTTCCCTTACCTTTCATAGATCAAGTTTTGGACTCACTTGTAGGAAAGCAGTACTTTTCTTTTCTAGATGTATTCAATGGCTATAACTAGATCCAAATTGCACCAGACGACTAGGATAAGACCACCTTTACTTGTCCATGGGGCACCTATGCCTACTCAGTACTTCCATTTGGCTTATGCAATGCACTTGCAACTTTTTAGAGGGCAATCATTAGCATATTTTTAGACATCTCCCTTGATTGCATAGAAACTTATATGGATGACTTCACTACCTATGATGTTGATTTCAATGAAGCATTGAAAAATATCAAGAGAGTCCTATAGATATGTGAAGACCACAATTTTTCTTTAAACAGTGAAAAGTGCTTCATGATGATGCAGGAAGGTGTAGTTCTTGGCCACTACATCTCTCACAATGGAATTCAAGTAGATCTTGCAAAGATTGAGGTGATCACTAATTTTCCTATACATGCAAAACAAAAAGATGTTAGGAGTTTCTTAGGACATGTAGGTTATTATAGGCATTTCATCAAAGACATTAGCAAAATGGCAGCACCATGTACACTCTCCTAACCAAAGATGCTAAATCCCAATGGACAAAAGACTGTGACAAGGCATTTTCTGACTTGAAAGTAGTTTTAACTCATGCTCCTATACATAAAGGACCTAATTGGGAGATTCATTTTCACATTCATAAAAGATGCATCAAACTATGTTATAGGAGCAATCTTAGGACATAAAGGAGCCATTGAAAATGCCATTTATTTTGCCAACAAAAATCTGCAGGAAGTTGAATTCAATTATACAGTGACAGAAAAAGAAATGTTGGCGGTGATGTATGCCCTAAACAAATTCAGGCACTACATAACAGGCTATCAGATCTTTGTACAAATTGATCATGCAACCATTAGATACCTCATGAATAAACCCCTAATCTTAGGTAGGCTTGCAAGATGGTTATTGTTGATGCAGGAATTTGACATAACCATTGTGGATAAACTAGGAAAGGCCAATGTTGTTGCAAACTTTCTTTCAAGTCTGACTACATCATAGGACAATCAAGTCATAGATGACTCTTTTCCTGATGAGCATTTATTTCCCATCAGTGTACAAACACCCTAGTATGCTAACATAACTAATTATTTGGTCACAGGGAGATTTCCTCCTCACTTCTCTCCAAAAGGGTGCTCATTAAAAAATCTTTTCCTTTTTCATGGATTGTTGGATGTTTGTTCTATACTGGACCAAACCATGTCATGAGGATATGTGTGAGGGAAGATGAGACATATGATATTTTGCATGCATATCACAATGAACCCTGTGGAGGGCATTTTGTAGCCAAGAGGAAAACAATGAAGATTTTGAACATAGGATATTATTCGCCCATAATCCACAAGGATGTGGGAAAATATACAAGAAAATGTGATAGATACTAGAGGATGGGTCGGCCAACCAAATCTAATGAGATGCCACTTTACCCTCGTGTAGTAATCACTCCCTTTGATAAGTGGGGATTGCATTTTGTAGGACCCATTGATCCTCCATCAAATGGTAAGTCTTATATCCTGGTATGCATTGATTATGCAACCAAGTGGGTAGAAGTTAAAGCAATGAAGCATGCAAGAGATAATAAGGTTGTAGAATTTATTTATGAGGAAATTTTCACACAATATGGGGTTCCAAGAGAGATAGTGACTGATCAAGGGGAT
This sequence comes from Sequoia sempervirens, assembly GCA_007258455.2. NCBI lineage: Eukaryota > Viridiplantae > Streptophyta > Pinopsida > Cupressales > Cupressaceae > Sequoia > Sequoia sempervirens. The sequence goes on along the minus strand of VDFB02058242.1, from coordinate 341,789,232 downwards.
CAATTCACTTCAACCCTTGTTGTATCACTGGTCAATGATTATAACATAAGACACAAAAAGTATACTCCTTATCACCCTTAGGCCAACAACCAAGTTGAGGTGACCAACAAAGAAATTGAAGCCATTCTAACCAAAACAATGGCTGTCCATAGAAAGGATTGGGCAAACAGGCTACCAGAAGTTGTTTGGGCCTACAAAACTACCTTGAAAACAACTATAGGGGTGAAGCCACAATAGTGGTTTACAATTTTATGGAGGAAGGAAACTAAGAAAAAATGACCCCATGGAAAAAAAATTGGTTTTAGGGGTTTGAATGAACCTACAAGTATGATCGAACCCAAAAGGGGTTCACCCAAACAAGGGTTCGAGTGAACCCATTAATTACTAGGCCCACATTTCCCACCCAAAAAAACAAAAGGAAATGCATATTGAAGGGTGGTTCACTCAAACCCATAGGGGTTCGTACGAATCCCCCTTATTCCTCATTCTCCCCCTGAAACACAAAAAAACCTAAATTTTTTACTTCAAACCTCGGTTTTGAACACAAAATTGGTGGAGAATTCACAAACCGAACTAGAATTAGGTAGTCCTCAGAACGAGCTATCCAATGAATATAATTTTAATATGTTTTGGTTTTATTATATATTTATTTTTTTAGTTTTATTAAACATAGGTTTTTCATTGAAATTGAAGGTTTTTGTTCTACACATGTGGAAAAATAGTAGATTATCAAAAAATATATATATAAAAAAATGAGTGCACTAGATATTGAAGTCCTTGATCCAACAAAAAAAAAGTTGAATTTCAATATATGCAAAAAAAGTTAAGCATTATACAGTCACACTATGTCTGAATTGTAATTGGTTTGACTTTGAAACTTGATTAAAGAAAAAATATTCAATAAAAAAATATCTAACCAAGTGGAAGCACTAGATATTAGAGTTACAAATCTAAATTAGAAAGAATTAGAATTTTATCCTTCATAAAAAAAAAATTATGTGTTAAACAGTGTGCATCACTTTTTAAAAATGTTATTTTCTAAAAAAAACTAGTTTTTGAGGGAGATGGAAAAAAAGTGCAATTTGATTCTAGAAATTTTGAATAAAAATATTTTTAGAATCTACAGACAAAATGTGACGAAACTCTAATTTGCATCATCTTCAAATTCCTTGCAGTTTAGCCGCTATAGGTGCCCAAATGTGAAGATTTAGTTAAAAAAAATTATTTCAGTGTCCAGTTTGGCCAAAAATTGTAAACCACTATTGTGGGATCATCTACAAGATTCACTCCATTTCAGTTGTTATATGGAAAGACAACTATGATTCCCATTGAATTTGAACATAAGACTCTTAGGACTACAGTAGACTTGGGGATAGACATCTTTGAGGCACAAAGAGACAAAATCATACAGTTGAATACTTTGGATGAGATGAGGAAGGTAGCCTTACATCACACAGAGGTAGTGCAAAATCAGAGAATAAAGTGGCATGACAGATTCATCAAGGACAAGAAATTCCAGCCAAGCGACTGGGCATTGCTCTATGACTCAAAGTATCAAGATAATGCAAGAAAATTGCAGACAAGGTGGCTAGGACCATATGAGGTTGTTGAAGTCTTCCCCAATGGTACTATTCAGCTCACTACCATTGACCCTATCAAATTCAAGTTGCTTTTCAATGGTCATTGCCTTAGATTGCATCATAAGACAACTTCTAAAGAGGAATTCCTATAGCAATTCACTCAACATGCAACACCCAAACTTCCTATAGCCAAAGGAAATGGACCTAGTGTCCCTCCTTTTGGCTAACTAAAGTATGTACTTTGTCATAATAAAGACTTCCACTTTCAATAGTGGCCCATTTGCAATGGAAGGATTAGGGTTTCTCATTAAAGATTGGACTCCGAACTTTAACCCCAATGAAACAAAGTTAGAGGAAATCCCTATCTGGATAAAACTGAAAAACCTTCCACATGAGTATTGGGATCAGGAAACACTACAAAAAATAGGTAATAAACTGGGGGGTTTTATGAAGTCAAAAGAATCGGTGGACAAAGCATATTTCAGCATATACCCCAAGATATGTGTAATGAGACAAGGAATTCACACTTTTCCAGAAACTCTAGAATTGAAGACAGGGGAAGGTATTTGGCGTCAAAAGTTAGAAATAGTTGATAGCCCCTTTGAATGCTTGAGATGTTTGGGACAGGAGCCCTCTAACAATAGTCGAGATCCACGTGATAAAGGAAAAGATCCTGCTCAAAACTCTATAACAAAGGAAATAATAAACCTTTTAGGGGCAAGGGACTGTGATGTGTTTGAAACATAGACATGGGAGTTGGAATGCTCTTGGGGTATCTTCAAACTGAATGCGGTGGAGTTTCGGGGAGGATTCCAAAAAGAAGAAATAGACTCCCTATTTGCTGATGACAACGTATTGAAATCGCGGAAGCAGTTGGTTCAAGATCACATAGTAGACAAAACCACAAAGAGCATTATGAGGCTAAAGGAGGGATGGGATTTGGAATCGGTGTTGAGGAATAAAATGGGTTTGGAAGACATTAGGAGTGATAATATTTTGTTGGCAAGACAGGAGGGCTCACCTCAACATACAGATTCACACTTTATGGAGAAAATTTGTATTTAGGAAAGTGAGAAAGGTGACAATTTACAATGCAACTCTAATGACCCATTTTCTAGGCCTAAGGTAAACACTTCAAGGGAAATAAGGTTGACATAGAACATAATGGAGCAACCCTTGGAAGAAATGGAACAGGCACAACAAATTCATGAGGATGTAGAAGGAATTTTAGGAGTTTCTTCACTGGTGGAGGGACATGGAAATGAGTTGGACGATCCGATGTATAAGGATATCCCTATATCCCCAATAAGAAACTTAGATAATGCTTTTGAAGGGGTTAGAGATAGTGGAGGGAATATGGAAGGTACAACATCTGAGTCAGATTCAGAGGAGGATATTCTAGGTATGCAAGACAACATTGACATTGTTGAAAAGAGAACCATAGAAAAAACACTAGCCCTAAACAACAAAGTAAAGATAGGGGAGAAAAAGAGGAGGGGCCCTAAAACAAACAAGATGAGGTTGGAATTGGCTGGCAATGCTACTGGACAAAGTAAATTGAGGTCGGGGAAAGGCTACACCTTCCCCTAACAGCCATGAAAATCTTATCATGGAATGTCAGGGGCTGCAATGCCTCTGACAAGATACGTTTGATCAAAAGATGTCTTGATCAAACGAGACTGGCTTTAGTGTTGCTTCAAGAAACAAAGATAAAAGAATCTGAATTTGCTCTATTCACAAAGTGTTTTGCTCATTGGAATTGCTCCTTAGTCGGGGCTAAAGGTGCTTTGGGAGGTTTGGGTTTACTTTGGAATGCTTTTGTGGTCGATGTCCAGACTGTGAGGTAGGAAAAAAATTGGCAGTGGTTCAAGGTGGAATCAAAACAGCTAAGAAATTATATTTACATTCTCAATATTTATTGCCCAAACAATTTTGTGCAAAAAAAGGCGTTATAGCAAGAACTCTCTGGACCCTTAAGTGAAAAAGGTGATAGTATGTTCCTCCTGGGTGGAGACTTCAATGCGATATTGAGACCTTCAGATAAATCTAGGGGCGTATGTTGGGTAGGACAAAGTCAACATGACTTTTGTGATTTTGTAATGAATAATGGACTATTTGAGGTTCACTTTAAGAAAGGGGATTTCACTTTGTCTAACAAAAGAAGGGGATTTCTTAACATTGCAGAAAAATTAGATAGATTTTTCCTTGCTAGTGATTGGGCCTCTTTGAATTGGGCTTGTGAGGCAGAGATTCTCCCCATCTCTAGATCTGCTCACTATCCGATTAGTTTGAGGATCCATGAGGACTCTACCCCAGATAGATGCACGTTCAAGTTTGAAATGATGTGGTTTCAGGCAGACAATTTCAAGGAGTTGGTTAGAGATTGGTGGATGAACGCTCCAAGACAGACTAGCTGTAAAGCGTTCATCTTTTTTAAAAAGCTACAACACATTAAAGAAAAGTTAAAAGTTTGGAATCGGGAATCTTTTAAAAATATCTTTACTGAAAAACTAATTTTAGAGAAAAGCTTAAATGCCCTGCATACTAAGGTTATTGAATATGGAATGAGAGAGGAGGACTTTGAAATGGAGAAGAAGCTAAATAAAGTGTATTCAGAAACCCCAGCACGTGAGGAAATCTTCTGGCAACAGAAATCAAGGGAAACATGGTTGAAAGATGGTGATAGGAACTCTAAGTTCTTTCATAACTCTATTAAAGTACGCAGATCTGCTAATAAAATATTGTCAATTAAGGATGGGCATGGGGAGACTTTGTTTGATGTTGATCAAATAAATTTGGAGGCCATAAGATTCTACACCGACAGTTTTAACATAGAGTCAAATGGATCTGCTATTAATTCAGATATACTGGATGTTATACCAAGTTGTATATCAGAGGCACAAAATAAAATGCTTATGGAGGAAGTCTCACTAAAAGAAGTGAAGAAAGCATTGTTTGGTTTAGGAGGGGACAAAGCTCTAGGTCCGGATGGCTTCCCAGCAGTCTTTTTTCAAAAGTTTTGGGACATTTTTGCAAATGATATTAAGGAGGTGGTTGAAGAGTCCAAGAGAAATGGTCTTGTTCTCAAGGAGCTAAATAACACTTTTATTGCTCTAATCCTGAAAACATCAGTGGTCAACTCCTTTGATGATTTTCGACCTATCTCTTTATGTAATACGATTTATAAAGTCATTACCAACAGGTTGAAAAAGGTGTTGTAGTCTATAATTTCTATAGAACAGAGTGGATTCTCTCCAAATCAGACAATCTTTGAAGGAATTATTATTGCACATGAAGCCATACATTTAGTTCGAATGGAAAAATTTGAGAAAATGATGGTAAAATTGGATATAAGAAGAGCTTATGATGAGGTAGATAGGAATTTACTACTAAAAGTGCTTGAGAAATTTGGTTTCGGTTTGGCATGGCGGGCTTGGGTGGACAATTGCATTAGTACACCCCATTTTTCTATGTTGGTAAATGACAGTCCTCAAGGTTTCTTTGTCTCTTGCAAAGGAATCAGGCAAGGTGATCCTATATCACCTTTTCTCTTCATTATTCTTGCGAAGGTTTTGGGAAGGTTGATTTCTCGCAAATGTAGTGAAGGTCATTGGAAAGGCATTAAAGTGACGAAGGGTATTGAAGCTATATCACACTTACAATTTGTAGATGACACCTTTCTGATGGGGGATGCAACATTAAGAGAAGCTCGGGTTATGAAAAGTTCTCTTGACATTTATGGTTTGGCCTCAGGTCAATGCATTAACTGGCGCAAATCTAAAATCTTTTTTTTTAATAACCCAATCCAATGACAACTAGATATTAGCTGGATTCTTGTAATGAAGGTCAAACTCTACCAAGTAAATATTTAGGCATCCCATTGTTTGGAGGGGTGAATAAAACTAGCATATGGAAAGACCTAGTGGACTTGTGCATGAAGCGAATGGATGGATGGAAGAGTAAATGGCTTACCTCAGCTGGAAGAATTTTATTGCTTAGATCTATGATTTCTGCCATTCCAATTTATTATATGATGTGTCTAAAAATCCCAAAGAAAGTTTTAAACTCCATAGGTCAGCACATGAGGAAATTTTTCTGGAATGGGGCTAGTGATGAAGATAAAATTCCATTGCTTGCATGGGATAAGGTTTGCAGGACTAAGGATAGAGGTGGGGTCAGTCTGAGGAATTTGCAGTTGTTAAATGAAGCCTTAGGAGAAAATTAGTTTGGAATTTATATGCTAAGCTAGAGTTGTTGTGGGTTAAAATTCTAAAGGCTAAATATCTAGACTCAAATGAAGATCAAAGAATTTTTACAATTTGCAATCCTCTAAAAGGATTTGTGATCTGGAACTTTATTGTGTCATGTAGACCAGTGATTTTAAACCATCTCTCATGGCAAATTGGCAATGGTCTGAAGGCTAAATTTTGGGAGGACTCATGGGATGGATTGCCAAACATTGGTGAAGAGGCTGAAATAATGGTTCTAAAACAACATTTTTCTCAAAAATGGGGAACCAAGGTGCACGACTACATAGTTTTAAAGCAGGGACCTCTAGGAAAAGAATGGGTGTGGAAAGATGTTATGGGGGAGGGGCTATCAGATGAACAAATTCACCGTATGAAGAGGTTGTTTCAGGAAAGGAAAGTCTTCATCTCAGAGAATGAAGACAAGCTTGTTTGGTGTGGTTCCTCCAATGGTTGTTATTCGGTTAAAATTGGGTATCAGCTCTTGGACTCATTAGAGAGGGAGATCTTTTGGGAAAAAGGTTTGTGTTGGAACAAGAATGTTCTTCCAAAAGTAGGAACTTTTGTGTGGCTAGCTATCAAGGGTAGAATTTTGACTGGTGATAGATGGAAACGGTTGGGTTTTTTTGGCCCCTCGAAATGTGTATTATGTGACAAGGATGAAGAATTAGTTGACCATTTGCTAATACAGTGTGAGATGGTTGTAAAGTGTTGGGACTTCGTGTGTCAGAAGCTAGGATGGCAAAGTCTGATGCAAAGGACTGTGAGAGAGGTCTTTGAAAGCTGGCCAAGGATGGTGAAATTTTCCTTTTTATCTAGCATTTGGGTAGTGACGCCCTTGTTAGTGATTTGGGAACTCTAGAAAGAAAGAAACAGGAGAATCTTTGTGGAGAAAAGTGAATCTATTAAAAGATTACTATGGTGAATTGAGCATAGCATTGAAGAAGTTGTGAGCAGTGCAGTTTCTCACCCATGAATCTTCGCAACCCTTTGTAATGAGCCTAGCTCAAAACTGTCCAGAATTTTCCCTAATTGGCTGATTGCAATTTTGTCAAACAGTTTGAATGCAACCTTGTGACTTGCTGTTGTAGGGTTTCAGTTTAAGATGCTTTGATAGAAATGAAAGCTAAGGCTGATTTAACACTTCTATAAAGCCAATAATCTGATCATGAATGCAAAATGCTATTCTTTTGGACTTTCTAATGCAAAAATATGAGAACTGGGTATGCAGTGCTTAGCTACAGCAAGTAGGTATTAAATCAAACATTTGCCATGCATCCTATCCTTTACAATTTAATTGAAAGAATAACAACTGTTATCAGCAACTTATACTCCCTCTATTATTTTGAATGCATCTCTACAATGATAATAATAAACAGCCAAGACTCTTGGCATTACATTCCATGTTCAGTAGTATATATTTGTCTGAGTACAATCACAGCCCTAACAGAAAATCTGAGTATGCAAGTATGTGCAAAAAATGTTTCAAAAGAACCTGGAAATGAAGACGCCTTGAAGCTGTGATCAAAGTACTGTAGCACGAGGTACTGTTCACGGAACTGTAGCGCGGTACTGTAGCGATTACTGTAGCAATCGCGGCACTGTAGCAATCGCGGCACTGTAGCATTACTGTAGCAGCCAGCAAATAAAAAATGTTCCACGATAAATCTTTAATGCCAGCCACCTCCAAAATTGTATGTCTTCAAAATTGGCCTTAGGCCACAAATTTTGCCCTAATGAAGTGACTGAAGTATCACCTCCAAGCTGCAATAATTCGGGTGATATTGCACACCCTCAAGATTGCTATCAATGGGAGTTTTCGTTCCCAAAGACACTGGTTATCTGCAGATCACTTGGCTCCACAAATACTCAAGAAGATTCACCAACCAACAATTCATCAAATCTGGATGCCCAAATGGTGAGACCTCAAGGTCTATTTATTCTTTTCCTCTAGAGGTCGGCCTTAATAAAATAATATTATTTTTTGACCTTCTAGAAGATTCCAGTATATTATAAACTTTTTGCACTTTATGAATTATTAAAATGTTATATTATTAAAAAGTGCATCTCAACATAAAATTATAAAATAAGGTTTCCATAAATAGAAATAATAATTAAATATAATGGAAAACCCTTTCCCAATTAAAAACTGAGCCAAATAATCACCAAGTGACTGCAAAATGACTCTCTCACCATGCCTCATTAGCCTACGAGAGCCGTTAATAGGCTAATCCTGCTAATTTGTCGATGTCAACTGGAAGGGGACATTACAGTCCGCCCCTCTTGAAATTGCTTGTCCCCAAGCAATCTAAATTCAGGATGCTGCAAGATCTCCTCACTTTCCCATGTCGCATCCTCAACTGGTAAGTCCTTCCACTTGATCAAATATTCACTGATAACCCATTTCCGAGTAGTCTTCTCACGTACGTCCAATATAGCCTCTGGCACCAAAATTAGTTTCCCTTCATCATTCAATGGTGGAAATGTCATGGAGGGAACCACACGATGTCCCAACGCCTTCTTGAGGCGAGATACATGGAAAATATTATGCACGCTACTGTTAGCAGGCAATTCCAACTCATAAACCACTTCTCCTACCCTCCTGATAATCCTGAAAGGACCATAGTAATGTGGCTTAAGCTTTTCTGCTCCGCTCTTCTTGAGAGTGGACTGCCTGTAAGGCTGCAACATCAAGTACACCATATCGCCAACCTCGAAGGAGCGCTCAACCCTCTTCTGATCTACATATTGCTTTTGTTGGTTTTGTGCCTTTTGGATATTTTCCCGTAAAGCTCTCATAATGTTTTGATTATCCTGTAAGAGATTACCAGCACTAGGCACACGACTGTCACTCAACAAGAGGTCCAGGAAATTAGGCGCATCATATCCATACAAGGCCATGAATGGTGTCATCTGAATAGAGAGATGGTAAGTGGTATTGTAGCAATACTCACAAAGATGTAGCCACTTGACCCACCCCTTCTGCTGTCCTGTGATGTAGTTTCTCAAATACCCTTCCACCCATTTATTTACTATTTCTGTCTGTCCGTCAGTCTGTGGGTGGTAACTAGTGCTCGGAGAGAGTTCTGTCCCACATAGCCTGAATAGCTCCTGCCAAAAGTGGCTCATGAATCGACTATCTCTATCACTGACAATGTTCCGAGGTAGCCCATGCAGTCTGAAAACCTCCTGGAAGAACAACTCTGCTACCTGAATAGCTGTATATGTAGATGTGATCGGAAAGAAGTGAGAAAATTTAGTCAAACGATCTACAACCACATAGATACAATCTCGCCCTTGGGCTTTAGGCAAGCCAGTGATGAAGTCCATCGACAAACACTCCCACTTCCTGTCAGGAATTGGAAGTGGCTGAAGTAAGCCTGCAGGGTATGTGTGCTCTTGTTTATTTTGCTGACAAACAGGGCATTCTCTAACATACTGCATTACATCTGATTTAAGGCCTTTCCATGTAAACCTCTCTCGCACTTGTTTATAAGTTTTGAAAAAGTCGGGATGTCCTGCCATAGGTGCATCGTGGAAAGCCCTCAAAATGGTGATTTTTATTTCCGATCCCGGAATCAAATAGATCCTCCCCTTGTAAATGATAAGATCATTTACAACTGTGTACCTGTCATCTTGCATTGATCCATCAACAATCCCTGTAGCCCAACTGTCCTTAACATATTCTGCCACTATCAGGTGCCTCCAATCTTCCGCAATCCCAGTCATAGAGCTTAAGTGGGGACGTCGGGATAAAGCATCGGCCACAATATTCTGTGTTCCTTTAACAAAGGAAATATCAAAGTCATATGATTGTAGCTTACTCACCCATTTTTGCTGACAATCATTAAGATCCCGTTGCCCAAGGAAGTGCCTCAAGCTGTTGTGGTCTATCTTAACCACAAATTTGCTGCCCACCAAATACTGTCTGAATTTGGCCAACGCATGCATAATGGCCAACATCTCCTTATCATATATGCTATATCCCCTCTCTGGACCACGAAGCTTCCGACTCTCAAAAGCAATCGGATGTTTGTCCTGCATAAGGACTGCACCAATTCCCTCTCCTGAAGCATCACATTGCAGCTCAAAGGGTTTAGAAAAAACTGGCAAAGCAAGCACTAGGCATGTAGTCATGATTAGTTTGAACATCTCAAAGCAGTCCTGTGCCTCTGGAGTCCAAACGAAAGCCCCTTTCTTGGTCAAGTCTATGAGTGGTGTGGCATGGCGTGAATATCCATTAACAAATCTGCGGTAGAATCCACACAACCCCAAAAATCCTCTGAGCTGAGTAAGATTCACTGGTGTAGGCCATTCAACAATCGCCTTAATCTTCTCAGGGTCCATACGTACTCCCTCAGAACTGATGATGTGACCAAGATATAATAACTCTGTCATCCCTAAGTCACATTTAGACTCCTTTGCATACAAGGATTCTTTCCCCAAAATGCCCAACACTATGTCAAGATGTGCTATATGATCATCCCATGTTTTGCTGTATACCAAAATATCATCAAAGAATACCAGTACATACCTCCTCAACTGTGAATGGAAAACCCGATTCATTGTAGACTGAAATGTTGTTGGGGCATTGGTTAATCCAAAGGGCATAACTACAAACTCAAAATGCCCACAATGGCACCTAAATGCTGTCTTCTCAATGTCCTGTTCCCTAACCTAAATCTGATGATAGCCTGACCTCAGATCAATTTTGGAGAAGAAATGTGCACCATGTAGCTCATCTATTTACTCATCAATTCTAGGAATGGGATATTTGTTCTTTATTGTTCGCTTATTCAAAAGTCTGTAATCAATACACATCCGCAATGTACCATCTTTTTTCTTAACCAGCACTACTGAAGATGCAAAAGGAGACTTACTTGGTCTAATATGTCCCATGGCCAGCAACTCATTAATTGTCTTTTTGATTTCATCCTTGAGTCGCTTGGGATGTCTGTATGGAGTGACTATGACAGGCTTGGCGCGCTCCTCCAACTCGATGATATGCTCAATCCCTCGATCTGGAGGTCTGCCTGGAGGAATCTCACTAAACACCTTCGTATGCTTAACCCTTAACTCCTGGATATCAGGATGGTACTTTGGTTTCTGCTGTTCCCCTTGTGTAGGCATCAACACACATTCTGCTGCCCACTCTACCATATCATGTCTTACTAGCCTCGCCATTCTCTTGAAAGAGATCATTCTGAAGCTAGAGTCTCGAATTGCCTTAAGAACATGGGTCTTCCCATCAACCTGGAAAGACATCTCCATCTCTCTAAGATCAAGGGTGAATTTCCCAATATCATGTAACCATCTCATGCCAAGCACCATATCAGTATCACCCATATTCACCACATAGAAGTCCGTCTTGAACTCATAGTTGTTCAATCGAATGGGCAAGTCTGAAATTCTCTTCTCACATTTGAGGGTATAGCCATCTGCAACCTTGACCCTTATTCCCTCAAATTCCTCTGTCTTGATGCCTCTCTTATCAACCAAACGAGCATCAATGAAGTTGTGAGTTGCCCCTGTATCAAGAAGAGTGATTATCTTTTGCCCTGCTAGGACCCCACGCATTCTAAATGAACCCTCCTGTTGGATGCTAGTGATGTGTGCATCATGTTGCCTCATTGCTCCTTCATATTCCTTTCCACTTTCATGTTTTTCTTCATCCTGCTCTGCTCCTGAGTCTTCAGAATCAGATTGCTGGTCTGATTTTTCTGATTCAGAGTCTTCATAGTATGCCCACATTACTCTATTAGCCTTTCCCTTTGGTCTTAAGGGATAATCATGATTTGCATCATAAGGCCCCTTACAATAGAAACACAACTTTTTCTTTCTTAATTCATTGAGTGTGTCACAATCCAAAGGTGTTGCTGATTTGCCCTTGAAATCTGGTTTGTCCTTCTTCTTAGAGAAAGATTTGTTATCTCGATACGAAGAAGATCCCTTTGATACAAACCTATTATGTGGTGTAGACAGTTCCATACTCCTAGCCTTCCTCATAGCCTCCTGAAGGGTAGGAGGATCAAAGGCTTTTATCCATCCTCTCATAGGCTCCATTAATCCTTCAATGAATAGCACCACCAACCGTCTCTCTGAGATGTTAGGAACCATCACCGATAATTTCTGGAAATCTCCAATGTAGCTCTCCAAACTTCCGACTTGCTTGAGTTGGGCCAAATCCCTGAAGTATGATTCTGGATCTTTCCTATCAAAACGTTCCACAAGTTTGTCCACAAACTCCTAATAGGATGTAATCTGATTATGCTGTAATGTTACCAATCCATGATACCACCATTCGTGTGCTGCTCCTTCCAAGTGCAAAGTGGCAAACTTGATGGCTTCTTCTTCTGTCATAGGTCGAAGAGCCAAGAAGGTATCCAACTTATGAATCCATGATTGTGCAGTAATCTTGCCACTGCCATCAAACATGGTCAATGTGAGCTTATTAGTAGCTTGCTTAAGGTCCTTATTCTGATTCCGAGGCCTTCTCTCCTGTCGAGACCTGTAATAGTCCATCCTCGTTTGTACAAAACGATCAAAATGCATAAGCTCTCGTGCTTGTGGTGTCAATAGTTGCCATTCATCATGAGCAGCCATATATGCATCAGCAAAGGTAGGCTCCTCAACATCTTCAACATTCTCTTCTACTGCACGTTCTTCCCTCAAGAAAGTGGGTCTTGTAGGTCTGTCTGCAGTGCGAGAAGATGCTCTTTGTACTCTCCTTGAACCAGCTATGCTCCTATCATCATCATGATCCTGGGGCTGTCTTCTAGGTAAGACCAACTGCTGTAGAGTGTTTTCAAGCCGCTCAAGTACCCCGGATACCTGCTGTTGACCATACCTTAGACCCCTCAAAGTGTCAAGTACCTCTCTATCACCATCTCTTTCATTTCTAGGAGGACTTCCCTCTCTTCTTTCCTCCACAGGACCACTCATCTCTTTGTCCCTTGCTGCCTCAGCTGTTGATAATGTGTCTTGTGTTTGCTTCCTTTCTTCTCTTGCTGTATATCTCTTGGTTCTGTCACTTTGTTGCATAAATGAAGACGATTTCTGACCCAAAGGATGGCAGGAAACCGCTCTGATACCACTGTAATGAGCCTAGCTCAAAACTGTCAGAATTTGCCCTAATTGGCTGATTGCAATTTTGTCAAACAGTTTGAATGCAACCTTGTGACTTGCTGTTGTAGGGTTTCAGTTTAAGATGCTTTGATAGAAATGAAAGCTAAGGCTGATTTAACACTTCTATAAAGCCAATAATCTGATCATGAATGCAAAATGCTATTCTTTTGGACTTTCTAATGCAAAAATATGAGAACTGGGTATGCAGTGCTTAGCTACAGCAAGTAGGTATTAAATCAAACATTTGCCATGCATCCTATCCTTTACAATTTAATTGAAAGAATAACAACTGTTATCAACAACTTATACTCCCTCTATTATTTTGAATGCATCTCTACAATGATAATAATAAACAGCCAAGACTCTTGGCATTACATTCCATGTTCAGCAGTATATATTTGTCTGAGTACAATCACAGCCCTAACAGAAAATCTGAGTATGCAAGTATGTGCAAAAAATGTTTCAAAAGAACCTGGAAATGAAGACGCCTTGAAGCTGTGATCAAAGTACTGTAGCACGAGGTACTGTTCACGGAACTGTAGCGCGGTACTGTAGCGATTACTGTAGCAATACTGTAGCAATCGCGGCACTGTAGCATTACTGTAGCAGCCAGCAAATAAAAAATGTTCCACGATAAATCTTTAATGCCAGCCACCTCCAAAATTGTATGTCTTCAAAATTGGCCTTAGGCCACAAATTTCTGCCCTAATGAAGTGACTGAAGTATCACCTCCAAGCTGCAATAATTCGGGTGATATTGCACACCCTCAAGATTGCTATCAATGGGAGTTTTCGTTCCCAAAGACACTGGTTATCTGCAGATCACTTGGCTCCACAAATACTCAAGAAGATTCACCAACCAACAATTCATCAAATCTGGATGCCCAAATGGTGAGACCTCAAGGTCTATTTATTCTTTTCCTCTAGAGGTCGGCCTTAATAAAATAATATTATTTTTTGACCTTCTAGAAGATTCCAGTATATTATAAACTTTTTGCACTTTATGAATTATTAAAATGTTATATTATTAAAAAGTGCATCTCAACATAAAATTATAAAATAAGGTTTCCATAAATAGAAATAATAATTAAATATAATGGAAAACCCTTTCCCAATTAAAAACTGAGCCAAATAATCACCAAGTGACTGCAAAATGACTCTCTCACCATGCCTCATTAGCCTACGAGAGCCGTTAATAGGCTAATCCTGCTAATTTGTCGATGTCAACTGGAAGGGGACATTACACCCTTTCTCCTTGGAGGATAGGAGAATACAAAAGGCATGGCCCGGTATTCGGATCAAATCCTAGCCAAGATCTATGAAGGTTAAATCTTGCAGTGAAACTAGAAATGAGGTCCTTTGGGAAAAACCTTTGAAAGATTGGATTAAAGTTAATTTTGACAGAGCAGCCAAAGGGAACCTTGGCCCTTCTGGAGCCAGAGTGATACTAAGAGGTCATCTAGGAAACACAATTGCTCTAGCAGCAAAAAAGTTAGAAGATGGAACCAATAATATGGCGGAAGCTAAAGCAGCTTTATTAGCAGTAAAGCTAGCCAAACAGTTTGGTGTAAGGAAGCTACACTTAGAAGGAGACTCCTTAATAATTACATAGGCAATAAAGGTCGGAGAGATGAAGGCTTGGCATCTTCAAAAAAAATTCAAAGCTATTTCAAAAGAATTGGAGGCTTTTGAAGACTTTTTGGTTAGTCATATAAAGAGGGATGGAAATATGGAGGCAGATAAACTATCCAAGTGGGCTGCTTCTTTCGAGGAGATTGAAAAATTGGTCATCGAGGATTTAAGGGGAGACATCATCTAAAGCATTTATGGATCGGCTGTGTGAAAAAGGAGGAAGAGATTGGCAAAGATAATTCCAATGTCTTGACAGTGCAAGGTAACGAAAGAGCATGATGGTGGTTTTTGAAAGAGTGTTGTAAGGGGAATTGATAATTAACAAATAGGAAGAACTTAATGTCTTTTCGCAAGTGGTAGTCTTTCCAAAGGAAGCGAGGACAATGTCAGGGGAGGTTTGATGGTGAAGGAAAAATGTGAATTGGCCAGCATGTGGGAATTTTTTGATACATTATAAAAAACCAAAAATCCATTGAGCGGTATGAGGTATAAATTAAATGGAAATTTATGATATTTAATGAATTCTGACGGAAGTACAATGGAATGAAGTGAGGGGACGAACAGGTTTAAAATTGAGAAAAAAAAGAAAATTTGATAACATATTTAGCAAAACCTTTAGTGGAGTTTAAGGGAGTGAGCTTTTAAAAGATGGAGGTGATGTGGGGTTTCTCTACAAATCTGCAATAGAAAGGCTTTTTTGGGCCCCCAATAGTGCAACGCCTAAAACAGGTGCTAAAAATAAACCAAAATGTGGTGGTGGAAGCGGTGGTGGAGGTTTTAGGACCACACTTCATGGATGCAACACACAGGGGATGCCTAAATGCCGACATAGCATCAATGGTGTTTGTGTGGGCGATGGAGGTGGGTGAGGAGGCTAAAGAAACAAAATGGTTAATGTTGATTTTTTTGACGAAGGGCTTTTAGGAAAAATGGAGTCATTTATGGAATGGGCGGTATCAGGTGTGGGTTTTGATGTTTCAGAAGGCATAGAAGACATGGATGCGGCCACTGAAGAAGGGTTGATTCTGTTTGTTAGGTGGAGAAGATGAACTAACAGAGAGACCTATAAACAAGTAATTTTAGTGGCGTGGGAAAATCTAAAACCAGAACTGCATCGACAGGAGGTGGCCAGGTGATAGGAAATTGCAAGGGTGCCGAGTCATTACCCACAAAAGAAGAATGGAATGAGGAGGGGAAAAAGGCGAGGTGAGAATTTAACTGCAAGCATGGAAGGATGATTGTGACACCATGGAATTTTGGATTATCACCAAAGAGATGTATTGGCAAAGCGGAGCGAAAGGTATAATGTTTTGAAGCAGTCAGATGGTTGCGTATGGCAAAGAAAGTGAGTTAAATTTTTGGATTTTACAAGAATTTGAGGATGAACGAGTTGGAAATTTGGTAAGTAATGTTGGTGTTTTGGTGTTTTTTGTGGGCCACAGAAATTCAGGAAAAGCATAGCACTGGCTAGAACCAGGGGAAGGGGCTAGTTTTTGATTAGTTATAGATCAAGTATATGTTGTAGGGATCAAGCGAAATAACAGGCAGAGTGGAGCTCATGGGAAGTTTACTTGGATGATGCAAGTTTTTTTGAGTAAAGTTTGTGATGGATATATATTGTTTTAAAAAGATTATATGTATTTTTTCCTATAGTAATAAAATATAACCTTTTACTGATCAAAATAAAATAAAATAAAGACTTCCACTTTCATGGGAGTCCACTTCTTCATCCATCCATCCATCCATCTCCACCTTTCTCTCTCTTCCATCACTTCACTTCATTCCACTTTACCTCATTCCACTCCATTTTCATTAATTGCTCAACTCATTTCGTAAAAGGCAACTAGTGCTTTCTCCATAATCTTTGCAACAAATCTTCCAAGAATTCAAGTATGTGCACATTAATTTGTTATATCTTAATTGTCTTTTAGTACATCCATTTAATTGGTGTACATTAATATGAACGTTCACCATAGCATGTCATTATTCCTTGTTTCTATCAAATCATCATTACCACCTCACATGTGAGGACACATACTCAAATTTAGGCTGGGGGGAAGGTATGAATACCATCACTAGTAGAATTTGACAAATAAATGACAACGTGACTAAAATTTTTGGTCACATGACTAACACTAGTAGAATTTGGAAAATAAATGACTAATTTGGTCATTTATAAGTGACATATTTAGTCATCGGGTAAAATCACAAGTAAATGACTAAATAAATGACTAATATCAAACAAATAAAAATGACCAAATAATTAACTAAATTAATGACTAAATAAATGACTATTACTCTATTCTTTTTTCTTTTGAATTTGATCATAATCCATAGAGCTTAAGCCCCCCTCATAGGACCCCTACCTAAGCGGGCCATTTGGCCGCCTAGGTTGCTTGATGCACCAAAAATACCTATTGCATGGAAGGCATTGGCTCTCGGTGCAGTCTTAAGGCCTTCACATATTTTATAAAAAAAAATAACATTTACATTCTTTAACTTTTATTACTCATTATGTTAATGAATCATTAATGTTTTTAACTATGATTTGAAGCCAGTTTGATTTTCCTATTGTGTTAGCATGTCAAATGTATCAAAGAGCAATTGTGGTCAATTTCACTAATAAAATATGATATAAACAATCCAATTGCATTTTGAGGGCTATCTTTCATTTCAAAACACAAATAAAGATGACTAAATAATTAGTCACATAAAAATTAGACAATATGATTTTTTTTTTTATAGTTTAATTGCTAGATGGGCTAGCTCCCATTTTATTAATCATAAAATCAAAAGTATG
The DNA here is from genome assembly GCA_007258455.2 of Sequoia sempervirens. Classification (NCBI taxonomy): domain Eukaryota; kingdom Viridiplantae; phylum Streptophyta; class Pinopsida; order Cupressales; family Cupressaceae; genus Sequoia; species Sequoia sempervirens. Next base: position 341,771,849 of record VDFB02058242.1, on the reverse strand, counting down.
CATAGTAATAGCACAGCTTTACAATAAATCAATTGCCGGCACACTTGTAGCATTCAGGCCTCCTCACTACCCCTAGCGCATCCACCATTACAAGACTCATACAAACTTTCGTTTGTCCTAGCCCCGTATTTATCCATTTTTCTATGGTCCTAAACCCGACCCATAGCCACCTCGCTAGACCCGCTCTCCAGCAACCAATGCACCCATGAAGGTGCAAATCTTAGACAACTCTATACTTAATTGGAATTACCTTGGCCGCTCCCTATGCCTGACGTTTCCTCTTTTGCCAATTCATCTGCCATTGTGTTGCCTTCCCAGTATACATGGCTGATTTGAAACTTTGAGAAAGAGTTGACAAGGCTCCAAATGGGGTTAACCATCTTTGCAGCAACCAATTGGGCATTGAGTTAGACCTAATTGCATTCATCGTTAATAGAGATTCCCCTTCCAAGTGCAACTTTGACACTCCCAGAGCTTTTCCCATTTCTAATCCACATAAAGCTACTCGGAATTCAACAAGATTATTAGTCGACTTCCCAATACATACTGCTCTCTTGTTGATTACTTCACCTGCTGCATTTCTTGCTACACACCCAATTCCAGCCGCGCTCGGGTTTCCAATGGAGGCACCATCAAAATTTACCTTGACCCACCCCAACTCTAGTTTCTGCCATACTGTCCTTCTTCTAATTTCTTCCTTTTTCATTGCACCTGTGGAGCCTACAATTGTGGGAATGCTCAACCCGATGAATTTATTTGTGAGCTCTATATCCCTGTTGGTGAAGATGTTCTTTGAAATAGATAGCCTTTTGGCTACCGTGTTGACTAGCTCTACAATTTCCCCTGCAATTTTCCCCACCAAAATTTCCCTGCTCATAGCATGATCCTTAAAGATTCTCCTGTTTCTTTCTTTCCATAGTTCCTAGCACACTATGGATGGCACTATTTGCTAGATACTACTGAAAACACCCTTGTTGTTCTTCTGTGGCTAGGCAATCAACCATTCACGTAGGCTTTGGGGAAGAGGGGTCTGGAATCCCAATTGTCCTAGTACAGATTTTTGGTAGTACTCAGAGTATGGACAAGTTAGCAATATGTGATCCATGTTTTCCAAATGCCTTTTACAAAGAGTACACCTATTTGGACCCCGAAAACCTAGCCTCTCCAATCTATCCTAAGTGAGAATCTTGTTTTCAGTGGCAAGCCAAGAAAACATCCCAGCTTTTGGTAGTACCTCCTTGCCCCAAAAGAGAGAGTCTGGCCACTACTGCACTAGTTCTGCCCTCTCTTTTATCTTGTACCCAATCTTAACCTTGTACTCCCCATCCGTAGATGCACACCATCTCAACACATCCTCTCCTTCAACAATAGGTAATGTTCTCTCTCATAATATTGCTGCTAGAGTGTTTCTCTGAGCCAGGGGAGCGTTGAGCTTGCTAGGATCCTTCCACTCCCAAAGGCACACGCTATCCCTTGTGATTCTCTTGCCATAGTCACACACTTTCAAACCCCACACCCTAGTTGCTTCTACCCGAATCTCCTCCATCTGAGGTATATCACTTAACTTTCGATGGCTTTCCTAGGAGTCTTTCCAGAAGGATGCCTTTTGTCCATTGTGCACTTCCCAGGTGACATGCTTGGTTATTATATCTCTATTCTCACATATGAAATTCCATATGGTCGAACCCCTTGGTGGCTTTAAGGTTCTCACAATACTATACGGGTCTTCTGAATCCAAATATTTCTTCCTCATAATTTTGACCCATTTCTGATTATTGGTGAACATCATCCACACCAATTTTGCCCCCATTGCTAGGTTCATAATCCTTAATTGTCTGATCCCAGCTCCCCCTGACTGCTATGGTTTACATACCTTGTCCTAGGCTAACATAGGGATCTTATTCATGTCACTCGGCCCATTCCAAAGGAACTTACACATGATTTGGTTGAGTTGGTCATCTATGCTGGCCGGAAACTTCATACAGGACATTGAGTAGACTAGCATCACAACCAAAACTTCCTTTATCATCAGTAACCTCCCTACAGACATTAGCCACCTACCCTTCCACAATTCCATCTTCTTCTTATAGCTATCTACGATTTTGTCCCAAAAGCTTTTCTTGTTCACCCCTACAAATAGAGGCATGCCCAGAAATCTCCCGGGAAGACTAGTCGCGCGTACACCCAAGATTCTAGTGAGATCCCTTTACAAACTAGGTTGCACATTTAGAAAATATACTTCTGATTTCTACCAATTAATAACTTGTCCTGAGGCTCTACTATACTCATCCAACACTCCTCTTATTTTCCTAGTCTCTGCTCTTGTGGCTTGTCCAAATAGCACGGTATCATCAACAAATTGTTGATGAGTGTTTGGCCCCACTCTTGGCGCCGCTTTGATTCCTTTCCAAGAACCTTCCACCCTTGCCTGATATATTCTCCTCCCCAAAGGCTCCACCATGATGATAAACAGGAAGGGGGATAAAGGATCCCCTTGTCTAATGCCGCGGGATGAACTGAAGAAACCATGGGCTCCCCCATTGACCATAACTGAAAATCTTGGAGCTACGATGCAACTCATAACCCAGTCCACCCACTTCTTCTCAAAGCCAAATCTAGACAGAACTTCTGCCAAGAATTGCCTGTCCACTCGATCATATGCCTTCAGGATGTCTAACTTTAATATCATACTTGGTAACCTAATTTTTCTTGCTGTGTGTATAGTTTCATGAGCCACTATTATTCCTTCCACTATGGACCTTCCTGAAATGAAACCACTCTGCTCTTCAAAAATAACCTTGTTGATCACCATCTTGAGCCTATTTTCTATTACTTTGGTTATAATCTTGTAGAATTTATTACACAAAGAAATCGGTCTGTACTCCCCCAAGTTCTTGGCTTCCTTTTTCTTGGGTATGAGTGCTATGAATGTGTGATTGATCACCCCTAGCATTGTTGTCTTTTTCCTTGATTCCTCCACTGCCTTGATCAAATCCTCCTTGATTATTTCCTAGTATTTTTGAAAAAATATGGCTGGGAAACCATCTGGCCTGGGTGCCTTGTCTACTCCTAACTGGAAAGTTTCCTTTTTTACCTCTTCCATGTTGATTGGCTTGTAAAGCTCCCTATTGTCTTCTTCTGAAATTAAACCTGGAATCCCCCCAAGAAAACATTCCTCTCGGCCCCCATAGGTTCATCATCCTATTTGAAAATAGCTTCAAAATACCTTACAGCTTCTTGATTTATCTCCTCCTCACTCCTGGCTACAAAACCGTCCTCCCTCTCCAATTCACTAATCCTATTTCTACTTCTATTTTCCAAAGTCGTATTGTGGAAATACTTTGTGTTTCTGTCTCCTTCTTATAGCCACAATTCTCTTGACTTTTGTCTCCAATGGCATTCAATCCTGGCTAGGATTTTCGCTTGCTTGCTTTTCAACTCCTTTTCTTTCATATATTCCTCTAGGCCCATACCACATTCTATGATTTTCTCATTGAGTTCCCTGTACTCCAATTCTATCTTATCATTCTCCTCGAAGATATTCTTGAAATGTTCCTTATTCCAAATTCGCAGTTTGGCTTTGATATAGGAGAGTTTTTTATGGAAGGAAAATAGAAAGGATTGGTTGCCTTCCCATGCTTCTTTCCACCATTTATAGATCAGCTCCATCAACATAGGCTCCTGTGTCCACATTTTTTCAAAATGAAAAGGTGATCACCCTTTGAATTTATCCTGCCCTATTGTCAGTTGGATTGGGAAGTGATCTGATCCACTGAAGGGTAGTATCATGGCTTCTAGAAGACTCATTTTCTGGGACCAATCCCTAGATATCAGAAACCTATCCAATTTTTCTACAATTTTGGTGTGGCCCAACCTTCAATTTTTCCATGTGAATGTACCATTTTTTGTTTGTATTTCTCTTAACAAATTATTATCCAAAAACTCCTGAAAGTCCTGTTGTACCCTGGTCAAGTTTCATATTCCTCCTTGCTTTTCTGTGTTGTTTCATGTAGCGTTAAAGTCTCCACCTACCAGGACGCAATCCTCATTACACTGTTTCAAAAAGGTTGTTAACATTTCCTAGACTTCTCTTTTTGCAACTGTTGCCATCAGACCATACACGTTTACCATTTTCAACTCCAAGTCACCTTGAAAAAATCTTACTGATGTTGCCAACCAATTTTGTTTAGTCTTGATGAGTGTACATCCGACCTTGGCTATATTCCATATTACACCCAATCCTCTTGAAGCCCCCGTTGCTTCCACAAAGACCCCATCCCAGCCCTTCCAAAACCTCATCTTCTTTTCCTGTTCTTCCCTGCTCCACTTTGTTTCCTGTACAAACACTATGTCTGGTTTGCTGGTATCTATCTGGCATCTAAAGAGGTGCCATTTGCTAGGGATGTTTAAGCGCATTCCAACTTATAGCCTTCATGGCTCCTCGGGAAGGGGCAACTCCTTCCTGTTCCTTAAGATTGTTTGATTCAATTTAGTTTGTCCTTTGGCAACCCCTGCCAAGGCTAGCTTCTCCTTGTTTGACTTGCATCCTCTTTGGCTGACAGATCTAATTTTGGGGGTCTTCCTATCTGCTTCCACCTTCTCAATTCCTCTTTCATCAAAAATTCCTTCCTGAGTTTCCTCATAACTTTCTTCTAGGTCTGACTCAGCATCCATACTTCCCTGTTCCTGAGCATCATCATCTTTCGCTACTTCCATCTTCTCAAGGATCGATTCCTCCACATGAACTACCTCAAGCTCCTCCTTATCTGATTCCATTTGTCTCATCACCTCCCCTACCTCTACTAAGATCTCCTCTTGAAATTTTGTTGAAAGTGGAACGCCAACTATGAGTGGCTCCTCCATGTAGAGGGTGGAAACTGTTTCTATTGTGCTCTTTTGGTCCTGCATGGTGTCAGACTAGTATTCCTCCATATGCAAATCCATACTTTCTCTACCAACTGCCCTAATTTCTATACTTGGAGGCCAAATGTTGTCTTCTAGTTCTTTTTCCATATCTGTAAGTGGCATATGCAGCAAAGCGCCATACTTGTTTTCTACCACTACATCCTTCTCCTCCTCATACATATTGAGTCCATTAACTATGATCAGAGAAGAACATTTCTCCCTACCATGATCTACCAATTTGCAATTATAGAATAACCTCAAGCTATCCTCTCTCACCACTTCCTGCCTCCAAATGCCAACTTCCGATTCTATCCCTATTTCTGATGGTAACCCTAACCTCTATGAACATGCTATGTAAAGCCTAAAATAGGTACCCCTCGCTAAATCCTCCTGTACTTTGTCAAGGTATTTAAACTTCCCTAGTTGTCTCCCTATTTCCTTGAGAGTATCCTCCACCCAGTATTATGAAGGGAGATCATATAGCCTAATCCAAATGATATTTTCTTCTATTTCCATCTTCCCTAGATCAAAATTTGGACTCTAGTCGAAAAGATGCATTTGTGAGCCCTCCATAAAATAGGGCCCTAACTTTATGGCCTTTTTTTTTCTCCTTGTGTAGGGAAGGTAACCAAATGGAAGTTATTCCTCAGAGCCTTCACAATAATCTTAGTGCCCCAAATTTTTGTGCACCATTTTTTAACATCTTCTTAGCTCCTCTGGTGCTCCCCGCCCCATTTCATAAACAATCCTATGTCTTGGAGTAGAGCCCTAGTTTGTTTGACTATATCATCCTTAAAGGAAATTGAGGGTTTCAAATTAATTGGGGAAGTGTCGTTTCATGCTCGACCTTGCCATGGTGTGCCTGCTTCTAGCACCAATTTGCCTTTACCCTTGTCAACACCCCCAAGCATTGGCTGCCCCGTTGTCTCCGTGTTTATCTGACGCCAATGCTTATCATTATCCACACTCAGATTCGGCTTTTTCCCGAACCACCCATTCGCCCGTCATCGATTCATATTTCGCTTTCCCTGGTATCCACTAATGTTCCATCTTCCCCAATTATCTCCTACATAAGTTGGATGGTGTGGCCAAATCCAAGGTGGGACTAATCTTTCATTTTTCCTTGTCTGATATGTTTTTCGGTCTTTTTCTGGTCTTGCCCTAGCCCTCTGTTCATATCTGTATCTTCCTTCCACTTGTTTCTCGATATATTGGGGAGGGATTTTATCAACCCATTCCCCATTTTCCATTACCCATTGTGGCTTGTGATTTTTGATCTGTGCTCCCTTCCCGGTGTCCCCGTATGCGCACCATCCCTTATTGATCTTATCCCTAAAGGTCTCCATTCGTTCCACGCATTCCAGCTCGTCACTCCATCTATCCTTGTTCTAAGTCCAACGAGCTTCCTACCTCACCCACTGGCCATCGCCTCATGTTTTCTGCCCTTCCTGCCTCTCTCGCTGACCGTCGCCTCCCGCCTTTTGCTCTTCGCTCCTCATCTTTTTTCCTTATTGTTAATAAAAATATTTAATTTTTTAAATTTAAAATTAGACAATATGATATTAAAGTGGTTAATTAAAAAAAAATGAATTGAGGAAGTGTATTGTATTATAATATAATATAATAATAATAATTTATTAAATTACAATACAATATATTATAATAATAAAATATAATATAATATGATATTATATAATATATATTATTATATAATATATATTATTATATAATATTATATTAAATACTAATATTATATTATTATTATTATATATATAATATATTAAATAATAATATAATATAGTATAATATCGTATTTATATTATAATATATTTAAAAGCAGGAGATTTAATTTTGAAATCAAAATCAAATGGAGTAAAGAAGTAGGAAAGTGGGAGATGGTATTTGATTTTTCTAATAAAAATCATAAAAAGGTGCCTATTTTCTTTAATACAATGTGAAAAATAAACCATTGGGCCTAGGGTAATGAAAAAACCCTAAATCAAAAAGAAACTGAGCCCTAATCTCATTTCATTTTTCACTTATATTTTTGGAGAAAACTCAACATTGCCATGCCTGGGTAGGGTTTGAGAGTGGAATGGTGACTCATTCTATTGTTTTTGATGATTTTCCTAAAGAAAAAAAAAATCTTGCAAAGGTAAGTCTTTGGTTTTGAAACTGAAAAGTATTCTCCATTTTGAAGCATTTTATCAAGCTCACTTGGTCGCGACTGAGTATTTTTTTGTTGTATTTCCTTTGCTTACCATTTGTTGATATCTCTCCTCTTTGTTTGATTGCCATTGGAGTATCTTTGAGGCTCATTTCTAAAGACTTTGGAGGGCATCTCCTTTACAACAATCTTGGGTAAGTTTCATTATTCTTATCTCTTAAATTTCTATGAGAATAGGCTCGATTTGAGCTTAGTAGAGGCAATATAATAAAAACCCTTGTATCTCCCTACACAAATCTTGATGGGTTACTTTCTTTCTATAGAAAAAGTAAAACTTTGCACTCTCAACTTACTATTTTCATTATTTTGAAGGATTTATGTGTTCTAATGGTCATGATCTTCATAGCATTCTAGATATTTTTCTTTATATTCATTTTCTCTTCCTCATGGCTGTGTGGTAGAGACCCAATACTTAATAAAACAAACTTTTGTATACTTGACCTTTCCACAAAGGAAACTCCAAAAATTATATAAATGGCATGCCTTGAAATTCTTTCTTTAATTTTCTTTTATGCTCTTCATCCAAGTAAAGTGTCTAATTGTGAATGGGATGAATGACAAATTTGACAGGAGCAGCCAAAGTGTGTCTGAATTCCCAGAGAGCACCTTCGTAACTGAGAGAATTATTATATTTATTGGAAATCTTGATTTTAATAGAGGGCTTTCATAACTAAGAGAATTATTATATTTATTGGAAATCTTGATTTTAATAAAGGGCTTTATTTCAGCTTCTTTCCACTTAATATCACAACTTTTGACATTTCCTGAAATCTCTGGCCTATTTTCATTCATTTTCAAATTTTGTTCTTGAGACCCAATAAATAATAAAAGGCTTGTATTCTTGAACCCATTTTATTCTCAAAGGAGCTTCATAGTGTATCTTCCCAAAAATTATTTAAATGGCATGCCTTTTTTAGTTTTTCTTTAGCTTTAATGAAGCAATCTTTTCTAGAAAAGAATGCTTTATATCTCATCCAAGTAAAGTGTCTAATTGTGAATGGGATGAATGACAACAGTACATATTTAGACTTTTGCAAATGGAGCACTCTAAAATGAATTACCAGAATGCAAAACTAGTGCCTTACTAGATGCATTTACTGTCAAATAGTGGAGAATTATTTTTCAATTTTAAAAGTATAATAAATCAACAGTTTGTATACTGCAAAAGATTTTGTATTCAAAACTCTATATATAGAGTTATTTGTAACATATTTTATATACAATTTGAATATATAGAGAATTATTTTCCAATGTTGTTTCAATCCCAAATTTGTTGAATTTTTAATAACATAAGAGCTTTAAAGTTTTATATTATTCAATCACAACATAATTTTCTCTTGGTTTGCAATTTCAGACTAGTTATTGTAATAGCATTCTCCAAACATAAGAGTTTTCATACACATTTGAAAGCATTAGTTCATAAATACTAAATAAATGATTAACATGACTAAATAAATGACTAAACCATGACTAAATAAATGACTATAATGACTACCATGACTAAATAAATGACTAGTTAACAATAATCAATGACTAAATATATGAATAAATTTGACTAAATATATGACTAAATAAATCACTACCATGACTAAATAAATGATTTAAAACAATCAATGACTAAATTAACAACTTATCAATGACCAAATCAAATTAAAATAGTTTGGTCTTGTTATTGATTAGAAACTACTAATGGTCACGTGACCAAAATTAGTCATTTATATTTTTTTTAGTAGTTTCTAAAAACTGAAAGAAATTGTTTAAATCTACAAAGTAATTGAAATTAGAAATTATTGCAATTGAACAATTAAAATGAAACAGTTTCTTAAAATTGCAATTTCCTGAATTACTCCAAGAAGGAAGCAATAGGGTTTCTTTTTTATTATAGTGAACATGACCCTGCTATGAGACGCCAGGTCAGCTAGGGCTGAATTTATAGAACCTGGTGACCCTCCATTGAGTGTGTACAAACAAGGTGGAACATCCTAACTAATGAGTTAAAGCAAGCTAAGCCTCACTCTATGTAGAACTATGTTGGAACACTTAAGAGAGTTGACAGATATTACAGATTGGAAGGACAAAGGGATGATTTCATCTTCCACTGACTTTTCAGCCACTTATCCTATTATGGCATGTACCAAATTTTAGGTATTACTAATATGACATAGCTACAAAGAGATAAAGATGGATCAAATTGGATAGACAACAAGGGTTTTATTGGGACCCTAATTCACATGCAACAAAAACTAATGTAGGACAGTTGGCAGTTGCAAATTTTAGGGCATTAACTAAGCAGAAGAATAATCCTTCCTCTACTAGAGGACCAATAAAACCATAGGTTGGGGGGAGTGATGAGTCCAGTTTATGGTTCAATTTTGATAGAATTTATGATCCATTTGTTGTAGTTGTCATAGACTTTGATTGGATGATGACATGTTTATAATATTTCCTCAAAACCATAGACATTGGGTGTAAGCTTATTTATGTAAATATTTAATGGCATTAACATGCTATATGGACTATCTATGTTAATTCTACATGTGGATTAATGAATGTTTCTTTAAGATAGTTACAAATATGCAATTATTGTCATGCAGATATAATTAGAGGCCACTAAATTGAGGAAGATTTTGTCAGCTGGTCATTCACCATAACAGTCAATAAGGTAATCATTCAAGGGTCAATGAAGGGAAGTCTCTTGATGATGAGAGATTCCTCATGCAAATCAAAATTGTAACTACCTTGTAAATGGTCTTAATTGTTGTTGAGCGAATATAGGCATTAAGGTTGTGCTCAATTTGTGTTAAGGAAAATGTGCCTAACTAGATTTTGCACATGTGTAACCACTTCTCCACTTTCTATGCTTTCCCTAAAATGGAGACCTCCTAATTTGTTGGAGTTGACTACCTTGCTAGATGATTAGTTGGTATCTTTTCCTCCTATAAATAAGACTGAGATGCTCCTTCTTAGGAGGTTGCTTAATCTGATGGTGTACTTGCATTCTTAGTTTTTCAATAATACAATTACACTGCTCTATTGTACTCATGTTTTCCAATGAATAAAATGAAGTTATAAGTTTGTGCATTTGAGTTTACATTAGTTTTAGGGGATACTCATCCAAGGGGGCCCACTTAGTGAGCATTTCGTCCCTTAGTTTAGTTATTACTTTTTGTTCAGTAATTTGTTAAGAATCTAACACTGACTATTCCTACAACCACTAGAATTCCATTTTGTGACTATTCCTACAACCAAAGTAGACTAAGTAGTTTCCCATTTGTTTGATCAAATTTTCATTTTTTTCATGCATTTCAGCTTAGTATAGTTGTTGGTTGATGCTTAGTACTTATGTTATTTCTTTCCAAGAAATTTACTTTCAGCATTGTGTCTTTCTTAGTTGTAGGATGAATATTGCTACTTTGGATTCCTAGTGCACATACTGTGCTGACCCATTTCAATTTTACGTCCTTGGGTTGACAAGTTAAATGCACCTTCATAATGATTAAAATAATTATTTAGGTTAGATTTCTAATCTATGAATCATAGTTGTAATGGATTAGTTGTTAAATCATTGTAGGAGTCCAACAACTAGGATGGTTGATCATTCATCTTGGTTGTATACCTTTAAAAAAAATTCTCTTGATGGTGACATTGTTCCTTCAGTTGTTGATCACATTACTAGTGTGAACCATGATTCAAAGGAGACATTTGGCTTCTTAAACTTGGGTATTCTCACATCTGATCCCATTCTTGAGCCTTGTATTTCATCTCCTCCATATATTGTAGTATTTTATGATGCTCATATTGGCATAGGTTTGGCCTCTTGTGATTCAGTGCAACAAGATCTACATCATCTTCTAGCTACATCCATTTGGGATGCATACTTGACAAACATTGGTGGGTTGTTTGTTGAGTCTCATATTTCAAATTTGGGAGACATCATCGATTGCATACATCTTCTCTTTGATGGAGATAGTTCTTCTTTAGTTGTTACAAGGGAATTCTCTAACTCTCTTGTTCATTCTATACATGATCATTCTTTTCATTTTGATATGAGTGTGGATACTTTTGGACAACATTTGGAGGAGGCTTCTTTAGAGGATATTTCCCTATCTTTGGATTGTGTTCTGCAATTGTTTCTAAGTGATTTTGGATTGTCTTCTTTAGCAGTGTGGCCTAGAACGCCTATTTGGAGTGTGACACCTTTTGACATTGACATGGAGACACTTGAGCACTCTTTAGAGACATCTTCCATCATCCATCTTCCTAATATCATGCATACCATCTTAGTTGTGTTTCTTCCTAAGGGGAGGAATGTTGTTTGGTGAGATTGGATCATCTTCAACATTCAATGTCGAGCTTCTACCATCATTGTAGGAGATTCACCATTGAGGGTGGTTGCATGGTCTCTCATCTCCTTCTCTCTTATGGGGGGGGCATTTTTCCTCACATGGGGTTTTTTTCTTTTCATTGTTCATTGAGAGCATTTTGTTTTGTATTTCATCTCTCTTTTGGAGAGGAGTTTTGTCCCACTGGGTTTTCTCTTCTTCATTTGTGAGAAATTTCTTTGCATTGCATTTGTACATGGGTACCTAACATGGCCTTGTATTCAGGACCCATCCTTGCATCATTTGCATAATATCTACACTCCCTAAGTTGCACTTATGGGGGGTGTTAATGTGAATGGGGTTATTTCCTAACTAGTTATTGATGAGGACCTATTCACATCATTAATAAGTTTACTTAGGAGTTAATTTCCTAGGTGGAATTCTAGAAACTAGTATTTAATGGGGCCATGTCTCATTATTTACTTTTAGTTATCTAAGCATTTAATATTTCTCTCATGCATTTAATACTTGCATTAAGGTTGTTATGTCTTATTTGTCTAATGTGATAGGATTAAGACACTTGTCTTGATCTTGTCTAATCCTATCTCCCTCCTTTCCTATATAAGCAATGCTTCATATGTACATTTCATTCATCCAAAGCTCAGTTGAGTGTTGTGTATGTCCAATATATCATTGCAATCTTGAGTATTGCATATTGGCCACATCTTGCATCCTTTGTTGCAATTTAATGTTCTTGCTTTTCCCTCTTGTGGAAGGTTGTTGTTGGTTTTTGCAAATGATACTAGAGATTTGAATCCTTGAGTGACTCAAACATGTTCTATGAGCTATATCTCAGCTCCTAGAAAAACTTTTATTTTTTTTCTTTATGATTTTTAATAGAATTTTTTTGAAAAAGAAAATCAATCGACTAAAAATATATTTTTTATAAAAAAATTTCAAAAGTTTTCAACTGACAATTTTATTTTTATTTTCAAAAAATTGTACCGCTCACATAATGGCGATCTGTATGGTGAAATAGGAGAAATTTTTCCACAAGTCCTGAGCAAAGTTGTTCGATTTTGACGAATTGATAGTTGATCTTAGGGTTTTTGGCCCTTTTGGACACAATGGTAGAGTCAAATTTGACCCAAAATGCTCCAAAATTTTAGCTACCTTCTAGATCTAGCCACCACTCTTTAGCTTCAAACCCTCATAGATTTGGCCTCATATGTCCGACTTCGACGAAACGAAAGGAAAAAATGACTTTCTCAAACCCTCTAAACTCAATGGTGAGCTCAAATTTGCACCAACAAGCTCTAATTTGAACCTACAATAAAAAGCCAAAAAGAGGAACCCTCAAATCTAGTATTTCTATCAAGTTTTTTTGATTCTCCAAATCATCATACAATGCAAGAGAAGAGCATACTCAACTTTTCAAGATTTACCATCTCTCAAAAATGGCTAACCAAAGGCACCCAAACCAATTTGATACCATTTTAGAATTAGCTATGGAGATAGCCACCCACGATCTTGAGGCCAAATGGAAAGCACAAAGAGAGAATATGAATATAAAAAGAATAAAGTGTATTTCTATCAATTATGCAAATATGATTCAATTGATGTGTTGTGTACAATGTATGAGAGAACTCTTGCTTATATATCCAAGGTTAGACATAAGATGCCATAATATTATGACAAGTGTCTTAATCATATGATATGAGACAACTTATCACAACTACTTAGGTCACATGTGTTACAATTCTAAAGATAAGATAATAACTAATGACAACTAACACCTTCTAGAAAGATTCCTTCCTAGGACCTAAGTAAACTTAACATGTAAATAAGTCCCCTAGTAATGAATTAACTAGGTACAAGACTTTATTTACACCAAAATCAATAACCCATATGTACCAAATACATAAAATAAACATTATTAGCCATCAATATCCTCATGAGTGAAGTATCCTCCAAGGATGAAAACCTATCAGGTTGGCTTGATATATGGTATGAGGCTCCAAATTCAATAATCCAATTTCTAGAACTTTCAACATGTGTTACAAAAAGAGCATGTCCTTTCATTTTAGAATAATTGATCATATCACTCCCATTGGAAATTCCTACAATACCTATGTGTGTAGAAAATGTTGATTGAGAAGAAGAAGATGATGAAATTTAAGATTTAGAAGGTAAAAAAATGTTATGTTCCTTTAAGAGTTTCCTCATTTCATCTAACTCTTTCTTGTAGCAAGTTTGTTCACCGTGCCCTATTTTTGAAATAACCACATCTAGCCTTCTCCTTCTTAGGTTTATCCTCTCTAGGAGAGGTGGAAGGTTCTTTAGATTATGCCTTAGGTTTGAAATTTTTCTTTCCTTTGTCCTAGATGATTATGCAATCAAAGCATGATTATTAGCATGTGTATCAAGTTGACTAAGTTTAGTTTGTTCCCTAATCAACCTATCACAAAATGTCTCAAAAGAGGGCATAACAAAATAATCACCTAAACCATACATTGTAGCATAAAAGGAAGTAGAAAAGTATGAAAATGAACCTTTCAACTTAGATAAAATCAAAAATATGCACTCTTTATCATTTTTATCTTTACCACATCTTGCCAATTGTGACCCTAAGGATTTAAATTTTACCAAGTAATCTTCAATGGTAGGAAAGGAATATGTGGAAAGTGAAGCCAATTCAACCTCCAATTGCATGGAATGTACCTCACTAACTAAGCCAAATAGATCCTTGTACTTATCCCATTCCTGCTTAGGTATAGACATTCCTCGCTATGGAAAAATAAACTATCTGAAACATGCATTGGAATTAAACCCATAGCTTCATCACATTTATTCCTATGAGAAAATATTTCATATTCTCTTGTAAAATTAGGTTGGTGATCACCCAATGTGGACCACAAACCCTTAGACCAAAGAAATCTCTACATTTTCACCTTCCATGTGTGATAGTTATGAGGAGTCAAAACTTCAAATCCTAGTTCAACCATTAGGTCAACAAGTACCAAGAGTACAAAAGGAAAATATATGATAGGGTGCTGCCACAATAGTGGTTTACAATTTCTAGGAGGAACAATTTTTTGCTGAAACCACATATTTTTAGAAAATATAATGATTTAAGCCTTAAAAAGTTCCATTTAAAGCATTCCAATTGAGGAGGGTTTTATGAAACTACCTTAAATCAAACCCCCTTGGATAGAACCTCACTAGTTTTAAACTATACCTATAATAGAGTCTCTTTTACACCTATCACAATGCTGATAAAAAACCACTTTTGATTTACCTTTTAGGGAATCAAATGAATTCATTTAATTTTTCTTTTTTGTAAATATGTAGTCCTTATTATAAGCTTCCCAAAAAGTATAATTTTAAATAAATTTAATTTTATTATTATATTTATTTTTTATTTCTTGTGAATGTAGGTTTTTCACCAAAAATCAAGGTCTTTGTTTTGCACATGCGAAAAAAAATAGATTATCAAAAAAAATAAAAATGAGTGCACTAGATATTAAAGTCCTTGATACAACAAAGAAAAAAAAGAAAGAATTTCGATACATACAAAAAAAGTTACATGTTATACGGCCGCGCTTTGTCTGAATTATAATTGGTTTGACTTCAAAACTTGATTAAAGATAAAATATTTAATAAAAAACTATCTAACCAAGTGGAAGCACTAGATATTGGAGTTATGAATCTAAGTTTGAAAGAATTAGAATTTTATCCTTCATGGAAAAAAAATTATGTGTTATACGCTGAGCGTCACTTTTTTAAAATGTTGTTTTCTGAAAAAAAACTAGTTTTTGAGGGAGATGGAAAAAGAAGTGCAATCTGATTCTAGAAATTTTGAAAAAAATATATTTATAATATATAGAAAAAATTTCACAAAACTCTAGTTTGCATCATCTTCAAATTCCTCACGGTTTAGCCACTATAGGTGCCCGAAAGTAAAGATTTAGTTAAAAAAAATATTTCAGTGTCCAGTTTGGCCAAAAATTGTAAACCACTATTGTGGGATCACCCGATACAAACTAATATGAAACCTCCCAAATATGAAAATACAATTGAAAATAAAGTCTCCCCACAAACAAAACTTCTCCAAGAGACAATATGTCCAAGTTATGAACTAGAAAGAAAATATGCAAAAAAATGAATATATCACACTTAGGGCTGAATTTGAAAAAATTATATAAGCCAATTGAAAGAGCTCTTGAATACCTTCCAAATGCAACTTGAATCACCAAAATTGGAGAAACTAGTAGAAAGTTATGAGCTCGGAGGTCCAAAGGGGAGATCTAAATTTAGTTGCCAATAATTTGTACCTACAACAAAAATTGGAAAAATGGTCTACACCACTACGAAGTACACACAACTAACCTTTTGTCAATATCTTGTTTGCATAATTTCGATATTGTGGTGAAATTTTGTAGCAAAATGAGAAAAAAGCTTGCTTGGAGGACCTGGCAAGCTAATCAGGGGAAAATTTTATTGCTAAATTGACACAAAAATTAAGCCTTAGGGGCTAGGCCATAGTTCCTCATGTGACTGCATGCTTCTTAGTGGCAAAAATAAGAGCACCACTTGCGAGCAATAGTGGGGCGGAGGAACTGGGGACATTGTTGGTGGCGGGTGCCCATGCCACCAGGCAATAGAGCACTCAATGCTTAAGAATATGACTGTGGGCAGGTCTTAGGTAGAATCAGGGGCTCAACAGAGCAAAGGAGTCGAGAAAGATAAGTCAATGCTGGGTGATGTGACCTATCAGTCAGGACGATAATGATGCGAAGGGTCAGTTCTAAAGCTGACAACCCTACAAACCTGACAATACAACCTGCCAAATGAAATACATGCCTCTACAAAAAAAAATTTAAGGCTAAAGAAAATATTAATCCACCATAAATAATAAAATATGTCTTATGACAATGTTTTAATCAAATTTTGCTTGTGGGATTATAATAAGGCCACAAAAATTTCTAAATAAATTAGCCTGATAAAATAATTGAAATAATTTTTGTGAATAATATATTCATACCCTACACTCAAGTGAGCCATACAACTTGCCTGGGTAATTTTTTTTCCTCAAAAGCAACTAAAGTAGAATATAGGTATGCTTTATATAATATTCATCTCTTGGGGCTTCTAAAGATGATGGTGAGGTTTGATTGAGTTGAAAATGCACCAGAAGCTTTGCTACCTCAAGATCTTGAATTTCTTCAAACCCTCATAACTTTGGGAAAAAAGGTCCGATTTAGGCAAAGCAAAAGTCAGTCTTGACTTTCTCAACTGCCCTGAACTTGAATCTAGGCTCCAATTTCCTCCAACATGAGCCAAAAGTGACTTACCATGAAAATACACATATAGAGAAGCCCTCAAATCTGGTATTTTTCTCAAGTTTTTCTGATTCTCAGTTTCACCATATGGTGCAAGGGAAGAGCATACTCAACCTTACTAAAACTAACCTAGATCTCTCACTAGCAATAGCTCAACCCTTGAAGATCTGAGAAGGGTTTTTCAAGGCTTGGATTCAATACCATGTAAGAGCTAAAGATTAGCTCAATACCCAAGACCACTTGCAAAAACAATGAAAACCTTCTACAAGAGAGTATGCAAGAAAATGAGCCTGCTTGATAATAAGACCTAGCAAAATGATGATGAGGTATGAAGTATATTACATATGAGTACAATGACCTTCCTTATATAAGCAAGGTGAGGAATAGGATTGAACATGATTGTGACATGTGTCTTAATCCTATGACTTGTGACAACTAACAAACTAACTACATAGGAATCATGCAATAAAGCTCGATAAGATAAGCTCTAGAAAATCCAACTAATACTTCTAGAAAGCATCTTATATCCTAAGTAAACTTAATCATGTGAATAAGTCCCCTAAGTCCCTGGCAAGATTAATTACTAGGTACAAGTCTTTGTATTCACACCAAGAAATTATGGGAGAATTAAGGGACTAGAAACAAGCATGATCAGAGAGGAATTTAACTTTACCTAGGGAAAATGGAATGAACTCAATGCCATAACTTAAGAAGCAGCCTCGTTTTGTTTATAATTATGTGAAAACAATTGGCAAATCATATAAATACATTGTAATTGCCCTCAAGAATGAAATTTATTGGCTCCCTCTCACCTTTCATCCTTCTCTCCTCATGTTCCCCATACCACACTAGACAAGGAGGAATCAAGAGGAAGGTTACAACAATAAAGGATAGAAGAATAACAAAGATCACAGATCAACAAGGTTTTTATTTGAAGCAGGGTAAATGAGTGGACTATGTTGTGGACTTTAGAGAGATGGCCTTGTATTATAACCTTGGCCCTAAAGATGTTTGAGGACAAGAAATAGCTTTAGTTGGGGGAATTATGGGCTCTATAATTGACTAGTTTTCCTTTTATTGTTTCATACTTTTCATCATCTCTTTCTACTAAGTTTCAAGACATTACCAAAACCTTTAATACCTTTTATATACTTTTAAGTAATCTTAAGCATGTGGAAATGAAAACATGTTATGTTGATATGTGCATATATGAATTCATGAATTTCTATGAAATTTAGTACTATTTTATTTTTAAATTATGATTGTTAATAATAAGGATGCCTTAGGAATACGACTACCATTTGCAACAAGAAGAACTATCAACTCACAACAATGAGTTTCTTAGCCCGCAACATAATGACTACAAATTGTTGTAGAGAAGAAGTCAACTGTTTTGGGTTTGACACTTTCAGAAGGAAATAGAGGTGATAATTTATTAATCACTCTGAGAGTCACCTAAAATCACTCTTACTTGTCAAAGAGAAGAAGGATTCTAATTGTAGTGAGAATAAAATATGACAAAATGGTTCTATAAACATGTTTCTATTATGAGTGGTTAAGTTGTTGGACATAGAGTTTGTATTTGGTTTTTCTACTCTTGTTTCTTATAGTTATTGTTTTATGTTTCAAAACTCAATCCTCTTCCTATCTTTGAGGAAGAGTTGACATTTGTTTTATAAGTCTATGTTTAGTCCAAAAATAATGAAACTCCTCGCAAACCCTATATAGTAGGATATTTTGTCAAGGAGGAGAGTTAGTTATAAAGTTATTATTATTATTACTAAGTAGTTGTAGCGGTGTTATGAATAGAATGTGTGTTATTTGAATAAAGATATATAACAGATTCATGTTAGATTTTGTGTAATATTTCAGTGTTAGGATGCAATAAAGAGAATTTATTTGATATCATGATTTTTTGAGTAAGTGAGTGTTTGATAAAATCCTATAGAAGTAGCAAATCAAGCAAGGGCCACTTTAGGTACTGTTGAAACATGCTTTAGTTTTAGTTGTTAAAGTAGATAATGCATTGTGAATTCAATTGGTAGTTTTCAGTTATATGATTTTAAATGCATATGTTATAATTCATGAGTTGGATTCTATAGCTTAATGTTTTGTTTCATACTCTAGAGAAATTAGCTAGGTTAGGACATTATAGTTTAATAGTTAATAGTTACATTCTTTAGAATTAGGTACCCATAACATAAGGTAACAGTTTATATTCTTTTCCCATGTTTCATGAATTAGTAGTTTATTCCTATTTCTAACTTTTACTATGTTTGCACATGTTCATTCGCCTATATTCAATTGATGTTGGATGTCTAGAATCTATGAATGCATATATTTTGCTAGTATTATCTAAAGTTTTATGACTCCCTAGTTGATAATTTAATGCAACTCTCTTGTGCAAGATGAATTGTTTAGTTAGGGATTCTCAAGTCCTTTGAGTCATGTGTATACCCAATAACACCAAGTTAATTAGCATTAGAGTGGCTCCACACTAACCACAACCCATTTGACCATATCAACCCAAACTTTATATAAAAGGACAAGCTCTAATGCACATATCAATCATTCTACCTAATTTTTATTTATTTATTTATTGTGTCATTATTAGAGCATTATATCAACATTGAACATCAAACAATTACAATTACATATGACTAGGAATATTGCATGATTTTTTAGCATGCCTTCAATCATTATGTTACAAGCTATTTAATTGGCCTATCTAGGGGCTTAACTAAGAGAGAATATACCTTGCCTAGCAAACTCCTAAAAGGTGTTAAAAAATAGTGCCAATCACTTAATAAAAAATTATATACTTGAAGACAAGGTAAACTAGTTTTAGAGTAAACATGATTTGATAGATTAATTTTGTGAAGCACGAGTCAGTTTCATGTCTAGAGTAGGTCAATTTTGCACATCAAGTTCAATTTCATGTCACAAAATCAAAAAAACCAAATTGATTTATGATTGTCCCTAATAAAAAATTAAAGTGCAAAAGTAGTCACCTAACAAATTCCAAGGTCCCTAATGCTTTGACAAATTATTCCATGCCATCTATGAGATGCATAATGGCATCAAAATTAGATCTAAGTATATAGTTACATGTATTTTAAATTTCTACAATTGTTTTCAATATCAACCTCAAATCTCCTATCTCGATTGTTTTGATTAAGTTAAAAGTAGGAAAGGGCCCATTACCTATTACAAAACAACCATAAAGGCCAAACAAAAGGGGCTCACAAGAAGTGAGGCAACCAAAAAACTAAATAGTAGTTTTAAAAAAAAAGACCAACAAAGAACTAAATAGTCATAAAGAAAAGACCACTAGAGAAGTCGACATAGACAAGGACCAACACAAGCCAGTACTAGAGCTATTGATCACCCAATAAATGAAGGCCCTTAATAGCTTACCACTCATTCAACAAGAATTCAAGCTTCTCTTCAAAGGAGATTCTTTTACTTCTTGCTAACATTTTTAGCAGTGGGGGAGGTAGAACTTTCCCCTATCTTTCCTTCCTTTCTAGAGCGGGTCTGAGTCGTATTTGGAAGATCATGAAAAGCATACTTCCCTTGAAAATTCTTAAGCTCCTACTTGAACACCTAAATGGTGATAACAATATTCTTCACTATCTCTTTACTATAGTCCATAATCTCCTAAAGGCTCCAAAGAGTTTTCTCTTGATTGCTTTGCAGGGTAGCCACTTCTTCTTGATGATTTTTTCTCTCCTTAGAGGTTCCAAAAATTGTTCTTATCTCCACCTCTTTCTCAATATTGGCCCACTTCTCAAAAGTCTTGGCCATATGAGATCTAAGAAATCTCAATGACTAGAGTCCTCCACTTCACCCAACCAGTCCTGGGATTTTTTGAACATAACCATTTCCAAATTTTGTATCTTGGTTTTAGTGGTGATGAGTTGGGACAACAACCACTTCAAAATGTCATTTTGAATGTTTGTGGCTTGAATTATTTTATTCAATTTCAATCAAAGGGGAACACAACTCTTGCAAATAATTAAATCTCGCATAAAGTCTTCATGCTCAAGGACTTGGTTTACATTTTGAGAGGGGAGTTTGTGGGACTAGGAGGGGAAGTAATCAAGAGGGAATTGGGGAAGAGAGATAGTAGGAGAGCCCTCAAGAGTAGGGTACCAAGAGGAATCTAAGTTGTTGAAAATGGAAATTTGGAGAGGATTGACAAAGCCCACTTTTTTCTTGCTGGAAAGGGTGGGGTCCTTTAAAACATGGGTTTTGCCTTTTGAGGTGCGGGGGGTTGGGGGGTTAGACCTAGTCATTCTAGAATGGTGGCTCGGGGTCAACAAATTTTCAAGACTAGAGGAGGGATTATCATCTGAAGGTTCAGAAGCACTTTTAAGGACCAATACAATATTTTTCACCCTCAAAAGAGAGGAAATGGTAGGGGAAAGGGCAACATTATACTACTAGAGCTTATAAATAAGGCCTTGGTGCAAAGTTGTTTGCTTCCCTTTATCATGGATAGACTTAACAAATTGCTCAAGGGACAAAAAAAATCCAAAATGCAAAATTCATTTTGAAATTGTATAAAAAATGGTTCAACATAGGGAAGAGATGAGCATGAAAGCATTTAAATCTTCCCTCTAGAGTCACATACCTCATGAGCACCTATGCCATCTTCTTCCATACTCCAAACAAGTCATCCCTATTGAACCCATTTTGAATCCAGTTCACCTTCTCTCCCTTTTTGAGGAATTGCTTGATGTCCTTCTAGTAGTGAACCTTGGGTTTTCCAAGAATGCATGCCCCTTCCAAGAAAAGATCGGTAACCGTAATAGTGAGCTCCTTAGAAACCACCAAATAAATACCTCTGAATTTTTGGGAAATATGTCAGTCGTCTCAGAAAGAAACATCTGAGATCAATAGTGCCTTTGACAACCTTATTCTATTAGATTGCCTCAAAGACACGTACTACTATGTCATAAAGTGAAATCAAACATAGTTTATTTCCCACATTAATCCTTTTGAGAAAAGTTAATGCTTATTAAACCAGTTCCAAACAACACCATTAAACGAATTCAACAAACATAACCAACAACCATGAAAGATGAAATGAAAGACACAAAGACACAAATATACATGGGGAAAACCCTTACAGGTAAAAAACCCCACACTCCAAAAAGCCTAGATTGCCATTGTATTATTCAGCAACAAAATACAGTTACAATACAATGTTAGGCTCACAACCTTTACAAAGTTTACATCTTGTTTCATTTTGGAGAAAATATGGCAGCATAACCCCCTTCAATCTCACCTCTCTTAGTGAGACACATCTCTTTCGGCTACACAATGTCACGGCTCGACCATTGGCCTCTTGGCCTCTTTATCGAACAGTCACTCAACCTTCACCATTTGCAAGATTCATCTCTCCCTCGACTACCCAACCTTTGGCCAGTTCCTCCAGGTAACTGTTGCTCTTCCTCTTTGACTGTTCAACTACTGCACCCCGTTAGGGTTTCACCTCGAGCCACATGTCATCATCCAGCATCTAATTCTGGCAGTTGAATAAGTAGTCAAACAAATCTTCATTATCAAAGTTAGGGTTATCCACCTAACACCATTTCACCCAATCGAAGAGACATTCATTACCATCTCACCAATGTCCACTAAGCACATGGACCCACATGCCATCTATCCTCCATGTCATTGCCACATGTCGGCCTTCATCGCAATCCACCATTGTATTGGGTCCCACCATGACGTCCATCACAAGCTACCAGGTCACCCATCGCTCCAAGTGGTCCCCACATCAATCGACATCCAAGTCGCTATCTCGCTAAAAAAATGAACTTCAAAACCTCATGTCGGAGGTTGTGAAGTTCCTAGAACCCGTGACTTGCCGACAACAAAGGGATCACTCTGTCGCTCAAAACTTGAACTTCTGAACCTCATGTCAGAGGTTGCAAAGTTCTAAAATACCACGACATGCCAACAACAAAGGGATCGCCCTATCGCTCAAAACCCGAACTTCTCAACCTCATGTCAGTGGTTACAAAGTTCTCAAAACCCGCGACATAACTCAGGCCAATGAAAGAGGAAATAAGAACTGCTCCAAGAAGTCGAGCAAGCTAGTAAATTTGAGTCACATTTATCAACATGACTTCAACTAGCCCATCCTTCTATGAGTTGAAAAATTCCATGTATAAGTTGGGGCCATGCCCTTTTATCGCCTCAACAAGGGAGGCAAGCTTCCCTTTCTAAAGAATGGGCCATAAATCTTTGTTGTTATTCAAGTTTTTGTAGAAAAATGGTTCCTCCTAAACCATATCACCACCCATTCTACCAGTCACAATCATAAAATAAAGAGGGCTTAGAAGATCTCTTAGGAAACACCAATTGCAAATAACAACCATAGGTAGAACTATCTTGTAAGTAGGAATAGGGAAAGGGAATGATTTTCCTTCATGTAATTCAAGTCGTACATGTTGTCATAATGAACCTAAAAGGGGTTCCATTTAATCTCTATTTTGGAGTGCATTTTCTTCATTGTTGATTAGCATTCTCACATTTTTTGGGATCATTAAATGATCCTCCCATATTTTAATCTTTCCCACGAATGCATCCAGATTCACCATCCCATCCGCCACTTTGTTCCCTTCATAGAACACATGATTGATCTGACAATTCCTAATATTCACGATTTCAAAGTAAGCTTTGGTGATAAGATCTCACAAGGACCAATATGGAGACACTTTTCCATTTAACATCATGATGGTATTACGAGAATCACCTTCTATTAATAAGTTGGAAATTCCTCTGGTATTAGCCTTTTTGTAACCCATGGAGAGCAATCGCCACCTCAACGAAACTAGATGTTTGCCTTCCAAGATCAACAACATAGACAAGAATCACCTTACCTTTGTGATCTTGTATAATGCCACCCCCACCCGCTTGACCCAAGTTCCCTTTAGCTGAACAGTCAAAGTTTAGCCTTAGCCATCCAAGGTTAGGGGACCTATCTTAATTGTTAGTTGTATTTAATTATTTAATTTAAATTAATAAGACTAAATATTTTAAAGGTTTGTTGTTTTTCTTTTCAATACTACACATAAAAGAGATGAAGGTAAGTCCAAGCAATAATATAATTCTCATAGTTCACAACCTTAATAATAGACATGTTATTTCCAAAATCCATATAGTAGTTAAAATGCTCTAATAAACTTTGTGTATATATTTGTGTAACATTTCATATCACACTTCATGATCAATTGTTAGAATAATAAAAAAAAATCAAATATAATATAAAATATTACAAAAATAAATACACATGTTTTATTTATTTATCAAAAACACTTTAATTATATACAATTTTATAATAAAAACACTTTTTTTTAAGTCACTTCACCACCTTGTTTTGCTTGTGTGTTCTTTAAAAATATGTTAGTTATAGCCAATTTAAATTGATTGGCTCTCATATTATGTTGCAAGCTTTTATTTATTTATTTTAAATTATTAGGAGTTATTTCATTGCCAGAAAATGGAACCCATATACAGGTGCAATGAAATTAAAGTAGGGATTTGCACGATCTTTTTTGGTTTCAAATGGGGAGACCCGACTTTGATACTTGAATAAAAAAAATTATAATTCTAAGTCCTTCCACGCTTCGGAGCATCCCACTCGTACATCTCCAGCTCTCCATAACCCAACAATGGCGATAACCAAGAAGACGGTAAGTCACAAATCACATTACGTACTCTGTGTATATCCATTTATTTCTTTATTGCGGCTGAAGAAGAGTAATGTATGTATACTAAGTGAATAATCTGTTGGCGCAGAAGAAGACTCATGAGAACATCAACAGCAGGCTTGCCCTGGTGATGAAGAGTGGCAAGTACACTCTGGGCTACAAGTCCGTCCTGCATTCTCTCAGGTCTTCAAAAGGTATGCTTTTACAAATCTACATATATTCGGTAGCGAACCAGTGACCTATTGAATGCTATGTATAAGTAAAAAATGCCAATATAGGACCTCCAAATCTCATTCAAATTGAACTAACAATATGGGTATGATTGCAGCAATATGGTTTTTTGAGTGATTACAATCCCGAATACCCTCATTACAATACTCCATAAATTCAAATTGCTGTGATACATGTACATGTTGTTATCCATCCTGAATACCGTCATGGTAGTAGTGATTTCAAGTTAATTTGGCGCATGCAATGGTATATGCTATCCTTGTGATCACAAATGTAGTCCTTATTTTTAGGTTTGCTCCACAATTTTAACTTCATCTCAATTGACTAAATAGCATTAACAATTGGGTAAGGAAAGCCCTCCTGCCTGGTATGCAGAGCTGAAACTATTGAGCTTTTACAATCTGTAGAGCGAGCGTGATTTCTCTCGCAATTAGGTGAAGTCCCCGAGCCACAGGATTGATGGTGATCTTCACATATTGCTTGTTGGAGATCTTTTGCAGCAGTGGAGCATGAACTCAGGCTGCTAATAAACTGTAATGTGTGTGTATGTGTTTGAACCTTGTCTCACCAGCCTTAAAGAAAGTACTGAAGGTTGGATGTTTTATGTTTTCTTCCCTCTCAATGAACCCACTTCACAGTAGAAGCTACCACCCCCAGTTCACAGGTACTCGTACTCTAGAACATCATTGTTTCTCTTTCTAAAATTTCCCCTCTTTACTGCTATGAGAATACAGAGTTCACTGAAAATAAACTCAAAGTTACTATGTTCTGCTATAAATGCTTTGATGTTTTCACAAGGAAACACTGTGTAGATAAGAGTTATAAGACCATTGTTTCAGGTTGTAAGTTTACAACCCATGGTTGAAGGTGTAGGGGAAAATTCTGTATCAGGTTATCTCAATATGGTGCAAGTCCGACTGCAAAGTGGCTTAGCCCTCAACCAAAGCCCTTCAAATTTATTTTACTTTTTAGTACTTACAAGCCCTGAAACACATAGAAGAAATAATCTTGTAAAAATTGCAATTTATCATTTCTTCCCCCAATGCAAGTTTTTCTCTGAAAAATTTCTGATAGTTTGGAAAAACAGTCAAAAGAGATTTTGACTGCTAAAATTGCAAATAAACCCCAATAAAATCACTACCACCAATTAAATCACAATTTCCATATTTTTTGGGCAATATTTTCAAGTTTTTTAGTAAAATATTTGAGGTTTCTGGGTTTTCCTTATCTGCCCTGTGATTTTTTCCTGATTTGTCCCAACCCTGACCCAAATTTCCCTAGTATTTTCACAATTTGTTCCTGATAAAATGAAACACCTTTGATCTTTCGGTTTGCCAAGTTATTCCCAAATAAACCTACCATATTTCAGAAGTACCTCTAGATAACCTTTGCGTGACACTTGGATCGTTATTTTTCTTATTCTAAATCCCTTGTAAAGTATCCCAATGTTTCATAAGTTCTTTAAAATGGTTCACGTGGGATGCAGAATTTAACAATCAGTATTCTTATTTTTTCCTAGTAATATCCATCTGTAAAAGGCTTCAGTTTTTCAAGTAATGGTGAAAATGTGATAATTTCAAAACTATGGTTTATAATTTGCATGTGAAGTCAAGAGGCATACCTTCAATGCATTGTTTTTTTGGGGTGCTGGATTCCTTTAAAGTGTCTTCAAGCATATAAAATTTTCTGTTAGTTTAGGTCAGAATTGTTATTGCAAACTTTGGAAATGATTGCAGTTTCAAGTTGTGAGATTGTCATTTTTAATTCTTGAAATGTAGATGTTTATGTATTTGCATCATAAATTTGTAGCTAGTTTCTTTCAAGCATGTAAATCACATTCTCCCATATCTTCTTGTTGGTGTTGCTGCAGGAAAACTTATTATCATTGCTAACAATTGCCCTCCATTACAAAAGTCAGAAATTGAGTATTATGCCATGCTTGCGAAAATTGGAGTGCATCATTTCCATGGAAGTAAGTTTTAAACTTTACAACAAAGCAATAATTTTCATGTGAGAATATAAACAGAGTTCCAATGGAGTAAATATACGGATGCACCAAATGTATTATTCTCAATATGCATGCCGATCCACATCATTTGTTTGTTTGTTACATCTAGTACTCTTTGTATGACTACAACTTTAGTAACCAAAATTTAGGTGCACGAGGATCTAAGTTATCCTTTATAGTTTATATTGAGTTCACCAATGATATATAAGTTGTAAAGTTGAACTTACTTCTGCTAGTATAATTCATTTATCAGCTTGGTTCTCCTCAACTTGATGTTATGAAATTCAAGCATTTGAATGGGAAGTTTACACATTCCAGGAAAACAACTGATTTCAGAGAAGGCTAAAATTTTCAATAACAAATATTTAATGACATGTTCCATTGGCATCTTAATGTCTTTGGCCATTCATTCCCTGAGCTGTTCTGTTATTTTTCTCCTAAGATGTCATTTATAGTCAGATCATTAGTTAATGATTTCATGATGTCTTGTAGACAATGTTGATTTGGGAACTGCATGTGGCAAATATTATCATGTGAGCTGTCTAAGCGTCACAGATCCAGGTAATTATGAATAACATTTGAGGCACTTCTACCGTTAGAATTGTGTTCATTAA
Source organism: Sequoia sempervirens (assembly GCA_007258455.2). Taxonomy (NCBI): domain Eukaryota; kingdom Viridiplantae; phylum Streptophyta; class Pinopsida; order Cupressales; family Cupressaceae; genus Sequoia; species Sequoia sempervirens. Next base: position 341,744,473 of record VDFB02058242.1, on the reverse strand, counting down.
AAAATTAACCAAGATTTATTGTCTTTGTTATTGTTTAGCAGATCTTATTTTATATTATGGTTGGTGTCTGTTTTGTTGTATTTGTAATACAGGTGACTCTGACATTATTAAGACAGTGCCTGCTGGTCTGTGAAAATCTCATTAATGTTGAAAAGCAGGGATGGCCACGGTCTTTTCTGGTAATTTAATTTTAAAATTAAAATGTAAGAAGACTGTTGCAGAAATCACCAGTCAATTTCTTGATCAGAAGCAATTACAGTTCATTGACAATGTTGGATTTTCTTCTTTTTAGAGTGTGTTTAGGTGAGGGATTAATCGTCAAGTTTGTATAGTTCATTTGTTAATGCATATTTGTATTACCTGGCAGAGGCATCAAATTGATGCCTTCTGATTTTGATTTCAAGGTTTGATTTCTTATGATTTGATTGAGCTTCGTATGCAGTAATTTACATTTTGTGTGTTAAGAAGGCTTAAAATTTTGGTATTGTTTCTCCCATGCTTGTAGTTTTTAGGTAACTGTTTAAAGAAGTGCCTTTAATCCTTCCGTTGCCAATGTTTTAGTGGTTCATGAATTTAGAATCTCTTGATATATCATATTGGTTCTAGCACTAATTTCTACGAACTGAATGTTGCAACAACTCACAAATGCAGTCTATTTATTTCTATTGCTATGTGCACTTTGTCATCCCAATATTTTGTATGTTCTTGGTAGATTATAAGGATCTCCATGTTAGTTTTAAATTGTTAATCAAATGATCTAAACAGCTAAAAAAAACACAGGACTGCTTCAATACAAAGGCTTCCTTCTATGCTTGCTATTTGAAAGAGGGTAGAGTCTTTACTGGGAAGTTTTATTTCTATATATTTTCATTCTGCTCTAACGTCTTTCCATGCTGCTAATCCTGAGGGCGAATAGTTGATTAGCCTCAATTAGTCTGCCACTTCCTGTAAGCATCTTAAAAGAGTGTATGGATAAGCTACAAATACACATCCACAAACCATAGAAAGCCCCAAATGTATTATGTATTGTAAATGTTGTTCAGTGGCTCATTTATACATTGCTAGAAATTACTCTTCAACCTAATAGGAAATAGAATTTTACACCTTCACTGCCAACAATTCATTTTATCTAAGTAGTAAAGGCTGTGCTCCTAAGTGGAAAAAACTAATTGCTTGTAACATACACCATGGTTATCTTACCCTTCAATGTCATCTTCTTCCGCTAGTTTATATAATTGACTGATCCATTTTCAGGATAACAAATGGCTTTGGGCAGGTAAATTCCATTTCAAGTATCCTTCTCCATTAATTCCTATGGGTTTCATTGTTCATTTTAGAACATGCACTGATTGTTTATGCATGCACAGTCTGCTTGCTGTCATCTTTGACAGCTATGTGATATCCCTTAAGTAGCCAACTCATTTATTTTTGGGAACAATCTGATTGATGCCGGGGTTGAGAATTTGTGCACTTGATAAATATGGTAATTGGTATTGCAATGAGGATAGAAATGACTGGCATACAGATAGTGGAACACAAATCTTTAACATAAAGATGCCAATTTGTGTATTGCACATGAGTCAGAATGTATATCATTAATTTGAAGAAACTTATAATGTAGACAAATGACATTAGAGTTATAAATTATGACTGTTACCATAGAAAGCCTAATATAACAGGAAGATCAGATCAATTTGGAGCAGTAGCAGACATGAAAAACCCAAGGGAAGACACAATTGTATCGCTCAGAAAGCGCAATGGTCTTGCATTCACTGTTGTCTCATAGTTATTATTCCAAGCGATAGCTCCCAAAATTGAATGTTGTGTTCTCTTCAGCAGATGTATAGGGGGATGGGAGTGCATGAACAGTCCAAGCAATAAACATGGGACTCAAAATTTTTAAGTTTCGGATCTCATCAATTACTGTTTTGCCCATAATAGAAGTGAGAAAAGTTACCCTCAATAAAAAATTCAGACTTATTGTTCACCCCAAACAGTATTCAAACTTATCAAAATAAGGGAAACATAAAATTTGACCATAGCGAGAACTAAAAATCAAAATCATGATAAAACCTAGAATGCACCTGTCTTACCAAACATTACAATGAGATTTGAAAGTGAAGGAAATATGTTGATGGGAAAGCTGAGACGTCACTGATGATCTCTAAAGGTGTAAGTTTCCACTCATCAAATGGAGAAAGAGTGGACCATACGGTTGGTTGCAAATTATTTCTAAATAAGATTTATAAGTATGGCTGATAAAAAAAAGAGAGCAGTAAAATCAAAATATCCAATATGTTCCTTTTTGAAACAAAATTTGATGTTTTTATGAATGCCATATTAAGTTTCATGCCCATAATTCATTTCCAAACTTTTAAGACTTAATTGGGTTAGTAATACGTTTCTTCCTTTCCATTCATGGAATTTGGATAAGAACTTTAAAATCATGCAAAGAATAATGGAGGCTGGCTGCCCATAGATTTTGTAAGTTAAATTTTGATGGGGATCGTTGTGGTAACTTTGGTCTTGTAGAGTCGGGGAGACTGTCTTTGTGGACCAGAGTCAACAATGAAGTGAAATGTGGGGCGGTGATTGTACATCTTGCCTTGTTTAAGGTAGACGGGTATGAGAAGTTGATGGGGAAACAAGATTCGACAATGTAATCGAAGGCTTGTAAAAACTATATTATCAGAATTGGAAGTTTTGTGGGCTATTAGAAAAAATGATTATATTTTGTAAGAATTTTGAATTCATTTGTATTGCCCACTGCTTTTGCAAAAGTAATGGGGTATGAGAGGCTTGCTAATAGAGGAAGTGACTGAAATCTTTGTCTTTTGTTAGTTCTAGTGTTGCAACGTGGGAATGTTTGGAAGAACTCATCAAACAAGAGAAGTTGATGTAATGATCATTTTTTGATGCTGCTTGTATGTCCTTTTGATTGACTTTTCAAATAGTGAGTACCGACTTTATTTGGCGTATGTCCCAGATTGTGCATTGATGACTATTGGCCCCTCTCCCCTATTTAATGGAAGTTAACCTTGACACTTGTGATGACTAATATCTATAGCATGTCCTCACTCTTGTTACAACAATTGTTTGAAGGGTTTTATTAGGTCCTAAAATGGCAATTCCAAAATCCTAGAGTTGGTTACACCTTCAACACTAGGGAGTGTTGTCAAGTAGGCAAAATGGGGGCTCATCAATAGGTTGGGGATGGTTGAAGGCCTACAACAAGAGTGGCTGAACTCTCTTGCTCTTTGGGTTCAACTTAAATTGAGAGAGTTTCTTGAGGTCTTCTTAATGGGCATTTTACATAAATTAAAAAGTATGAGTAGAACAATCAACAACCATACCCAATTGCACACCTAACCCCAACTTTTGTCACTCCGTCAAGTGTAACTGGTTACAAAGATATCTATATAGCTGATCATACACCTTACACATGCACTTGCAAATAACAAGTGTTTTAATCCCATAAGATGGTTTCCTTTATCAATGCTTACATAGTGGTAAGGTGCAACATTCATGTTTAGACTCTAATAATTTAATAGTTGTATTCTACTTAAGATTTTTCTCTAGTTTGTACAATTTAATGCTAAACAACATACACAAACTTAATCTAAAGCTAACCTAATATTACAATTAAATAGAATAGAGGTGTTGTTAAAATAAAGGTGTTTGATCTTGAACCACTTAGGACCAGTGCTTGTTACATTGGGTAATCATGAACAACAAAGAGGAAGGGGATGCATAGTATCAACATAACTAAATTACATTTACATGCAATCACATATTCACATTTTATGCAAAGACTTACTTAATAATCCATAACTAGAACTGCAAAGATCCACATGAAACAAACGAATGATTATTACACATCACTTGCAATATATTAGGTGTTGTCACATGCACACACACACACACACACACACAACTTTGCTTACATTCATACCAACAAATGTGGTAAGGGAAAAAATCTAACTACAATTACAATCTTTTTTTAAATCTTGGAAAATAGCCATGGACATGCATGGTTACTAGAATATACATTACACAACCTTTCCTACATTGTTACAAAACACATCCCTTCATTTTCAATTTAGATGTTCAAAGTTTGATGCCTAAAAATCTCTACAAACCATTCTTGCCCTAAAATTGATCTAATGACACATATTAAGCATGAACAATCGGCTAACTATTTTTTATAGACCTTTTGTTGCATTTAATCCAACCATCGTGGAAGCCTTGAGATGATGAAAACATTAATAATGCAAAGGAACACACATACACAATGTTCATAACCATCATTTCTTTTATAGTCATATTTCAAAATGTGTGAAAACCATTAGAAAATAATGATATCCACATGAAAACCAATAATACACTCTTGCCTAGACCTATAAAATATCTTTCCATTCATTACACCTCTAGATCTAGAATGTAATGGCATGGGAAAGTTAATTTTTTTGTTGATGCGTCGCCAAGGGATGACATGAAGAAAATGGCTTGTGGAAAAATCTAACAAACACATTAAATAAAATACATTTAATGCAAGTGGACTTTGTCATTTGGTCCCTTTAAACATGCATTTGCATGAATAAACAATGAATTTTAAGCACAATCCAACTCGATCTAGTGGTTGCAAAGTTCCATTGAGTCCATTTTAGGGTTTTCTAGCTCTTTCATCTCTAGCACTACTAATAGTGTGTAAATTTACATGCTTTTCGTGAAAAGCAACTTCTTGAGCGGGAAAATCCTAAACAAGACAAATTATAACATACCTAATCAAAAAGTTTGTTTTTTGGGCCTATAAGGAGGTAAGTGAAGTCAAACGATAGAAAGTGTAGCAGTTTTGACTTGTCAACATTTAGGGGTAACTCATACCTCATGCCTTTGATCAAGATAATAGGAGTTGAAAGCTTCAAGGATCTCATGACTTAGAGGTAGGGGTAATGGAGGAAGTTTGAAGGTTTAACTCCAATGAGAAAATATAACATAAATTATCAAGGATCAAAGTTTGTGGATGCCTTGGAATAGGTACCAAGGAGAGAAAACGAGTACTTGGGGAAATAAATTTTTAATAGGCCAATAACTATAAAGGAAAGTTGGACTTCAGGTGGGAGGCATGATGAGAAAAGGAAGTTTGAAAGTCTAATGAAAAAAAGGAATTTGGACTTTCAGACCCTAAAGAAAGGCATGTTGGGATGGCCAAGTTCGAAGTGTTTGCAAGGAACAAAGGGAAGCGAATATGAGCATAAAGGTATGCCTGGCAAAGAAACTAACAACTCTAATAACTTCCATAGATTTAGACATTTTAATCAACAATATAAACACTTAGATTTTGGAAAATTGACTATTGCAACACATTGTAGGCATGTAGGGAATCACAAAGGCAACACTTAAGAAAATTTAATAGCTTAGGACCCACACTGAAATTTCTCAGATTGATTATTAATAGTGCTAAAAAGGGTTATGACACTCAAAATGGAAGGGGCTCAAGTAAAAATGATATTGTAAGATTGAGTCCCAACAAGCTTTGTTTGGGAACGCATGTCACTTGTTAGCATAATGAGAATCCGCCTATCTTTGAGAGTAGAACAAAATGGAGGAGAACAAAAAGAATGACCAAGGCCAACTAATACTTCATCATGAGAAACATGGATCATGACTACACAAAGACACTAAGGTATATACATGCCAATGCAAAACAAAATAAGAGATGATATGTACAAGGAAAAACAAACACACATCCAATAACATGGAAGCATATATGATGAGGATATGAAACATAATTGAAAATATGATTACAGGTGAAACCTGCAAGAAGGTCCATAACACAAGGCCAAAAATAAGCTATTACATTCACTTGTCCATGTCAAAGATAAACTTGTTGAATGAGATGATCTCCCTTGACCCAACATTAGATCTAAAGCCAAATTGTTTGTGTGGGATAGTCCCCCTGTTGGCAACACAAGGGAAAACAACTAAGAGAGGGGGGGCGTGAATCAGTTGTCAAAGAAATTATACAAATTAAACTTATTCTCATATCTGATAAATAAACATGAAAGCATAAACCATCACCACATCAGAAACACACATAACACCAAGATTTTTACATGGAAACCCTATTAGGGGAAAAACCACGGTGGAGGTTAGTCCACAAGATTATACCCTGTTAAAAGTATAAAAGAAAATGGGGAATGCACATGCATTCAGACACACTGCCTAGAGCTCACTGCTCAAATACAAAAAAACTTACTGCCCAAGGAAGACACATTGTCTTACAAAAACATTCAGATTACATCCACAAGATTTTGAATTGAGAAAATAGCATTTGTTAATGCCTAATTACAGTTCCGGTTAAGCACATAAACTTCTACTCACTCTTCTTCACACTTTGCTTCTGCCTTTGAAAGATTAGAACATTATTGACACACAAGACTCGCACATCTCTCACACCTCTGCCTACACCATGCCTTCAAATGGTATAAACAATCAATTATATATATCTGCAACCAAAAATAACATCATCTCCATGTCGGCTTTAACAAAATATAAAATGTGCACAAACTGTTGGCCCAAAACAATAAACAATTTTAAGTGTGAATCAACCAATGTTGGCCACAACATAGCAAAAACCCAAAACAACATCCTTGAACACGAAACACCTTCAAAAATTATTCCTCGAATATCCACAACACGTTACAATCACCTTGTCGGCCATGAACATGAAAAACATGAACACACAAAAGAAAATCACCAATCGCGAGCACAACGATCAATGCAGACATACAACACATATAGAGCATGATCTAGAAACATCCACGAGCATCATGGATCACCACAGAAGCATCCACAACAACTCAACTTACTAGAATCACATCATCTTCTTTTAGGAACACCAACTGAAGCAACAAAACAACTACTAGAACATATATACTCATAACTCAATCAAATCTTCATGCGGATATCTGAAACTTAATGTGGATAAACTAGATATACTCGATAACAAATCCTTTAATCCACAACCTCTTATCATCAACATATTGAGCTAACCAATAGCATGAACTCCACTGCATCACTAACAACCTGCAACTTATTTTATTACAATTTTCTCATATCCTCGACATATACAACCTTAAAGACATTAATGCCAATATTGTTGACATCAATGGAAACCACATATCAGCAATATCCAACAATCTCCCCCTTTGGCATTGATGGCAACACATAATGTGAAAAACACCATCAACACAGCTTTCTCTTAGCACTTTCTCCCCTTTAGATTCTGACTCTTTTCTCCTCAACTCTTTCATAGTTTTTCACATGACTCTTCTCCCCCTTTGACACCAATGACAAAGATACACATTATCTTTCTCCACACAAGCTCTGAACCACATATCTGAACATCTGACTACTCCCCTTGAGTAGTAGCTACCACAACATCAATTTGGATCATAAGATATGACTGTGAAATGCATGGACTGATGCAAGTCAATGCATCTCAATTCTGATTAGGAGGGGTAATCACCCCTAGCTTCCCTCTGAGATACTCAAAAGTATCCTTAGGAAAAGGCTTGGTAAAGATATCTGCAATCTGTTCCTTAGTAGGAACATACTCCAATCTAACTTCCTTTTCACTCACCTTCTCTCTCAAAAAGTGAAACTTGATAGATATATGCTTGGTTTTTGAATGCAACACTGGATTCTTAGAAATGTTAATTGCACTTGAATTATCACAGAATATAGCTCAATAGGTTCATCATACACAACTCTGATATCTTTCAACATCTGCTTCATCCACAATACTTGAGTACAATTGCTAGCAGCAACAAGGTATTCTGCCTTTGCAGTAGATAAAGAAATGACATTCCGCTTCTTACTTAACCATGAAATCAACTTCTTTCCCAAGAAAATGCACCACCACTAGTACTCTTTCTGTCATTCACATCTCCTGCCCAATCAACATTAGTAAAGGCACTCAAAGTAAGGTTATCATCTTTAGGATACCATAGGCCAAAATCAACTATCCCCTTCAAGTATTTGAAAATCCTCTTCATAGCTATCACATGAGATTCCTTAGGATCAACTTGAGATCTTGCAACAATGCATACGACATTCATGATATCAGGTCTAGTTTGAGTCAAATAGAGCAATCCACCAATCATCGATTTGTATCTAGTCTGATTTGCTTTAGGTGAATCATCATCTTGTGTTAGCTTACATCCGGTCACCATAGGTGTACAAACTAGCTTTGAATCTTCCATACCAAACTTCTTTAGCAATTCTTTCACATACTTGGACACCTTGGTACACCTATGGTGACTAGATGTAAGCTAACACAAGATGATGATTCACCTAAAGCAAATCAAACTAGATATTGATCAATGATTGGTGGATTGCTCTATTTGACTAAAACTAGACCTGATATCATGAATGTCATATGCATTGTTGCAAGATTTCAAGCTGATCCTAAGGAATCTCATGTGACAACTGTGAAGAGGATTTTCAGATACTTGAAGGGGACAGTTGATTTTGGCCTATGGTATCCTAAAGATGATGACCTTACTTTGAGTGCCTTTACTGATGCTGATTGGGCAGGAGATGTGAAATATTTATAAAATGTAGTGGTGGTGCATTTCTTGAAAGCATTCATGGTTAGTAGAGAAAGCAAATACCATTCTTTATCTCTGCATAGGAATACATTGTTACTACTGGCGATACTCAATGTTAATGAATGGCAGTGTTGAATATTAGGTTGTGTATGTTCTTTATTGCTATGACCGTGACCAATTCAATTACGGTCTTCGATTTCAGAATCGATCTTTGATAAAGAGCCAAACACTATCAGTTTCACTGAAGAGAAAAGATTGGTGAAGAGTCGATTTACCTACTAAGGAATGAATTGCCATGTCTTTTACTGGCCTTTGAATGCTGTACTCTCGGAAAGCAGAATGACCACCTCTAATCGAAACCAGATCTGACGCATCGTCAATACACGATCATATCTTGATCAAAGTTGATATGTTAGTATTAACTACTTGGGAGTAGTCAAATGTTAAGATATGTGGTTCAAACTATTGGAGAACTATTACCTCTCTTGTCATTGATGTCAAGGGGAGAATAAATAATGAAAACCATGAGAAGTTGAGGAAAAGAATAAGGGGAAGGAATGCTAAAATCTGCGTTATTGTTTTTAAGCATCGTAATGTTGCCATCGATACCAAAGATGTTATTATTATGTGGTTTCGATGATATCAACATATTATTTATTCCCGTATAAGATCGGAATCCATTGAGAAAATTGTAATAAGCGGATGCGGTATTAATGATGCGATGGAAGTTCATGTTAACTAGCTCAATAATATTGATGATACTTTGATGAATTAAAGGCTGTTCCGGTATATCTGGTTATCCATCGATTAGTTTGAGAGATCATATGGCATTGATCTAGTTATGAGTATATATGTTTTGACAATTGTTTTGTTGCTTCAGTTGGTGTTCCTGAAAGAAGATGTGATTCTAGTAAGTTGAGTTGTTGCAGATGCTTTTGTGGTGATCCATGATGCTCGTGGATGCTTCTAGATATACTCGACAACAAACCCTTTCATCCACAACCTCTTATCATCAACATACTGAGCTAGCCAACAACATGAACTCCACTGCATCACTGACAACCTACAACTTATTTTATTACAATTTTCTCAACATCCTCGACATATACAGTCTTAAAGAAATTAATGCCAATAGTGTTGACATCAATGACAACCACATATCAACAACATCCAACACCCCCTACTATCAACCCTGAAATGGAAACCAAGATCCAAGAGGATGTGGTGGTTGAGCTTTGCTCTCTAAAACTTTGCACCCCTGTCAAGAAGGATTACAATTTGGGGCTAGTGAAGAGAAAGTAGGAAGGAGAGTCAACCATAAAGAAATGTAAAAAATCTAAAGCTTCTATTTTTTTGTTGAAGGGAATGTTTAGGAGGGATTAAACCAATTTGTTGGCATGGCTCTGTTTACACCAATCAATAAGAAACCCCAAACTGTGGAATCAAAGAATAAGGAAAAAGCTAAGAAACGAGACTTTAAAGGAACAAATGTAAGAAGATCAACCAAATTGGCTTCTGTTTAGCAACCTAACATGAAAGATATAGAAATATCTAGTGACTCTCAACAGGAGGGGGATATTTTGTAGATGATGAAAAAATTGTTGGTAGTTCTCCTAAGCCCTCTCCACTGTGGTTTGAAGGTAACAACTTGTTTAATGAGATGAATGTGCCCAACTATGATTTAGATACTGAGGATACACCTAAGACCCCCTATATGGAGACAAAGGATTCCCCTAAATCCCCCCCAAGGCCCACTACATTGTGACTAAGGATTCCCTTAATGCCCCTGCCATAGAACAACATTGTGAGATTTGTTTGCAGACTACGTTGGAGGTGGAGAAGAAGACCAATTGGATGTGATGGAGAAAAGCATAAAGGTCATGATGAAGTCTAGTACCAAAATTATGCATAGGTCTACCGCCATCCTCTTGGTTTTGTAGGGTCTAGAGTTGAAGAAACATGGAAAAGATATTGACAATTTGAGAAACTTTGAGGATATGTATAATTTCCACTCTAAGGATTGGGGATCTCTTGCCCCTTTAGTTGTTTTTTTCTTTCTTGTTTTTTTTGTTTGTTTATGATTAATTTGAACTCTAATACTTTTTCTATTCTGCTAATGTGTTGGTTTTGGCCATTCTTGGGCCGATTTTTCTTTGCCCTTGGGGATCCATTTGTATAGGATTCATGACCCTTGTTTCCTTCTTATCATAATAAAAAACATTAGATCTACCACCCAACTATAGTAATTCAAGACTTCCATGTGCATACAACCAATCATAAATGCTACCTCAAAAATTAAAGATCCACTCTCCTATCAAATTTGTTATTGTTGAGTAGCCAATAACAATTGTTGGACCTATTCCATGATGCATCAATCATGCATACAACAATAGGGGTAACACTTGAAAACCTAGGTCAACAACCCCAAAATCATAGCTATTGATATTTTCACATGAATCAAAGTAAAAGGAAAATTCATCTAACTCATATGGAAAAGAAAAATATATTTGGTTGCACCCTTGTCCAACATAAGGAAGGATGGTATCATGCATTTCAAATCAGAATGCCTCAAGCATAGGAACACTATCAAGTTAGCTACAACATGTTGATTTTCTTGCTTAGCAATATCTATACACTACACCTCCATCTCAAGTATCTGATATACAGGAGATACAAAACTTGAAACCATCAAATGGTAATTAGAAACCTATGAGCTAAAAACACCCAAAAGTGGCACCCAAATTATCCACCAATCAACGATTCCTCATGATGTGGCATAATACACATCATAAGTTGGTCAACAAGTGTAACTCCCCTTTACAACTTTTTTATGCCTCCACCAACATTTTATATTTTCTATGCAAACTTTCATAGGCCATAACTTTTGATCTAGTGAGCTAATTGGGCCTATTTCTTTAAAATTGAAGTAACTGAAGAGATCTACACAATGGGAACCTTGTAGGTGGTGGTGGGCAATAAAGAATTATTATTTTTGCCAAAACCCAACCTTATAGCTCAAAGTTTGAGTTTTTTTTTTTTTAATTTTATATCAGAAAATCACACCTTTTTGTAATTTTAACAGGTTGAGACACCTATCCCAACAAGTTGACCAAGTGAATCCATGCCATTTTCCTCCACATATTTCCATTGGTCAAACACCTATATATATATATCCTACAAACTCAAGGCAAAACACCAAATATGACAATGGATATCATAAATGATGTAAAATATAATAACCAATGAGGACATGTAATCTAGCAAGGCATATATCCATCTAGCAAATATACCATATAATAATAAACTCAATCTAACCTTCAATCATAAGAAGCATTAGGACAAGGCAAGAGTTAATGTATGGTTGGGCACTACATGGTCTGTTGAGACAAATACTCTTGCTAATGAATGACCAATAAGTGGATGTAATATTTCCTTTGGTAGTTAATTCCCCCATGCATCAACAACAAGCTTATGCAAAATATTCACAAGCCACATAGAAATTCACTAAGAGAAATCATCACCAAAAGTGTAGTCATATAAATATTGGGCTTCATATTCAAATAAAGATAGCAAAGTATAAACAAAAATACCAAAAAAGCAACATATACAACATCAAATGCCTCAACGGGCACCAACCCAACATGTAGCATCCCCATCTCCTCTCCAAGTTCTCGTCCAAATTGTGCAAGCCTTCTCTACCTGATCTCCACTTCTTGTGCACTCTCCTATAACTTCTCAACAAGCACTAGTCCAAATATCTCAAGTCATAAAAAATTTGAACAAATTGCATCCCATTGACTCTTAAGCACAACCTCCCCCATCTTTTGGCCAAGATCCTCTATCCAAGTAAGCATGTACTACCCACATGCTTATACTTAGACCAAGAGCCCAAATTTTTTAGGATAATTTGGCAAATAGTGTGTCAATGTGTTTATTTTCTACCACCCCTCTTATTCATGCAAAAGTTCATTGCATTCTTACCATTGAAGTTGGAATCACTATTAAGCAACACATTGATGGAACTAATTGTATCATGGTGGCCCTCAATGCCCTAAAAAATGGTAGCATCGCTTCCATGTATTTGGCCTTTACTCATGCGATGATATAACACATTCCACAATGCAAACACAATGTTGATGCTACATGTCACGCCACAATGCAGAACATGCACAAATACAAAGCTATTGCACATGTTGCACATACCATTGCTAAGATATATGGAAGTGGCCTAGGAGCAAGGTAATGATCCTCAACATGCAATCTCCATCAAGGATGCACATATCTTGTCTGACGAGAATTAGACTAAAGAATACCAAAAGTGGCTCCATAACACTCCAAGATGGCATATCACATGCTACTAGCCACCTTCATCAACCTCAAAAAGATATTCTCATTGCAAATGTAAGTCTTTTGACTACATGGATCCAGCCAAAAATCTAAATGACAATCTGAAAACTTAGGCATGTTTGGAGACATTAGCATGTACCTTGTTTATCTTAACCCCTTTAGATCCATCTAGTGGTGCCTTTGTTCCGATTGATGAAGGTGTTCCAATCTCCGCCACTACTTTAGTGGAAAAAATTCCAATGACCTTTGTCACACAACCTATGCCAATAATTGACTTAACTACTTTGAGGAGTGTGCTTGTCAATCTTTTGGGGTTCATCAAAGTCAACCATAATGATTTTGAAAAGGATCTTTCCTTCATATGCTTGGTCCTTCATGTAGAAATCAAATGGAATGCTCTAGTTGATATGCACCTAGCCTCAAAGATAGCCATGTTGGACAAAAGGAATTTGAACATGAAGACTTAAACCCAACAATGATGGACTCAATCAACACATAGATGGAAAAACTATAGGCCACAATGATGCCTCTTTCTCAACACAATGCACCTCAAAAAACAACTCAAGGAGGAAACATCATAGAATTTATATAGCTAGTTCCAAAATTTGTAGAATTCATATTGTAATTTGGTCAATGGTGATGAAGTCATGAAGAAATATCTCATACCAATGCCAACATTGCCAGTGCACAATCGTTATTGTATGCACATGATTGCAAAATATCTTGAATATGTAAACTAAACAATTATGTAAAAACGTGGTTCCATGATTCCACCAATTTGGAGATCATGTTTGGGTTTTTGCTTTATTTTATTCTAAGTGGTTGGAGTAGCAAACTCAATATTGTACTAAGAGGATGTTGACACTATGCATTTCTTCTATCCATGATGCACCATTATAATCAATTAATTAAAATCAAGACAATCATCTATAGGTATTTGTCAATTAATTAAGTGTGTGGACATAGTTACAATCTACTTGACTAAAGTGTGCATGTAGTTACATTCTAGTTACTTGGAGCACCCATGCACTTCACTATTGCAAGACTAACTAACTAAAACTTAAAAAACTTGCACATGTAGAATTGAGTCATTCACACTAGGGTCAAACACCTATAAACTTAATAGTTGTAATCATTGCAACAAAGATAATGAATGAATAAAAGTATCTAAAATGTTAAAACAATTTGTCTATTATGCATGTCACTATTAAAATAATGTTGCCTTTGTATTCTTACAATGCATACATTCTAACAAAGGTTTTGAACTTTGTGAGCATGCTTCAAGTGAGAGGTGGTATGTAAGACAACACATAGGCTATAAAGGTGCTAACTATGGTCTAGTTTAGCACATTGACAAATGATTAACAATCAAAGCCTAAACTTTGGGCATTCACTAAAGAAGCTCAAAATTCTAGATATACAAGGTGAATAATTTCTAAGGATCTTGAGTGATCTTGAGTGCATCCCCAAGAAGTTTGGAGTAGACATACAATGCCCCTTACATAAGCTTTGACAAGAAATTTGAGCCTCTATATAAGCTTTGGCATGAAATTTGAGCCTCTTTAGACAATTATTAAAACTTTATAACACCTCTTAATTTTAATGAATGGTATCATCTAATAAAAACTATTGATTAATATCAATTGATTTGGGAGACATGACATTGATAAATACTTGAAACAAGGGTAGTTTACTAGTTTTATTATCAAAATTGTTCTTTAATGCGATATTATAAAAATCTTATTAAAAGATAAAACATTTTTTCTTTTTCCATGCTTTCGTATTTTGGATTTTGGTGTTCTATAAAGAGGAAATTTTCCTTCCTTGATTTGACTTAACATGCCTTCAAGGCCCTTGAGTTTGTTGCTAGAGCTATCTAACGCGTATATAAACTTTGATTTTCAAGTCACAAGCTAGCAGCTATTATTCCAAAAAGTGGGTGCACCAAAAATAAATCATGCTCTTTTCAATCTAAAAGAATATGAGTGTTTGCCAACTAGCAAGTTTTCTGTTTTTTATTATAAAACTATGTAATAACTGAATTTGAAAGCATAGATCTCTTTATAAATTAAGTATCTAAATAGCTAGATTACGAGCATAACAATAACGCAAATATCAGAAACATACAAGAATAAGTTTTGGCTCATAGAAGTCAAAATCAATTGGTTTGTGAACAGCAAGGTAGACACTCAAATTTAAGCTGTTATATGTAATTACATTATATTCTTCAAGTTGAAAAGCAAAATTAAGCTTAGCCATCACCTTCCCCTCCTAAAACAGAAACACTCAAAATAGGAATGTTTTGACTTAATATGAATTAACTGCACCCACACTTAATGCCCACTTATTACACTAAACATAGCATGGTGAGAAAGAGAAACAATGCAGATGACAACATTTCCTTTAAAACCACTTTATAGATTCATTTTCTCTTTTGGAAATAGAAATGCTGTTATAAGACAATACAGAAACGAAATTTCAACCTTCAGAGCCTAATCCGGTTTGTATATTTGTGGAACATTTGTGGTTTGCCTTCCACGTCTGAAAGAGCAGCAAAGTACCATTAACTGAATTAACTCTATTCAAACTTAGTACACAGACCTATAACACTTAGTCAGATAGACAAGAAACAAAGCAGATTAGGACGTTTCCTTACAAACTACATTTATAGCTGTGATTTGGCTTTGTTTCCCAAGTTGAGTTTTTTGGTAGCATTAAGGAAGGACGTAGAGACCAATAGAGCCCAAGTATCTAGTACAAGCTCGGCCATAAACACCGACGACATCTCTTGTTCTTAAATCAAACTCAAAAGTAGCCCAATCTGCTACACCAAATGGACCATATTTTGCAAGATTGGTTTCAAACGATAAACCTTTGATGACTGTACACGTTTCACACACAATTCCACAATATCCGCTTATCTTTTGCAACTTTTCGTTTGGATACTTAAATTTCTGCACACCACCCAATGTATGTAACAAACAAAAGCGAAATGTGAAGAAATAAAGGAGAATATTTGCAAGAAACAACACTGAAAATGAGAATTACTCATACAAGGCATATTGATTAATTACCGTACAAATTGCCTCTCCTGCTCCTCCATGTCGGGCTGCAGTGTGAGTGGTACCATCTGCGGTAGCATAATTAAACTGAATGGAAACCAAAGATGTTGGATCCATGGTTACAGTAATTCCATTAATTCCTTCAAATGTTCCATCGTTCCAGTATAGTCCCCCTCCTCCACCACATGGCCCCAAATTATGTAAGCTAATTGTACCGCTCTTTAGATAACTTCCTTTGTTTCTACCAAATGAAGCCTCCACGCGTAAAGGGAAGAGATCCTGTCTACATGCATCGAGAAAATCATCCTCATTTGCTATAACAATAACATCACCATCTTCGTCTGTATATTTTAATTTAAGCTCATGGGCATCCCCATTCAACTCGAAAACATTGCAAATATTGGATTTCAGGTCCTCCAAAGATATGTCTGGTCTACCATCTTCAGCCTTCATAATAATCCGCCTCATCTCGTCTTCATATTTCACCTGAAAAATAATTACTATTAAATTAAACGAGGGCAAGATATAAAACATTGCCACAAGACCATCTAAGAAACACCAAATATTAAACCACGAAAAGCATCGAATCAGTCCCCCAAGCTAAGTTATCTAAACTAAAATCTTGAAATAATACGAATCTATTATCTGATTGCTCCCAGATGAGAGACTAAATCCCTTACCTTTATTACTCTCGACATGTACCCTGTCTTTCTGCTTCCCATTGGATCTGGCATTGAAAATTCATTAGAAACTTGCTAGAAACAAAACTTGTAGATGTACATGGACAACCCATGCTCAAGACCTTTTCTAATGAAATATGAATCTGTGTTTAATACAAATCTTATCAGCATAATTACTAGAGCAGCCAGAAAGATGTTTACACAGGTTAATTGACAAAAAACAGCAATACTGGCAACACTCAGAAACAAATAAATAGCTATAATAATACAAATAGAAATGTGGACTTCTGCAGGGTTACCTAGCTGAAACTTAGATGTGACTATTTTAATTAATAAGGTATACTGGTTCATTGCCAAGTTTCCACTTGTGGAATACTCTAACCCTGCATCTCTATGCCAGATTGGAAGGAGCTGCATGAGCATCTCAATAATATTCAGAGCAACTACAGATCAGGCCTCTCAACAATGCTCTATGCAGAGGACGCATAAAGCATAGTATGAGCAGGCTTCTCAACCACAACGTTGCAACAGCAATTCCAATGACAACGTATGCCTCATCCTATGCAAGAATATGACATGGTTTGACTGCAATGAAATGCAAAGACCCTGGTGAAGACGCATAAAACATAACACACTTCAGTTACATGCAGCAAATGTCAACACACAAGTCATACAACTGAATAATGTTGGGATATTCATCCTTCTAGTATTTGTGGAAGAAGCAACCATTCTTGATCCACTTGTTGGTTTAAACTTTAGACATTCATGTGCAAAGGAATGTGCATTTGCTGAAACATCATGGGTGGGTGGACCATTACAGTTGGGGAAATGGTCACCTTATCTCTACATCATACTTACAAGCACAAAGCTTTCCGTCTGACTAATATGCTGGTTGTCAACACAGCTTTCTGCAACATACTTACAAGCGCAAAGCTTACCACACCAGTAACATACTGGATAACAACACATCCTTTATACATCCATACATACACTGCCATCATCTTAGAGCAACATCACCTCTGTGGTTTTGCACCACTAGCAGGTCACTATCATTCTCACATGGGAAGCTTCATAGTTCTTCTCAGAGCTAGAGCATATGGGGTTTCTCAACTTCACTTCTATATGTAATGGATTAAGACTTGCACATGCAACACAATATTGATTTCAAGAACATTGGTATTGACTTGATAACATGTATAGTTTCTCTATAATCTGCTTTCATGCATAGGAAGCTGTCGCACATACCTTGAGGAGACAACAAGTGTATACAATCACCCCTTTTCTCAGTGCTTGAGTATAGGGATATCACCTACACCCCTTGGCATTCATTGCATGCACAACAAAGGCAGTGGCTCAATATGTCGCCCAGAAACAAGAAAACTAACATCAAAGGGCACCATTGCTCTTTAAGGGGTGATAAGGATCTAAGCACAAGGGGTGTCTCTTGAAGCCACTTTCTATTTGTGGTACTCTTAATAGTTCTTGGTGACATTCAAAGTGCTATGCACTAAATAGGCATCCGTAGATCAATAGACAATTGTAACATAAATTGGTAAATTTGAATGTTACTGATTGTCATTCATGGATAACCACAACAGTCTGACTAGCTCTCCTTGCTTGTTGGGATAGATTAGATAGCAATTTAATAGTTAATTCCTCTTCTCTCAAAATGATGTTCTTTTTGTTAGGAAAGTGTGATATCAAATTGCAATCCTAATGTATATGTTGATATCTCCAACTTTCATGAAACTAATACTTGGATGCCCATGAGGAGTTATGGGATATTATTTATTAATATTCTTGTGACTTGGACTACTAATTGTATGGAATTGAATAGGGAGGTTATCAATGATAATGGAAGTTATGGAGTGATTTGAATGCATTTATGGCACTTCTTTATTCCTAGACACTAGAGGAGTGAGTGTGTAGCATCTTTTTAATCCCTTCGGAGTTACTGTCTCCATTTTAAAAGTGCCATTTTTCGGAAGTGTGCCATTGATATGTAAGATGTCAAAGATGCTTTTGATTGGTTGCTATCTGTTATTGAAAGTTAGCATCGGTCAGATCTGGAAATCGATTGCTGCAAGCACCATCGTATTTCAGACCGATTGCATTCATCGTTATTTCTGGAAATCTTAACATTCGAATTTATGAATTGCGAATCATATTTGATATTCTAAATCGAAAGTTGATTGTTATTCGCTGTTAGTGTTATTCTAACGCATTGTTAATTGTATGATTAGTCCGCACTTTATAGAACACGTCCCATGAGTGGACGTGTCTCCACTCGTGGAGACACATCCTCTCATGAGACGTGACTCTTAGAGGACGTGTTTCCTAAACATACTTATAGCGAATCCTTCAAAGTTATGCAGTCATAGAAATTGAATAATGTTCTGCATTCAGCACATTAACTATCTTTAAATCTGGAAGTTGAAATTCTGTTTAGTTCTGAAACCGAAAATCTGTGTCTGAGTTTTGGTAGTTTTCTGAGACTGGAAATATTTTAGAACCCTTAATTTTCACCATTAGATTTGTTTACATTTACACTATCCATGATGTATTGAATAGTTGCTCATGGGGGGCATGGCATTTTGGCCTCTACTGTGGTTTCATGGTTGCCTATAAATTGTATGCACTAGATAGTTGTTTTATGGGTCTTTTGCAGGTGGATACTGTTATGCTGCCAGAATGTTGTCAGATTGAAGGGAAAAGTTGATGCATTGATGTAACACACTTTTATTGTAATTAATACAGACTTGTATTCCCCTTGATGGCGGAGCTTTTCCTAAAAGGGTTTCTCCACGTAAACCCAATGTTATGATTGTTTGCTGACAGTATTGTAGGGAGATGTGTCTCCCACCCCCTGGGATGCATCTCTAAGATTGGCTCATGTCTTCCATGACCAGAGATGTCCTGCTCACATCTCTGTGCACCTTCCAATTTAAAAATACTAAAGATGAATGAAAAATGTTAAAATATTTTTAAAACCCTAAGAAAATGTTTAGAAACATTTGCAGTCGTTGTTTCTTTCAGTACAGTCTTCATTCAATCTGTAATACAGAAGTGCTGTGAATCTGTAGAAACCAAAGTGATGGAGCAGAATAGTGAAGGAGCATTTGCATTATGCCACACTTGACGAATGACTGTAAATATGTATAACAACAATTCTATAAAAAAAAATGGTGGTCTGTTTGAAATCACCCATTTTATATCATAAAGTCTTTATAAAATTTTATTATTTTTTTCTGGTAAAAATGGTTATATACAATCATACATGGTCTGAGTCCTATTTCTCTTCAAACCTTGCAGTCACAACAGCACTCACAACAGGCCAATAGTGAGTAATGTAGCAACAACATTTAACACAGGGCAGTCCACAACGCCCACATTTGCGATAGCGACCACCACATCAAGGCACTAAACACCGGACTGTCAACAAAATGCTAAACACTCTCGCAGGACAAAGACGTCCATAAAATAACAGTGAAGCTTGAGAATTTTTATATTTTCTATTTTTTTACATTTGAGTGTTTCTTTTATTATTTTAAAAAAATAAAAAAATCCAAAAAAAAATTGAAAATACATTCTAATTAAAAAACCTTAAATCCTTTTCTATATGAATTTTAGGGCAAATTGAAAGATTTTTTTGGGTTTTCTTTACATTTGCTGGATTTCCAACATTTTGCTCGAAAATTAGTGAACCCTATGACATAAGCTATAAGTACTTTGGATGAATTGTTAAGGATCAAACCAGTTCTTCATATGAAGTTGAGAAGTGTCTGTTGAAAATGGGTCAGGAGCTACCTGAACTACATAAAGTTAATATCTCTTCCAACTAGTGAAATGCAAATTACGAACACTTAAATGGATGTGATAAAGCTCTAGTACAAGAGGTTCCAGTCACTATGGACCTAGTCATAGGCATAAGCAATGATGCTAACATCATCTATCATGTTAAAGCTCTTACAGATTAATCTTCACTATTATCAATATCAATCCACCCACTGAATTTGGACTGTCATCCCCTGGCTTACCATTTAATCTGGTCTCAAATGAATAAAGATCCTCATACACTGCATAAGAGATTTCAAACAATCTCTCCACTCAACTAGAAATATCTTCTCTGTCCTTTTGAGCAGATGAAGTATTCATATAGCTGGCTCTTATGGATTTATGCATTAAGGGGCAATTTAAAGACACATTATTGTTTTGCTGATAATATTTAAACTTAATTTTTTATATATTATTACAATCCCTGCATCCCCAAAATCCAGAATATCCTGCTGTCACCAAAACCCAGTCCAGGCATTTCGCTGTTCCCAAAACTCACACTAGTAATTGATCAGACTGAGCACTAAAACCTAAGCTAGGGTCCAACTATACCTATCATAAAACAAATCAGAGATAGCAGGCATTTTCAATGACCAAACCTAAAGTCAAACAGTTCTATAAATACACTACAATATAACAGTTCCATATCATTAAAGAATTTAAGCATCCATAATCAGTGACGTTAAAAGAAAAAAACTTTGCAAAAATAATTTCCTTCACTAGAGTCTTAATAATGGGATGAGCTTGAGTGGTAAATCATATTAGTCAGCTACCATCTCTACCCTTAAATAAATCCTGGATAAATTCAATGGAAGAAGATGATAACATCTAACCCAAAGGACGCCCCACAAAATGTTTTTCCCAAAAAACCATTACAAACCCTAACAGGGCATTGACAGACTTTAAGCCAAGTTGACGGGATAAGCAACATAATTCATACTACTGAACAAACACAACAATTAAATTGGAATGAAAATAAAACATCAATAAACCCTTCGGTTAGATAGAGAAATTTATCACGCAAATTTGCATTGTTCACACAACCCATGCAGTGCAATTACTAATACCACTGAAAACAGACAAAACAATGTAGTTGAGTTTAGTATGTCGTTCACTCACCAATTCGCCGCTTTTTGTCCAGAGATACAATGGTTCGATCTTCTCTGTTCTCCCCGAAACCATGTTCCTTTATGTAATGTTATTAAATGTGGAAGCTTACAGGAAGATTCATGGCAGCAGGCGTATGAAAAAGTGAGGAGCATTATTCCTCCTCTAAAAGACCAGATACTGTGCAAAAGTGTTTTCTTTATGACACACCGTATTAAGTGATAGTTCAAGAATTCATACTCGCAATTGTTAAGCATTTTAAACATCGGCATAAACATAATTGTTGTCTATAAACAAAAAGTAAAATGGGATATTAAATAAGGGTAGTTATAGGCTATAGGCAAGGAGTATAGGAGAGGACCCAGTAGTTGTGCACCCTAACTTCGTGCTTCTCAAAATTCTACTTGGAAATTTCAAATCACTCCAATTTTTTTACAGCAGCTTACTTGGCAAGTCCCCTGCGCAAAACTTTCGTTTCAGGGCCACATCAACATGCTTTTTGTCAAGGTGTCCAAAAAGGCCCAAAACAAACATGTTACCAATACTTGTGCATTCACATCATGGGTAGTTGAGCACTGATGTGGCATCACATGATTGGTTGCTTTTTAGATCAAAGGAATACATTTTGTTTAAGTTAAGGTAGTCATGTCACAATTATTGGGCATTATATTAACAACTACTATCTCAACTATTGAAACACGCTCAACTATTGGGTCCTTGAACTTCACTAGATGGAGGACATTGTCATTGGGTCGTTGAGAAAGGTATTTTCAAGGGGCAATTATAAGGTAGTGCTTTAGAGTTAATGGTTATAGGATATTTATTTGTAATTATATTTATTGAAAGAACAATAGTGTCTTAATATGTGCACCTATTTTTAGTTATCTAAGTAGATGTAAGTTGGTGGAGAGGAAGAAATATTTATAGATTGATATAATGATACAATTTATAAAACTATAAGAAGCAAGTTGTTCATAAGAGGACAATAAATCAAATGCAAATATCTATGAACTCCAAGTAATAATCCTAGAAGGACTAACAAGTATGAGATATCATCATGATAAGTGAACTAAGAAAAAGTATAATCATCATACATCCATGTCACAATAATGTAGACATTTAAATTTTGCTAAGGATATTCTAACACCAAACAAACATATATTAATCTATAAGTACCCATTTAATTAAAATCATTAATCAGTTGATCCACTTAACCAAATTAAATTAACTAAATAATTTTTATTTTATTTTATTTAATGTAAATAGTTTATATTATATTGATTTCAAAATTTGCAGTACAATGTCTGTTGTGGGAAGATAATTCATGACATCCATTCTCCCTATCCTATCAAAACAAACAGTGTTAGGACTGACCCAAGACACTACCAAAGCCCTTTACATACATCCCTACCCATTTGACATAATTCATGGCTGAAGCCCAACAAACACAGATCCATCATTACAATGCATAGATCTGAGTCGATGATGTGCCATCTACCCCAAGATTTGCCAATTTGTCTACCACACCATTTGCCTCTCCATGCCTCACTAAGAAAGCTAACAACCCCTTGATAAGGCAATAGGCCTCATCCAACAAAGCATGTAACTACCAATCCACCATATTTTTTGTTTTCAGCACCTGGATAACGACCATCATATCACCCTCTATCTCAATCTTCCGCAGTCTCAACTCCCTACACAACTTTAGGTCCTCTACCAATGCTCTTAGTTCTGCCACTAAATTAGAGCTCACTGCCAAAGCCTTTGAAATTTTTGCTACTATGTTTCCTTTCTCATCTCTAGTGCAACACCAAGCCTTAGAGCTCTCAAATTCCCCCTGGAAGCCCCATCAAAATTTAATTTGTACCACCCCATCATTGGGGGCTCCCACTCTACTCTATCTCACTTCACTTTCTTCTTGCTTGTCTCATTTTCACCCAACTTTGGAAGAGCCAGGCCATACTACATCCTATTCATCTGGCTATCCCAATTAGAGAACACCACACTTTCTAAATTTTTCTAAGTCACCCTACCATTCACCACTTCTACAATTGCAACTTCCAGTCTATTTACAAAGGCAAGAAACTCCCTCTCTTGATTCAAAAAAACTCTTCTTTTCCTCTCTTTCCATAGCTCCTAGACAATCAATGAGGGACTGGTTATCCATAGCTCGTTGTATGTTGACCACTGCTTCAGCATCGACCAGGAATCAAACAATGACCGGATGTCATTTGGCAGTGCTCCACTCCATCCCAATTAGACACAGAGCCATTTCCAACAGGCCTATGCAAATGGACACCCCACCAACAAATGATTAATATCCTCTTTGGTCTTTCTACAAAGAACACACCAAGATGGCCCCATAAAGCCCATCTTCCTGAATTTATCTACAGTTAGTACCCTGTGTTGTAAGGTGACCCAAGCATATGTGCCCACCTTTGGCAAACACATGCTATCACAACATAAGTTCAGTGGAAGCATAGAGATTTCCTCATTCATGAACTCTCTTTTGTAACCTTCCTTTGAGCTATATTGTCCAAAGGCCGCCCCCGCCCATACCAATCTATCACTACTTGCCTTGATTGTGATTACTCTTTTCCCCACTTCCCTTCTTAGACAGGCCGTCATATCCATGGATATGGGCCCAAATTCAAAGGCTCTCCATTCATAAACTAGGGTGCCATCAACCCATCTCTCCTCCACACAGTCATGCACATGATAGCCCCACTCCCTTTGCAACACAATCCTAGCATCTATCAAGTCAATATTGTCCACTAGCCTTGGAATACCCCCCACAAGTCCTCCCAGAATAGGGTCATCCGTCTGCCATGTACATCCCATGTCAGATGCCCTTGTATTAGCAAGAGGAATGCCTTCATAAAATTCCACTCTTGACCTGTTTGGGAGCCCCTCAGCCATTAAAATGTTGCTCGCATCACCATTCACTAAATACTTACTCCATAGTATCCTTGCCCACTTTGCCTCACTGTATATACATGTTCCAGATTGGCTTCTCCCCCAGAGCTATGTTCTACTTTAATAGATCTCTAATCCCCACACCACCATTTGCTTTTGATTTACAGACCTTCTCCTAGGTGATTAGGGGATATTTCTTCTTTTCCAATGTGCCTTGCCAAAAAAAGTGTCTCATGTTGCAATTCAATTGCGCAACCTTATAGGTTGGAAAATCCAAACATTTTAAAAATATTATTACCATAGCCAAAATAGTATGGATTATTTCTCTGGATTTTGACCCACTAAGTAGTATTTATAATCATGATAAAGGAAATTTGTAGGGTTATTATGTAAGTTAGTTAAATAGAATATTGTATTATGGTTGTGTCAAATGTTATTATTTTAAGGAAATTTTATCCTTGTGTTGGAATTATTGGAGAAATTCTCACGTTGCTTCATTTTACCCTTGTTTGTGGGTTTTCATTCTTTTGGCTTCCAGAGGCTTGAGATGATCGATAATTGATGTTCTCTCTCTTTATGTGCCCTTGATGTGGCAAGTGCTTTGGTTTCATGATTTTAAAAGGGTTGTACGAGAATTGTTGAGACTTGGATATTGTATTTATAGCGAGATGGGTAATGCCTCGCATGCTTTTATGATGTGATTCTTTGTTCTAATTATGATGGTACAATCCTTAACTGTTCTTGGTTCCTTGGTTGTTATGTTGTTGGGTCTCTAGGGAGAGTGGCTCCTCGTGGGGGCCGGCGCCCCGCGTAAGGGGAAGAGCACAGGAGAACCCACGAGTGAGTTGGTAATCAAGTGAAAACCTAATAATTAACTTAGGAGGGTTGGGTAGTAATATCATTACAAGATTAAAAAAAAAAAAAATGGATGCCTCGTCTTCATTAGTGCTTCCGCAGACTAATGGAAGGCTGAGAGGGCCGTGGTTGGCAAGGTCGTGATCTCGTCTTCACGAGAGGTCTACGGCTCCGCATGAGCTACCCTATGGTGCCGGCGCCTCCAATTGGGAGGAAGAGCACAGGAGATCCATAGATGGGGACCGGCGCCTCAGTTTGGGAGGAAGGGCCAGGAGAACCCATGTGGGCTATGCGATGACACTCTCCCCTAGTTGCCCATGTGTTTTACTTTATTGTGTTCCTCTAGAAGTAGGTTGTGGGAGTTGGTATAGATTGTTGATTTTTGGATTTATCTTGATTAATGATCTTGCCTTGATACATCTTTGGTGTACTTTGAGGATTTGTATGATCTCATTGACTTATGACCTTGTCCTCTTTTGATACTGTGATATATTGTAAATTGGAAATGTATTATGTTTATCAATTTAGTTTGATTTGGAAGTGTTTCTTGATCATTCTTTGGTTACTTGTTTATAGGTCATTGCTTTGATTTATGTGTTGGGATTTGTGACTTTAAGATATTATATTGATTCTTGTAATCCTTGAGTTTTATGATACTTTTGTATGTCGTTGAGTCCCGTGGTTCCGTGTTTGGATGTCCTTGGTTGAGGACTCTTTCTTGTTAGCTCCTAGCACGGGGGGTGGACTTTCGAGTCCACGTGGTCGGGTGGAACGTGCTATGCACCCCATTGGGTCCCCAGCCAAGGATTGAACTATACAGATATGTGCCTCTTGTGGACTCCAGGATTGTACCTGAGTCAGAGCTGATCTTGTTACTTTGTATTAACCTCTTCAGTTGTATTAATCTATCTTATTGTACCATATTGTTCCTGTATATGTTGAGGAACACATATGTATCACTGTATCTCTTATACGATATAAGTTTCATCATCTTTGTAATGATTGTAACCCTTGACCTTAATTTATGATCTTTGATGGATGTTTTTCATTCATGAAATGTATATAAATACTTGGTACTTTTATGTGTTAACGTATCATAGTATGTAATTCTAATGGTGTTGTATCTGTGGAAATATACTCCACAATTGGCGTATTGAACTATTAATAAAATGTTATATGTATCTTTTTCATCTCTCTTGATCAGGGATGGTTGGATGTTATCTTTATGTAATATTGATTCGTTCGTTATAGTTATGGTATTAGTTTTAGGACTTCGTGATGCCATCTCATGTACCCCAAAGGATGTATTGGTCATTGTGAAATTTTCTAATTGCTTTATATGCAATATATGTTCATGTTTATCTTATGAATTGTTCTTCTTTCAAAAAATAAAATAAAAAATAAAAAATTGTGGTAATTTGTTGTTTCTGTTGTCCTTTGGGGTTTGCACGGAGGGGCGTTACACCCATCCCCTCCAAAATGAACAAAAAAATGCTAAAAATAGAGTTTCCCCCAAATTATTCACAAATTGAAATTCAAATTAAATTTCAATTTTCAAATTCAAAAAAAACAAATATCTTTTACCAAAAAAGTCAACTATTTCCAAAAATATCTTTTCTACCCCAAAGTCATTGCATTGAAAATATTTGGAATTTTAAATAAATTAAACAATTTTCAATTTTCTAAATAGAATTCAACATATTTTAAAACCTTCTTTTCACACAAACTAATTTAAATCTTTTAACACTTTTAATTCAAGGAATAACTTAATCAATTCCACAATTAATTTAATTCATCAATAAAATAAATCTAATCCTTATTTTATTAACTAAATTAAATTAATTAAAAAAAAGTAACATTCATAGCATTATAACCAAATATATTTAAGCCACAAATTAACAACACAAGCCATTTAACTTGAATTTAATTAAAGACCAAGGTGACCTGGGCAACATGAAACAACCAAACCCAACTACAACCCGACGACACAATGTGACTAGGGTAACGAATTGACACAAAAAACCTAGCTACTATCTCCCAATCAATTTATGTTGGAAAATGGACATGCTCAGACCTGTGGAACCAGGTGGAGTCAATGTCCTATACCTGCATCCTGCACACCATACGAGTGTCGAAACATATATATATATTAAAACACATTGTGAAGAGGAAATCATGGAATCACAGGGCACTCACATGCGAGTGATGTTATCCCATCCCCTTCACCAATAGAGTAATACTGACTGATGAAGCTAACATCATTAACATAATCAAAACATAAAGCATCATTAATTCACGTGTTAACATAATCAAAGCATAACATAGAAAAACATTGCCTGATCAACAGAGCACAAAAAGGAGGGGTGTTACATTTAGTTAGATTAGATTATATTTTGAAAGGTACCTTATTATGGGAGTTATACCCAATCCCTTCATTATACCTTCTTGTGATAGATAGGAGCTCAATTATTCCTTTCCCTTGGAAACATAGGCCTTTACCTTGATAACCCATGTTCTTAATTATTTGAAGGCCTTTAGGATAGCTTTTCATAGGTAGAATGGGTACATGATCCTCTTCATTCTTATATAACAATGTTGAGACATCATCTTCAATGTTTTATTTTCCCAATTCACCCCAATCCAAAATTGTGGTAGATTTGAATCTGATAGCAACAATTGATATATATTGCATAGGTTTAGGTATACCATATTTTTTAGGTGAAAGAGTGAGTTGAATCACAAATAAATATTGTTTTATATTGTATTCTCTCAATAATTTATCATTAACTTGAAAATTGATCTTGGGAGAATGGGTCTATGGATCTAAAAGTGAGGATAAGGTTGATTGATGTATGTAAGATGATGATGATGAGGTTACTTTATTGTTAGGCACTTGTATAGGTTTATGATATTTTTCTTCCAAGTTTTTTTAATACTCAAAAGGGAGAGGATCCCTAGGAATATTGACTTTGGAACCCTTATAGGAAAATTATATGCATTAATGATATGTAAAGGTAATGGCTTGCAAGGCATGTATCCATGGCTAACCAAGAAGTATGTTATATGGGAGATAAAGGTTCAAGACTTGAAAAATAGTATCCACTATAGCAAGATCAACTTGAGCTAGGAACTTTATCATTCCTTGAGATTCACACTCAACAT
Source organism: Sequoia sempervirens (assembly GCA_007258455.2). Classification (NCBI taxonomy): domain Eukaryota; kingdom Viridiplantae; phylum Streptophyta; class Pinopsida; order Cupressales; family Cupressaceae; genus Sequoia; species Sequoia sempervirens. Next base: position 341,715,895 of record VDFB02058242.1, on the reverse strand, counting down.
CATCATAATATTTTATGGTGATTTTATTTTGAGAATCAATGACACCATTAGAGTATCCTACTTGTTTTACTAGTTGCATGGAAAAAAAATTAAGTTTTCTTCACCATCTATCATGAATCTTAACTTTGTTCCTATGAATCAATACCTTAAGGTACAAACCCTAATTATTGGATAGATCATCGAGAGAATGGTCTTTTCAGTAAACACCAAATAATAAGGAGCTGAAATATGTCCCACCATGGCTTGAAATTGAGCATATATATGTATTTTGGTATGGAAGACTCTTAATGGGCCTTGTATAGAATTTCCTTATGTGCAAGAGATAATTTTAAAATATCTAGAATTGATATTTGTGTTGTATTTTCTTTGGATGATCTAGGAGGTTATAATAAAAGTTTGATGATGGTGCAGATTGATCCCCTTGAAGGGTTGGTTTACCTTTATGTGTAGTTACTGAATATTTGAGATTTTTATTTAAATTTATGATAGATACATAAGGAAATAAATCCCATAGATGATATTTGGTGTAATCATAAGATGTGACTATATACTTTTCTCTTTTAGGATTATTGTTTCTATTTGAGGACTAACCTTTTCTATGATCAGGAATAGGATTCTTGAATATCTTGATATCATCATTATTTCAAGGTTGATTGTATACACTAACATCACCTTGATCTAAAGATATTATTTAAGATTTTTCAATATGTAAAAATCATAGGTCTTATGTCCTTTAATCCTATGGTACTCACAAAATTAATTCTCCTTATATCATGGAGGTTTGATAGATGGATCTTCATTTATTACTTCTTGTGACGTCATAAGTTTAGCTAGAACTAATTTTTTCAATGTAGATTCAATATATTCCCCTAAAAGAGTATAATGACTTTTAGGATCATTTTTTTTCCTTGGTTTCCTTCTACCACCTATACTACTTTGAGGATTATTTGTTGCCAATTGTAGGGTAGGTTGAATATTTTTTAAAAAATTGCATCTACCATTCCATCATTGAAAATGTTCTTGTTTTTGGTCTAAAAACTTGGTTTGTCTTTAGACGTTGAAGGGTTAACCTTATTATCTTTACAAAATTTAACAAGATCGTTATCAATGAGATATTTTCCAATGTTAATTCCCCTTTCAATGACTTTTGCAAATGTATTACCACATTAAATTTGAAGGTGAAAAACCAATTCATTATTTATATTTTAAATAAATATGGGGAAAAGTTGTTTTCCAAGTATAGGATTAGGAATCTTTCTTACCAAAGTTCTACATCTTTGTAATAAGGAAACAAAGGATTCTCCCTCAATTTTTTTTGCAATATTAATATCACTTAAGGAGGTTTCATATTCCATGTTGTATGAAAAGTTCTCAATGAATTTTTCTACCAACTCATAAAAGGTCTTGATACCATAGACTAATTGTCAAAACCATTCAATACATTGGCCTTCTAGGCTTCTAGGAAAGAGGTACATTGGATATGTATCATTGTAGGATACCTCAAGACAAGCTATGTAAAATTATCTTATATTTTCTCTTGGACCCCCTCTTCCATTGTATTTATTAAGTCTACGCATTTCAAAATCTTGAGGGAAAGGGATCATGTGCAAAGATCTATCAAAAGGATAGGGGCATACTTCTTCCAATGTATAATCCTTCTTAGTGCTAGTGTTTATCATTTCCATGTTTTCTAAATTTTGTTGTAGATCTTGAATTTATTGAGACAATTAATTCATGGATGTTGATGGAGCATCACTTATGTAAATATAATGTTGCTATTGTGGATATTTATTTAGAGGAATTTGATGTTGTTGATGTTGAGTTTATGGAATGTAATATTTTTGTGGTTGACTTGGTTGAATTTGTTGGCATAACAAGGACAAACAACTGAGAGGGGGGGCAGGGGGGTGAATCGGTTGTAACAAATTATTAAACTTTTCAAACTTAGCTTAACTTAATCTCATATATGATGAAAGAATAATAAACCATTAACAATCAACACATCAGAAGCACAAAAAACACCAAGATATTTTTACATGGAAACCCTGTTAGGAGAAAACCCACGGTGGATGTTAGTCTACAATATTATACCCTATTAAAAGTATAAAGAATAATAATGGGAATGCACATGCATTCAGGCACACTGCCTAAAAATCACTACTCAAATACAAGAGGGATCATTACCCAAGAATATAAAGTGATTCAGATTAGATCCATAGGGTATGAACTAAGAAAATAGCTTCTGAAAAAGCTTGATTACAATTCCAGTTAAGCACAAAAATACTTCTTCACACTTTGCTCAAACTTCTTAACACTCTACTCTGCAATTGAATGAATAGATCACTATTTTCTCACTTGCACTTTCTTTGGCTCTTCCTAACTTCACCCTCACTAACTTCACACAAAAAACCACTCTTATATATCTGCAACCTGGATTTACATGAACAACTTCGTTGGCCAAAATATAAAGCATATTTACAATGTTGGCCCAAATTTACAAATAAATTTTCAATGTGAATCAAACTTCATCAGCTAATATTATGATGCAACCCAAAACAATATCCTCGAGTGTTCCAAACATTCAAATTTAAATCTCCAAGGATCCACAACACATTACAACCATCATGTTAGCCAAGAACATGAAAACCTGAACACACATGAGAAAAATATTTGACCAGGAGCACACCGATCAATGCAGACATACAAAAAGGATAGAGAATGATCTAGAAGCATCCACAAGAAACAATAACTAACAAAGAGGCATGTACAACAACTAATATTATCAAAATTACATAAACTTCAATCTAGAGTACTAACAGAAACCATAGAACAACTGTCAGAACACAGTTGTCCATAACACGATAAAATCTTCACACAAACCTTTGAAACTTCTATTGGATAGAATAGATACTCTCATAAATACACCCTTTAGTCCACAACAAATAATCTTTAACGTACTGAGAAAAAAACCTTCATGACCTTCACTGTTTCACTAGCAACTTGCAACATTTTCTTTAACAATTTTCTTAATATCCTTGACATATACAAATTTCAATACAATAGTGCTAATAGTGTTCAAATCAATGACAACCACATATCAGCAATACAACAACAAAATTCAACAATCTCCCCCTTTGGCATTGATGGCAATACATTATGTGAAAAATACCATCAACACAACTACACTTACTCCCCCTTAGATTGTGACTATTTTCCTCAATTTATTTTCTCTCTAAAAAGATTTTTCACATTTCTCTTCTCCCCCTTTTACATCAATTGAAAATATAAGCATTAACTTCCCACATACAAGCTCTAAACCACATAATTGCACATTTGACTACTCCCCCTAAGTAGCAGCCATGTAAACATCAATCTGGATCAGAATATAGCTTTGAAGCATATGGATTGATGCAAGTAAATGCATATTTAGTTCATATTAGGAGGGGTAATCACCCCTAGCATCCCTTTGAGATACTCAAAAGTATCCTTTGGCAATTGCTTGGTGAAAAATTTTGTGACCTATTCTTTGGTAGGCACATACTCTAGTCTAACTTCTTTCTCACTCACTTTCTCCCTCAAGAAGTGAAACTTGATTGATATATGCTTGGTCTTAGAGTGTAGCACAAAACTCTTTGATATGTTAATTTCACTTGAGTTTTCATAGTATATGGAAATAGGCTCATCATATACTACTCTGATATCTTTTAGTATCTGTTTCATTGACATTACTAGAGTATAGTTATTTGCAGTAGCAATGTACTCTGCCTCAGCAATAGATAGAGAAATGAAATTCTACTTTTTACTCATCCAAGACACCAGCTTCTTCCCTAGTAAGAAAGCACCACTACTAGTACTTTTATTTTCATCTACATCTCCTACCCAATCCACATTAGTATATGCACTCAAAGTAATATCATCATCCTTAGGGTACCAAAGCCCAAAATCAGTTGTTCCTTTTAGATACCTAAAAATTCTCTTTACAACAGTCACATGAGATTCTTTTGGATCAGCCTAAAATCTAGCAACCATACATACAACATTCATAATGTCTATTCTGGTCTGAGTTAAGTAGAGCAATCCACCAATCATTGACTTGTATCTTGTTTGATTTTCCTTAGGAGAATCATCATTCTGTGTTAACTTGCATCTGGTTACCATGGGAGTACCAACATGCTTTGAGTCTTCCATGCCAAAAATTTTCAGTGGCTCTTTCACATATTTAGACTGAGATATTAAAATTACATTGTCTAATTGAGTAACTTGCAATCCTAGAAAGAACTTCATCTCACCAATCATACTCATTTCAAATTCACTTTTCATTTCATTAGCAAACTTCATACATAGATTATCATCTCCTCCAAAAATAATGTCATCAACAAAGACTTCAATAATCAACTCTTTTTCATGATCCAATTTGAAATACAAGTTATTTTCAGCAACACCTTTATTGAATCCAACCTTCAATAAGGATTTATCTGGTCTAGCATACCAGGCTCTAGGAGCTTGCTTGAGTCCATATAGAGATTTCTTCAATTGAAAAACCATGTCTTCCTTGTCAATCAGTTGAAATCCATCTAGTTGTTCAACATATACCTCTTCTTCTAATTCACCATTTAGAAAAGTTGACTTCACATCCATTTGATAGAATTTATAGTTCTTATATGTAGCATAAGCAAGAAATAATCTTACAACTTCAATTCTAGCAATAGGGGAAAAGGTTTCTTTAAAATCAATAACTTCCATTTGTGAATACCCTTTACATACCAATCTTACTTTATTTTGAACTACTTCACCTTGTTCATTTAGCTTATTC
>VDFB02058242.1:341607460-341710982 GCA_007258455.2 Sequoia sempervirens | reverse complement strand
TATATATATATGAAATTTGATTCTAGATAAGAATTGTTATATAGTGCATGTATTACTTGAAAATTTGATAAAATATAAATATATAGATATGTATATAAATGCATATAATTATGAAAATGAACATAACATGATCTCATAATTGACTGCATATATAATCATCATATTAAAGTCAACTGATATAAATAAACACACATATATGATAATAACATATTCAAAATAAAACTAGAGATCTAGATAGTCCATAAAATTTATATGTCAAGTCCAACACATATATTGAAATGAAACTAGAGGTTTGTAGTCCATAAAATATAAAACTATCTAACTCTCAGGCTGATCGGTCAAATCAAGTCTCCTCTTTGTTCCACATTGACTAGATGTACCTGCATCATGCTATAAAAGAGTTCAAGAAACTCGAAATTAGATTTAAATTTATTTAGAAATTTTGATATAATTAAACATATTTAAAATTGAAAATATAAACTTTTAGATAAAAAAAACTAATTAAATATCGACTAAATATATTAAAAATGATTTCTAGTATGCATAAATTACCATATGGTCATGTGAATCAACTGGAACATTTTCTTCAACAGGTAACATAGCGATACATTGAAGATGCAAATGCGTCCACTATATCTGCATATTCATATAAAGCAAACAATATGTGAAAACTGAATATATATATATAATGTTAAGTAAAAATTGTATAGAAATTTAAGTAAAAGTTTACAACCTCTAATGATATGACCTCATGATCACACTTTGAGATTTCCATGAATAGATAATAATGATATCTCAGGGTGCAGCCCTCATGGTTGTCTCATCAAATCCCTACATATGAGTAACAACTTGAGTTCATATAAGATCATTTCACACGTAATAATGTAAATGAAAAAATTAAATTAGATCTATGATGTGTATTTAATTTAAAACTGTCAAACTTTTAGCTTAGCACACAGTAAGTGAGTAATACCGGGGCTCACCGCTTGTAACTTGTGGCTAGTCAATACCAGATAGTATGACTGCATCTAGATATAATATATCAATTCACACATGTTAACAGAATTCAAATTAAATTATATATATATATATCCACACAAATTATTTAATATATTTTGGTTCAAGTACCTGTCGAAAAGGTGAGCCCTAATCTACAGCACTCGACATATACACACGATGATGATATTGAGTTCCGGACATCACGTCATCATGCGTCTATACACCAAACACAAAATTATTGAATTAATATTATATTATATATATAGTTTGATGTTATTATTTACATGAATTTTTTACATTTCAAACTTGAATTAAATTTAAGTTCAAAAGATGAACATACCTGTGTGGGACGATCCTCAGAATATAGTAAATTTAGGTATGATCCCGCCCCAGATGCATGTGCCTCACCTGAAGTGGATGTCTGAGTATCCCTATAGCCCGAGCCTCCATGCTCTGTATTGGCCACTTCAGTGGCCGCGTGTGTAGTCTGCTGAGTGAGATGTCTTGAAAGTGAACTCAATGCTCCTAGTGTAGATAACATGGTTTACTGCTGAAATGCAGCGGGAATACCAGGAGAAGGAGGAGGAAAAAGAGGTGCAACTGGAGCACGTCACTGAGGATCGACACGTGCTCCTAGTCTATGTTGGGGCATGCCATGCCCAGCTCCCTGAAATGGCCTCATATCAAAATAGTTGGGTTTTTTAGCCAACTCAAACTCAGCCCATAACTTTCTCAAAAAATATAAGGGCATCTCACTATTGCCATGTGGTGGAGGATCAAACACCATCCACCATCTCTCCCAAAAATTTGCAGCTATCTGTGGGTGCCTACACCATAAAATTGAAATTCTTTTTTTTGTGGGTGGTATTGGTTCGTTTGTTTGGGGGTTCACAAAATATTGGCACATAGCTTGTTTAGTGATTTTTAGGTCATTGATTTCTTTATATGACAGCCCATCTGCATAGAATTGTCTCCTCTCTTCTCTCCATTGATGGAACCTATCTAGGTCCGCATCGATAGATCGAACAGAATCGACAATAGTTTGCATCGTAGATGCAAACTGTGCGAGATGTGGAGGGATTCTAGTCTCATTTTTTATGAGATCTATGTTTCCTTGAATGACAACTAAGTTGGCTCGAATATTCTCTCTTAGTTGATTTTGGTCAAATGGAGGAGGGGGTGGGGGGTTAGGTGGTGGAGAATGTGGAGGTGAGTTAGGCATATCCTCATGTGGTGGGGTGGAATGTGCACCAGGATCTATAGGGATTTTTGGATTAGGCATGAAATCCTCTAAAGTGAAAAGTGGATCCATCCGAGAAATGATATGGCAACTGCATGTTAAACAATTAAAAAATATATATCAACAAACTAATTAAATAATGCACACAATTTGAAAGTTATTTAAAAATCACATTGAACATGCACAAATTCAAAATATATTCCATTTGAAGACCATTCAATTTATAACATTAAAAAATCATAGCATTAAAAATTCATATTATAAATGAGAGTTGAATAGAAACCGATAGTCACTTAAGAACTATAAATGAGATTTGAATAAAAACAGAAGGTTAGTAGAACAAGTGATGAAAAATATTGAAAATCATTGAAGACCTCTCTTGCACCTTCTAAATGTAAAGAGGCAGATTTTATTGCATATTTTTCCTTTATGGGGTTGAGGGTGAAGTAAGTCTCTAATTTCTCCAACTGGGCCTGAGAAAAATCTTGTCACTACAATCAAACTTAGGTGCATAAAGTTTTTTAGCTTACTTTTTATCTCCCTATTCTTCACTTTCTATATTCCTTGCTCATTTCTTCTAGATGGAACTTCTTACCATATTGAAACATTTTTCAAAAGATAAGGCTTCTCTCATATATTTTCATCGATTCAAATATTTTTCTATTAATCTATATTGTTTCTCCTTAATAGATTATTCCTGAGGGATGAGGGGAATGGTTTCAAATTCTTCTTCATCTTCCTATAAAACATGGGGTTTTAGGAATTCAAAAGGGTTTCACATGTTGCTCTACTATTTTTTTTTGTTGATTTTTCCCTCCTTTTGGGATTTTTTATGATTAAATATTCAACCAACTTCCTAGAATTAGCCCATTTGACTCCTTTAGCCTTGATTTAGAATTTGAAAATTCTTTTAGAAGAATTCCTCTTTTTCTCCTTACCCTTTTTTCAATAAAATTTTATGATATCCTAAAATATTTCTTATTTTTTATTGGACTTACGAAAATAAAATAGGGAAATGACTATAATATTTAAGTATGTTATGAGTGCCCTAGTTATGGGGCCACTAGTGTTATATAATAAAGAATGTAATTTTAAAGTGGCATTGATAAAAAGGTTTGTACATGTAGGTTTATTTTGGAACTTGTAAAAAGGAAAGAAATTAAAAGATAGCTATTTAATTAAATCCTAAGATTGAGAATGGTATTCTTGTTTATCCATTAATTTTACTTGAATAGATTGGACACCATATTTTCCTATCACTAGAGATTAGAGGAGGGATCCCCATTTATTTCCATATATAGTTAATGGATGAAAATTCATAAATCAATCATGAGAAATTCCATATAGGGATAGTAATTAAGATACATTGAATTATTATCCAAGTGACTCCTACAATACCTATTTTTTATAATTTTTAAGTGTCTCTCTTGGAACCTATGGTTTGTAATTCTAGGGTGGCTCCTATAGCACCATTGGTTATAGATTTATCATATTTCTTGATAATTATATTGTTATTTTTGTTCCTAAAATTATAGTAAACTAAGTTGAATATAAGTAGAATTTATATTGTAATAAGAGGAGTAATCAATTACTACTTGATTGATGTGTTGACTATTCATTTTGTAAGAGTTTATAATTCATTGAACTACATATTTTTTAAGTATATTACCTATTGTAGTAGATCTAATTTGAATTAAGATTCATTTATTGGTGGCTTTTTTAGTTAAATAAATGAAAATAAGCACTATCCCTAATTAGGGATATTATAGTGGTATCAAGGCCATGGTCTTTCCATATTATATGGAAAAATATCAAAGATTTACTTTTTCTAGTTGATAGAAAGAATTTAAAGGAAGATGTTATGGATTGTCTAGTTACTAATGATGTAATTGGATAGGCTAATAGAATATCAAAATGACACACAAGAACTATTTATTAAAATACAAAGGAATATAAAAGAGTTGAGAGAGAAAGAACCAAGACCAAAAAATAAAAATATTGTTATAGGGGAAATCAAGGAGTGAGATTCAAAAGATTCATTCATGAAGGATGGAGATAAGTCAAAATTAGATTTATATGAAACCCAAGATAACTTTATTAAAGAAAAAATTAAATTATAAACCAAGGATTACCAAGAGGAATACATTACTAGATTTATTAATACCATGGATCTAAATCCATCCTAAGACAAATCTTTCAAGACAACAAGAGAATAATTCCCATATCTTGCAAGAAATGAAGATGAATTAAAAAAATAAATTTTGAGGAAAATTTTCTTCTCATGCAACATATGCGAAGATAGGAAAAATTCATATCATGGAGGTAATGTTAGATAAATATTTTTAAAATTATATATACACTAGAGAAAAATTATAAGATAGGGATAAAGAAGAATCTATAGAGCATAATCCAAAAGAAGAAGAAAGACCCAAACCAAAGTTACCAAAAATTGAGAAGTAACACATAAGTAAGCAAGGAAAAAAGAATATTCCATACAATTTGAATGTGAAGGATCCTTGATAGAAAAAACTATGTTAATAACTTCTAAATAAATTGCATTAATGAAGTTAAGGAGAAACATGCATTATAGATTGAATGTAAATGTTTATAATTGAAAATAATCTTATGAAGTTTGAGCCTCTACACCATAAAATAGAATTTTAGAATCACCATATTGATAGGCAAATAACTGAAGGAAATGATTTCTACTCTAACACTTAAGTTCTTACTCAAAATGATGATTGTATTGAAGTAAATTTCTTAGTTAAAGAAGGTAAGTTCTTTGGCTACTCCTATTATTTAATCTCAAATAAGAGTAAAAACATTTATGGTAGTTATCTCATTCTTATCATCATGGAAAGTCTAAGAAGATGAAAATAATGAAAGACATATAAATTACAAATCCAAAAGAAAGCATGCATAAGGGTTTAGGATTTGACTAATAATTTTTTCTAAGAAAATATAGTAATGATAAATAACCTTATTCAAGAATATTTACGTAGTATGGTATGGGATTCAAGAAATATTGTCATATGTGAAGATTCAAACTTTTAATAATTTTAATATCATTTTTTTTTGGTAAGTTCATCAACCTAGACACTTGGCTAAGAGGAAGATCTAAATTGATTAACTAAGTATAGGTGATGTATATTAATGTATAAATATACATGTGTGTGTATTGCATATACTTGTGTCTATTTATATATGTATGTATGTATGTATGTATGCATGTATGTATATTAGTGTACCTAATTATTGAATTTTTTTACTCTTAGCCCATTCAAATGCCTTTGAAAGTTTACTGAATAGTCATATTTGTAAGGGTTTCTCTAAAATTGTATTAGGGTTTCTTTAAAATTGTATTAGGGTTTCTAGTTTTAGCTCACCTAAGGGGAGAGAGGTTTCTAGTTTTACGTTTTAGGGTTTAGATTTCTAAGTTATGTCCAATTTAGGTTTAGATTTTATGGTTTTCAATTTACAATTTAATGTTATTTATTTTTTAAATGCAATTTAAAACTATTAAAAATTGAAATAAAGCACATTAAAGAAAAATAAATAAATACTAATTAAAAAACAAAAAAATAAGATACAAAGCAAAAAAGGGCAGAATTCAACCAACCTGGAGATCTCAGAGGTCAGGTGTGTTGACGAGAGGAGGTGGCAGTCGAAACACGCTCAAAGCAACAGCGTACAAATACGTACGCGCTCTTGATTGTCTTCTCCCAATCCGCCAAAAATAGTGGATAAAATGAAAAGCCAGCAGTTTATTTAAAAAAATAAATACTTTTCAAAAACGCGTACGCGTTTTGAAACTAGTATGCGTTGTTAAACGCGTATGCATTTTGAAACTCGTATGCGTTGTTAAACGCGTACGCATTTTAGGTTCGTGTACTTGTAGCTGAGCACGTACACATTCGGATTTCGGTTCGGGTACCCGTTCCATAACGCGTTTGCATTTTTAAAAAACGCGTACACGTTGTATGCGAAATTTTTTTTGTTGCCTGAAATTTCCCCTCTTCGTGTACTCAACTTCTTGCTTTTACCCTTCTTTTGTCACACATTTCCCCTCTTCGTGTACTCAACTTCTTGCTTTTACCCTTCTTTTGTCACACATTTCTCCAAATTGCAGTGTCATAGAAACTCCCTTGTCACTATATACATTTTCATAGTCAACTATTTTTACTGCATTGCATATTTGCAAAATCTCAAAAATTATAGTGTCACTATTATGCAACCTCATATTTGGGCTCCTTTGCTATGTCTACTTGTAACTCTTTATAAATCATTTTTGTGACACATACAACTTCATATTGATTCTCTTAAGAACTCCTTACCTACTAAAAATAACATCCTTAGGTTATGTATTCACCTCTTCTTGTATATTTTCCAATGAAGTGAGGGTGTACCTTCTCTCATTCTTCACTAAGGCATAATTATTTATTCTATAGTGTTTATTTTTATCCTGGTCGTACCTTCTTTTACTTATGAACATTTATCCTTCATCTTCCTCCATTAATTCTCTTTTTGAAACAAGGCTTCCTTTATTTCTAATTAAACCTCATTTCCTTCTTTGAAAATTTCTCCTTGGCCTTTATTGCATATTGGTAGGCCTCCTCAATGGTTCACATCCTTATCATGCTCAGCTCATCTTATATACTCAACCCATTTACATACCAAGTAAACTTCTCATGATCCAACTCATGATGATCAAATCTAGCAAATATCTCATAGAATTCCTCAATGGAGCCATGTTAAGTCATAAATAAAGCATTGAATTATGTGAATTAATGATAATTAATTGTTTGAAAAGAGAGGGGAGTGATTAATAAATTGACAATAAATAGAAGAATTAAGAATCTATTTATGTTTATATTTTTAATATATTTATTAATATCCAACCTTATTCCAATTTTATCATGGTAGATATTGTGATCAAATTTAAAACTTTTTATTATATGTTTTCTTTAATTTTCATTTTTTTAAAGGTGGAAATAGTCTCTATGTTTTGGGCTATGATTTTTGATATTGTGATTGTATTTACATTTATAAAAGCTTTTATTTTCATGATTATCTTAAATTATTGATTTATTTTATGCATGGAGAAAATGAGCATTGAATTGTCTTAACCTACAACAAGAATTCACGGATTCACCTAATTTAAATAATTGAAGTTCCAAATTTAGCTTTGCCCAATTTAATCCTAGGATTTTTTATTAAAATATAATTTTTAAAAAGCTTGAGTTGAGTTATGGGTGAGATGCTTAGTGCATTTTATAGCACTCTTGTTAGCTCAATATCCATGACCCATCTATTTCAAATCCACAAGTGCAATGCCATAATTGTTGAAGCACATTATGATTTTGTTTAGGTTTTATTTTTTGATTGATTTGTTATCTTTTATAAAATTTAATATATTCATTTATATAATATATTTAAATTTAATATTTTTAAATTTAAAAATATTTAATACTTTTAGTTTTAATTATTAATATATAAACTTAAAATATTTTAAGCAATTACATTTTTTAAAAAAATTATATAAGACAAAGTTAATCATTAATCTAAATTTTATTCTTGTCAAACTTAAAGACAAATCTTATGGCATAGGTCTTAAATATCAAGTTTTAGGGTGGTACTACAAGTTTAAAATTATTTAAAGTAGTGATAAATCCTATAGACTCACATTTACTTGATCAAGCAATTTCAAATACAGAAATTTCAACTAATCTAAACGATTTGTCAAATTGGTGAGACTCTCTACTTTATGGATGTTGCGTATGTCAGTTATAGTTTCGTCAATTTTTCTTCATTAATAGGTTCACCATTTGATATTGGTTGTTACAAATTAGTGTCATCTAGGTTTTAAGCAATTGATCTTGATAGATAGATTGATGTATTTAAAATATCTAGGCTATTAAATTAATAGAAGTAATAAAATTAGAAAGTTATAATATTAAAAAATTATAACAACCTATGAAATTAAAACATCAGTAAATTCATTAAATTATAAAGTTACTAATAAAATTTAAAAAATTTAAAAATTTAAATATATATGAAAGTATAATGTTCTTTTCTATTGTTATTAGATGAAAGAGTTTTTGAAAGGGTCCAACCCTTTTACAACAATGAAGCTTCTACCAAGATCAACACTACAAAGGCGCAAAACAATTGAATCGCAATCTCTCTTTTTTTAATAATAATAGAAAATATTCTTACAAATCCACAATTAACTCTCTATTCAATTTCTCATTTCAAACAATATTTTTAAATTCTAAATAAGTAAATAAATTATATCTCCATCTTTACATATCATAACTAGAAAATAGTGATAAAGAAACTGCACCATCATTTCATTTTTTCCACTCATAAAAATGATCAATAATTGATTGGACAGCCCTTTGAAATTAAGAATGTACATAACTCTCACATAAGAAAAAAAAAATTGATATAATTTATATTTAATTAACATATAATTTATTAAGTTCTAATTATATGTATATAATGTCACTTCACAAGCAAAAATACATTAGCTATGATAGTAAAAAAAAACACTTAGAAATATTACTTACTATCACAAATTGAAAATTAAAAAGTTTAAATTTCAAAACCTTTCTTTAACTCCAATAGAATGGATGAAGATGATGGCCCAAACTAAATTAAATCTACCTACACTCAATTTACAAGTATTACATCAAGTACAACATGGTGAGAAAGTAAAAACAAAGCAAATGACAAATTTCCTTAACTACTACATTTATAGCTTCATTTTCTTTCTTGGAAATAGAAACGATGCTACACGGCAATACAGAAAGCAAATTATGATTTCAAAATAGAAAGTTTTACAATAGGAAAAGGGGATGGAGCAAAAGAGCCCCAAGACAATTTGGACTCCTACAGTTCAACAACCACTCCTCTGTTGTGGTCATCAAAGCTCTATGTGAATGAGCTCATGAACATGAAAAAGAGGGTTGAACTCTTAGAAATGAAAGGGTAGCGTGATGATTCCAGGCTAAAATAAATACTAGAAGCCAACTGGAATCATCAAGGGAAAACAAGTTTCTTAAAAAGAAAGTAATAAGCTTGCAAAGTAGGATGGAAAGAGGTCAAGAAGAGCTGGTCGCTTTAAAGCAAGATTTAGAACAAGTAAAAACAACATAAAAAAAGAATTCAGAGGCAACATTGGTAAATGACACATCACAACTAGAAGCAATTCAATCAGCAATTTTAGACATGGTAACAAGTGAATGTAAGCTAAAGGATCAAATAGAAGAGGCTAAATCTTGGGCACAAGTCATAAGTGGATCATCAACCATGCAAAATGAAATCATCAGGAAACACATAAAGATGCAATTAAGAGAAGAAAAAGTCAAGCAAGACAAAGCTAGAAACATCATCATCAAAGGTCTAAAGGACGTTGGGGAAAAGGAGAGGACCGATATCTTAGCAAGGGACTTTCTCAAGGACCAACTAAAATAGGTAGGCAAAATTCAGCAGGCAAACAGGATTGGAAAGAAAACAGAGGCAGGGAGGGATAGACATGTAAGGGTTGTCTTAGGTAGCATGGAAGACAAGAATGTGGTCCTAATGAATAGGGGGTCTCTTAGAGGTACTCAAATCTATTTGGATGAAGACCTAACATTCGATCAACAAGAAGAGCGAAGGAAGGAGTGGGTGAAAGTGAAATCAGCAAGGGATGCTGGAAAATGGGCATGGTTGAAAAATGGGAAAAATCAAATTAGTGAGTGATCATCACACAATAAGTAAGTATTTGGGGCCCCATGAGAGTATTTACACATAGTAAGTTGGAATTGTAGGGGTTACCCGTGGAGAAGAGGACTGGGGTTGTGGCCCATAACAAAAGGGAAAGACATTATCATTCTTACAGAAACTCATGAGCATGATGGTTGCAAAGTACCAGATTTTGAAGGGTATGCTAAAATCTCAGTGTGGAATGAAGGGACTGAAACAGGTAAGGGGCATGGAGGGATTGCAGTCCTAATAAAAGAAGCTTGGGGAGAGATGATAAAAGTTGAAAAAATGGATCCAAACAAACAGTTTATATGGCTAAAAATAACAAAAAATGGGGCAATAATTTGGTTGGCTTCATGTTATTTTTCTCCTAAAAACTCAAAGGTCTATAAGAAGAGAAAGATGGATAATGAAGACCCATTTGCAGCTTTAAAAAAAGACATTTTTGTTTTTAGCTCTTCAGGGGAAATAGTGCTAATGGGGGACTTTAATTCAAGGACAACCAACAATCAATCCATTCAATTGGGCAACAGTGGGGGGGAAGACAACAACCCTCTTTGGCTTGAAGAGGCGGAGGTTCAACCTTGGGAAAGGACCTCACAAGATGGTAGTGGGGGTGTATCACACTTTGGACTGGAGCTACTTGGTTTATGTAGCTTATATAGCGTGGTAATCTGTAATGGTATGAAAATGTGGCCAGAGTCAGGCGATATCACTTGAAAAACCTACAATGGGCAGAGTGTGGTGGACTATGTGTTATGTTCCCAAAATTCTATCTCTAGGTTGTTGGAGTTCAATATTGGGTGTTGCCTTATTGGTCTAAATTCTAATCATATGCCTCTTCTTGTTAAATTTAACATTCATGATGGCAACCAACAAGATGGAAAAACTCAGTACTCTCATAAAAAGGCTTATTCACAAGGTAAAATCCTTGTGAATCATGAAAATAAAGAAATGTTTGTTGTTGCGCTAGATCATCACTTCCAAGAAAGAAAAAGCATACCATGCAATAAAAATAATGAAAAAAATGACTACATTAGTAGCAATATGTTGGTTCCTCTAATTCACAAGGCTTTTGAAGGTTGTAAGAGATCTCGAACCAAGAAGGGGATTTCAAATATTTTTCCTGCTAACCCATGGTATGATGAGGAGTGCAAAACAACAAAAAGATTGGTCAAAAAGAACATGTCAAACAAAGAAAGTAAAGTAAACTACGAGAAATTGGTAAAATCTAAAAAAAAAATCTATGTGAATTTAAGGAGTTAACTGCTTTGGGTAAACACAATCCCAAAAGCTTTTGGAGAGAGTTGCAGCAAAAGAAGAGTCAGGTAGAAAATAATATCACTGGGAAGCAATGGTTAGAGTGTGCGAAACTCTTGTATGAACGACCAATGGAGAAAAGAAATCCCCCTTTAATTCATGCCTCAAATGAGCTCTTCTCAAAGGAAGATATCAAGAAAGGCATAAAAAATCTAGCAAGCGGTAAGGCTCAAGACATTGATGGGCTACAAGCTAGATTTTTAAAATGGGGTTGTGAGCTTCCCACACCTCACATCAAATACCTCTTTAATAGCATCACTCAAAATGGCTTTTCGACTAAATGGGCTACCAGTGTGGTCATCCCCTTACATAAAAGTGGAGATATCAATAATCCTTCTAACTATCGAACTATAATGGTCAATCATCTTCTTGGTAAACTTTATGGTAGCATGTTAGAACACAAAATCAATAATTGGGCCAAAAGAGAAGGCAAAAGGGAAAAGGGGCAAGTTGGTTTCAGACCAAGGCATTCTACCATAGATCACTGCATCACGCTTAGACACTTCATCGAGAAAGTTTGGGACACTCAAGGGGGTGAATATTTTGTTGTTTCGTTGATTTCAAAAAAACCTTTGACACGATACCTAAGGACAAACTTTGGAACAGAATGAAGGAACTTGGTATTCCTGATGAACTTAAAGAAGCAGTATATAAACTTTATGAGAAAGTTAGAGCTAAAATTAGAACAAAAGATGGTATGTCTGAATGCTTTGGTAGTGACATTGGGGTCAAACAGGGTTGTCCCCTATCTCCCACTCTATTTGGCTTATATATTGATAAGCTTGAAGAATGGTTAAACAAAACTGATCGAGGGGGTATTTAGCTAGCTAGTTATGTGGTGAAATTACTTTTATATGCGGATGATCTTATCTTAATTCCAAAATCTTTTCCTTGTTTGAGAGATCATTTAAAGGCTCTCGAGCTCTTTTGCCAAGAGGTTAGGATGCAAGTTAACACTAGCAAAACCAAAATCATGATTTTCTCTTTGAAAAAGAAGAAGCAACAGTTTAATTTCATTTTTGAGGGCAGCTCTTTGGAGGTGGTGGAAGAATACAATTATTTGGGTATTGATTTCCATAATAGGCTTAGTTGGGAGACTTGCAGGGCAAAAAGGATTTAGGGTAGCTGGAAGGCGTCTTATTTACTGCAGAATAGATGTAGAAAAGCGAAGTTATGGGATTGGAAAACCAAGAAAACCTTTTTTGTTTGTTGGTGGCGTCAGTTGTTCTCTATGGTTGTGAGGTTTGGGGGGGTAGCATGTCAAACCACAAGTGGAGGCAAGTTGAAAGAATTCAAAAGCATTTGTTCACTACTAGCATCAAAGTCAAATTTTCGGTTCCATATGAGATTCTCTTGGTTGAAAATGGTATGTTCCCGTTGGAGGCATCTACAGTCATTTGATTAGTAAGTTACTTAAAAAAAGTTGAGAACATGGATATGCACCGCTAGCTCAAAATGGTTGTAGGGGAGGAGCTAAACCGTAAAAAGAAGACTTGGATGAAGCAAAATAGCAAGTGGTTGAACAAATAGAACATTAAACTACATGAGTGTCCCAACACTAATGCTGAGATAAAACAGTTTGTGTTAGAAAAGTTTAGGTCTACTGTGTGAACTAAGCAAGTTGGCCATAAAAAGTTACATTATATCCAGGAGTTCAACCCCACATGGAAGCGCGATAAGAAAGACTACCTAAGAGTTACAATTAAAGGCAAGGCTAGGCTTTTGGTCGCTCAATTAAGAACCGGGTCACACCATCTTAGATGTGAGACAAGTAAGTGGGTTGTCCCCAAGGAAGCTTGGGAGCAAAGAACTTGTATTTTTTGCAACAAATGGACTGTCGAGACTAAATGGTACTTCATCATTGAGTGTGTTGCTTATGATGATATTTGTATCCAGTATGAAGACAATTTGAAGGTGGATAATCTAAATGAACCTTTTAAGGAGACTAGGCTGCTCAAAACTACTAGCTTTCTAGTCAAGATCTATAATAGGAGGGCGGACATGGAAAAGAACTTGAAAATGGTTAAAGTTTTGGTACTTGGTCCCATAGACTGATGGTCTCATGGACGTCACTAGAAACCATTCATTCATTCATTCAAAACTCAAGAGTCCTCAATGATTTGTAGATTACGAAATTTGTGGGCCAATTGTATTTTGTCTTATACATCCAAAGAAGCAGCACAATACAAGCTAACTGAATAAACTCTATTCACACTTAGTACAAACCTAAACACTAAATATCTGATATACCATGGTCGAACAGAGATGAAACGAAGTAGATTAGAACCTTTCCTTACAAACTACATTCATAGCTGTTATTTAGCTTCATTTTTCAAGTTGAAGCGTTAAGGAAGTGTGCAAACCAATAGAGCCCAAATATCCATCACAAGCTCGGCCATAAACTCCAACTACATCCCTTGATCTCAAATCAATCTCGAAAGGAACCCAATCTGCTACACCAAATAGACCATATTTTGTAAGGTTGGTTTCAAACGACAAACCCTTAATGACTGTCCACGTATTTTCTACAAGTCCACAATATCCACTTATCTTTTGAAGCTTTTCAAATGGGTATTTGAATTTCTGCGCACCATACAATGTTTGAAACAAACAAATTAAGCAAATGTTTGTGTAAGAAACAGCAGAGAATGTTTGCAAGAAACAACACTGGAAATGAAAATCAATCATATAAGAAAAATTAATTAATTTACTAATTACCGTATAAATTGCCCGCCCTGCTCCTCCGTGTCGAGCTGCGATATGAGTTGTATCCTTTCCAGTAGCATAACAAACTTGAATGGAAAGCAAAGATACTGAACTCATGGTTACAGTAATTCCATTTATTCCTTCAAATTTTCCATCGTTCCAGTCTTTCCCCCCTCCTCCACCAAATGGCCCCAAATTATGAAAGCTAATTTCACTGCATTTTGGATAACTTCCTTCGCTCCTACTCAACGATGCCTCAATAATAAAAGGGCGGAGCTTCTGTTTGAATGCTTCCCTCAAACCTTCTTGATTAAATATAACGATAACATCGCCATCTTCGTCTGTATATCTTAAATTAAGCCCATCCACAACCCCCCTCAACATGAAAAGATTAATAATCTTGAATTTCAGGTCATGCAAAGATATATATGGTGCCACCTCAAGCCGTGTCATCACGTGTTCATATTTCACCTGAAAAATGTCACTCACATTAATGGGGGCAATAAATAAAACAGTGCCACAAGACCATCACCAAATATTAAACCACAAAAAACATCTAATCAGAAACTCAAGCTAAATTAACTAAAATCTTCAAAAAATACTATTGCAATCCCCTACCTTTACTACTTCGTTTGACATCTTTCTGCTTCCAATTGAATCTGACGTTCAAATTGCATAACAAACTTATCAAAAACAGCAGCTATAGATGTGCATAGACAACCCATGCTAAAGGCATTTTCTATTGAAATATGAATGTGTGTTTATCACACATCTTATCAACATAATTACTTGATAAGCAAGAAAGATGTTTATACAGGCTAATTAATTTTGACAAACAAGTGCGATATTGGCAAAATAATAACAAACTATAACCCTGAAAAATGTGACTTTTTATAAGAGAATAAATCCATGTTAAAGTGACATCTATCATGTTAAAGCTCTTACAAATTAATCTTCCTTATTATCAATATTAATCTACCCACTGAATTTGGACTGTTCAACCCCCGGCATACAACTTAATCTGATTGCAATTGAACTCGGATCTTCATACACTGAATGAGAGATTTCAAAACCCGCTCTAAGTGTCTCCCCATTCCCAAAACGGAAGAGAAAAACTGATAATTGATCGGACTGACCACTAAATCCTAATCTATCATAAAACAAACCAGAGAGAGATAGCAGGGGTTTTTCAATGACCAAACCTAAAGTGAAAAGATAATAACGAAATATTTCAAGCATCCAGAATCAATAATGTTAAAAGAACAAAGCTTTCTAAAGACTTGCCTGCAATAGAGTCTTATAAAAGAAGCAAGCTTTCCAAAAAAACACTTGCCTGTATCTATGTTTTATTATTTCAGTAAATTACAAACATTCACCAAATTTTAACAGTTCACTACTCACTAATGCACTTCTTTTTGTCCAGAAATACAATGGTTCGATCTCTGTTCTCCCTGAAACGACCTTAGCTTATGGAATGTTACGCAATGTGAAAGCATACAGGAAGATTTATGGCGGCAGGGTAAGAAAGCGATGAGCATATTTCCAGCTGTAAAGAATGAAGATATAATATATTTTCGATGACTCATTGCAACCTCCACCGCCCATTTGTTGGAATTAATCCCAACTGGTGCATTTAATTCTCCCGCCGTCACTTTGTCTTCTCCACTCCTTCATACGTGTGAAACCTCATTTTTCTCCAGCTTCTTCCATTTACTGCACTCTTCATATTCACTGCACAAAGGACTATAGGGGAGAGGACCCAGTAGTTGTGCACCCTAACTTCGCGTTCTTAATTCTCCTACAAGAAAATTTCAAATCACTCCCAATTTTTTACAGTGGCTTGCTTGATAAGTCCCCTGCTTACAACTTTCGTTTCAAGTTGTCATCAATAATTTTGATACCTTAATTATGCGTTACCGTAAAAAGTGTAAAAAATCCCTATTTTCTACCCCCCTACCAACCGTAGTGAATTACCACCCCCGATTCTTGAACTCTTTACACCAATAATTGAACACTTTATCATTAAAAAAAATCACTTTCTATTTTAAATATGATTCATCATTGTTGACAAATTAAACAACTTATTACTAATAATTAATTAAATATCAATAACTTATAATTACTAATAATCTTTATATAGCACATATTTGTTTTACTACATGAATAATTTTTACCTATAGATTATTTATAAATTACATTTAATTGATTTAATTGTCACTAAATAATCAATAAACTTTTAATCGATTTGTATTCCTATGACCTATCGCTTATAACCTAGGTATGACCTATCGCTTATATTGAATTACATTTAATTGATTTCATTGATTTGTATTCCTATGCGATAACAACCTAACCCTAATTACGCCTGTTTTTCTTACCTCCTCATTTGGTCGATGCTGTCGCCGCCGTGTCCATTGCGAAGGGCAGCAACCAACGTGCCTATCGCTGAAGCTCTACACCGAACGTGTCCATCCGCGAGATCTGCAACCATGCAACGGTAGATGGTGACCAAGCAGGTAAGGTTGCATATATTTTTGTTGGTTATCTTTGATTTTTTTTCGGTGTTTTAACAACTTTGTTGATTTGCAGGTCGCCTCCTGTGAAGAGAATGGTGCGCGTCGCCTCCTGTGAAGAGAATGCCGTCTACTGTTCACTTCCCCGCCAATCCTGTAGCCGTCACCTGCCGTCGACCATGCAACTGTGTCTTTCGACACAACCATTTTACAAGGGTTTGGAACTCTTTGAGCGGTAAGGTCTTTTTTGACCTTACTGGGGCTATGACCCATTTTCGGTGGTATTAATCTTTGCATTGCAGTTTATTTCTAAAACTTTAAGGTTAGGGTTTATAAATTTTGTTCAATGATCTTTGATTTTCGAAAACCCACAATAAAATTTGGCGGTCTGATAAATTTTGTTCAATGTTTTGTTTTTTTGGGGAATACCCAACTGGAAAATTGGGCTCGGTAAGGTGCTCAAACCATTTTAGGGTCAAGCCGCTAAGTTTTCTGAGCATTTTCTGATAAAATTATAAGATGCAAAGAATACTGTTTTCTGATAAAACTTACAGTAACCTCATATGCTTTTTCCTTATTGCTTCATTTGAGAAAATTGCCCATATTTGGTATTGTCTATTTGCAAAAACCAAGTTTCCCACTGCGACAAAAGGATAAAATGGGTTAATGTTGTCAGTCACCCATGCGTTTGCTGCAACCTCATGACCTTACTGGGGCTATGACCCATTTTCGGTGGTATTAATCTTTGCATTGCAGTTTATTTCTAAAACTTTAAGGTTAGGGTTTATAAATTTTATTCAATGTTCTTTGATTTTCGAAAACCCACAATAAAATTTGGTGGTCTGATAAATTTTGTTCAATGTTTTGTTTTTTTGGGGAATACCCAACTGGAAAATTGGGCTCTGGTTTTTTAACTCCGATTTAGCCTGTAAAAAATGCCGCCCCTAAATAAATGTAATACTGTAAAAGCTTAAATTGTACTGCACAGTAATAAAACCTCTGCTTTTTTAACTCCGATTTAGCAACCAAACCTGCTGATAATACACATGATCGTCAACAATTTCTCTGTAATTATCTTAAATCCTGAGCATAATCGGCCCGCAATCCAAGGCAGACTTATTTATTTTTTATTGAAATTTTATCAAACCCCAAAAATACCCTTACATTATTTGATAATTAAATATAATAACGAAAACTGCAAGAAAGCTTACAGTTTTGCAGTTCTGAAAGAAAAAATGTGGGGTAGAAATGAAGATGACAACTATGAATTTGTAGATTAAGGCAGAAGTGTTGCTTGATTGTTGAAGATAAACTGGTGTTCATAGATGAAGATGTGGATCTAAGTTTAAACTGTTGGTGTTTGGAACTTAATCAGCTGCACCAAGATTTGTGTTATCAAATGCACTATTTTCTCATATTTTATTCAATGTTTAAGAGAGCATTTGTTGAAGGTTAGGCACTTGCTGCTTTGGGAACCATGGGCTCTGCAGGCATGGTCGGAAGAATTGGTACTGTTTCTCAATCAAAATTTCAGGTCATAGTTGACAGGAAATTAAAGATGATATTCCAATTTGCAAAGTAACAAGAAGAAGAGGATTTCGATTAGTAAACATAATGTCTATTAGCTACATTGTTGTTCAGATTCTCTCATGATATCCATCCATGAATCTTTTCACATTAAAAAAATTCTATTGCCAAACTGGTAGAGATTTATATTGAAATCTGGTTTGCTTGGCCAAACTGGTAGAGATAACTCCTCTCCTATCAGTCTCCGATGTTTATATAGCAATCTTCATGATTGAAGACATGGTATCTTCAATCTCCAATGTTTATACAACAATCTTCATGATTGAAGACATGGTATCTTCAATCTCCAATGTTTATATAACAATGTGCATAGACTGAAGATGGCATGCAATGAAAAAAGTTGATTCAACTTATCGTTATATAAACATTGTAGACTGAAGACAGCATGCAATCAAAAAAGTTGAATCAACAAATTCAACAAATTGTTATATAAAAATTATAGATTGAAGATAGCATGTGAACATTGTACGCAGAATAGTTGTTTCGACACATTGTGATATAAACATTGTAGATTGAAGATAGTATGTGAACATTCAAAACAAAAACATATTTTTGAAGAGATCATTGAACATACATATATATAGATTTAGTTACAAAACATTACATGCTAGATTGAAGATAGTGTGTGAACATTCAGAACAGAAACATATTTTTAAATAGATCATTGGACTTACATATATATTTACTTTCAAAATATTACAAAATGACCTGCCTGTACATGCTGCAAAATAGGCATGGTTTGCACAATTGTTACATGGTCACGCATTGATATATCCACTTACAAAGCATTACAAAATGGCCAGCCTGTACATGCTGCAAAATAGGCATGGTCTGCACAATTGTTAGATGCTTATGCATTGATATATTCAGTTACAAAACAAAATGACCAGCCTGTACATGCTGCAAAATAGGCATGGTCTGCACAATTGTTACATGCTCATGCATTGATATATCCACTTACAAAACATTACAAAATTACCATCCTATAGATGCTGCAAAATAGGAATGGTCTGCACAATTGTTTCAAGGACTGCAAATTGTAACCATTGCAGAATATACAAGGTCTGCTAAAGAAAACATATATTACGCAAATAGGCAATGCTAAATAGATATGTAGAATTGATTAGTTTACCATAAATCCAGGGAATGGTTCTGGCTCCTCCTCCATAGGACTCTCTATTGAAGATTTAGTTGGAGTAGCTGAATCAACATGGGGCTCCTCCTCCATAGGACTCTCTGTTGAAGTTTTAGTTGGAGTAGCTGAATGAACATTGGGTGTAACAGGGGTAAGATGACCAAACATATGTTCATCTAACAGCCCAGAAAATTGGAACTGTTTGACAGGGGAGTGAGGGGGGCTATGGCTAGTAGCAACTTGGAACTTGGTAAGAGCAGCATATGCAGGGGTTAAAATGTTGTACATATCTCTTAAAATGTTATGGTGTTCAGGTAGGGGAGTTGATGGAGTACTCATCTGCTCAAAACTAGTTGTAACTTGTGTTGTATTACCAAGTACGGGAGCTGGAGTACTTGTCTGCCCAAAACCAGTTGTAACATGTGTTGTATTACCAGGTAGGGGAGTTGATGGAGTAGTCGTTTTCCCAACACTAGTTGTAACATGTGTTCTATTACCATTCTTGACCTGCCTTTGTTTCTTTCTCAACTCTCTCTCCTTTTGTTTTTGAAGCCTTTCCTCCTCCCTCCTCTGTCTCAGTATTTGTCTTTCAATTTTTTTCTCTTCCTTGTTTTTTCTTTGCTCAATTTGACGAAGCTTTTTTGCTTCCATCTGTTTTTTCTTCCTTTCTTTCAGCTCTTGAAGTTCAATTTTCCTTGCTTCTTGCTGTTCTTGCAAAGCTATATAATCGATTGACGTTAGAATTTGAGATGTTTTTCCCAATCTTAGTGCATTATTGTCAGATGGAATGGACCTCTTTCTAACCCTTTCAATGGGCAGCTTCAGAAATTTGCTTAAAGAGCCTTGACTACATAGCACCTCTTCATCTGCTGTTTCCAAAGCACCTTGGCTATATTCAGCTTCATTCAATTCAGCTTCATTCAATTCTGAATTTGTAGAACCCCATATTGTTGTATCTGCATAATAATGAACCACCTCATTGCTTGGTATTGGAGGTGGAGAAGGCATGCTTAAAGATATTTCCTCATTTTGGAAATCAATTTGCACTCCTAAGTTTTCTGCTCTTTCTTTAACCCAATTTGGTGGGTCAAACTGAGTTGGTAGACTTAAGTCATTGTCATTTTGTGTTTGGCTGACATGAGTATGAGTATGTGAACTTTTGTCTTCATCTGGGTTAGATGCTGCTGTTGATTTTTCTGCTGTCATTTGTTTCAAACATTCTTCCACTTGAGTTTCTTCATAACCAGCCATCCTCAAGATGCTTGCAATGCCTTCAATCTCATTGTCTTCTTCTATATTGAATGCTTCACTTGGCTTCATGTCCTTACAAAGTGCATCTCTATCCAATGGCCAAATTCCAGTCCTACGAAAACCTGCTTTGATGTTTTCAGGCACAAGAGCAAGATTGAAAGCTTTGCTTGCAATTTGTGCCATTTCTGCTCTTCTTATTTCTATGTGTGGATGTTTTGCCATCCACTTTGACCTCTCTGTTTTAAAATGTGTCTTGAATGGAGAAAAGACACTTACATCCAAAGGCTGCAGTTTGTGGCTGGTATGGGCAGGCAGCGTGAGAAGATCAATACCTAGAGATTTGGCTTTTTGGATAGTGGCTAAAGCCACATGGCTTCCATGTCCATCAAAGATGAGCAGTTGTCTGTTTGTGGGTGAAGCCCCACCTGGAACTGATCTAGCAAAGTGATGCAGCCAATTCAAGAATAATTCTTTAGTCATCCAAGCGTGTGGCTGTGCTGCCATGCAAGCTCCTGCTTCACAATTAGCAATGTAATTTTTAATTTTTTTTTTTGCCTTGAAAATATAGAAACCTGGTATGCTGTAACCTGCTGCATTAATACAAGATAGTATTGTAATCCATTCTCTACTTTTAGATAAAATATATGGCACACTTTTGCTACCCACTTTTGCAAGCACTTTCATTCCACAATTTCTACCTGCTTGCACACCTGTTTCATCACAATTCCATATATTGGTTGGCCCATATTGATTAGCTTTGTAAAGTTTTTCCAAGTTGTCATAGAAAGCAGCCACAATACTTGGTCGCAACATTAGTGCTCTGTCCCTATCTAGACCCTCGGCTGCCCGTAGTGTCAATTCTGGATGACGTTTGCGGAAACCCATCCACCATGATCTTCCTGGTAAACCATTCTTGAATGGATTTAGCCTATTTTGACAGATGTGGGCCACATGTGATTTTAGTTGAATAACCTCCATTCCATGACCAATTTGAGCTAATTCTTTGCACCACTCAACTACTTCTTTCTCTTCTTCCATAGACAGGATTGTTGGTGGTCCTTTTCTTTTTGTTGTTGTTAGTCCTGACAGCCAATATGTTAAAGTAGTACTAGGAATTCCCCACTTTTTAGATGCTGCTCTTATCGAAAGCCCATAGTCCTCAACATCTTCCATGGCATGATACATATCTTCTTCTGTCCATGTACTATTATTGCACTTTGTCTTTTTTCTACCATGTTGAGAAGTTTGGACATCAACATCCATAGTCTCTGCATTGTTATCAGTCGGTGGGTTGGCTAAAGTCTCACCATCATCTGAGTCAACCACTTGAAATTTCACACCCTGTGCTAAAGGAGTTCTTGACATTCGGTTTGTTCTCTTGCTTTTTCTCTTTCCTGCAGCCATAATGCCTAGAGAAAAAATTATCAAATATTAGTTATTTTGTTCAATGTTCAGAACGTATTCGAAATGTTTTCTAGTTTACTTTACTTGACTCTAGAAGGTAGAAGCTAAAAGTCTCTATTGTTGAGCTGACTATGAAGAAATTGTTCACTGAAGTCTCACCATCATCTGAGTCAACCAATTTCTTCACTGAAGTCTCACCATCATCTGAGTCAACCACTTGAAATTTCACACCCCGTGCTAAACGAGTTCTTGACATTCGGTTTGTTCTCTTGCTTTTTCTCTTTCCTGCAGCCATAATGCCTAGAGAAAAAATTATCAAATATTTGTTATTTTGTTCAATGTTCAGAACGTATTCGAAAATGTATAATCATATCACGTTACCAACTCAGTTTTCACTTAAAGTTTCTTACTCATATATTACTCCAAATATATTTTAAGAGCATACTTCCTAGCATTGAACACTTCAAAATATATTAATCAACTAATATTTTAAGTGCCAATAATATGAACCAGAGAATCAATCATGGATCATATCCAGGTGACAATTGTATCCTTCTTTAAATTCTAAACCCTCGTCTAGTTCAAAAAATTATAGCTTTGAAATTTAAAGAACTATATTTCATCTCGCAAAATCTCCATTTTTGTAGACCGTATTTCAGAAGAGCTTGAGCAAAGGCTTGGCAGCGTTGATACAGCTCTGAATAGTGTCGTGCTAGTTTTGAATTCTGTTCAGAGTGATTTGGAGCATGTAAACAAAGCAGTAAAAGAAGTTTCTCTTCAAAGTACATATGCTTCTAAATCATTTTTATTTCTCTTTGTACTGAAGTAATGATATCCATTTAAGTATAAGCAGTCAAACATATGTGTTTATATAAATATTTTATTATTATTCTTTTTTTGTATTCCTACTAAATGTCTTCAAAAATGCTGTTGTAGCTGAAGGTATATGGCAACAAAATGTTGTTCAAGAAAGTACCTTGCAGCAACTGGTAACTTATGCCATTCCTGAATTAATAACTATGATTAGCTTTATCCTCTTTCCAAAAGAGAAACATTATATTTTCTTAAGTGGTGTATAAAGAGGAAAACCAAGCAAAGATTCTTGGATAGTAAAACCATCCTCTAAACTAATGAATATTGAAAATAATACAAAAGAGGAAACTTTTTGTCTTTAAAGCTTATCTAAGAATTCAGCTCAGCTGCTGTCATAGTTTTGTAGGATCCACCAGAGAGAAGATGCAGTACGTATAAATGTATTAATCATAATACAAGAGAGTGCAGAGCCATCTCGCAAAAATTAAGTTGTCTTCATCTTAACAATGATGTTTGTGTTACAAAAAGAGTTCAAGAATTGGGGCCAAACGCAATACCAACAATGCACACTTGAAAAACTAGCTTCTAAACATGGCAAATTGTTGGATCTCATGCCTCATTGTGTAGGGAAAACTCTTTTGCCAGAAATCCATAGAAGAGATGAGATTATTGGTCTTCTGTGGCTGGTATGCCTTCAGGAATTCCCTGTCATTAGGCTTTTTGTTTGGGTAATTGGAATTGCTTGCCTCCACTCTATGGTGGTTGTCCCTGCTGCTGTAGAATTTTTGAGTGGGTCAGTTTGATTCAAACATAAGGGAGGGTTAACATTTGAGCTCTGAGCCTCACTGGCTTAAAATCAAACATAACAAATATGTGCATTTTATAAAGGAATACTTTTTGTTTCCATGTACCAATGAAATATGATCTCAAACGAGACTTCAAAGTTTGCATGCCAATTTATTTTTTTAACTGTTAGGAAAACAGAGAATGCTTTCTATCCAGATTAGAATATTCAATAATGTTTGTAAAAAAAATAATGCAACTGAGCATAGTTATCTAGGAGAGACGTTACACCAAAACCAAGAAAATAAAACTTCTGAAAATTAGTGTTACCTGATACAGTTAACCTTCCTTCATCTAATAATACCCTATAAATTTCCATATTGTACAATGTTCGTTATATTCTTTATTAGTTCCATATGTCTAGATTTATTTCATATGCTTCAAATCTATATTTTACATAAATTTTTATGTATTAGTTGTCCTCATATTCTTGATTTCAGAAAGAAACTCCTTATGTTCTCATAAATGAACAATATTATTTAGTCTAATGAATTCCCCTGATAGCTAAAGGAAGAGGAAGGGACCAAAGAAAGCTTGCTTGGCACCCTGAAGATCATATCTGATCGATTAATTGAAGAGTCAAGCAAGCTCAAGCTCGATGAGATCTCTGATGCTCTCAAGATGATTCCCAAAACAATGATCGAGGACCTTGCACTTTTCTTATAATTCATCATTGGTTGATGGTCTGAGCTTCCTAGCCTTTAAGTTATGTCTTTTAAGTTATTCTATTTTACGTCTTCACTCTGCAAATGGGTACAAAACATTAAGCACTGTATTTGTTGTTCTTTTGTTCTCGTACTACTTATTTGTTCTCGTACTACTTATTTGAATGTCTTTTAAGTTTTTGACATATTTTGGGCTCTTTCATATAGTCTCCCATAATGCAGACTATATGAAAGAGCCCAAAATATGCACAAATAACTATCTCCAATAATGCACAGCTTTGATATAAATTAAAATAGATTTGTAATTTATACTTTTCATATGTAAACAAATTTCCTTCTCAGATGAATATAAATTAAAATAGATGAAGGAAATAAGAACATACCTGAACAGTAAACACCAGAACGGTCTGAACCTGCAATCTGATATGTTGAGTTGTCTGGTAATCTCTTAACAGCTCTGACAGTATGCAGAGAGAATGAGAATGTATGCAGAGAGAATGTATGTAGTCTGATACAGAGAAAGTAGATGGTTTTATTGGTTTGGTTGATCCGTGGCTTGTAGATGCTGTATTCTTATTGGATAAAATAAATTGAAATTGCTTTGGTTGATCCGTGGCTTGTAAATGCTGCATTCTTATTGGATAAAATAAGATGTCAGAGATTGATATTGCTGGAATTGGTGAATCTCACAGCTGGTATTTGAATTTTTGCAGGTACGAGAGGCTCAACATTTATTGATATTGCTGGAATTGGTGAGTCTTAGTGCTGGTATTTGAATTTTTGCAGGTACTAGAGGCTGAACATTTATTGCTGAGAAGTATCCACAGATGGTACGAGTGATTGATAGGAGAAGTCTACACTACCAACAATTTTTGTTCAGATTTAATGAGAGATGGCAGCAGATATTGAAAATATAGTTTTCTATATTAGTTAAGATGTGCACTAGAACTTGAAGGGATTAGCCTACTTCCTAAGTAGGTAACAAGTACAAGTTTGACTATTTTGTTCATTTGTTTGGACAAAAGTTAATGTAATTTTTAATATTAGTTTTGTTATCTGTGCAGAAGTATTCTGAAGTTGTTATAAATAATATTTTATTTTGTGTCATATTCAATGTGTAATGAATGATAAATGTTTATTATTTTTTTATTGATTATTGGTAGTTGCACAGTTTTTAGTATATCTATGATTGACACAAAAATATATAAATATTGACATTTAGATGTTCAATTAATAGTTTGTATCTGTTCAATGAATACATAAAAATATCACAACAAGTATCACAACTATTAGAACGCGCTCCACTACTGGGTCCTCTCCCCTAATTAATAGGTTTTAGCTGTGTAATCTGCTCTCAAATCTCTCTCTCGGTGAGCTGTAACAGAATTTATTGCAATTAATACCAACAAAGAAAACCGTATTAAGTGATTAGTTTTATAATATTTTTTATATTAACTTTCTTTGATTTAAGAATTCACTGAGGCTAGGTCATGAGGAGAGGGGGTATTTGTACACCTCAATTATATAATCAATTATATAAGGTGTTAGGAACTTAAATCTATAGTGTCAAATTTGTTTCATTCTTCTTTTTATTTTGTGTGTCTTAGTTGTACTTGATCTATTGTTTATAATTAATCTAAAACATCTTAAATATGTTTCTTAAATGTCAAAAGATGCAAAAATTCATAAAAATATTTTTAAGTTGAGGTTATTTCTAGTGTTTTCTTAATGTTGCAAAAATTCATAAAAAAGTTTAAGTCGGGATTATTTCTACTATTTTCTTAATGTTTTGTGTTTGTTGATCTTTCATACTTACGGGGTTTTCCATTTGTGCATACCTTTTGTACCAATCTCGATGACCTACTTAAACCCTTATTTAACTTTTGTCTAAGTAATGTTTTGTCAAATTTTTAGAGGTTCTCATCCCCTCGTAATATTCCTTTGGCATTCCCAAGCCTCGAAGTCCAAAAGTATGTTAAAAGTCTAAGTCTTTTGCATCTTTCAGACTTTTGGACTTTCTCATCCATCCTATCCCTTGATATCCATCCCCCTTCATCTCTACTTCCCTAGCTCAAATACCTTGCACTATAAAAAAATTACTAAGTCTTGCAAGGTCAAACTTTTGGTCTTGCCTTCAATTGTGTACCCATTTCTATCAACCCCTAAATGTTCAAAACTTTGCCAATTCCTCTATTTAACCTATCATTTGAAGTCAATTTTTTGGCCTTGCCCTTAATTGGTTACCCATTTCCACCAACCCCCAAAAGTCTAAAACTTCATCGATTGCTCTATATGATATATATTTGGACCATTTCCTTGATAAGATATGTAGTTAAGCCCTATATCGACTCCCCAATTCCCACATATTGATGGTGTGTTCCTATTAGAGTTCCCTTTCCAACCTTCCCCCATCTCACATCTCCTCTAGCATGACTTACAGGCTATCACATCAATTCTTTGTGTGCTTTGATCCTTAGCATGGATATTGTTGGCAAGAGACACTACACAAGTCATTTGTTGTTGTCATTGATGGCAACCCTAATCAGTAATCCCATCTGCACCTCAGTATTTGCTTATACTGAAAGTCTGATTGAAGATGTGTGTTATCTGTCAAAGCTAAAATAGGGCATCCGATAGAGTTGTGTACATTGGCTCATATGTAATTTCCTATTATCATTTTGTGTTGTGGATCTCAGGGAAGGTCTTTTGATGTTTGAACTATCTTATCCTTGAATCATAGGGATTTGCATTGATTGGTGTGCAAGTTAGAAGATCTGGTTTATTGATTTTTAGTCTAACAGTGCAGAAAGGCCAACTAGATGAGTATAGCATGTTGTGGATTTTTGAGGTATAATTGTTTAAGGTGTTTCGTGTTCAAGACATGTTGTTTTGGATTCCTACTATGTTTTGGCCGACATTGTTTGATTCGCATTGATAATTGTCTATGGATTGGGTTGATAGTTTGTACACATTTCATATTTTGTTAAAGCCGACATGTAGTTGTTCTAATCTCTAGTTGTAAATATATATTTAATCGATTATTCATATCATTTTGATATATGATGCGAGAGTTAGAAGGA
The DNA here is from genome assembly GCA_007258455.2 of Sequoia sempervirens. Lineage (NCBI taxonomy): Eukaryota > Viridiplantae > Streptophyta > Pinopsida > Cupressales > Cupressaceae > Sequoia > Sequoia sempervirens. The sequence goes on along the minus strand of VDFB02058242.1, from coordinate 341,683,677 downwards.
TTATATATCAATTGTGTGCGGTTTCACTTGAGTAGAACAAAGATTGGTGATTTGAATTAAAGCAGACAAAGTTTCAAGAGCAGAATCAGACAAAATGTGAAGAATGTGATTCATGTGCTTAACAGGAACTATAATCAGGCATTAGCAAATTCTATCTCATAGTTCATCCACTCCAGTTGTATACGAATGTGACTGTAAGACAGTGAGTCTTCTTTTGGAAAGTAAGCCTTTTGTATTTAAGCAGTGAGCTCTAGGCAGTGTGTTTGAATGCATGTGCATTCCCCATTTGTAAACACTTATTTTGAGTATACTCATATTGTGGATTAGCCTCCACTGTAGTTTTTGCCCTAGCAGGGTTTCCACATAAAAAGTCCTTATGTTATGGTGTTGTGGTTGATTGTCTTGTGTTCTTTCATCTTTTTTTTGGTTCAATGTTATAAGTGGTTTAAAGATCAAGTTAATAAAGTTAAATTTTGCAGAACACTTACTCACCCCCCTCTCAGTGTTCCTTGATTCCAACAATTGGTATCAAAGCCTAGTTCCTCGAAAGAAGTTTAATAGCTTGGGGAAGATCCGAGAAGGTGATTCAATGGATTCTAGCAGTCTTCATCAACAACTTTTGGTGGCACTAGATGATTTTGATCAGTCCAAATCTGAAGTCCGGGAATTGCAAGCAAGCCTCATGAATGCTAAGAAATTCATTCAATCATTGAAAGATAAAATCAAGAAGTCCAAGGAAAAGAGAAAGGAACTTTGTGATCAGCTCAAGCAGAAAGAGAGTAAAAGCATGGAAGATGAACACCTAAGTCAAGCCTTGAAGGAAAAGACAAAAATGTGAAAAACTCACCAGAGATAATGTTGTCCTAAAGCATGAGATGGAATCTATTGTGATGAGGATTACTAAGGAGATTGAAGAGAAAAAGAAGAATGAAGAGAGTCTTACTTAGTCTTTGAAAGAAAGATCTGATGAATGTGGCAAAATTAATAGTGGATTCAATCAGCTAGAGCTTCAATTACAACAATCCAAAAACAATGAAGAAGAGATTGAAAGACAGATTGTTATTCTCAGAGATGAACTTGCTACTACAAATGAATACAAGTAGAATTTCAAGATTAGCTTAGCTAAGCTTGATGAATTGATTCAAAGTCAGAAGATTGGAAGTGAAAAGCAAGGTCTTGGATATGAAAAAGGAGAAATCTCTGAATCTGGTCAAAGGAAATTTAGGCTAGGAAATCAAACGAGCAAAGCTAGAAGGCATTTGGTAAGACAACCCAATGCTCAAAAGTTCAATGGATATTGTTTTTTTTGCAATAAATTTGGGCATATGGCTGCTCAATGTAGAAGTAGAATGAATCCAAGTGGTCCATCATTCTCTAGTCAGTGTTTCAATTGCAATAAGTATGGTCATAAGTCAATTGAATGCAAAAATATGACAAACAACTTTTTCAATAGAAATGTCAAATGTTATGCTTGCAATAGATTTGGCCATATTGCTAACCAGTGCAAATCAAGAGAAAATCAATGGAATAACTAGTCTAGACAAAGAAATTTTTTGTGCTATAATTGTAACAAATCCGGTCACATTGCAAGATTTTGTAGAAGTAGGAAGGGTCTGGTAAACAAAGGGAAAAATATGCAAAAGGATGATAAGGGAAAAGGAAAAGTTACTGCAGATGAGATCAGGAATCAAATGAAGAAGACATGGGTGAAGAAGAGTGTTTTTGATGTAGGAAATGAATCTACACCAGAATCTAGTGCTGGAAATTCCTTTGGGAATTAGTTTAAGGCCTCTGGCCTAGGGGGAGCTCTCAAGAAAATCTTTTACCCTCCCTGCCAATAGTTGGTACCGAAATGTGGCAAAGTGCAATGATTGCATTAATGATCTACAAATGTTTTGGAAACACTTGTGGAGGAAATTTATGCAAAATTGAAGGTTCGCAAAAGAATTTTCTTTCACAGACTATGAAAACAAGGTATTTGGAAGACCTAGGGCAAAAGCATTTATTGCGATAAAAATTTAGGTGTGTTAATGATAAAAGGTTACTTCTATTCCTCATTCATCACATTGCATTTCAAGAAGAAGTTTGGAGAGCTCTGCAAGTGAATTTTGGTGAGATACAAGTCTAAATTCAATTTGGCAAACAAACCCTAATCCAAAGAAAGGTATTTATCTGCAAAACTTGTGAACTTGAAATTTTTGGAAATGGCCACTCTGTTAGTTGTTGATATTAAGGATAGACCCCACCCAAAATTCAAATGGCACTCATTCAAATCTATTGAGATAGAACCATTAGGTGCATTTTCCTTCATTATGTATGGTGTTTTGCACATTGAAGATATTAGGGCATATATTCATGCGAATGATGAGGAGTTAGGAAGCTCCTAGTTGTTAAATTTGTACACAAATCACATTGTGGGAGAAGATCTTTGTGTAAGGCTTGAATTTAAGACTTTGGAGGAGAAGAAGTTCACACAAATTATGAATTTTCCCGTGTTTGACGAAAATGAATGGGTCTTATACATACTAAGTTGAGTGCATGCCGATTTCATGTGGTTAAAACAGCCCTTCAAGATCACAAGAGAAGCTATAAGCATTGTTACTAGTCTAAATTCATCTAGTGGGTTGCCCACATTGAAATTTGTGAAGAACCAAACAGTCACTGAGGCAACCGATTCCACTTTTGACAAAAGATCCATGACAATTAATGACATCATTGAATTGGATGTAAAATTTTCTTCTATGATTATTGGATATAAAATCTATCACTCCAGCCAGGATAACTCTATATTTGGTACTGCAATCTATGCAGCTTATCAAATGATCAAGGAAAATGCAGAATATGACTTATGTGAGTTACTCCGGAGCCAGCTAATTGAAAACCTTGGTAAAATCAAGGACAAGAAAAAAAATTTCAAGTATGGCAATATGTTGTTATGTCTATTCTTCTACTTCATGAATGAAGTTTCAGGAGTTGGTTAAGTGCAATGGGAAGGTGGCATACCAGTAGCTATTCAAATCAGAGAAATCTTATATAGAATTGGTGATAGCAAAGCAAGGAAATTTGTTATCTAGGGTTACTTCAAAAGCTTCCAGAGTGAAATGCAAGCTAGGGAAAGGATTCCTAAATATATTTTGGAAAATTATAAGGATACTATTTTCTTCATGGTTGACATTGATCAATGTTTGATGGAAGTAGTAAAGCCTAGAACAGTTTGGATAATGCCTATGGGATATGAGGTTGGAGAACACATTTTGGAGTTGTATAAACAACACTTGTTGAGTAAACCTTGGGATCCGATAGAAGAAAGGTTTGGTACCTTTGAGAAAGTGCATGCACAATTGAAGAATCCTATGATAGTCTGGAAGGTGAAAAAGGAAGTTGAAGATTTTGCATAAGGCATTAGCATATCAGTTGAAGAAATGAGGGAAGTGAGGAAGAAAAGAGAACAAGCTAAAGAAGGGGAGCCTGCTAGAACTGAATTAGCTAGTCTAGTAGCATCCTCTACTAGATCTAGATCTGCAAGGATCTCTGCACCCTCATCCAGTCCTACAAATAAATCAAGCCCGGTAAAAGTTCAAGTCAATACATCTAGAAGAGAAGGAAAGAGGAAGAAGGATAAAAGCACAAGAGTCTATGTTGTTGTTGAAGATGATGAAGAAACTGAATCAAATGAAAAAGTAAGAGAAATCAAGAATAAGGGCACAAAGGCATCAAAAGTATCTAAGGAAAATCCCTTCGTTGAAGAGAAAGCAAAGAAAAAGGTGAAAATTGATAGATCGGGTATGACTGTAAAGGAAGTGGAAAAAGGTTTAATTAAGGATGGTAATCTCAAAACACTTTCTGAATGGTATGACATTTTTTATAGTACCAGTCAGAGAACTCTTGAAGAAGCCACAATAAAATATTTGAATATTTTCAATATGACTCTCATAGAAATAATGCCATAGTTACCTAAAGGGTTATATGAAGTCTTAGAAATGAGGAGAGTAAATGCAAGAGTTGAAGATGAATGAATAAGAAAAATCATACTTGCCAATCTATATTTGGTAATGTCAATAGAAGAAATGAAGAAAATCCTCAATGATGCTAAAGAGGATTTTAAGAGAAAATCAAGGGTGAATAAGCTTATGATCAAGTAGACTGAGGAAGTAGCAAAAGACACTGAGAAAATTCTTAAGGAAGTTTTGTTGAAGAACATATATAATATTGTCTCTGAAAAAGCTCATGATGAAGATGATTTTGGTCCAGAAGTTCAAGATGCTCAAGCTAATATTGAAGAACTGAAAGAATACAAAATTGAGGACACTCAAAATCCTCTAGATATGAAAGATACTGAAATTCCCATGGAGACCAAAGCTCCTAAAGATATGTCAACTAAAGAAATAGAGATTTTGAAATTCAAGCAAGAATCTATGATTGAAGAAAAGAAGGTTGAGGTAAAGGAGGTTGTTATGGAAGCAAGAGACACTGCAAAGGCAGTAAAGAATTTTTAAGAAGAACAATAGGAGGATTTTGAACTTGAATTGGTTGAATGTCCTATCAACTTGGCAACTCTATCTCCTATTCATAAGTTGAAGGTAACATCATTTGCTCAGACCAAGGAAAGGGAGGAGATATTGAAATCTCACATTCAGGACAATGAGCTGCTAAGTCTTGCATCTGATATCTTGGATAAGATCATGCCCACACATGTTAAGGATTCATTCGATTCTCCCTCCGGTCAGCAAAAGAAACTTATCAACTCTGTAAGTAAGTTCACTTTGAGTCTCTCGAAAAGTTAGATGAGGATAAGGTCTAGAAAGAACTTAATGTAAACAAGTTCAGTAGATTGAAGCGTATGATTGCTAATCCTTATTAGCTACCTGTGAAAATAACATTTAAGGTGCATTATTTGAGGGTGGAAATATCTACAAGTCATACTTATCCTTGTCAAAATTCGCTGAGGTCACTAAAAAGAAAATTAAGGAATATGAGAAACAGTTAGCAGATATTTCTCAAACCTTTGATCCTCTAACCATTTCTATGAGTAAGCAAGAAGGTCAAGTCATATCTCTACTTGAAAAAATTAAAATTTTGAAGCATGAAAAAGATAGAATTGTTGAAAGGGTATGTGAGCTCATAGGACTAATTGGTCCTAAAATGGAGATAATGCTTATGCATTGAAGGAAGCATAGGATGGTATGGTTGTCAGTGATCTGACAAATCTTGAGTTAGTAGAGATGCAATCCTACCTATTATGTGGTCACATGACTATTTTGGAGAGTCTCAAAAATGATTGGGACACTAGTTTAAGTCTGTTGAAGAATAGTTTTGTAGACATATTTTAGTCCATGTAAGTTAGAAAAGCATGTTTGTACATATACAGTTTGTTCATAGAAATTTTTTTGTATGTGGATTCCCGTCTTTGCCATTGATGTCAAAGGGGGAGTGTAAGACAGTGAAAAATTCCATATTCATCTCAGGGGGAGTTTGATTAAAAAAAAATTGAAGTTTTGAGGATTGCAGTGTATTCATGTTGGTATTGATTCCAACACTTAGTCATTTTTCACTAAATGTTCCCATCAATTCCAAAGGGGGAGATTGTTGGAAAGAGACACTATGCAAGTCATCAAGTGTTGTCATTGATGGAAACACTGGTCAGTAATCCCATCCACACCTCAATATTTTCTTATACCGGAAGTTTGATGGAAGATATGTGTTATCTGTCAAAGCTAAAACAGGGCATCCGATAGAGTTGTGTACATTGACTCATATGTAATTTCCCGTTATCATTTTGTTTTGTGGATCTCAAGGAAGGTCTTTTGATGTGTGAACTATCTTATCCTTGAATCATAGGGATTCTTATTGATTGGTGTGCAAGTTAGAAGATCCGATTTATTGATTTTCAGTCTAATAGTGCAGAAAGGCCGACTAGACGAGTATAGTGTGTTGTGAATTTTTGAGGCATAATTGTTTAAGGTGTTTTGTGTTCGAGACATGTTGTTTTGGATTCTTACTATGTTTTGGCTGACATTGTTTGATTTGCATTGATAACTTTCTATGGATTGGGTTGACAGTTTGTGCATGTTTCATATTTTGTTAAAGCCAACATGCAGTTGTTCTAATCTCTAGTTGCGGATATATATAATCGATTATTCATATCATTTTGATATACAATGCGAGAGTTAGAAGGATTATAGATCGATTGTGCACAGTTTCACTTGATTAGAACAAAGATTGGTGATTTGAATTAAAGCAGACAAAGTTTCAAGAGTAGAATCAGACAGAATGTGAAGAATGTGATCAATGTGCTTAACTGGAACTATAATCAAGAATTAGCAGATGCTATCTCATAGTTCATCCACTCTAGTTGTCTATGAATGTCACTTTAATACAGTGAATCTTCTTTTGGGTAGTAAGCCTTTTGTATTTGAGTAGTCAGCTCTAGGAAATGAGCCTTAATGCATGTGCATTCCCCATTTGTAAACACTTGTTTTGAGTATACTCATATTGTGGATTAGCCTCCACTATGGTTTTCCCCCTAACAGGGTTTCCACATAAAAAATACTTGTGTTATGGTGTTGTGGTTGATTTCCTTGTGTTCTTGCATCTTTCTTTTGGTTCAATGCTATAAGTGGTTTAAAGATCAAGTTAATAAAGTTAAATTTTGCAAAACACTAATTCACCCCCCCCTCTCAGTGTTCCTTGATTCCAACCCCCAGTAGTTCAAAACTCCCACATTTTCCACTATGACTCCAACCTAACCTCCTAGGTGACTCGGCACCATTAATGTATCTTAGTGTCTTGCAACTACCATATTTCATATGTTAGCATCCATAAACCACTTTTCACCATAAGTGCATCAATTAAAGATAGAGATAGCAGGGGTTTTTCAATGACCAAACCTAAATTCAAAGAGTTATGATCAGGGAAAAACCTGTAGTATAAAAATATAGTATCATTAAAGAATTCAAACATCCACAATCAATAATGTTAAAAGAACAAAGCTTTCTAAAGACTTGCTTGCAATAAAGTCTTATAAAAGAACAAAGCTTTCCAAAAACACTTGCCTGTTAGCTATGTTTTATTATTTTAGTAAATTATAAACCTTCAAATTTTAGTAGTTCATTAACCAATGCATTTATTTTTGTCTAGAGATACAACGGTTTTGATGGAACTCCTGATTTTTATTCTAGTTCCATTTATCATCCTACAAATTTTTTGCTTGTTCCATCCTAGGGGCTTAGGGTTTTGTTTATCATCATTGTTGTAGGGTTTTGTGTTACTCGGGACCCTTCATAAATAATCTTCAAGCTTGCATCTTTTCCAAGGTTCCAATTCATCGTTCACCTTCTGCTGCCTGTTTCCAGTAATGTTAAAACATCTTATGTCATTTGAACTCATGGAGTAATCGGTCCCTCATGCCTAGGTTCGTTGCTCTTATATTTTATAAGGTTAATCGATTGACCTTATTTGGCCTTTACATCCTTTGAAATAATATGTTCTAAGTCCTTTGAGGCCTTTTTATATGGTGTCCTAGGTGGTCCCTTTCTTAAAACAACTAGCAGGCATGTGTAAATTTTCTTCACTTAAGTCTCGTCCACCGCTTCCCTTTATTGCTAATCGCAGATAGCTTTTGAAATGTAAATTTAAATTGGTGATGAGAAATGAGTGGTGTTTTCTTTGGTTTCGCACATCATAGATGGCTTTGAGAACTTTTGATTTCTATTAGTGAGGTGCAATGTTCTAGTTTCTCTTTGTGTCGTTGAAAGTTTCCTTGAGTTTTGTGTATTGAATTAGTGGCGAGCGATGACCTCTGGGATTTTGTTTTCATCACTCATCACATATGTATGTGCAATCATCTTGCTTAAATTAGTGATGAGTGATGAGCAGTATTCTCTTTTGTTTTGTGTATCGCGGATGGGTTTTGAATGTTGGACTTTGTATTAGTGATACGCAATTCAAGTGTTCTATATGTTATTGTTGGATTCCTTCTCATGGATAATTTCTTAAAACAATTATGATTGGAATTAGTGATGTATGATGACCCTTGGCGCTTTTTATATTTTCTCCTATCGCTCATCACGAATTCGTTCCAAGATTTTAGTTTCAAAATAGTGATGAGTGATGGAGTCATTTGTTCAAACTTTATTTCATTGATTTGAATTGCTCTTGTGAGCTATGTCTTTTGTGCCTTTGATTTCCATGCAAGTGCACATGTCTTAATCTTGTTTATCACCTTATCTCCTGTCATTGATGAGATCTAGAGTTCAAGGCATGAATTAACGATATGTGATGGGTGATGAACATGATCAAGGATGGGCAATAAATTCAATGGTTGAGATCTCACCGCACAGATGTTAGTGTCGCTGATAGGACTTGTGAAAGGTGAAATGTATCAATGATGAGAGATGGCTACAGATAAAGGACAACGTGGCAGCATCCTAAGGACATCGTTTAAAGCAAGAAAGAAAGTAGCAAGCTGAAAGGGGAATTGTTGATGCGGTTTTAAAATGAAATAATCAACATCCAAGGTTTGAATGTGAATGGATAAATGTCAATTCACTTGCACGATCTCTCTATCAAACATTAATGGTGATATGTTTCATTTCTCGGCCACAAAGAAGGTAGCAAGCTTGTTTTTCGCACATTTGGAACTGCTCGGGAGTAGAGAAGAAAACCAGAAGCTGAAGAAGCAATGTGGGAAGCTCCAACAAGAAATTACAGTAGCAATTGTATCAATCTTTCACTCAGGTAAGAAAATTTTTGTACCTCTTCCTATCCAAAATACTAATTTATTCTATTCTGAAAGGATAGTAGGGAATTTGGGAGGTAACTTGCTTACGACTTGTTCATTTGAGTATCTTAGATTCAAGGGGTGATAATTATTGTGTAAAGTTTGGCAATACTTTGTTCTATAAGTTGTGTCTTTATTTTTATACCTGGGTAGGTTTCTTTCAATTAAGACAACTATAAACCCTTGTCCTACAACTTTGCAAATATGAGTGAGCCAGAACCCAATGAGTCCAACATTAGACTTGAGAGGAAACTGAAGTAAAAAAGGCTTAAAAGGCTTAAAACCAAGGATGTTTTATCTGTGGTTAAGTCGAATCCACTTGCAGTATCTAACCCTATGCCAAATACCCTTGCAGTGTCTACACAACCAAACTAATTGACAATGCTGGTGAAATTGGAGAATTGGCCCAACCTCATATTAGATGGCAGTTATTCATGTATGCTTTCAATGGGTCATGTTCTAAGAAGCTAATATGTTACTTATGGGGACTCAATCTCGAGAAGCTGGCGGTACCCAATGTGTTTTTGGAAGTGGATGTGATGATGGAGTTGGCTAGGCACTATGATCTCACTGAAAGAACAATTAGGAGTGAAAATAGAGATGTAGTCCTTGAGGTGACAATGGATAGGGTTGTGGAGATATTTTGGTTGAATCCCAACTATATTGTAAAAATTAAGCGTGCAAAGCTATATGGTGAATATGAGTAACAAAAATTTGCATACAAGAATAGACTACTTGTTTGGCATAGAAGGAGCAAGGAAAAATTTCTCCCTAAAGATATTGAGTCCTTTGAATGTGAAGAATTTGCGGATTATTTCAAGAATACTTATTATTTCCTATATCAATTTTTGGCTCAAAATTTTGAGGAGAGGATAGCCCCTGACCTATTAGTGATGACAATTGATATACAAGCTCATAATCAAAACACTGGTTTTGATTATGCCACCTATGTTGTTGAACAAATGCATCAAGATTTCATTAATCTGAAGAAAGAGTTTCTCCCTCCGCATTTCCTACATTATTCTCTATTAATGCATATGCTTCTATATGAAGATGATTATAGCTGGAAAAGAACGTTGAAATTGAGATTGAGGGACAATGAGAACAATGTCTTTCCAGTCCAAATGTGGACACATATTTGGGATCAGGATTGTCCCAATTCCAACCATTTCGTGTTTTCTAATGTCATAAGGATTGGTATCGTGGAAAGTTTGGGTGTAGCACCTATTCACGGGCTCTCTCCAGCAATCAAAAATATCATGCGCCCAAAGGATATAGAGGGATCCAGTGCAAAGCATAATTGGGAAGATTGGTTTTTGCACTCAAAGTATACTCTAATCAAGGCTTATGGATCTAAGGTGGCACTGCATTACTTGCCCCTGTATGTTTCTAACTGATTGGATTTTATGGAACTAATGTGGCAAATTGATTTCATGGATTATGAATTGTTTAGAAAGCCTAGGTAAGAAGGGTACTCTAGTGAGTCCCCAATGTTCTTTTGCTTACTTTAAGGTTACTACCCCTGAAGGGTATGAGAAATTTGGAATCATGGTGAATAACCTCAAGTTACCTTTTAATGAGGTTGGGAGTTTTGACCTTGAAGGGTTTGTGCATGCAAAGAGAAGGGAAAAAAACTTATTAGGAGTATATCACCAGTTCTTGTACACAAATGATGTATTGAGAAACTTGACAAGTGATGAGGCTATTAAATCTAGAAAGAAGGAATGGACATCCATAATGGACATTGAAGAGAGCATCATAAGGAGGAATGATTTCTATGAGAACCCCTATGATGTATTGAAGATATTTTTGAAAGAGCTTTTACAAAGCTAAGTGATCATCATAATGGTGATTTTAAGGTAAAGGTGAAAGAAGTTGTTGAGAGAGCGCAAGCTCTCCTAGAACAAAAATCTCAAGCCATGGATGTTCCAAATCAAATTGTAGATGTTCAAGAAGTTAGGGAGGAAAAAATGACAAAACATGTGCCCAATGTTGAGGAGGTGGAGAAGAAATTCCCTCCCCCTAATATTGAAGAAACTCTTGATTCAAAGATTCCCCCAGATAGAATTGTTCAATGGAAATATGATGAAAAGAATGATGATGATCCCAGGATCAAAGATTGTGATGAGTTCCTTGTAGATGATAAGATTGTACAATATAAGGAATTCAAGGAATTTATGGTTCAGAAAAAGAGAAAAGAGATAAAAGAAAGGCTTGAACAAGCGAGGGCTAGTGTTGAACCTTCTCAGCGAGAAGAGGCGGAGAAGGAAAAGGAAGAAAGGATTATGGCCAAGATTGGAGCTATCACTCCCATTGAGGCTAGGAAAATTTTCACAAATAGTGGAATCATGTTGTTACCAAGATGCACTATCACCTCAGCTATTGCATATGATACAGTAAGAAGAGACCCTTAGGCTTCAATATTTGAGGAGCAGTTTGAAGACAAGGTGTTTAGATCTAGATATAGTATGAAATTTCCTACTCTTCCAATCTGGTATATGGCACCCAATACTAGAAAGCATGAGGTTACTAGGCCTATTGAAGAGGTTATGGGTTCCTTGGTGGTGAAGAGAGCCATATATATAAAACCTATCCAAGCAGCTAAGTTAATTGCTCATACTACAATGCTTAGTGTGGACACAACACAAATTTCTCAGAAGAAGTATGATTCTTTGGTGAAGGAGTATAATAAGGTCTTGGATGAGATAAACAGGATGAGAGCCACTATTCAAGCTAGCCAATCAATGAGGACACTATCGTTGCCATCTTCTTCTTCTCCAGGCTTGTCTACACAGGACAAGGAGACCTTGGCCTTGAGAATCCATGATTTGAATAATCAATTAAAGACAGAAAAATTAAATGTCACGAAGGATAAATTTGAAACTATTAAGGTGGAAAATGACATTTTTGAGCATGTATTGAAACATAGGGTGACCAAGTTGGTCAACAAAGTTGATGATGTATGGGTTTCCTATAAGAACATTCATGAAGCAAACATAAAGTATTTGCAGGTCCAAGAAGCCTTCAAGAATTAATGGAGCAAATGGAGTACTAGGGTAGGTGCTTTAAAATAAATGATTCCTAAAATGAAGGATGATCCTGAGGCACCTACGAATATCCCTGAAATATTACAAGAGTTGTAGACCTGGTAAATGAGATAACAACTTTTCATGGAAAACTCAAGACTCAACTCCAAAACAAGTTGAAAGTATTCAAAGAAATGGAGACGTATGGTATTCCTATGATATTGAATCACAAAGGTGAGTTACAACAATTTGATAAATGGAGGAATGACTTGGGAGAGTTACTCACATCGAATAAGATGCCATTGATTGTGGTTGATTACACCATGTTGAATCCAAGTGTTGATATGTTGATGGAGATTGAAACAAGAATGGATATTTTTGTTAGAGAGGTCAGAGCATTAATTGATGCTAGATACACTCAGCATAGTGCAAAGGTGCAGAGTTTATTGGATACGAAGTGGCCCACTGAAGAGGAGTACACCACCTAGTTGGAGAAGTATACAGAGTAAGCTTGTAAGGAGATGATAACTGATATGATGAATAACATATAGGAGAGAAACAATGCATAGCCCAAAAATAGAGCAAATTAGACTTTTGATAAAGTATTGCAAAAATATTGTTCTCTCCTTAACATGAAAATTGGTGGCATAAAATGTTGATGTGGATAAATCAGTTTTGTTTCTTTATTTTCTTTTCATGGATTTTAAATTTTGTTGACTGGGTTTACCCATGGAGGACACCTTTTTAAGGCATGGAGGATATTTTGAAGTTGTTGTAACAAACAAATGATACCTTTTAAAGGTGGGACCGGATCCTAGCAATGAATGAAGGTTATTTTTGCCTCATGTTTATTCCCACCATCTGAGAGCTTGAGTGTAACTAAAAAGGGAATATTTGTTACAGCGGTCCAATAGTTTTGTGACATGTGTTCTTTTTGGCCTGAAGCTTGTTTTTCTCTTTTGTTTCTATAAGAAAGAATTGAGGGCCAGAAGTATGGTTTCGTTGAGATACAATTGACACAGTGAATTGTAAAGGGAATACAGAGCATATTTTAAGTGTTGTCTTAAGTTTTGAGTCAGTAGCTATGTATGTAATTTTGTTAGCAAGATAGCAAATACAATAGAGGATGACGCTAATTTCATGGCCATTGTATCTCCTATGTAATTGTTTTGTGAGTTATGAATGAATATAATCAAGCATTGTGTTCTTCATCTCCATTGCTTTCTAGTGGATGTGTAATTTCATTCTTACTTATTAATTCAATGAATTAGTGTAAGTGCTTGAATGAGATTTTTGACTCATATGAATTATGTGCTAAGATATCTTTAAGAAGTAGTGGTCGAGAATGTTATGGGGAAGTGTTGTAATGCAGTGTTTCTTAAGCTATATGTTGCTATTGTTGAATTGTTATCAGATTGCATAGGTTAAGATTGGCTTTGTGTTTGGGATAAGGCACTGGTTTTAGTAAATGACTCACAATTCAATTTTTGGGTCAGTTTATCAACAAATCACTCTTTATTTATAAATATTTTAGATGAGTTACCATTGTAGTCATGCTACGATGGATTTCACTTTTCTCATGCTCCAAGTGTAGGGTATTATTTAAGAGAACTGTTGACTCTTTTGATACACTATATTGTTGAGTGGATATATGAGAATTATTTATTGTTTACAATGTATTTAAGTAGTAGTCATATAAATTCTTGAGTATACATTGTGGGATCACCCTCTCAGGTTTCATAGAGCCCAAAGTGCAGGAGTGAAAGTGTTACAGCTTTTACTCGTTCGTTGGCCAATCCCTTTAGATAACTAATTATTGGAAATGGAAAAGTCCATAGGTAATTTTGAAGATCAGCTTGGTTCTTAAAAAATAACCAAAAGGTTCGATCTTTGTTCTCCCTGAAACCACATTTGCTTACGGAATGCTACTCAATATGAAAGCATACAGGAAGATTCATGGCAACGGGGTAAAAAAGTGATGAGCATATTTCCAGCTATAAAGAATGAAGATATAATATATTTTTGATGACTCCTAGCAACCTCCACCACCCATTTATGCTTTGAAAGTTATTGTTTTTGTTGTCCTCATTTTGTTCAACTTTCTTAACATTTCTAGCAGATGTAAATATGTTCATTAAATTCTTTTGACACCTGTTTTGTGTTGTGCCATGTGTTATTAACTTCTTTTAGAAGAACACAAAAATTTGAAAGTGGATTGATTCACCATGCATGGTGAATGAGTCCCTCCTAAGGTGCCATTTTGAGTTAGATGTGGATCCAAACATCCAGTTAGCAGAAAATAGCTTTTGTGCGAAAAAACTTTGACCTAGGACTGATTTGCCCAAGGTGGCGAATGAGTCCCAGTCAACTCAAAATCAAATTTATTAGATTTCCAAACTGTTTTCCATTCCTCTTCAGCTTTTTAGGTGCACACATTCTGAGATTTAGCTTTCTGTTTAGTTTAATTTGCATTTTCATTAATCATTTTATGCTTTTTGCAAACATCACTGTGTTTTCAAACATTGCATATTACTTAGATTTTTCATTCATAATCAGTCAATTACTTAGCTTAGTTGCAATTAGATCATCTCATTTAGCTTTAATAACATCATACACATTCTAATTTGATTGAACCACCTAGACTTTTGAGTGGGGTTTATCTCTCTCCTTTTAGGTGAAACATCCTAAGAGTGTAAGAGTAGCCTATAAATCCTACCCAAAAATATACAGTTCACCCTCTTGGGCACATGTGGCCCTTGTCATCCATATGGGGTGGGGTACCTAGTGAGGTGTCCTATCACTGTTTCCCTTATTGGAACTGTTATTACTTAATTATGTAGGGGATTTGAGAGTGCAACTATAGTAGGGTATCTTGGGCAGTCATTCTCTCTAAGCTTAAGAGCAGTATACCCCTCTTGGCCCATGTGGCCCTTGCCATCCATATGGGTGGGGTACTTAGAGAGTGACCCATACATTGTTCCCCTCCTCATAAGCCCTTCACTCCCCTATCTTGACTAGTTATTTATACTCAAACCATATGAATACTATCCATAGTGTAGATACATATTTTGCTTCTTGCATATTAAAATAGGGACACATACCCATTATTCATACTTAGCAATAATTGATAACTCATATTTATGCAGATATATAGACTACTATTATCATGACCAATAAATATTGAATTCTTTGTAAAATACACTAGATGTTTACACTAATTAAATATATAACCTACTCATCTACATATTGTATTACCTACTCATCTACAGATTGTATTATATTTACAGAATACTATATGAGAAACATACTATAGTAATAATTAATATAGATCATAGAACACAAATATGCTTATGTAATTGTAACCCCTGATTATGTCTAAAACAACAGATACAAATAATAAACATCATAACAAAAAATATATAATTGTTGTAAGCATTAGTATTGCATAATCATATATCATTATATATTTATATTCTATCTGAATATAAATATATAATAGATATATATATATATATATATATATATATATATATATATATTTATAACTATATATTCTTGTAATAGTATACTTACCTGATTTGTTGTTATACTCATGTATTTCTCTTGTTCCTATCCTTATTCATCGTTTATATGTACTTGTGGGTTAAATTTGATTACCTTCTATTATTATCTTATCTGAGTGCAGATTATTATTATTTATTTTTGAATGATATATCCTTCTTAGTTTGTTCCTCTACTCTTGTTATCTCCATATGATATATTACCTTGTTCAATCTTCACTAAATGTAGATATATTTCTCCATATTATTCCCCAATCTGCCTAAGTTCAAATTTAAATGCATTCCTCCCTTCATGTATTCTCCTACTTAATCAACTCCTATTTTTGCTCTTATTTGCACAATAATCCTTACCTTATCTCCCTCTCATCCTTTATAGATGGAAGCCTTCCTTTTTATAATTGTTGCTTTTTCCATTTTAACTCCCCTTTTATTAACATTAATCAATGCCTTCTATAATGCAATGCTTCCTTGGTTAATTCATTGTTGTATAAAGTCTGCCTTATGACTTTTTGATTGGTTAGGGATCATCATTGCCTTTAGTCTTCCCTCATCACTTCTCTAATTAGAATGTTCTTTCCCTCCTTATTTATCCCTTCTTTATTCCATTCCTTTCTTCTCCTCATATGTTCCCATCTTATACTTTCCCACTTTGGGGAAGAGATGTGATTAAGTTGAGTGTTGTGTCTTTTTGGAAGATTGTGGTTGCAGTTAATACACTCTAAATGTTTCTTTGTTTAATATATTTTTATTATACTAGCACTTGCATCTGGAGGAGGTGCAAGGAATACACCGATAGAATAATATAGTTACCTAAAAATTTGAAGGTGTTTTATTAAGGAGTTCTCTATTTTACATTGAGTTGTGTTTTATTAAGGAGTTCTTTGTTTTACATTGTGAGTTTTTTAAACCATACATGTATGAAGGGAAGTGCACAGGAATTTTCATGATAACCATTGCATTTACAACATTAGCGGTAATTGAAACGTTTGTCTATTTATAATTCTATAATGTTTAAATTTGAGATTCATAGATAAAAAAATAAACAAGAGAAATGGAATCATTCAATGATGGTAAACCATAAAATATATGTAATACTAATACAGAGCACAAAAGTTCATCTTACTACAAGTAGATTAGATTGAAAGGTTAATGTCTATATTAGTTTAAGCCTTCAATTGTAACAAGGGCTTTTCACAAAGACCAACCCCAAAGCCTTTATATTACAGTAAACATGTATGCAACATACAAATTATAGTGGATTTTATCATAAAAATAAGTTGAGGATTCATGTTCAAATGGACATATAGGACTGCAGGATAAAATTTCATACCACCCAGAAGTTGAGCTCATTAAGAGCTTTCCAAATTAAGGGATAGAAGTTTTCCCTAAGCTACTAAATGCAGAGTAGGTATAGACTAACATTAAATTTAGAGCACATCCTACTCCTAGAAATAGATATTTTTCAACATTTTGTAGCTCCAAGCATGGAGAAGGGCTTGGTGTGGTTGTTTGTGCTATTACACCTTGCTTGACCCCATTTATTACTAATAAGAAAGATAATACAATTATCTGCTATGCTAATGAGCAGTTAAATAGAATTTACTGTGGAGTTTTTGGACAGTTTCCATCCCAATGATTCATATAGTCAAATGCAACAATAGGATTGTCGATCACATTCTCTTCCTATAGACCAATTGATCCTATGGGAAAATTGGTATGCTTTAATATGCAAAGATTAGTGTAGAAGATCAAGCAGAAAACAAAATTTAAAATAAGTATCAAGAAATTAAGTAGCAACAAGACTTATCTCCTAATGGCCTATATACCTGGTCCATCAAATTAAAAGAGGTATTCATAATCCATGCCACAATATTTGGCAAATATAATGCCTCAAGTTTGAAATTTAATATATATTAATTTTTTAAGTTTGTGAATGATATTTTCCTCCACAATTGAACATTAACATGTGGTAAAAAAAACAAAATTAAAAGATTAAAGAATTCTCAAAATAAATGGCCAACATGCTCAAGGGAAAAATTTCTCCTGCTTTTGTGCAAACATTGCAAATGAGATTTCATTTGGGTTTGAATTCAGATACAATAGTTCAACTAGTAGCTTACAATTTCCTTTGTGAGATCCGTAACTCAAGCACCTCTCCCATTTTCCCAACTTCTTTTTATCTTCTCAGCTACTTGAATGAAATATCCTTGCTCTTCTTGGTGCCTCTACTCACTCTTAAAACCCCCTCTCCCACCTACACAAAATTAAATTTTAATGGTTTCCATTATGGCATTGATTTTGACTTCCTCAATTTTATTTCCCTTCATTAAGCTTGAAATGTTTCCTCTTACTTTCTTGTTGGTTCTACATCAACCATTTCTTTAATATTTATTATTTTATTACTAAGGGTTAGAGCTCCATGTGAATTTCTTATCTTCACCCAATCTTACTATTGAAAGAAATATTTAAAGAATATATTCCTTGTATGCCTCTTATAGTGTTTATGTAGACATACTCGTACATTTATGCCTATACCTTATATTGTGCACGTAATAATGTAAGAATTTTGAAAGGGTTATATCAAGCTCTCATATAATTTAACATATATATGAGGATGAGTATTTAGATGTATGAAATACATATACATAGTGATATATGATCATATAATTTCCACATCTTACAATACAAGTTCAATCATCTACAACAAGATTAATGAAGCAAGTATTGCTTGAAATCACCCTACTAATTGTTGTCACAAGTATGAAGGCATTAACATTAATGAAATGTATCAAAATAAGATATAAGTAGTTGTGTTGTATACAAGTGACCTTCTTATGACATATTTATCGGTTGCTATAAGGGAGAGGACTCAATAGTTGAGCAAGTACCAGTAGTTCTTTTGGTGAAAATAGATCATTAATTGATGAATTTCTTCAATCATTACTCAAGTTCATAGTTGTTCTGTAGAAATCATTTATTATTGTGATTTACACATACGAGAGATAATAATTTTTTGTTTGTTTTTTGCAACATCATGTGTTGCAGAAACAAAAAATGGGACTTTTCTATCCAACACTTCTAGGGCCCCTTTATGTTTCTAATATTTCCTTGAAAATATTTCTAAAACTTATTTTGTTCCATTCTCTGACCCAAGCTTCATCTTTCTAATTTTGTGGCATAATTTGTACATCTTAGAACCTTATTCCTTGCTTTTGTTCCACCATTGTTATTGGATTGGTTCAAACAAAGATTCCACCTCAAGTTGCATGAGTTTGCATCTTTAAGGGACTTCTTGAGTGATTAAGTGGGGGCTTGAAAAGAGCTTGAGAAAAAGTTTTGTTTTAAACCTCCTTAAGAGCCTCTAGTAGAGCCTTTTGTGTTTGACCAAATGTTGAAGGGCGCAATCTTACACACTCCTCCCTGGCTTTACAAATTTGTATTCTGTAAAAATGGTAAGTGGTGTAAAGAGGCAACTTGCCTTTATGTGAAGAAGGTTTTTATTATTGCCCATTCTATGAGTTTTGCTCAAGAAGTATGTGCTGGTGTGTAGGGAAAATTATATGGTGTGGTGGGTTGGCATGATGTTGCCCAGCTTTGGCTTTCTTCTCATCATATGGCTTTTGCAGGTGATGGTGACAAGCTTTTTGGTAGGGTTTGTTTTGTTGTTGGCGTCAGCTTGAAGCATATATCTTTGGAATGGCATGTAGAGTCACAGAAACCCACAAACCCCTTTTTGAGGAATGGGGTTTTTGATAAACGACTTTACTCAATATTCAATTGTCAAAATCCAGGGGCCCTTGGTTTCATAAAGGATGTTGTTTACTATGGCCATCAATTTCGCCATTGGTTTAACCTGTGCCTTCACTAGCGGTGAGTTTCATTTATTTTTGTTTCACTCAACTGGATGTTGTATTAATGACGGCAATGGTGACCTCTGCTTTCGATGGTTAGGGTCCTGTAAAGGATGTTATAGAGTTAGGAGAGAAATTTCAAGGGAGTACGTTCCAACTACCAAGGCCAGGTGGTCCCAGTGACATGGGATTTTCATCTAGTTGCAGAAAGAGTCGATGGTAAAAACTCGATAATCTCTACTGTACATATCCGAGAAAAGAAATTATCCTACCCCATTAGGTGTAAACTCAAGACATAGGCTTAAAAGGGTACTGCTATTTTTGAAATTTTAGAAGCAATCTCAATGGAAAAAAGTAAAGCTTGAAAATAGCAACCATCTAGATAACAGAAATAGTAAACAAAAAATAAAACAAAACATACTGTTGTGTTCTTCATGTATACTGTATACTGTTACGCCTACTGGAAGTTAGTGGTAATTTTTGCTTCACATTATGCAGGTCACTTATTGATACCGGAAGGCAGTTGTGTAGGCTGAGGCGGTGAAGAAGGTAAAATTCAGATAAGTTGGTAGTAGAATCCTTACAAGCAGCTGTTGTCGATGAGCTTTCAAGAACAATGCCGGCCACGTATATATTTCCACGCACTCTTCCATTTGGATCGTTCTGTTACATGCAGCGATTAACTTTGAGGCTGCCAGCGTGAACTTGGGAATTCCATTAAGAATTATTGTGGAAAGTGCCTGCCAGAAGCAAAAACAACCCTAAACAGTATACCAGTGGGAGAGGACGGAATACAGATATAGAAAAACAGTTTACTGGCATGAGACAAGTTCCCAGGGGAAAGCTGACACTAAATGTAGCCTATCGGCTAAAATATATTTTATTATAATATATTTCTATTATTATTTTATGTTGGTTTTATCACTTTTTTTATTTATTTATTATAATGATTAAAATCATCATGCTAGTCAATATTTTTATATTTATATTCATGATTATAATATTATCTTGATAAATATGAATTTTCTAATTTATATATTTTATTTCCATGTGTTACAATCTTTTATATTGATATATTATGTATTTCTTATTAATATAATTATATAACATGTTGTATTTATATTTAGGCAATTATTTATGTTTATATTTTGATACTTATTCGATTTTGTTATTTGTATTTCAATATCTCATATTTAGCATTACAATTTCGAGGACATGACAAAATAGTTCAATTTTTTAAAAATAATCAAATATGCTCAAAGCTTGGTCACTAACAAGCCTACATGAAAATGAATTATTTTTTTATAATGTAGTAGTACTTTTCTCTTGCAAAAGAAAAAAATATGATCACAATCCAATTCTATTATTTTCTAATACTTAAAATATTCTTACGAGTCCACTATTAACCCCCATTCAATACCTCATTACAAACAATATTTTTAAATTCTCAAAAAATAAAAAATAAAAATAATTATGTCTCACCTTCACATGGACATAAAATTTATCTAGTTGATAACTAGAAAATAGAGAGCCGTTTGAAGACCACACAATCATTTTATTTTTGCCACTCATAAAAAATGTCCATAGTTGATTAGACAACCCTTTGAAAGTGGCAATGCACATAATTCAAATATAAAATTGATTTAATTTTTTTTATAAGGAAAAAGGCAAGGAGCCCATAATATATTATAATAATATGAAATATGTACAATATTGAAATATACTTGTTCAACTATAGGACTATTCTGATATATGACCCTTGGCAGAGCATAACTGACTTTGCAAAATTTTCCCACCAACTAAGAAATCCCATTGTAAGGACCCAAGAGCATTTAACAAGCTCGGAGGGAGGCAACCCAAGGACATACGATAGACCCATCGAACAATTAAGAACAACCCCAAAAACTTGTAGTAGAGTTTGACTTTGAAGACGAAGTACGACCTACAAACAGTGACCCAAAAGTTGCCTACATACAGAGACCCATAATGATACATTTGTCAAAATTAGCAGGCAAAACAAAAAAATTGCTACATATACTATAACAACAACCATGAGACAACTAATTACAACATTACTACTAGGAATAAAGTGTTTTAAAACAAAAAGATAAAAACGAAGGAAAAAAAACAAAGAAAAAGGAAGTGTCTCAACCTTGCATGGAAATAAAAAATAAAGCAAACCAAGAATAGAAGATTTTGTGACAGGTGAAAAGCGGCTATTTTGAGAAGTATCTTTTAGATGGGGATAGAGATAAGATTGCTAAGAGATTTTATTATATTTTTCTAAAAAAAAAAGTTTTATCTCTAAAAGATTCTCATATGTAATGTAATACTATATATAGGTACAGTCATTTGTGTGAGAGAAAGGTGAGAGTTAGTTTGCAAATTTGTATGCTGCTCAAATTCCTCTAAATTGAGTTAAGGTGAAGACTCCTATAAGAACTTGCATTGCAAGTGTGTTGTAATCTGTTTCAAGATTTGATAATAGATTGTGCAGGTTTTGGAGTGTGGGGATTTTTCTTCCAAGACGGTTTTCCCCACGTAAATCACTATGTTATGGTTTTATTGTTTATGGTATTATGCGTTTCTTCAAATCTCTGTAATATTTTCTCAAGGTTAGCGTAGGAACTGTTTCCGCACACTTTTGCTTCCTTACAATTACTTCGAACAAAAAAGAGAACCATCAGTGCTTAATCATCCATAGCCGCCTTAGAGAGAAGGGCTCAACTGGCACTTCGTTTTCATCTTGAAATTCCCTAACTACGCCCGATGGAATCTTGTTAAGGTCCAGAGATATGGCTTGTGAAGCTTCAGATATATTGATGACCGGAGTTATATGCTCATGTGTCAACAAAGTGAGGATGGCCATTACCCTTGAGCGGGTACGCATGGAGAACTCAGCATCAAGTCTCCCAACAGATTTTTTAAGAGCATGGAGATAATTCTTAGATCTCTTCTTGGCCAGTGATTTTTACAGCAGCAGAAAGCGATACATACGTGCTCCTGTGGAGCAGAAAATGCCGCAGGAAGAGACCCCCAACGTAAGCTCTCCAGACCAGAAGTCATCGCTTTGGCATGCCTTCAAAAGAGTATCATTTTTGCAAATATTCTTCTTTTATCACCTTCTATGCTCTGAATTCCACAGACCTTCTCGTCTCAGGGCGAAGTATCTCGCTCCCAATGATTGTTTTGAAAAATTGTATACATTGCCCTTTGAAGATGAGAAGGAGCTCATCATCTGCTAGCTCCTCTATGAATGAAAGTTCCCAAGAATTAACAGGAATGAAAGCTCTGTAATTCCTTGGAAAAAACTCCATCGAACCCATATGCACACTGCAACAGAGCTTCAAGTTTGAGCACGACACACAAGCAAACGAATCAAAGGAAAAATGTAGCCAAAATAAGAGGTGAGGAGAGCAAAAAGATCAAGCTTGGCTATAAAAAACGAACCCATACGGGAGCAGCAGGGAAGAATTATTAAGGTAAGAGGAATTAAAAGTTGAAACGATGGCAAGCCAGATATGGCATGCGAAGGGGATTGGCAAGGTGGAGAAATGATTAAATAAACTGCAACTAGATGCACAGAATAGGATAACAAGAGAGTGAAAAGTACAAGCAGCAATTCCCCAAACTCAAAGGACTGCTCAAACAACCATGTGAAAAGAAAGCAAAATGCCATTGCCATGTTAAGGGAACTGAACATCAGCCGCCAACAAAAAGCTTCCCACCGACGAAATGACATTCTGAATAATGCTTACATCATTGTGAAATGCAAGCTTGTACCCAGGCCCCACTGCTTCGGAAGACACAAATGATAAGAGGCCAAGTCAACAGCTGATTCGGCCAGTGGAAAGTTAAGCACCCATAAGACAAACCCGTTACCCTGAGTGTAGTTGAAATTTACTAACTTTGTACATGACTTAGAGGACTTATCTTGCTCTGCCACATATGCTAAATGAGGAAACGCCTGTATTTGGTCTAAATTATTTTTAAAATCTATCTCAATCGAATCACAGCCCATATTGGCTAAACAATCTGCCAATTTGTTGCCCTCCCGATAAATATGAGAAATTACGAATGACTAGAACTTATCTAACAATTGCCAAACTCTTTGCAGAATGTAGTTTAAACTCCAACTCTGAATCTTTCTCTCCGTGCATGCATTGATAATTGACCAGAACTTATCTAACAATTGCCAAACTCTTTGCAGAATGTAGTTTAAACTCCAACTCTGAATCTTTCTCTCCTTGCATGCATTGATAATTAACAATGAATCACCTTCGATATGAATTTTCAATATGCCTAACTCTAGGGCCAGTTCCAGACCAAACAACACTACCTGTACTTCAGCACAATTATTTGTGCCTTTGGGGAGGTGATGAGAACACATTGCTATAACTGAACCAGTTGAATCTCTTAAACAAACACCGACACTTGAAATACCATGTTTGCCCCTCGAAGCTCCATCAAAATTTAATTTCACATACCCAGACTGTGGAGCAAACCATTTGATTTGACGCCTATCCAACTTTGTGCATGGGCCTTTATGCAAGCTGCCCGCAAAGGGCAAACATAACTGATTCCAACTTTGCATGAGTGACACATCCCATGAAGTAAAAGGGGACACAATGTGTTTGTATTTTGTGACATACGCGTTGATCACTTCAGAAATTGATTTCTCAATTTTGGCAATGACCTCTTTTAGTGACATGGAAATTTTCCTGAAGATTCTGAGGTTGCGTTCCCACCAATGTACCAGATCACAATGGCGGGAATGACAAACCAAATACATGCAAAAAAGAAATTCTTATATAAGACTGTCCAACTTTGAAATAAATCCCATAATGTGCTGTAGAGGGAGATGTAGATTCAATTTGGTTTTGATAAAATTCCAGCAACCACATGAGTAAATTTACATTGTATAAACAAGTGACCAATGTTTTTAAACTCTTCCAAACAAATATGACATTTGAAAGGGTCAGATATCCTTCATTTTGACAATCTGTCACTAGACAGGATCCTCTTGCTTAATGCTAACCAGGCAAAACTCCCCGCCTTAGGCAAAATTTTATCATTTCAACAAAAAATTATATGCCCTTTAATCAGCCACTTGATTCAAATTATTAAGAACCGCTTTGTAGCCCTATTTAACTGAGTATAGACCATTTTTTAAAGGGGCCCATACAATTTTATTTGCCTGACCTGAGAGAAAAATTAACCTTTCAGACAAGGTATTATATAGAATTTGGAGCTGTTGTTGGGTCAATAAAGGGCCCGAATATATACGCCAAACCACTTTACCCGTAGAAGCAACTATAGACTGAACATAGTTCAAAAAATTCTCACCCCATACAGCTGTTAGAACCTGCATGACATCATGTAATTCAGGGTTGGCTTGTAATGGTGGATAACCACACCACGAGTCTTTCCAGAAAAGCACACTCTCTCCGTTATGAATCTCCCAAGAAACAAACGAAGTAATGATGTTTCTACAAGAAACCAAAAAATTCTAGCTAGTTGATCCAGATGTCAGGTTTGAGATGGTGAAGATTCTAACAGGACTATTGTTATCCAAATATTTAGCTTGTATTAATCTGCACCACCTGGAATCTAATTTGGCATACATTTTCCAAACAAGTTTAGCACCAAAGGCCTTGTTTGAGCTGAAATATTTTTAATTCCAGCACCACCTTGCTTTTTATCCAAAGCCATATGAGCGAGAGAAACAAGAGGTACTTTTTTTTATTATTAGATTGCTTTTCCATAGGAAGTTTCTAATGATTTTCTCAATTTCAAGCACCACTAACCTTGGAGCCTTTAATATTGCAAGGAAGTAGTTGGGTATTGCAAACAACACATGTTTGATAAGCAAGATCCTACCAGATAATGACAACCATCTAGCTTTTCCAATTGAGGATTGCAGACTTTAGCCTATCTAAAACCTTAACCCAGTAGGCAGCCTTTACTAAACCCATGAAGAAGGGGATTCCTAAATATTTGCAAGGAAGAATCGCTTTTTGAAAGCCTAGAAGACTCACAATCCTTGACTCATCTGTGTTGAAGAAAAAAAAATTGGACTTGTCTTCATTGATTATTTGACCCGAGGCAGAGGAGTATTTGGTAAGCACATCCTTCAATTGGGTAGCCTCAGTAATTGAAGCAATACCAAACAACAAGGTATCGTTTGCAAATAAGGAATGTGTCATTGAAATGTTTGTGGAAGGAATCTCGATGCCCTGAATTAACCCTTGACTTTGATTAAACAAGAGGAACCTACTTAATGCCTCTTCCATGATAATGAAAAGGAACGGTGAAAGGGGATCTCCCTGCCTAACACCCTGAGTAGCCCCAAAAAAACTAGAGGGTGCACCATTTAGAATAAAAAAAATGTGCTCCAGACAGGCAAGAACGCACCCAATGCCTTCATTTACCATTAAAACCAAATTTTGCCAAAACCTTGTCAAGAAACTTCCAATCAACCTTACCATAGGCTTTCATCATGTCTAGTTTGATGATGATGGAAGGTAGAGAAGAAACATGAATGGAATGAAGAGTTTCGTGAGCAATAACAACTCCTTCAAAGGTTTCTCTGCCTAGAACAAATCCACCCTGCTCTTGGGAGATGATTCTTGGAATAATAGGTTGCAGTTTGAAGTAGATAGCTTTTGTAAAAATCTTATAAATTGTATTGCATAGGGAAATTGGCCTAAACTCTGCAAAAGATTTGGGGTCTTTTACTTTGGGCAGGACTGCAATGTTTGTGGCATTGAATTGTTTGAGCATAGTGGTTGTTCTTCTTGATTCCTCCAAAGCCCAAAGGAGGTCAAAACAAATAAAATCCCAACATTTCTAATAGAAATTGGTTGTAAAGCCATCCAAACCTGGAGCTTTATCCGGAGGCAAGGAGAATAAAACATTTTTAATTTCCTCCAAAGAAAATGGTTTCATTGGATTAGCATTGTCTTCATCAGAGCCTAGGCGTGGAATAGATTGCAGGATTTCTTCTTCAACTTTCTGCCTTTGTGCACTACAATTACTATTGTTTTCCAGAGTTGATGACAAATCAAAAAAAAAAATCCGACACCTTCTTTACTAATGTCCTCCTCCTTGGTTAGCCAAATACCTACATGGAAGCTTCTTGAATAGAAAAAATTGAATTTGCAGAACTTTTGATTTGGGTGGATGCATGGAAAAACTTTGTATTATGATCACCCTCTTTCAACCACAATTCTCATGACTTTTGTCTCCAGTATGCCTCCTCCCTAGCACATAGTTCTTCCCAATAAGTTTGAAGTTATTTTTGTTTCTCAAAAGCAACAGAATCAAGGCCATGTTGGATTATTTGTTCATTGATTGCAAATAGTTCCTTATACACTAGCTCTTTTTGATGGAAAACATTTTTAAAAACCTCCTTATTCCAAACCTGAATTTTCTTTTTGACATACTCTAATTTTTTGCTTAACTGAAACATTTCAGTACCTTCTTGAAAGGGAGCATTGCTCCACCATTGCCTAAGGAGAGGTAAAGACTTAGGATGTTGAAACCACATACATTCAAACTTAAAAGTTGATTTGAATTTAGGCATGGAAGTTTTTGCAATATTTAAAGAAATAGCATAGTGATTTGAATCGAAATATGGCAAAATGTCTGAAGAAATGTCCTGTTGAGAGATGTGCCAATTTGAGGAAATTAGAAATCTATCAAGTCTCTCAGCAATTTGAAGAAATCCCTTTCTCCTATTTGTTCAATTAAATTTACCTTTCAAAGGCATGATGTCTTGCAAAGCATTTGAAAGAATGAAAGATTTAAATTCTTCCATAATCTTCACCGATGGTGTGATTCCTCCATATTTCTCATGTAGATTTGTGATTGCATTGAAATCACTCGGTAACATTACTTTTGCATTCCCCAAGCCACTAAGAACTTGAGTGATTTCATCCCATAGGCATTTCTTTTCCATTGTTGTAGAGGGACCATAAACATTGAGTATCCAGAACTTGAGATCAAATTTGGCCACCTCCAATAGTTTCCAATTATTTTTATTTTGTGTTGGAGTTACAAAGACATGTTTGGAATTCCATAGTGTTACTAAGCCCCCTGAAGCACCCTGAGCTGGGGAGTGAACCACCTGCCATGTAGACCACTTCTAGATTGAGGACTCATAAGTGTCCACTGATGTTTTTGTTTCTTGTATAAGAACAATTTGAGCTCCACAAGCATCAATATGGTGCTTGATGCGAGCTCTCTTATTAGGGGCATTAATGCCCCTAACATTCCATGAAATTATCTTCATTGGACGCAAGGAGAGCAATACGCTCTCCTCGGACGCTTGTTTGTAGAATTTTCCATGGATTAAACTATTGTATGTTGCACACCAGCTTCAATTTCTTCTTTTAATTTTGTTAATTTAGATTTTATGCCCCTCTTCCCTGGGGACTTCGTGACAATAAGCTGTGAGGGAGTTTTTGAAAGTCTTTGAAAAATCAAAAACCCCTTTACCATTAGGTGACTCCTCCAGATTGGGGGTGGGAGTGCGTAGACTCCAACTCAACAATATCATGAATGAGTTATGAATCAGGTGCCTCTATTTTCTCTTCATCAATTTCAGAAATTAACCCTAGAACCACATATCTACAATAGATGCCAATCCTGAGAAGTTCTTACAAAAATCAAAAAAACCTTCTTCAGTTGCAATTTCATCAATCATATATGATGCGAATGAAGCGAGCATGTTTTCCACCAATGCTTCCAAGTCATCCTTCATTTCACTATGCCATGCCTCTAAAGATACCTGTTTCACTCTCCTCAGACACTTGTTTGTAGAATTTTCCATGGATTGAACTATTGTATGTTGCACACCAGCTTCAATTTCTTCTTTTAATTTTGTTAATTTAGATTTTATGCCCCTCTTCCCTAGGACTTCGTAACAATAGGCTGTGAGGGAGTTTTTGAAATAGAGTCTTTGAAAAATCAAAAACCCCTTTACCATTAGGTGACTCCTCCAGATGGGGGTGGGAGTGCGTAGACTCCAACTCAACAATATCATGAATGAATTATGAATCAGGGGCCTCTATTTTCTCTTCATCAACTTCATAAATTAACCCTGGAAACCCATATCTACAATAGATGCCAATCCTTCAGTTGCAATTTCATCAATCATATATGATGCCAATGAAGCGAGCATGTTTTCCGCCAATGCTTCCAAGTCATCCTTCATTTCACTATGCCATGCCTCTAAAGATACATGTTTATGAGGCTCTTCCAAAGTCCTGCTTTCCTTTCTTGAGGAGCTGGTTAGGAGAGGAACATTCTCAAGAGGGCCTAGAAACATCAGTTTCCTAACAATGGAATCAATATGTTGCACTGAAACTTATGGAAAAGGAGTGTGCAAGTGGAGAGATATCCCATGATACCAAGAACATAATTTATCTAGTTGCTTACAGAATGACAAATTCAGATAAATAGGGCGTTTGACTATAGATTTCAAAACTGACAAAGCTTTGCAAGAACCACTCTGAGAATGGTGATGGAAACTATTCAACATCTTTTGACATCCCATTTGCTTGTGTACAATTCCTGAGGTGTCAGCACTATTGACCACCTCATTGTCTAAGTGCACAATAGATTCAGTTAAATGACTTTTAGAAGCATCGACATGATACTTTCCCTCAAAATTAGGGGTAACCTTACCAGTACAATGTTGACTACTATGATCCATAG
Source organism: Sequoia sempervirens (assembly GCA_007258455.2). Taxonomy (NCBI): domain Eukaryota; kingdom Viridiplantae; phylum Streptophyta; class Pinopsida; order Cupressales; family Cupressaceae; genus Sequoia; species Sequoia sempervirens. Next base: position 341,654,741 of record VDFB02058242.1, on the reverse strand, counting down.
TGTGGCATTGATGACAAACATTTACCGGATCCTCCATAAAGATCTCTTGAATCCAAATACCATATTTGGTACTAATGTGGATCTTTGTAGGAAAGGTTTTGGTGGTGTCAACTAGGACACAAACCCTAACCGAAACTAATGGATTTTTGTAGAAGGCATAATCATGTTTTAAGAAGATCCCCACCTAGTTTTCCATTATCTCTATCAATTTTAACTCCCTATATTCCAATGGAAAACCCTTTAATTGAATCCAAAAGGGAACATATCTTACCACAAATTCCTTATCTTTGAAATTTGGGCACCAAGGCTGAATATACATGCCAGATCCATTATAAATCCATGACTTTACTTTGTAAATTTCATCCCTATTGCTTTTTTCCTCAAAAATGACAATGAATATTCCTTTCTCTTCGTCTAGGTAAAAAATTTGCTTAGCCCCTTCCCATTTATCTAGAATTAATTATTTTAACAAATTTTTATCAAGAATGAGGTTCTAGAACTTATAGATTAGGGCTTTATCTCAGAGATCTGGAATTTGAGGAAGTATCTATAATCATCTGGGAAAGAAATCCTGACTAGCCCTACCTGCTTCTTTTGCCCTTCTGCACAATTGCCTTGTACACTTTGCTTGACCTGACGCTCTGAAGATTGAATATCCTTCCTTCTCCATTGTTGAGAATTGTTGGTGTAATTAAATGTCTTGTACCTTGTCCTAGGTCATAATTACACCTTAGTTAAGTTTACTTAGGGACCACATAGGAGGTTGTTGGAGAATCTCCACTTTTGGTGGACTTGACATGTCATTACCTTATCACTTCCACCTTTTGTGGACATATCATGTGATTATCTCTCCACCTTAAGTGGAGTGATAGCTCTTCATAGTTGTCTCATGTCATAAGATTACGACACTTGTAATAATCTTATGCCCTTCTATATTCTCACCTTGGCTATATAACTAAGGGGTCTCCTATGTATTATAATCAAAATTATCATATCAATGACATTGAATACAGTTTATTCTTGTCATATTCTCTCTCTTTTCTTGTGCTTTCCATTTGGTCCATAGATCTTGGCATCCATAGCCAATTCTAACATGGTATCAGAGCGGGTTGGGTGCCATTGGAGAGTCTTTTTCTGAAGAGAGATTCTAGATCTGAGGAGGTTCCGTTCGTGGCTCTTTGTTGCAGGTTCATATCCGAACTTGCTGGTGCAAATCTGAGCTCACCATTGTGTCTGCAGGGTTCGAGATAGTCGATTTTTCCTTTTGTTTCGTCCAAATTGGAGATACGAAGCCAAATCTATGAGGGTTTGAAGCTGAAGAGTGGTTGCCAGATCTAGAAAGTAGCTGCAATTTTGGAGCATTTTGGGTCAAATCCGACCCTTCCATCACGTCCAGAAGGGCCAAAAACCCTAAGATCGACTGTCAATTCGTCCATTTTAGAGCAAGTCATCCGGTGAGGCAAAAAATTTTACCCGAAGAGTCGTACGGCCCCCCAGATCGTCATTATTGCAGTTGACGGTACGAAAAAATAATAATATTTTCTATTCCGTCAGCATTTTTATTTAAATATTTTATGCAAAAAAATTTGCATAAAATAAAGTTTTGTTTCAAAAAAAATTTATTTGAAAATAATTTTAAAAAATTAAAACAAGGGCGAAAAATCTTTTTCTACGGGTTTATTTCGCTACAGATCGTACCTTGCTAGCGCAGGGTACCCGGTACCCGCGTCGGCGGTACGGCGAGGCCCTGCACTGCCGTGTAGCCTCTGGGCGCGGGTCCCCTCTCCCACTTTCGGCGGTCAAATCACATCCACCGGCGGGCGCTTCAACAAACTCACTGGCGGTCAAAATTCCGGCAGGTAAAAAGAGATTCCACCGGCGGCATCTAAAAACTCGGCAGGTGAATATTCCGTCGCCGAAGATTATCAGTATATTCCGTTCAGGAGAACATTCCGGCAAGGGTGGACTGACGGTGACGATGACGGCTAAACGACTGTCAAATTTAACACAGTGTATTGCTGATGTCAGCAATACGTCAGCACAGTTTTGAAAAAATTTCTACCCCTCTCTGTTGGCAGTTTTGATTTTGCAGTCTATTTTCAAACGCTGATATCTTGCTCATTCTAACTCCTTTTTCAGAGCAAATTTTTTTTATTTGGCCTAGAATTTCATGCTCTATGCACTGGTGCAATCAGTTTTTGGTTTTGGTGCGTGGTTTTTCCAGAAATTGCAGATTCTCACAGGTGTTGCTGCTTCGTCCTCATTTTGGAAACTTTGGGAGCTCATATCTTGCTCCTACGATAACATTTTTGAGTGCAATTTTTTTTTAAAGTACATGATTTTTCATGTATTTTTCAGTGGTAGGATCAGATTGATCTCATTTTGTACCAAAAATTGTACTTGATACTATGGCCTATTTTGGCATGTGTAAGCACTAAGATCAAGTCTAGCTTGCTGTTTTTGGCATCTAGCAACTATAAACGCACTAAATATAAAGTGTCAAATCAGATATTGCTTGGGGGTTTCTTGATTGAGTGATTTGGGGGGGGTCTCTTGGTGCATTGCTTTGATCTGTTTGCTTTTGCTCTCTCATTCTCATGGATCATTCTAAGGTTCCTTTGCTCACATCATATAATTATTCAACATGGCATCAAAATGCATGGAATATACTAATGACAGAAGGTCACTCTCTATATGTTGAAAATAAGGTACCTGAACCTACTGATGATGAGAAAAAGTTAAAATGGATGATCAAACATGCCAAAGCTCTTGGGTGTCTTCGTAGACTAGTTTCTCAAGATTTGTTGTTCCAGATTGAATCATGTAAAAATTCTCATGAAGCTTGGGAAAAATTGAAAACATTGTATGGTACTACAGATGAAGTAAGAGGCTATCAAATTGATAATGATTTGATGAACCTTGATCCTAAGAACTTTGACAACATCCAAAACTACACCACTAAGGTTAATGATCTAAAAGAGTAATGCAAAGCATGTGGAATTGATAAGGACATCCAGTTGGTGTACAATACAATGAACAAACTTGGTCCTGATTATGCTTCTTTTGTTTCTAGCTTTCATACTCATAGATTGACTATGGGGTCTGCATACACTACACCTTCGTTTGCATCATTTTCTGAGATGATACATGAGCAACAAAAGCTTATCTCAATGGGTCTCATCAAGACTTCTAAATCTCAAGCATTGTTGGTTAATCAGGTGAAAGAATCAGAATCAGATAAGAAACAGAAGAAAGCAAAGAATAATCAACATTTAGATCAAGTAAAACCACATTCAGATCAATCAAAGAAAAAATCTTCTTCAAAAGGAGAATCATCTAAGAAGGAGAGGCCTTTTGTGCATATTGCAAGAAGGATGGACATGAAGAACATTATTGTTATAAGAAGGATATTGATGAGTTGAAAAATCTTCTCAAAAAGAATCACATTGATTTGCCTTCTAGAATGTCTGAATCATCTTCTTCTCCTTCTACTTCAAAACAGTGTAAAAAGGACAAAGGTCAAACATCAGGATATAAAGGACAAGCTCTTTGTGCTCATTCAAGTCCAGGATCAGGGAGATGGCTTCTAGATTCAGGAGCATCACATCATAAGGCATCTTCACAAACTATCTTCTCTTCATTTCAGCCTTGTTCTATGTCTCCTATCTTGATGGGAAACAATACATATATGAGTGTAACAGGGAAGGGATCCATTAGCATTGGGGAAACACTTTTCAGGATGTCTTGTGTGTTCCTCATTTGACGAACAATCTACTTTCCATTTATCAGATTACACATGGTGGAGATGGGAGAACAGTGGAGTTCACTCTTGATTCTGTTATCATTCGTGACTTGGAGACTAGAGAGATTATTGCTACTGGGGTGGTTGATCATTCATCTCGGTTGTATTCCTTTGCACAGTTTGCTTCTGATGATGACGATGTTCCTTCGACTGTTGATCACAACTATGATTCAGAGGAGACATTTGGCTTTTTGAACTTGGGCATACTCACATCAAATCCAGTACTTGAGCCATGCATTTCATCTCCTCCATCTACTGTTGTACCTAATGATACTTGTGATTCAACAGTTTTGGCTCCTAGTGATTCAGTGCAACAGGACATACATAGTCTTCCAGATATGTCTACTTTGGATGATTTCCTAACAGGTATTTCAAACTTGTTCGTGGAGTCTCATCTTGCAAATTTGGAGGACACCATTGATAGCATTCATCTTCTCTTTGATGAAGATGAACCTTCTTCAGTTGTTGTGAGGGAACACCTTGACCCTCTTGTTCATTCTCTACATGATCATTCTTCACAGTTTGGCGTGAGTGTGGATACTTTTGGACAGCATTTGAAGGAGGCTTCTTTGTCTTCAGAGGAGATATCTTTGTCTTTGGATAGTGCTCTACATTCTTCTCTACTAGATGTTGGATTTTCTTCTTCAGCAGTGTGGCCTAGAACGCCTGATTGGAGTGGTTCAACTTTCGACATCGACATGGAGACACTTGAGCATACTTCAGAGACAACATCATCCATCATCCATCTTCATGATATCCTGCATACATCCTTGGTTTTGTTTCTTCCTAAGGGAAGGAACGTTGTTCGGCGAGATTGGATCATCTTCAGCATTCAATGTCAAGCTTCTACCATCATTGCAGGAGACTCAACATTGAGGGGGGGCTACCTTGTCTCTCTTCTACTTCTCTCTTATGGGGGGGTCTTTTTACTCACATGGGGTTTTTACCTTCTCATTCTTCATTGAGAGTATTGTATTTCTTTTTTTGTATTTCATCTCTCTTTTGAGGGGGAGTTTTTCCCATGAGGTTTTCTCCCTTTCCTCGCTTGTGAGAGATTGCATTGCTTTTGTATATGGGTACCTAACATGGCCTAGTAGTCGGGACCCATCTTGCATTGTTTGAATTTGTGTACATTCTCCCTAAGTTGCACTTAAGGGAGGGTGTTGGTGTAATTAAATGTCTTGTACCTTGTCCTAGGTCATAATTACACCTTAGTTAAGTTTACTTAGGGACCACATAGGAGGTTGTTGGAGAATCTCCACTTTTGGTGGACTTGACATGTCATTACCTTATCACTTCCACCTTTTGTGGACATATCATGTGATTATCTCTCCACCTTAAGTGGAGTGATAGCTCTTCATAGTTGTCTCATGTCATAAGATTACGACACTTGTCATAATCTTATGCCCTTCTATGTTCTCACCTTGGCTATATAACCAAGAGGTCTCCTATGTATTATAATCAAAATTATCATATCAATGACATTGAATACAGTTTATTCTTGTCAATTCTCTTTCTTTTTTTGTGCTTTCCATTTGGTCCATAGATCTTGGCATTCATAGCCAATTCTAACAAGAACGCCTATTTTTTTTCCGTTTGAAGCATTGCCTATTTCTTCTCTTCTCAAACCCACGTGAACCTTTTCCTCTAGATTTTTGAACGCTCTTTTTTCGAGGACCATTTTGCCTTCCTACCATCTTGATGCGAGTTGGTTTGCGGAAACCTGAAATGAGACTAATGATTTGCAAGAAACACAAAACCATTCAAAAGATTTGGGAAGTTTTGAGGGCCCTTACTACCCTCCTTTAGAATGTTTGCATCTGGTTGGTATTGGCTTTGGCTTTTTGGATTGAATGGAGCTCCTAGGCCAGAAGATCTCGACTGGACATTCGAACGAGGGTTCAAGAAATCGCCCGACTAGTGGTTTAGCAAAGGCTGGAATAGGGTGCCATCCTCCCATATGTCAAAAACCGGGAGCCCTTCATGGCCCTGCTGATGCCGTGCATTGATAGGTACTCAGTTAGGTTTGGTAAATCTAAACTTTCCTCGTTGGTTACAGGCTATGGAACTTGATCCTGCTAACGGAGGCCTTGAAGTGGGTCTCGAGATGTCCGTCGCCCATGGCCATGGGGACCACGATGAACAGACATCAAAGGGTTTCATAAAACAACCGATGATGTGCATCATTATTCTCTGTATTAAAAAACTAAAAATCCATTAAAGTTGATTTAATTATTGTTTAATTATCAACATCTATTTATGAGAGAAACGTTGTCCAAAAATTAATGTCCCCTTATATTATAATAAAAGATGTTTTTAAATAGAGAATTACATTATATGAATACAAGAATGGACATATCTTTTTAAAAAAAAAATTACTTATAAATCAAATTTAAGTTAAATTTAAGTTATAAATATATGTATATAATGTTCTGCCATTTGACATGATAGTAGAAAGAAACACTATAAAATATTAATTATCATTAAAAAACAACATTTAAAGTTTAAATTTCAAAGCCTTTTAACTTTTAAGAGAATGAATGAAGATTTTGGCATCAAACAAAATTAAACCTGCCTGAACTTTAATGGAGAAGCATTGCACAAAGTATGGCATGGTGAGAGAGAAAACTAAGTAGATGAGGACATCTCAACAACTACATTTATAGCTTCATTTTTTGTTTTAGAAATAGAGATGCTGCTACATGGCAATACAGAAAGAATATTTTGATTTCAAACCTCGTAGCCTTCATTGGTTTGTAGATTAGTAAATTTGAAGGGCCAACTGTAGTTTGTCCTATACATCCAAAGGAACAGCACAATACCAGTAACTGAATAAACTCTATTCACAACTAGTACAAACCTATAAAACTAGAGATGAAACAAAACAGATTAAGCTTTCCTTACAAACTACATTCATAGCTGTGATTTTGCTTCACTTTCCAAGTATTTTGGTAGCATTAGCAAAGTGTGTGCAGACCAATAGAGCTCAAATATCTATTACAAGCTCGGCCATAAACACCAATTACATCCCTTGATCTCAAATCAATCTCAAAAGGAGCCCAATCTGCTACACCAAATGGACCATATTTTGCAAGGTTGGTTTCAAACGATAAACCTTTGATGACTGTCCATGTATTTTCTACAAGTCCATAATATCCACTTATCTTTCGAAGCTTTTCAGTTGGGTACTTAAATTTCTGCACACAATACAATGTTTGAAACAAACAAGGCCAAAGTTTCTGTACAAAACAGCAGAGAATGTTTGCAAGAAACAAAACTGGAAATGAAAATCGCTCATATAAGGCAAATTAATTAATTACCGTACAGATAGCCTCTCCGGCTCCTCCATGTCGAGCTGCGGCATAAGTGGTACCCTTTCCAGTAGCATAACTAAATTGAATGGAAAGCAAAGATAGTGAACTCGTGGTTACAGTAATTCCATTTATTCCTTCAAAATTCCCATCGTTCCAGTCTATCCCCCCTCCTCCACCAACTGGCCCCAAATTATGAAAGCTAATTTCACTGCATTTTAGATAACTTCCTTCGTTCCTAATCAATGATGCCTCCATATAAACAGGGCTGAGCTCCTGACTGAATACATCAGAATAACCTTGTTCATTTAATATACTGATAACATCACCGTCTTCGTCTTTATATTTTAAATTAAGCTCATCGGGATCCCCCTTCAACATGAAAATATCAAAAATCTTGGATTTCAGGTCATGCAAACATAAAATTCTGTTCCCAAGATAATCAGTAAGTGAACTCCCGAAACAATCAGTATACACAAGCCGTGTCATCACGTCTTCATATTTCACCTGAAAAATATCACTCACATTAAGGAGGGCAAGAAATAAAACAAGATTTCCACAAGACCATCTAAGAAACACCAAATATTAAAACACAGAAAACATCTAATCAGAAAACTCTACCTTTGATACTTTCTTTGGCATATTTCTGCTTCCAATTGAATCTGACATTCAAATTGCATTAAAAACTTGTCAAAAACAACAGCTATAGATGTGCATAAACAACCCATGCTCAAGGCATTTTCTTATGAAATATGAATCTGTGTTTAACACACATCTTATCAACATAATTACTTGATTAGCAAGAAAGATGTTTATACAGGCTAATTAATTTTGACAAACAAGTGCAATATTGGCAACATTCGGAAACAAACAAACAAGTGTTGAATATGTACATTATCGTTGTCAATTCTGTGACACTTTGCTACTTGGCATTTATCCATCAATGGAATGTCTGAATCATACAGGTATTTACTAAAAATTAAAGTTCAATATTCACCACACATCATCTCAAATCTTTATTCACAATTTTTCCAGCAGGGAAATTTTGGCCATCCCAACAACATACAGCCCATGACTTGCAGACATGTCAATGCTGATCACTCAAGAAAGAAGTGATCTACCAATCAAAAAATAATAACGAACTATAACCCTGAAAAAGTGCATATTCCATGTTACAGTGACATCAAGAAATTGACAGATGTCTGTTGGAAACGAGTCAGGAGCTACCTGAACTCTCTAACCGTGCAAATTACAAACAAGACATAAATTATCCTCAAAACAACATTATTTGCAATTGTAAGCTTAAAATTATCTGGCGAATATTGTTGGAATGTGATAATTTCCCCACATCGCATGAGGAGAAAGTTGAGATAGAACTGCACTCTTGCATGAGGATAAAAATAGAATTCTTAAATATAGAATTTGCATGGAGTTGTATTACAGTGTGCATGTCAGTTATACTCTAGTTTACGTGAGTTTATGTTGCTGTTTATCTATTAGCTTCTTTTAGTTTATCATCTTCTAGAACTATTGAAGACCTCTATATAATGAGGCAGATGTAATTGATTTAATAAGACAATAGAAAATTATTCGGTGCAGAAGCACACTTGCAAATATATTGTCTCCTCTGTATTTCCGTTAATTGGTATCAGAGCAAAAGATCAGAGGACAGTTGATGTTAGGTCCCAGCCGCCATAGTTTGGTTAAGCTGCTGCAGAAGTGTTAGCAGTTGAGAAAGGTTGGAAATCAAATAAAGACAGACATCGTCTACTAGGGGATCACAGTTCTATAAGTGTATGTTGTGCTGCCTCCTTGAAAGAAGAGATCGTAATTTATTGAAGAAGCAACAAAGCAGATTGCAGCACTCAGTAAAAAGCCACAGCTAAGGAAGATTCCGCCAGTGAAAGGCAGATCGTGGCAAGCCAACTGTAAGGTACAGTCACCCACTCAAAAGTAATTTTTGGAAGATTTGCCTAAGAAGAAAAAAGGTGATTCATATTTTTTTTTAAAAGCTGAAGTTGAGTCAATGCCAAAGCTTTTTAAAGCCAGCCGCTGCAAGAAAGACTGCAAATTTGGTTGTTCAAAGCCACTGTAATGTTTGAAGTCTCAAGCAATGCAAAGAACTTGCCCAGTCAAGGTTAAGATGATTAATGGGCACTGCTAATTAAATCGAGGGATTTGAATAACCTTGTGTTTATAGAGAAGTTGTTACCATTAAAATTTGGAAATAGATCCCTCAGTTTGTCTGTAAACGACAAAAGTCAAAATTTTAATTTACCCGGAGCTAAAAGGAAACCACTAGAAGAAGTTGATGAACAAATGCTTCCAATGTCTCACCGTTGAAGTGCCAGTCATAGCACTGAAGCAACCATTAGATCCAGCCATAGCTGAAGATAAAGAGGTTGTCGCAGCCGAAGGAAGTGCATCCAGTGTAGCAAGGAGAAACTAAAGCCAAGAAAAAGTAGATCGTGGCAAAGAAGAAGCTGCAAGTGTAGCCATGTGAAGTATAAAGGTAAGAGGCTGTAATCCTTTGAGAAAATCAAAGAGTCATATAGAAGATCGTGGATCTTGTAGAAGTCGCAGGTAACAAAGTTTGAAGCAATCACTGTCAAGGAGTTAGATTGCAAATTGGATTGCATGTTTGAAAAAAGAGTTCGCAGTCCACCCAAGAAAACAAGTCATTGCGGAAGCCGACCATTTGATTGGAGGTCAATGAGATCAAAAGATCGTTGTTTGTAAGAAATTAGTCTAAGCCACCAATGTGAAGTCGTGTGAGGAAGTTAAATCCCAGCCTTGAGAAAGGCCACAATGTTTACTGGTTATCTCCACCGTATACATGCAGACTGTGAAGTCTATTCTAATCTATGCAAAGCAGCAGTCTATCTTTCATAATTTTCTCCATCGCATACATGAAGAACAGGGAGAAATTATTCGTTATCTCTAACACTCCCCACAGCAGTCTATCTTCCCTAATTTTCTCCATCGCATACATGAAGAACAGGGAGAAATTATTCGTTATCTCTAACACTCCCCACAGCAGTTTATCTTCCCTAATTTTCTCCATCGCATACATGAAGAACAGGGAGAAATTATTTGTTATCTCTAACACTCCCAGCTAATTTCTACCATTGATTATTTCACCATTTACAATGCCCAAACTTTGTCTTAAATGTTCAAATACACCCTTTGCTAATGCTTTGGTTATTTTCTGCTAATTGACCTTCAGATCTGCAAAATGTCAGTTGAATTTCACCATAATTGACCAATTCTCTAATAAAATGATATCTTGTATCAATATGCTTGCTCCTCTTGTGAAAGACATGATTCTTTGACAATGCAATTGCTGAGTTGTTGTCACAAAAAATTGTTGTTGGCTCCTCCTGAGCTTGCAATAGATCTATCAAAATTTTCCTCATCCAAATTGCTTGGCATGCTGCTAATGTGGCTGCTACATATTCTGCTTCAGCTGATGAAAGAGTCCCTATGGGTTGCCTCTTTAATGCCCATGAGACTACATTTGTCCCACAATGAAAGACATATCTAGAAGTACTCTTTCTATCATCAATGCTACTTGCAAAATCACTATCAGTATAACCATTCAAAAAAAAATCATAAGTTTTGAAATACAAGATTCCATATCCTGTTGTTCCTACCACATATCTCAATATCCTCTTTCCAATTTGCCAATATGAGTCTTTTTTGAGATTAGACTAACCCCATACATGATATTTGGTCTTGTAGCTGTAAGATACATCAAACTTCCAATCAATCTTTTGAAGATTGTAAACTTAACATTAGGCCCTTTTATCTTTTTTGCTAGCTTTAGTGCCTGTTGCAACTAGTGTAGATGTTGGATTACAATTCAACATTCTAAACCTTTTCAACACATCCTTTGCATATTTTGATTGACTAATGAAAATTCTTTTATCTGACTGAACAACTTCAATGCCCAAAAAATACTTTAACAAACCTAAATCTGTCATCTCAAATTATTTATTCATCGCTATTTAAATGCATCTATAGACAAACTACCTATGAAAATTAAATCATCAACATATAAACACACTATCAAAATTTGATCTTCTTTATTGATCTTTGTGTACAATGTTGGCTCACTCTTGCTTCTATTGAATCCATTGCTTTGCATGTATGAATCAATTCTACTATATCATGCTCTTGGTGCTTGTTTGAGACCATAGAGTGCCTTCTTCAATTTTTAAACCATGTCTTTGCATTCATTCACTCCATACCACAGTGGAGTCTATTCTAATCTATGCAAAACAGCAGTCTATCTTCCCTAATTTTCTCCATTGCATACATGCAGAACAAGGAGAAATTATTCGTTATCTCTAACAAATATCAACATTTACTAAAATTACTCTTAATGAAAGAAGAAATATCAATGAAGATATCTATTGAAAACTTTCTTAACAAGTCACGTGTCGCACAAACTCCCTAGATATGAATGTAGTGTCGGTTGCATGACTTCCACGTTTGGCTTGAAGTATGCTGCACGTTTGAGCCCAGGAATCTAGTAGCTCAAAAACCTCGATATTTTTAGATCTCCTTTTCGTTCATTGTGAATAGATTGAAGAAGCAACTGTAGGGGGATTGGTTTTGATTCGTCTCAATTCTTCTAAAATTTCTACTTTGGTACGGTTTCATAATATTTCTCCTGCAAATTCTGTCCATTTATTTTCATTATTAAATATTATGGCTGACAGCATGACACAATTTGTGCAGAATGTTGAGGTAAGTTGCTTGCCATGGTTTCACTCCGTGTTTCTCTTCACATAAGTTCTCACCTCATATTTTGACTACCATTTTATTACGACCTTTACTTCTAGTAGCTGTGGCCTTTTACTCCATTTATCTCTATCACTCATCTCTCATAGGAAGGCAAGTGACACACCATTATGGAAGATGATGCCATTTCATTCAACAAAAGTGGAGGAGCCATACATACTCCGTAATTTGAAGGAGATTACGTGATTAAATTTGGAGGTTCTGCAAAAGTTAACAAGGTCATTCTGCAGAACAGGCAAGCGGTAACCATTAAGAAGATCCAGAACATGAGCAGACCAGTAGTAAATTTTAAGAGAAAGGGTGTGCGGGAAAGGTGGATACATTGTCACTCAGCCGGAAAACCAACATCTTGAAGCTTCTTTGATGCATTTCAAGCCAAGATTTCAATTTCAAAAAAATTAGTTTTCTTGCACATATTATCTCCTTTTTATTTTACTTGTTTTTGTTTGGTTTTTCAACTTTTTCTTGAAAATGTGTTGTAGAATATGCAAATAGGCTAAAGGTAAATGAAGAGGGATGTATAAAACTTCGGAGTAGCAATGTTAGAGTTGGTTGCAGGATGAAAGCTACAGGTGAGGTGGAGTATGGAGAGGGCAGGAACGTCATGGATTGGATACACTACATAATTTTGATGGGCGAGGGGGAGATGACAGTGCTGGACAAGCACATGGTGGAAGATAATTGCATAGAACAAATGATGTGCACATTACATGTGGATTTGGTTTGCAGTTAAAAACTGACAAACCAGCGGCCTTCTATGAGAAAAGTGGCGGAGAGATTGGTAGCATGAGGATAAGACAAATGCAAGGAGACATTTCAGCATCTGAAATGAATTTCAAATAGCCACTTCAAGAGCGAGAACAAAGCCATTTACTTTCCAGAAACAGAATTCAATTGCGGTGCAGTGGTCCACATTTAATTTTTGTTCGATTAGCACATAAAGCCAAACATCAGCCTTGGTTGTGTCTGTATAAAGAAAAGTAAAACATGCATTTTTCATAGGCTTGCAATTTAAGATTAAATGATAGAAGATATATACAGCTACATAGGTCTTGGCTTTATCTGTTTTACGGATGTTGCAGCTATTATACCTATCACAACCGTTTTCGCAGCTATTATACCTATCACAACTGTATTTGCAGCTATTCTTTAATGGAAATTTCAAAGTTGCAAACAAGAAAACAATACACAGAAAAAGATAGAGTATATTAATGTAAAACAATAAACAAAACAACAGTAAACTCACAGATATTTCTCCTCAATCCACATGTATTCCTCAAAGTAGAGTCTGCTGTAAATGTTTTCTATTACATTATTTACTGTATTTATACACAGCATGGGCGGTGATCAACAACACAATAAATAAATATATTTATCAACTCCAAAAAATGCATTAAAAGCAAATCAAATATTTGATGTGAGTTACCTAATATCATTTTGAAATCAAAACATATTAATTGAAAGCAAATCTGATATTATGTTCTGACATCACTCATCATAACAGTAAACTATCAGAAAAAAATTCCAGCATGACAGCTTGTTTCTGGCGTGAGACAACTTCCTGGTTGAAAAAGAACTGCTGCAAGTTAAAATCTTTTACGTCAAATCATGATTCCACTGCTGCAAGTTAAAAGCTTTTATGTCTGTTGGTGTTTCCAGCTGATGGTCTAGTTTCTCCTAAAGGGTAGCTACTCCTTATGCTTAGAGACCCTAGGTCAGTGGCCAACAAACAGGAGATTGATCAGCAAGCTTCCCCTCTGCATTTTAGGCTCTGCAGGACCAAGGTGGGTATCCCTATATTTTAAAGCAGATCATCACACAACAATGGTGGAAGGCCTTTGATGGGCTAAATCATCTACGCAACCTTTGGTATTATCACTGATTTTTGGTAGTGTGGAAAGGACAAACAAGAAACATAAAAGTAAATCTAAACTAAGAAAGCAAGGAAATGTTTTTTATTTAAAGATTTTGATTCTGCCCTAGCTTCAAACTTTGCGAATCTCCTTGACCAGTGCCTAATCCATACAGAGTTGGGAATGAAATAAAATCCTACAACAGACCAACCATGGCTTCTCATAACCCTACTACCTTGCAGCAAGAAACCAACACAAGGAAAACACCATCATATTACTTATTAATGCACATTGCAGCAACAATACCTCCACTATCTCTATGCAAGCAATTACACCACGACTTGAATGATAGGCAAACACAAAAATAATTCAAACAGCAAATGTGCATGAACGATCAAAATAACCCTTGATTATTTTGATTCAAAAGATAATGTGTACAATATTTGGAGAACATGACAGATTGACATTTAGATTTGAGACAAAATACAATGTGTATTGCAGTCATTTGTTGTTATTACAGAAAATAGCTTAAAGCAATCCCTATCTGTGTCATAAGGGCTTACCCTATTCAACTTGACTCAATCAAAGACTTTTAGAAAACTAGAAAACAAAATTATGGAAAGGAAACACTACACCAAACCCCTCAGGTTGGAGAGCAGAAGTCCAAACCCAAAACAAGACAACAAAATTTGCCTTTATAGTGAAATATTCCGAGCCAAATATTTTCAAATTTTCAATTGCAACAAGCAGAGCAATCCACAGTCGTTAGGGTTAGCTCTAAACCAAAACGATACTGAAACAACTCTAACCAGAATGTACACCAGGATCCCGATGAGGGCAAGGTGTGAGCATTGGTCAGAGGATCTGAATGCAAAAACAGAACTGGAAGGAACTCTAACCAAGAATGGCGCCGATGATGGCGAGCATATGGTCAGAGGATCTTCTACCACTACAAGTACTGAAAAGGAACTCAACACCAAGTATGTGCTACCCAATCCAGTATGGAGTTGAGGCGACCATATGGCGGAGTGTAAGAATTACAATGCTATGAAAGGAAATAAGCAATGATGCTGAAAATACTCGACGTCAAGAATGTGCTTTCCAGACCGAGACGGAATGGGAGCTACCATATGACGGAGATATAAATTATTACAAAGCTACTTCAGAATGTAAGATAAGCATTACAAATCAGAATTAAGCAAGATTAAGAACTGCTGCCAGTACTACTGTTCAGCTTACAATATGAGAAGAATTCGCCTGCCAAGAGCATGAAGTTAGAACAATTCAACGAACATCTAATAAGAGGATTCTCCTTGCTTAATGAAGATACCAAGACTGATTTCTTCACTCAAGAACCAGATTTAAGATTCTGATTTGTACAAATCTGCACTTTTAAATGTAAAACCAGCATGCCTGTAATCCACTAATTTGCTCGTATAACACCCTAAACAGACCCAAAAGACTTAAAGTTTGATGCAATGGGCCTATAAAATGATGGCGCCTAGTTTAGTTATAAGAAAAGGCAGCTAAAAGTGGCTATTAATTAATGGCACGGATCCCAAGGCACTCCAGAAAGTGCGCCCTACAAGGAATGACGAATTTGCATTATAAAATCATCAGCTTCATATTAAAATCTGCAAATATTCATGAAGGGTCGCCTCCAACAGAGAAAACCAATGAGACAATACCTAGAACAACACTTTTTGTATTTTTTGACTTGTGATTAAAAACAATAATCTGCTATGGGGAAAATGCAATTTCAGAATCTCACTAAAATGCACAAATCTGAACTACAAAGCCACACAATGACAATAATGCAGAAATCTTGATACAAAACACTCAGACTATACTATCTCACCACTAGTCGCTATCTTTCAAGCAAGAAGCAATGCCTAGCTAGGAGGCTTACATTCCTCGAAGCAATCCCACAGCCAATCCGGCAGCATAACATTCCTGTAGATCAAAGATACTGAAATGAGAACCAATGGCTTCCTTTTATAATTTCTCGCTAACCTTCTCGAAACCCTAATCTTCTTTCTTGTGAGTCAAACCCTAATTCTCCAATAGATGGCGTCCCACTTTACCAAGCAAAATTTGACTTTAATTACAAACTTAATCTTTTCCTTGAAGTTGGCATCCAACTTATGCTTGGATTAAATCTTTTAATAAAAAATATAATTAATCCCTTTAATGAGGCGCCCACCCATAAAGAACATCTTTTAAAACAACTTAAAGTGAAGTTGCTAGGCCAAGGGGTCAATGTTAAAATATAATATTAAAACATGACTTAATTAAAATAATTCGACTTATCTCTCCAGTTATGCCCCAGAGCCGCAAATGAGTAAGCCAACAAATCAGTCTGAAAAGGAAAGTCAACCGAGCCGAAACCAACAAGACCACTGCCAAAAATAGAATTTACTAAAAATAGTAAATTCCTGAAAATGCTCAGAATGCCAAGAACAACATATCACTGCGAAGCTCTCTGAAAACCCAGAAAGAATCCGCCATTAAATCAACCAACCTCGAGCAAGAGCATCCTTCAAAACACAAACCCCTAATTTTCCACTGATTAGCCGACAGCACACTGGGAATAGGCTATCAATCACCGAAAAGTGAAGTGCTAAAAACGGGGACATTACAGTCCGCCCTTCCCAAAATTGTTTGTCCTCAAGCAATATCGCCATAACTCCGGAAAATTTAAAACTGATCCATACCAAAACAAGTATGATCCCAGGTTCCCAAATCCATCTCAGGAAGGACCCACCATGCCACTGCTGCACCACTCTGATCACATCAATGAAAACATCATGCCAATGCTGCACTAACCTCCCTTGTAACTCCAAAGTGTTACCATCCATGATAATCAAACTGAAAGATCTTAAAGGACTAAGATCAATATCATGCAACGTCTCACGTCCAAGATGCCTAGAGTCAACAGTAACAACAATACCACTGTCAACCACAATTCTAGGCAAGAAGAAGGATAGGTCACTCAACTCATAACTAATCTCCTCAGCATACCTCCACATGGTAACAAACGAAACCATGACTGCAAATGTGACATCTTCATCTCTTCTTGCAAAGAGGAAGGCTATCCTTTGCAAGAACTCAACAAACTCAAACTCATGATTCCACATGAATTCCCTATGCCTCCGCTGAACTATCATGGCACAACTATGAAGTCTAAAGAAGTTTCTCACAATTCCAACCCCAAGAGTCTCAGAATGTAGAGTCAAGACATTGAACAGGATCTCAGCAGTAGGAGTCTCGAAATGCCAAGTAAATTCGAGTGATGGTCTGCTGCTCCAATTATTTGTACAAGAATATGTACCAAGAAAACCATTAGAATGAGTATGGTTTCTTTCCAAATTCTGATCGTGCTCAATCCACACCTCCAATTCTCTCATTTGAAACCATAAATTGTCCCTCGAAAGAGATTGGAAGGTCTGAAATTGAATGAACCAACAACCCAACAAGACTGAAATGATCAACTTGAAATCTAATTTTATGAAAATCAGCATCCAAGGAGATAGATAGCTGTTGCCAAACTGAAAATCAGCACCCAAAATATCATGTCTGCTTATATCTACAGCCGAAAATAAACCCACTGAAGATCCCATCACAGCCAAGTACCAATCCTTGCTCAACTTTACTTTCCAAAACTCCCATTGATCATTAGGAGTGAACTTCAAATGACTGACAACGAAGGTAATAACATCCAAAGGACAGTGAATTTGAGGCTCATCACTCCAACATACCTTCTTGACACATGTCAAAAGTGAGCTGATACTAGGGCCCCACATCTTAAGTAAAGAAGAGCCATTTTGCAAATGGAGAATTACTTTTACTAGAACGCTTTGGAAAATACGTTCTATTTGAATCATCGCACCCTGAAACTCCAAGAAGTACTCAACAAATCTGAATTCATTGAGAAAGTCAAATTCAAAATCAGGAGAGAAGAATTGCTGGAAGGATTCAATGGACCCTTCATCAAACTCCATTATGAAATTAGTTATTCTTAGAGAAGATGGTGTAAGCAGGAAGTCCGATAGGAATCTGACAAGCATCCATATCCGAAAATGAATGAACTCTTCATCGGAGTGCCAATCATCCCTTTGTTGCTCATCAAGATTAGTGACCTCATTCCACCATGCTTCTTGATTTTCCACCTCCTGAATGGGGAGACTAGGAGCAACAGTGAAGTCTTCATTATGCAGCTCATGCATCCTCATTCCATTGTCAGAAGAAGTGCTAGAACTTCCCTCTTCAACAATGATGTCATAAGAAATTTCCTCAAGGCTTGAAATCCCATCATCTACCTCAAAGGAATGTTTCTCATAAGCTTCCTCTTCACTTGGTTCAAAAAGAGGATTGTCATAAGTTGCTTCAACACCCACTTCAAAGAAAGTGTTGTCAAAGACTTGGAAGTCCCCTTTTCCATCTTGCTGATCCAAATCTGCATACGCAACTTCTGATTTCCTTGTGAACCCTTCAAGATCAAACTCCTCTCGAAGACTATCAAGCTCGTCAATTATTGGCTTGATTTCTTCAACTCTTTGCTCATTCTTTTGCTTGCTAAAAAGTTTGAAATCAACAAACCGGTCTTCAACCTCTATTAGAGACAAATGAGTTTCTTTTAACTTGTCCTTTGTTGATTTAAGCTCCAGAGTGAGCTCATCAACCAAACTCTCCTTTTCTTGGACAACACTAAAGGACTTCTTTGCAAGTTCAATAGCATGATCCCGATCCTCCATCAAGTGTATGCAATCTGATTTCAACGCCTCCAAAGAGTCTCTGATGAGTTGCAAATTGAAAAGAGCAACTTCATCCTTAACTCCTCTTTTTCTCTCTTCAAGCTGAGCCTTCCAGTGGAGATCTTCAATCAAACTGTGAGTGCGATCAAATTGGGATAGAATTCGCACTTCCCTCTTAAAGGACTCTTTGTCTTGATCTTCCCACTCAAGAATATGCAAAGATGGCGGATTGTTGGTTGGCTGATTGTCAAAATCAGAACTTTGTTTTGTGTCTTTGCGGCCATCATAGCTGCTCCAGCTTCCGTGTCTTTCACCTTCAACTAGAGGAGAATGCTCATTGTCATGAAAGGCATCATACTCCACAAAATCTTCAACCCATCGCTTGCAATCAGCTTCGTGCATTGATAAATCAGCTTTGTGTTTAGTAACACCTTCAAACTCTCCATCTTCAAGAGCCATATGGTCTTCAAGCTCTTCTTCTTCATCACTGTCTTCTTGATCAAACATTAGAGCAGCACCCAACTTGCTCAATGGATCATAGTCATCCGCTGTTCGGAAAGTTTCCGTAGAAACATTTTCTTCTTTAGCGGCTGCAACCACTTCAAAGACATCATCATGGAGCTTCTTTGAACCCTCTTCTTCTTCAAAGACAACTTCCTCTTCAATGGCCACCTCATAGTTTGCCATGCAAACTGATTTTTGATCTTCATCTGGATCAAAGGGAAATTCATTCCACAAAGGTTTTTTATCATACCTTGGTGTCAACCAACCGGGATCCCAAATGGAAAAAGGCTGACTGTTTTGATCAAGAGAAAAGTACTCTTCATGCTTCTCTTGGAGTGTTGAGTCTTTGAATAGGTCACCCAGTAACTCACTTGAACTGGTTTCTTCATAAGTCCTCTCCAAGGGCTTAGTTTGATGCTCAAACCCAATGTCATCATCATAATGAAATGAAGAATCTCCATTGCCTGCTGTTTTGAAAACATCACTATCATTATCTTCATCATGGGGAAGTATGTCATTGATTTCTTCATTAGCAGCCCAATGAATACCAAGGAGGTCTTCTTGGCTACTTGTCATACATTTGTCTAGTGAAAATTCTTGAGAGATTTGAACAGCAGCAAGAGGTGAATAATCCTTGACCAAATCCTCAACTAGAAGAGGTATAAACACATCAGAATCACCATTAACAACATCACCTTGGTAATGATCATAAGCTGGTCCAAGGACACCACTAGTGTTTTCTTCATCTTGTTCTTCTTCAACGAACTCATCCCACACAACCGTCATACCAACAATTTTTGTGAAGCCCTTAGCCTCAAGACCCTCATTGGATGTATTTTCATTAGAACTCAAGACTGCTGTTATGTTCTTTTCACTGAACTGTTCTTCATCACTTCCTATCACATGCAAATCTAAGGAAGTATTTTGGGGTTCTTCCACACACTTTTCAACTGTCAGAGTTTCTTCATCAAGCTCCCGATTAATATGAGGTGCCATGTGCACCTTGCTATCCCGGCTTTCAGACCTAGCATAAATCTTCCTGATTCCCCACCTTATGTCAGGATCCTTCATTAGCGTAAACAGTTCATGCATTAACTCAAGTAGAGGCTTCTCTGTAGTCATCTCTCTCTGTATGAAGCGTCTGGTATCTCTGTCACTCATCTGTCAAGTGAACTCTGTTGGGCACAGGATGGCAGGATCTTGGCTCTGATACCACTGAAATATTCCGAGCCAAATTTTTTCAAATTTTCAATTGCAACAAGCAGAGCAATCCACAGTCGTTAGGGTTAGCTCTAAACCAGAACGATACTGAAACAACTCTAACCAGAATGTACACCAGGATCCCGATGAGGGCAAGGTGTGAGCATTGGTCAGAGGATCTGAATGCAAAAACAGAACTGGAAGGAACTCTAACCAAGAATGGCGCCGATGATGGCGAGCATATGGTCAGAGGATCTTCTACCACTACAAGTACTGAAAAGGAACTCAACACCAAGTATGTGCTACCCAATCCAGTATGGAGTTGAGGCGACCATATGGCGGAGTGTAAGAATTACAATGCTATGAAAGGAAATAAGCAATGATGCTGAAAATACTCGACGTCAAGAATGTGCTTTCCAGACCGAGACGGAATGGGAGCTACCATATGACGGAGATATAAATTATTACAAAGCTACTTTAAAATGTAAGATAAGCATTACAAATCAGAATTAAGCAAGATTAAGAACTGCTGCCAGTACTACTGTTCAGCTTACAATATTAGAAGAATTTGCCTGCCAAGAGCATGAAGTTAGAACAATTCAACGAACATCTAATAAGAGGATTCTCCTTGCTTAATGAAGATACCAAGACTGATTTCTTCACTCAAGAACCAGATTTAAGATTCTGATTTGTACAGATCTGCACTTTTAAATGTAAAACCAACATGCCTGTAATCCACTAATTTGCTCGTATAACACCCTAAACAGACCCAAAAGACTTAAAGTTTGATGCAATGGACCTATAAAATGATGGCGCCTAGTTTAGTTATAAGAAAAGGCAGCTAAAAGTGGCTATTAATTAATGGCACGGATCCCAAGGCACTCCAGAAAGTGCGCCCTACAAGGAATGACGAATTTGCATTATAAAATCATCAGCTTCATATTAAAATCTGCAAATATTCATGAAGGGTCGCCTCCAACAGAGAAAACCAATGAGACAATACCCAGAACAACACTTTTTGTATTTTTTGACTTGTGATTAAAAACAATAATCTGCTATGAGGAAAATGCAATTCTAGAATCTCACTAAAATGCACAAATCTGAACTACAAAGCCACACAATGACAATAATGCAGAAATCTTGATACAAAACACTCAGACTATACTATCTCACCACTAGTCGCTATCTTTCAAGCGAGAAGCAATGCCTAGCTAGGAGGCTTACATTCCTCGAAGCAATCCCACAGCCAATCCGGCAGCATAACATTCCTGTAGATCAAAGATACTGAAATGAGAACCAATGGCTTCCTTTTATAATTTCTCGCTGACCTTCTCGAAACCCTAATCTTCTTTCTTGTGAGTCAAACCCTAATTCTCCAATAGATGGCGTCCCACTTTACCAAGCAAAATTTGACTTTAATTACAAACTTAATCTTTTCCTTGATGTTGGCGTCCAACTTATGCTTGGATTATATCTTTTAATAAAAAATATAATTAATCCCTTTAATGAGGCGCCCACCCATAAAGAACATCTTTTAAAACAACTTAAAGTGAAGTTGCTAGGCCAAGGGGTCAATGTTAAAATATAATATTAAAACATGACTTAATTAAAATAATTCGACTTATCTCTCCAGTTATGCCCCAGAGCCGCAAATGAGTAAGCCAATAGATCAGTCTGAAAAGGAAAGTCAACCGAGCCGAAACCAACAGGACCACTGCCAGAAATAGAATTTACTAAAAATAGTAAATTCCTGAAAATGCTCAGAATGCCAAGAACAACATATCACTGCGAAGCTCTCTGAAAACCCAGAAAGAATCCGACATTAAATCAACCAACCTCGAGCAAGAGCATCCTTCAAAACACAAACCCCTAATTTTGCCACTGATTAGCCGACAGCACACTGGGAATAGGCTATCAATCACCGAAAAGTGAAGTGCTAAAAACGGGGACATTACATATAGTGCAAGCATAACTCCAATTCGAATTCAAACCCTAACCCTAACTCAATTAGAGTTACAGAGAGGATTAAATCCAATCTGATTACAAACATTTGAAAATTCCCACCCCCCCAAAACAGAGCACCAACCGGCCATAAAGGCCCCTGACACCTCGAGCACACTCCAGCAAAGTCGTTCATCAATGTAGGCATAGGCGCCCATGAAATCCGTGATCAAATCTGGACAAGAAAAAGATCTCTAACATATCATACCCCTTTCCATCATTCAAGCCATTATTAGACATCAATGTGAGCAGTTGAGGCGGTCGCAACAATTGATTTTTCCCTTGCATCGAACCATAGTTGTTTCTTGCGTTCACACCATCACTCACCGCCTAGCCGTTGGGAAATCACATCTGTGAATTGTGGTCGTTGATCTATCCTCTTCACGCCAGGATCCGATGCCTACCACCCACTACCTTGAACCTTAGAACCCGACCGTCAAATTAAAACCCCTTTAAATCTAGGTCGTTTGATCACCATCGCATCTCATTGAAGACATTGTAAGATATTAGCGTGAGTAGTTTTAGGGTCCCTTCGATACAGCAATTAGAAGGATTGTAGCATATTGGAATGAGTCGCATTTGAGTCCCTCTGATAAAACGAAATATGCCACCAGTCATCCTCATCGGCATAGCACAACTCACAACAACGATGTGAGTTAGCCCATCGAGCAATCGTGCAGTGCCACCTGGCTACACGTCACCATCCGCCTTCCCATTGGGTCCCACCACGTCACACATCACCTCCCTGCCTCCCCTTTGTCTGACAGAAGATGTCGGTGGGTCCCCCACGAGCTAGCGAGGAACAGTCAGGATTAACCCGAACCACCTCATCTCAACCGTTGATCTGTTAGACCTTGATGCTCACTGCCTTCACAAGATAATGGACCCCGCTAACAAGTAAGACACGTGGCACCCGCTTGCTAGCCCGTTGAAATATTTTAATGAATATTGAAACACAATGAAAGAGCGGGGAACGACTAGGATCAAATCACTTAGATCCAACCGCCCATATTAGAAGCTTAAACTTGCACGTGCAAAAATGTTGTTCATAAAAAGGGGGACCATTCCTAGGTAAATAAGACTTAGGAAAAATATTTCTTCGACCTAGGGATAATGATCAAATATTTGAATTGGGGTCGTGACCGGAAAGACAAGGTAAAGGGGTCGGTAAAAAGGACGAGCTCGACAACATAAGTTATAACTTGGCCAACTGGGAACCAGGCACAACAGGTCAACACAAAAATAGAACAAAAGGCACACCCAAACCAAGGAATTAGGGTTTTAGGAGGGTTTAAGCCCTATACACAATTTAGAACCCTAAGCAGATACAATTGAGGAGTTTCAAAACCTCAAGGGTCCCAAGATTTCAAAAATAGCCATGGATTTTGCAAGCTCCACCAGTGGCTCCAGTTGGGGACATCCATTCACGAGGAACAGAGTGAGAATCCAGATCTCTAGAGAAGCAAACCATACCAAGCATTGGGCAACGAGGTCAACCCAATCTTTAAAACCTCATTTGATAGCCCTAGGCCACCAAATGGAAATGGCAAATCAACACTTACCCCTGTCAAACACCAATATGTTAAAGGAGTTGATCTCCTTCAACCAATAATTGTTTCCGTCGCACCATAGTAGCACAAATAGCCTCTTTCTTGCAAAAATAAATATGTGATCACCTTTGAACAAGTGAGAACTTGCTCCATGTTCAACTTTGCTGCTACATGGTAACCACATTATGTAAGCCACCTCACTGCCACCAATTGCATTTTTTTAATTCTGTATTCAATGACAAAAATTGAGAACAATGATCAGCACCATATGAAACCACAATCTCTTCATATTTGTTGACACCTCATATGAATTAAAGCCAAAAGAGATTGCCTCCAACTCACATGGCAAGGAAAAATATGCCATCTCATCATGCTAACATGCAAAGGGAAACTCATCCTCAGACAAGTCAAAATGAAAACTTTTAAGCTCAGGCACACAAAGGACATGAGCAACCAAATTATTATTACCTTGTCGTTGCTCATCAGAACTACAAGAATCATGCCTGGAGTCCTCAATGTTGATGCAGACCTCATCAACACATCCATTTGAATCATGAGACATTTTATGTGAAGAGCTATCCTCTTCAGATTGCCTCTCTTTTGCAATCCTTTTACAATCCGCTGAGGCATATGTATCACAAAAAACAGAATCATAACACATATGTGGAACTCACCTCAACAACAGTACTTTGCCATGATAGATTTGAAATCCACTGCTCATGAGGAAGACTATGAGTTGCACCCCCTGAAAGCAAGTTTTCATATGCATCCATATGATCTATACAATCATACTCCTCAAGTGCAAACTCATCATAAATAACGTCTTTAGTTGTACTACCATTTATCTTTTCATTTTTATCTTCACATACAACTACATCCATGCTATCCTCATGCAAAAATTTAGTGACAACTTCAAAACCAGAACAAGGGACAAAAGAAGGTGAGAAATTAAACAAGGAAGCAACCTCTTGTTCATTACTTACATTGCCATCATATGAATGTCTGTCATAATCTGTAACTTGACTTGATTCACCTAATGAATCACTGACATGCATATCTTCTTCTTCTTCCCTACTGCTACAAAAACTAGCAGTCATATCCCACACTGTCAAATTGGAAATCACCATTAGATTCATCATTGTTGCTTTCTTCCAGTTGAAAATCACCACACATACTGTCACATTCATCTGATATAGAGAGCAAACTCTCTATTTTTGTTGTTTCAACATCTACAAGAGGTATGACATTAAGATTTTCTATTACTTCATACCTTAAATTTTGGCTGCTATCATAACAACCCTCATTTGCACACAATTCTTCTGTAGGCTGCTCAAAAGCAGAATCTTCACCACTACAAGATGCATCATTGTTCTTTTCTATAACAGCCAAACACCTAGAATAAGTACCATCACACATTTTAGACAGGAAGTGATATCCATGCCTCTATATCAACTTATCAATCAATGAAAGCCAACCATCAATCTCTCTAACTTCGAAGGGCTTCCATCTTTGTGGCATTGTACTCATACCTGGTTCAAGTCATTCACAAAATAAATCAATACATATTGATTCATCTGGCCTATTTGATTCTAGTATAGCCAACCAACATTCCATGAATTTATCATGAAAATTAGACGGGGATTCATCCTCATATCAATCTATGTTCCATAATGCATCTAGAGGTGAGAAAGTTTCAACCTCAAATTCATATTCTTCTTCATTTTCCTGACTATGTAGAAAGCTATTGTCAGACAAATAATTGTTATTCACTTCCCCAAACTGATCCATGAATATTTCTTTAAACTCATGCCATGAACAAATAGAATGCAGAGGAAGATTAAAAAACCAATCCTTAGCATCATTTTCTAAAGTTCTTACAAAAAATTTCATGACAACATCCTCTTCTTCTCTCTGACTTTTCACCATTAAATCAATGAAATCTTGCAAATGTACTGATGTTGATTCTTCTAAATTGCCTCTAAACTTAGGCAGATATTCTTTTATCTCTCCTGGAACAGAATGTGGATAACCATGGATTCTACTAAAATCCAGAGGGTTATATATCTCAAAGAAAAGGTTTCCTTTGAGGATATGATTGTGGTTAAATCATGGCAAAATAGCTAGTAGAGGGGGAATCCATTTGATCATACATTTTTTGCAAAATAAATCTTTAACCCTCTACAACTATCTACTTCAGAATATCCAATTTCTCAATTCCCTTTTCAAATAATACCCTAAAGCACTGAATAAGGGACAATATTTACTAGAACTTTGTTGCAGACCTTCATACAAAATGCTACAATAGGAAAATACCTAAAAACTGTTGCAACCAACTCTTCTGATGATGTAAAAATTTTGTAGAGTCGCCACCTCTTTGAAAGAGGAAAAGATCTTCAAGCTGTAGAGAGCTCCTTCCAAGATCTAGGTATTTCTGAGTTCTCTCCACCAATAGAGCGCCAGACTTCAAGAACACACCAAAAATGTTATAGCAATATCCCTCTTCAAGTATGCAGGTCCTTGGATCATCTGACCAAAAACTTCAAATCAGAAAATCTCTTAATTCTCCCAAACGGATATATCTCTATCTTCCTCAATGGAATCACCAGTGCGTGTGGCTCGCAAAGAGGCAGAGCATATTTTCAATTGCTCACCCAGAAATTCATGCACTTATCCCCAATAGAGTTGCCAATCTGTTGGTGTCTACTGCTAATGGTCTAGTTTCCCCTAAAGGGTAGCTACTCATTATGCTTAGAGACCCTAGGTCAATGGCCAACGAACAGGAGATTGATCAGCAAGCTTCTCCTCTGCACTTTAGGTTCTGTAGGACCAAGGTAGGTATCCCTATATGTTAAAGTAGATCATCACACTACAATGGTGGAAGGCTTTTGATGGGCTAAATCATCTTTGCAACCTTTTGTATTATCAGTGATTTCTGGTAGTGTGGAAAGGACAAACAGGAAACGTGAAAGCAAATCTAAACTAAGAAAGCAGGGAAATGTTTTTGATTTAAAGATTTTGATTCTGCCCTAGCTTCAAACTTTGCGAATCTCCTTGACTAGTGCCTAATCTATACAGAGTCGAGAATAAAATAAACTCCTACAACAAACCAACCATGGCTTCTCATAAACCTACTACCTTGCAGAAGGAAACCAACAAAAGGACAATACCATCATATTACTTATTAATCCACATTGCAGCAACAATACCTCCACTATCTCTATGCAAGTAATTACACCACTCCTTGAATGATAGGGAAACATAGAAATAATTCAAACAACAAATGTGCTTGAAGGATCAAAATAACCCTTGATTACTTTGATTCAAAAGATAATGTGTACAATATTTGAAGAACATGACAGACTGACATTTAGATTTGAGACAAAATACAATGTCTATTGCAGTCATCTGTTGTTATTACAAAGCATAGCTTAAAGCATTCTCTATCTATGTCATAAGGACTTACCCTATTCAACTTGACTCAATCAAAGACTTACAAAAAACTAGAAAATAGAATTATGGAAGGGAAACACTACACCAAACCCCTCGGGTTGGATAACAGAAGTCCGAACCCAAAACAAAACAACAAAATTTGCCTTTATAGTGCAGGCATAACTCCAATTCGAATTCAAACCCTAACCCTAACTCAATTAGAGTTACAGAGAGGACTAAATCTGATCTGCTTACAAACATTTGAAAATTCCCCCCCAAAATAGAGCAACAATTGACCATAAAGGCCCCTGACACCTCGAGCACACTCGAACAAAGTCGTTCATCAATGTAGGCATAGGCGCCCATGAAATCTGTGATCAAATCTAGACAGGAAAAAGATCTCTGACAAATCATACCCCTTTCTGTCGTCCAAGCCATTATCAATCATCAACGTGAGCAGTTGAGGCAATCACAACAATTGATTTTTCCCTTGCATCGAACCACAGCTATTTCCTACATTCACACCATCCCTCACCGCCTAGCCGTTGGGAAATCACATCTTTGAATTATGGTCGTCGATCTATCCTCTTCGCGCCAGGATCCGACGCCTATCGCCCACTACCTTGAACCTTAAAACCTGACCTTCAAATTAAAATCTCTTTAAATCTAGGTCGTTTGATCACCATCGCATCACATCGGAGACACCATAAGATATTGACGTAAGTACTTTTAGGGTCCCTTCAATGCAACGATCGGTAGGACTGCAACATATCGAAGTGAGTCGCATTTCAGTCCCTCTGATAAAACAAAATATGCCACTTGTCATCCTCATCAACATAGCACAACTCACAACAACGATGTGAGTTGGCCCATCGAGCAATCGTGCTGCGCCACCTGGCTACACGTCGCCTCCCCACTTCGCCTCTATCTAACAAGAGATGTCGGTGGGTCCCCCACGGGCTAGCGAGGAACAGTCAAGATTAACCTGCACCACCTCATCTCAACCATTGATCTGTTGGACCTTGATGCTCGGTGCCTTCACAAGATAATAGGCCCCGCTAATAGGTAAGACATGTAGCACCCACCCGCCAGCTCGTTGAAATATTTTAATGAATATTGAAACACAACGGAGCGGGGAACAACCAAGATCAAATCACTTAGATCCAACCAGCCATATTAGAAGCTTAAACCTACACATGCGAAAATGTTGTTCATAAAAAGGGGGACCATTCCTAGGTAAATAAGACTTGGGCACAATATTTCTTCGACCCAGGGATAATGATCAAATATTTGAATGGGGCCGCGACCAAAAAGACAAGGTAAAGGAGGCGATAAAAAGGATGAGCTCGACGACATAAGTTATAACTTGGCCAACCGGGAACTAGGCACAATAGGTCAACGAGAAAACAGAACAAAAGGCACGCCCAAACCAAGGAATTAGGGTTTGAGGAGGGTTTAAGCCTTGTACACAATTTAGAACCCTAAGCAGATACAATTAAGGAGTTTCAAAACCTCAGGGGTCTCGAAATTTCAAAAATAGCCATGGATTTTGCAAGCTCCACCAATGTTAAATCATGATTTACTCCTAAACGATGGAAGAAGACTAAATACAACTTTTTGCTAACCTCCATTTGGTTTAATGGTGAGCTAAAGTCATTTTGAGGCGTGGTGGAAATTGTGGACTGGCAAGTCCATTTATAAAAAGCCTATCGGCTAATTAGCTGAAAGTTAGATAAATATTTTAAATTTTTAAAATTAATAATTCATACTAGTTCATAGCTTGTAGGATCTGAAGGAAAGAGTGTTGTATATGTACATTATCGTTGTCAATTTTGTGACAGTTTTCTATTTGGCATTTATCCATTAGTGGAATGTTTGGATCAATCAGATAAAAATTAAAATTCAACATTCACCACACACCATCTCATATCTTTATTCACAATTTTCTTAGTTATAGAGGCAAAAAGTTTTGGCCATCCCAACAACATACAACCCACAATTTACAGACATGTTAGTCCTGATCACTCAAAAAAGAAGTGATCTACCAATCAAAAAATAATAATGAACTATAACCCTGAAAATGTGACATTTTACAAAAGAATAAATCCATGTTAAACAACACATAAATCAATAAGTTTTTTGTTTTTTAAACAAATTTAATTGGATAAATGACATATATCACTTCAATTAAAAGTTAATTTTGATCAACATAAATAGAATAAATATTTATCTTTTTAGTGTGGACAAAATGTAAAATTATTATTGACTGATTACTATTGAACTAGATGATGTTTATTTGAAGTGTCCTATAGTACTGTAGTGGGTGACTTAGAAGAAAACAAATCATAATAATAAAAGATGTTTCAAACACAAAGAAATATTGAAAGATTGAATCGTAGAAAATTTTAAGGAGCAATAAGGATAATAACTTTCAATAGAAATGAAAAACATTACAAGTTTGCTAAATTCCACATGGCCATTCCAAAAAGCTTATGATTATTAGGAAGACAATAAAAATTTAAAATTATGATAGTGAAGGATGCATATTCTATAGTGGAGATTACAGGTTCATTCTAGGAAAAATGGGATTATACACCTTATTTAACACTATTTAAAATAAATAAATAAAACTCTTATATGGAGGTTGCAAACAAAGACCTACACACCAAATTAGTGTCTTACAATTATGGTAATGGTCAAAACTATTTTTGTCTTTTTGTAAACCTTCACAGCCAAAAACTAAAACTAGCTCCATCAAGAAAACCTAAGTTAACCAAGTCAAACAAAAAATGGCATGATTCTCTTGCATGAACAAAGGTGAGGAACATGGGTTTTATTGATAAAGTGGAGTGCAATATAACCCTTCTTGCAAGCGAAGAGATTGAACTTTTAAGTTAACTAAATATAAAAATTAAAAAATTAAAAAAAAAAAATTATAAAATATAAAAATTAAATTAAAATATTAAAAATAAATATAAATATTAGTTTAAAAAGTTTTCTACAGTGTATGAAATTATATAAGATTTTTTAATTCAACTGTGTATGTTCTTTTAATAATTTTTGAATCACGGTGATTCATTGATTGTTTCCCCTTTCTAATAATAAATTATTATATAAGAAAATATACACAATTAAATCCAAAAATAATATTAAATAAATCCAAGCATTCAGTTTCATTTCTCAGGCTTCAAGTTTGACGTTCAATGCAAAATGATAATTGAAAAAAAAACCGTTGAAGCATGCCCTGCCTCACTACCTGCGCTTCGCTACTCCTTCGCGCTTCTCTGTTCATTCATCAAACGCTGCACAATGCAGACGCTTCTTCACCATTCTGCTCCCTCACTTTGGCTTCTACAGATTTTTTAAACATTTTATCGGGGTTTTGAAAAAACATTTTGAAGTTTTCATTCATCTCTGGGTTATTTAGTCGGGAGAGGATGTCTCTGGCTACGGGAGACGCGTCCCAGGGGCAGACACGCATCGCCCTGAGTAAATATGTTAAAAAATTATTTTATTTTATTTTTTGACAGTCTGGTTAAAATCACCCCTTTCATATAATACAGTTTTTTAAAAATTTTAATTGTATTTTAGGATAAGAATAGCTGAAAACAACTTATACGGCCTTCAAATTTAAGGTCATTGTCCCGTTTCTTTTCAGCTCAAACCCTTTTCTGTACGAATTTTAGGGCAAACTGAAATTTTGTCGGGTTTTCTTTAACTTCGCCGGATTTCTGTTTTTTGGCTTGAAATTCGGCGAATTGTCCAGTTCTTCTCATCAAGAAATTGACAGGTGTTCGTTGGAAACGGGTCAGGAGCTACCTGAACTCTCTAACTATACAAATTACAAACGCTTAAACGGATGTGAGAAAGCTCGGGTACAAGAGGTTCCAATCACTATGGCCCCAGTCATAGATATAAGCAATGATGTTAATATCATCTATCATGTTAAAGCTCTTACAGATTAATCTTCCCTATTATCAATATTAATCTACCCACTGATTTGGACTGTTCAACCCCAGCATACAACTTAATCTGATTTCAATAAAATCCAGATCTTCATGCACTGCATAAGAGATGTCAAACAATTTCTACACTCAACTAGAAACGTCTGATCTATCTTTTTGAGCAGATTACGCATTCATATATCTAGCTCTGATGAGTTTGTGTAATTGAAGAGAAATCTATAGACAAAATACAGTTTGTTGGTAATATATTTAAAGTTCATTTATTTGTATATTGTTTTATTAGTGATCCCGGCATCCCCAGAATCCAGAAAAAAAAAAAATCGCCAAAACCCACTCCAAGCGTCTCCCCGTTCCTAAAACTCAAGAGAAAAACTGATAATTGATCAGGCTGACCACTAAACCCTAAACTAGGTCCCGAATGTAGCTATCATAAATCAAATCAGAGATAGAGATAGCAGGGGCTTTTCAATGACCAAACCTAAAGTCAGAGTTACGATGAGGAAAAAACACTGCAATGTCACAATGCATATCATTAAAGATTTCAAGCATCCAAAATCAATAATGCTAAAAGAACAAAGCTTTACAAAAACAATTACCTGCAATCTATGTTTTATTATTTCAGTAAATTATAAACCTTCACCAAATTTTAGCTGTTCACTCGCCAATGCACTTCTTTTTGTCCAGCGCTAGAATAGTTCGATCTCTGTTTTCCCTGAAATCACCTTTGCTTATGGAATGTTACTAAATGTGAAAGCATATAGGATGATTCATGGCGGCGAGGTAATAAAGTGATCATCATATTTCCCGCTGTAAAGAGAACCGTATTAAGGGATTAGTTTTATGATACTTTATTAACTTTCTTTAATTTAAGAATTCACAGCTAGGATAGGTCATGAGCCGATTTGAGATTTGTATACCTCAATTATGTAAGGGGTTGGGATTCAAATTTGTAGGGTCAAATTTGTTTGAGTCGTTCTTATTTTGTGGGTCTTAGTTATATTTGTTTTATTGTTTATAAACAATTTAACATATTTTAAATAGGTTTCATAAATGTCAAAAAGATGCAAAAGTTCATAAAAAATTCAAGTTAAGGTTACTTATTGTGTTATCTTGATGTTTTGTGTTTTTCAATCTTTCGTATTTATGTTGTTGTCCATACTTGCATACCTTATGTATCAATCTCGACAACCTATTTAAGTCCTTATTAAAATTTTGTCAAAGTTTTAGAGTTTCTCATCCTCCCATACTATTATTCCTTTGGCATTCCCAAGCCTTAAAATCTAAAAGTCTAAGTGTTTTGCATCTATCAAACGTTTGGACTTTTAGAATTTCTCATCTATCTCATTCGTTGGTATCCATTCCCCTTCATCTCTACTTCTTGAGCTCCAATACCTTGCACTCTAAAAATATTGCTAAGTCTTGCAAGGTTGAATTTTCGGCCTTGCCCTTTATCGAGTACCCATTTCCATCAACCCCTAAAATTCAAAAACAAATCCAATTGCTCCATTTGACCTATTAGAGTTAAAATTTTGGCCTTGCCCTTAATTGGGTGCCCATTTACACCAACCCTCAAAAGTCTAAAACTCCATTGATTACTCCATATAACCTATTGGAGTTGGACTTTGGGCCATTTCCCTGACTCGATACCTAGTTAAGCCCCATCTTGATTCCCTGGTCCCAACATCCTCATGTGTTGTTCCTATTGTAGTTCCCTTTTCAACCTTCCCCCATCTCACATCTCCTCTAGCATGACTTCCCTATCACCCCCAATTCCCTACGTGTTTTGATCCTTAGCACAGATATATATTACCCCCAATCCTCGATAGTTCAAAACTCCCACATTTTCCACTATGACTACCACCTAGCCTCCC
This sequence comes from Sequoia sempervirens, assembly GCA_007258455.2. Lineage (NCBI taxonomy): Eukaryota > Viridiplantae > Streptophyta > Pinopsida > Cupressales > Cupressaceae > Sequoia > Sequoia sempervirens. Next base: position 341,621,695 of record VDFB02058242.1, on the reverse strand, counting down.
AGATGACTTAACACCATTAATGCATCTCAATGTCTTGCAACTATCATATTGATATGGGTAAAAGCACAAACTTGTGTCACACTTTATAAAAGAATCGACCAACAACAAAAAAATTATGAATTTCGACCACATAAAAGCGGTCTTTATGTTTTGAATTTCAAAATGATGTAAACTAATGAAATGTAGAAATATTAATGAAGTTTATTGTTGTAATTTTTTAGATTTTTAAAAATTGTTATAATTATTTTTTTATCAATTTAAGAGGAGATTTTGGAATATTGAAAATTTCAAGAAAAAGTGACCTTCACTTAACATCAAGAAACAAATAGAAAAAAAACTTCATTTTCCCCTAATTTTTTTTCCAAATAGGTGACTTCAATATCTAGTGCATGGAAAAAAATTGAAATTTTGATATATGTTTTTCTCGTAATAACATTTTAAAGTCAAACTAGTCAGAATTTGATAGTTTTCATTTGACGTCAACTATTGTCTACTATTTTAATTATTTTCAAAAAAAAAATTATACCTTTTTGAAAAGGATTCTCTCCTCTAGTGCACCATATATTTTTCAAAAAATTAATATGTTTTACTATTTTTTAAAAATTTCTAATCGACCTCTTTTTTAGCTTTAATAACCTGCTTGCATTATTTTAAAAAATAATATATTAAAACTAATCAAAAAATTTTAAAATTACATATTTGGATTCACCACTCTGAGCTCTACAAAAATGTTTTTTTTTCTTTTTTTTAAAAATATTTTGATTGAAGAAATACTTAGTTAAAGTTGAAAGTTTCAAAAAAATTTAAAAAATGTTGAGTTGGTTGCCAACTAGGATGCCACATAGACAGTTTCGGTAGAAAGGGTTTCGATTGAAACCCTTTCTACTATAACCCCGCACATAAAATAAGCCACATTTCAAAGCGAGAAAGGAAAAAATTTAATTTTTTGGTATCAAGCGAAAGGGTTTTGCTCGAAACTCTATGTGCCACGTATAGGCCGTGTGGTTTCGAGCGAAACAAAATTAACTGAAGCCATTTAGGCCAAAAAAATTTTGCTAAGAACTATTTATTTAGTCAAAAGTGTGACACGACTTTGTGCTTTTAACCATATTTTAACATCCATAAACCACTTTTTATCATAAGGGCATCGATCTAAAAACATATAAGACTATGGAGATAAATTTAAGGAGTAGCTAAAAATCCTAAAAAATAGAATGCATAATTGATCTCGACAAACAAGGCTCAATGTTGACGTACCCATGTAAAAATAATATAATCTCTCACAACTGGAGAAAAGGAGAAAACCACATGAGAAAAAGTTCTCTCCAAAAGAGAGATGAATGAAAGACTGAAAAGCCTCCAAAACAATGTGAATGACTAAGAAGCCTCCAACCAAAACAACATCCCAAAAAAGAGAAACATAAGAAAATCATTGAAGCATGAAGAATTTGTTGAAAATCGTTGAAAGATGACTAATATAGTGTTGAAATGAAGAAACTCCTATAAAATAAATGATGATCAAAGCTCAAGATAACAAGAATCCGCATGAGTTCCCCTATTGACAATACTCAAATTAGACGGAAAACAAATGAAAACATTTGGAACTCAAAGATACAAATGTCAAGATCAAGAATATAATAATCTACATGAGTACCCCTAATGAAACTACTCAAATCAGATGACAAGCAAAGGAAAACATCTATAAGTCAAAGATACAGATGGTACATGAATTTTCTCTAATGACCCCAATGACACTACTCAACGTGAAAGATGCAAGTCAAAAATATAGGTACCAATAGTCTGAAGAACTTTGATCAAGTGAAAGATAATAATCTGCATGAGTTTCCCCAACGATGCTACTCAAATCAAATGGAAAACAAAGGAAAACATTTATAACTCAAAGATACAAATGGTACATGAATCTACACGAGTGACCCCAATGACACTCCTCAACATGCAAGATGCAAGTCAAAAATATAGGTACCAATAGTCTCTGATCAAATGAAAATGAAAGGATGTCTCTAAAAATAGGAATCAATGAATGTGAATATGGTAAATGCTCCATCTCACCAAAATGCATGGGTAACTAGTTGTTGCATCTACCAAGTACATAGGAACAAGAACTAGATACATAGATCACTCAAAAGATGAAACCAAGGAATCATTAGCACCAACAGTAGAAACCCTCTCATAATGCTAACAAGGGAGAGCCAAGACAAATCCACTTAAACTATGTGAAATGAAGAAGTGCATGTAGGAGAAACAAGAATATTTAAACATGCAACCACAAAAGTACTTGCAAATAAAAGGGTGTACAAACAAAGGCATACACGCATGAGGAAAGAATCACTAGGATTCACTTCTATCATGGAAGGGACACTCGCTTGAAAAAGGTGTGATGGAAAAACAAAAAGTCTTACACAACCCCGGGCCATTACACTTTATATCATAGTGTGAGTACAAAAGGCACAACAAGATGTGCAAAATCCCCCATAAATATACACCAGAATGGCACTTTATCTTAGTTTATCTACAAAAGATAAATTACATGAAAAAAATGTCTACAATGACCAAATAGGACATAATACTAGAAATACATGTAGAACAACAAAAATGAGTCATCCCAAGCAAAAATTAAAAAATTAGTAGTTAAGATGTCCAAGTAATTCACCAGAATGTGAAAAACACAAAAAAAATAATAAAATGTACTTGGAGAAAAATATGGAAAAAAGCATGGATGACTATGTAGATTCTGAGAGACCATCTCAACATTGCTAAAATGGCAAAAAATGGAGAAATAGGTCAAAATTATGAGCTCGGGAGTGAAAACAACACCTCTGACTTCATTAGGTTGTAGAATACACTAGTAGAAAATTTTGAGAAAAAAGTTATCTATTTTCCCAATTTTTCCTATTAAGAAAAAAAAGAAAAAAAATTAGCCCCTAGGGGTTGGGTGTTGGTCGCCCATGCAACCCTAGGGGTTTGATTTAAAAAAATAAATAAATAAAGATGGCTCTGTCACTATCGGCTGAGCGGCGGACAACATGTGATATCTCCTAGCCAATGACAGTAAATCCTCTAGTGGACAATGGCTAAGTCATTAATGCTAAGCAATTAGTGGTCACGTTGGCCGCCATGGCTAGTGGGTGTTGTGTATAGTGTGCATCGTTATATAGCACTTGTATTTTTTTTCTTCAAAATTTTGTACAACAGACCATAAGGGGCCATACAATGGTCGTTATAAAAATAAATTGCATCATAAGCTCTTGACAACAAAGTTGGAAAAATTTATTGTCAAAATTCATTGAGTTGACCTCTTGAATGCAACAATGAGGTTTTTTCGCACCAAAATGCACCTAAAATTTTCCCAAATTCAAAAATTACAAGTAATGGAGATTCCATATTTGAAACCTTGTAACCCTTGTTGAAGAAAATTTTCATAAATTGAGAAGAGGTTCATTGAATCAAAGCTATGATACCATGCTAGAATTGTGAAAAATATGAGCCAAAAGATCAAACAAAAACAAAGACACCTTCCATTCAAAAAATCTACAAATAATAATATGCAATATCCTCAACAAGAAAAAGCTACTTTGAATGAACCTCAAGAATCTTCAAGGAAAACAAGAGTCCTCAAATGATGGTTGAGTGCTATATAGGAGAAACCCTGAATGAGAAAGGGATTAGATCATGACAAGTGTCAACATCTCATGCAATGAGACACAATTCATCTAATAATAACTCTCTAATTACATAAAAAGCACTCTTAAGTTTAGCTTAAGTGCATGAGAATAAATTAAACTAATATTTAATTAAAAGATTAATTAATTAATAGCTAATGCATGATTAATCCAGCATAATATACATTATGATGCATATAGTTTTGGCATAAGTTATCTAGATGGAAAAATATATGATACTAGCCAATATCCTCTTCCTCCCAAGACATCATACATAGAAGATGTTGAGTATGATAAGGTGTGTCTCACCTTAAGCAAGAACATAGACATCTTGCAGAGCTTAAGTTGCAAGAGGCTTAACTTGCCACCCTCAAGTATTCAAATTCTATTAGAAAAGGTTTTTTGAACCTCTATATTCACCTTTCATTTTATTTTCCTTCCTTCTTCAAAGTAGTTTGAAAATGATGACGTAGTGATGGCCATTTGGAACAACCATTATTTTTCCTACTCATGATTTTTGTATTTTATTAATAGTGATGTAGTCAAACTATATGCAAGCCTGTGATACTCACCATCCATCTATGTTTTTTCCTCTCTCCATCTCTTTTTCTCTTTTCATTGTATTCTCTCCATTTTGTTCATTTTCATATTAAAAACAATATACATACACACACACATATATATGTATGTATGTATTCTAGTATAGTTTCTATTTATTGTTGTATTTTGAAGGAGATACTTACATGAGGAAGTTTTTTGTATTAAGAGTTTGAAAATTTTATTTGATATTTACTAAAAGTATTGTGAGAAGCATGCAAATCAAGTCCTATTAAGCAACTTTTATAACCTTTTTTAATTGCTATTTTTTGATATTTGGTTAGGAAAAGCATTAAAGGCATTGAAAGGGAATAAATACGCAAAAAAATGGGTGATTAAAGGAAATAAGGCAATTTATAAGATTTATTCATTCTATTCCTTTGAGATCCTCTATGTCTATTGGGTTTCCTTAAGTCAAAATGATAGTTCCTTATGGAAAACTGGTGTAGACTTAGTCAGGTGTTGTGAAAAGAATATTACTGAGAGACAACAAATCAATAATTTTAAAAAATATGATAATTTATTTTCTTTTGTTCATATAAAATGCAAGAATTTTTTACTAATCATAGTTCTAATCATAGCATTTACTAATCATAGTTCTAATCATAGCAAACACACATTTGATGGTCATGTTGCAATATCTTTGGGAAGAGAGACTACTATTTTTTTCTTTATTCATGCAAAATGGAAGGAGTTTCCAAATAATACAAAATTTAATTATGTATTTTATTGGTGGTAGAACCTATTTAAAGATGAAAAATGCAAAGAAACACTAGTAGAAGGGTCATTTGTTCATATAAAATATAGTGAACCATGGAAAAAATATTTAGTTATATGGGCAACATTATTGATTATTGCATTGGGAGCAGTGGTGTTGGTAAAGTGTTCTATGTTTGATGCATCTATGCCAGGGAAAAACCAATGCATTGTGTAAGAATAAAAATAAACATAAATAAGTTGGAGTTAATTAAAAATTAGAGGAAGTATTAAAACTCCCAACTACGAAAATGTGCGAAGGTTCGCCTGGCAGAGCAATCTCTCTGGGTGCACACAAGGATGGATGACTGAAGATTGGTGTTACGCAGGCTCACGCAGATGTCATACCTTTGTGTGCCCCTAGTGGGAAACACGGTGGTTGTGGTGCTGCATCTGGGGCGAGTAGGAAGCAGAACACCCTTCGCTATGGGGCACCTTTGATCCCGTCACCACCCTCTTCTCCTGCTCCCCATACCTTCAATCCTTTGGCGGTGAATGACAGGGGCATTTATGTTGCTATTGTGCCCTTCGAGTTTGTGGATGGATTCAAAAATAGGGCTAACCCAATTCATGTTTGTTCAGACTATTGTCATGAGCATTTTTCACTAAAAAAACCTAATTCATCCAGCCCTCCAAGTTCTTTTGCTCCTCCCCCCTCCTCTGAATATGGACTATGGCCCTCAATCTTGAAATGCTTGTCTTTCATTTGGCGATTCTATTGTCTCTTTCTTTGATGAACCGATGGGATTTTGCTTATATGATGGTTGTTTTGTTGTTGTCACTAAGGATTGTGGTTGTTGTTCAGTGGTGCTAAGATGCTTGTACAAACACCCTTCAGTGGCTTTAGTTCTCGATTGGATCAAATGCACCTAGAGTGATCTATCTCTCCTAGTTGTGGAATCTCTGGATTTTGGATTTTTCCTGATAACCTTTTGTAATTGGGAGGACTGTAATTTTGTTTTGCAAAATAGACCTTGGTTCTTTGGGCACTCTGACCTTTTTATTTATCCTTGGTTTCCTTTCTTTTATCTCACCACTACTAATGTTACTCTTATTCTCGTTTGGATTAGGCTTTATAATCTGCCGCTGGTTCTGCAAAATTTGGATTTGCTGAGCAATATGATCAATCAAGTGGGGTATTTTGTCAAGTTGGATTTTGAATCTCTTGCTTTGGATCATAGATTCTGCAGGGTTTGTGCCATGGTGGATATCTCGAAACCCCTCTCCCACTCCATTCGGATCCATTCTTCTCATGGTGTTTGGACTCAATTTTTAAATAATGAGTGTTTTCCTTTTTGTTGCTTTCATTGTAACAGTTTGGGCCACAAAATTGAGGCATGTTCCCTCAAACGTATGGCTGAAGCAAGGAATTTTTGCTTGAAGAAGTGGTCATAAAGGGTGGTGCTTTGAATACTAAGTTCATTTGGAAGAATCATGGTAAGTTCTTTGATCCTCCATAGGTTTCTAAGCAAAATTTGGACCAGTCGGTAGCTCCCTCTTCTCTCCCAATTGTTCCTGTCCATGAGGATCCACCTGATTCTTCTTCTAGGTTGGAGAAGGATGGTTTTGATTATGATGGCACCTTCCCTTTCATGGAGGACTTGAATGCATAGGTTCATGATTGTTTTGATGATTTCTCGCTAGATCTGCCTCAAAAACTTGGGATTTCTTAGCCTTTAAATGGCAAATCAAAACCTAACTGCGGTCCTAAACATAAGGCTAGGAGGAATTCTGAAGCTGAAAAGCTTCGTATTAAAGGTTTAGAAGTGGTGGAAGCTAGTGCTCAACGGACTCTAGATGTGTTTCTCCTTCGAAACATTCAAAGGGCGTAGTTTTTTTGTGGATTTTGAGCTTTTTTTGCTCTTCTTGTGAGTCTTCGAGTCTCAGTATCATCTCTGGAGAAGTGTTTCCAATTCTTTGTTCCTATGTAGGCTCCTTTAGTTCTCCTTCTCCTTTCTCATGGCTATTGGCCTTCTTTGTTTCTTCTTTGCTATTTAGTAGATTTTTGTAATGATTTATTATTTTTAATAGAGGGAGTGGGCCCCAACCCCTACAGTTTACGAATAAAAAAAAACATAAATAATAATAAGAATTAAAAGAAATTATTAAAAACATTATTCTAATTTAACACGCAAATGTCTAATAGTTAGCTAAAGGATATGCTCTTGATTTTAATGCTTGTATGTCTATTGCTTGTCTTCACAATATCAATTTGCTCAAAATAGGATCATGATTTACTGAAAATTAAGGATTTAGTCTCAATCTATTAGATTTTGAGGATGGTGGATGGATGACTAGGATACAATCTCAAATTGAAAGCTTATCCCATGAAAGATGGAGTGGATGTGGATAGGCTGACTATTATTAATTAGCTAACTAGTTTAATGATTAAATGAATTAACTTTTTCTCAAACAATTAAATGATTGGTTTATTTGTTTGATTTATCATATTTTATTAAATTAATTATGGATAATTTTGAAGAAAGTGAATTACTTAAATTAATTAAATAATAAATATTCTTAATTATTTTAATTTTAATAAATTGGATGAAGGATTATTTTATCGATTAACCAATCTATGAGATGAAATATTTTAATAAATGGATGTTATTAGGTATTGAGATGGAGGTGATATTATGAAGTTAGTGTTAGCAATATTTCAATGCCTATATTTTTACCCTTTTTGAAATGATGTTGCAACTATGAGAATATATGCAATTTCAAAGAAAGTAGATATAGGAATTTGGCAATGTAAGATGTTCCATGCATCAAATTTTAAGGATTCATTGATTTAACAATTTCATTCATGTGGGAATGATATATCCTAATAATACTATGAGGATTGATTGAGTTTTGATTCAAAGGATGCTTTAATGCTTGGAGAGGATTCATATTTGGGATTGGATGGACTTGGGATTTGAATGGATGATGGGATTCCCCCTTGAGAGGATGGGCAAGTTTAAAGAAAACAAGTGTGCTCTTGAAATTGATGAAATTTAAATTAGTAAAGGTATGTGTATTTGTAAGTAGAGTGGGGATGGTGCAGTCATTTGATGAGGGTGTTTTATTATGGCTTATAATGTTAGAAATGGAGATGAAGAAGTATGAAATTTCCTCAAATTATTTTGAGCATAGATAGATATTGGGAATTTACAAAGATATTTCAATATGTTTGAGAAACATTTTTCTTATTTTGCATAGACATTATACATTATGATATAATGGACCATGACAATGATGTACCATATGGGAGAGGATTGACTCAAACCAATAAAAACATAGAAAATAAAATAAAGACATAAAGATACATGAAAATAAACAAGAATGATAAACACATAAATGCATGAAAAGAAATAAAATCATGAAGGGAAACAATAAATATAAAAGAAAATATAGGAATCATGTCTAAATGGTCATAAGCTTAAGACACAACATAGTATAAGGAACTATGGTGTCCCTGAGGAAGTATGTTTTGGGAACTACATTGAATAAGACAAAGAAAAATAGCCGAAGTGTCTCTCATCCTTAATTTTCATTGATATTGATAGTGATAGTTGGGTCATCCAAATAATAATAATAGTGTGTAGATAATGTGTGAGTGGTGTTTTATTTGTTTAGTTTAATTATACGAGTGTGACATGTTAAGGCCCCTCACTGGAAAAAATGCAATGGAATCTTCCAACTTGAAGGACCAAAAGAAATTGGTGTCAATAAGTATAGATCATAATTCCTTAGCAGATATGGGTTTTTTCAAGAGATTTTTTGAAGCACTAACCAAGGTACACTACATGAAGAATTCATGGGTATGGATGTCGTAAGTGGATGAGATTTCTAAAATCGGTGCCCCTAAGTGTGTAGAATACTTATATATAAGAGATCTCTTGATCTTCATACATGATACCTATGGATATAGTTTAATCATGATGCTCGCCCAAGGCACCATAAAAATGTTTTTCATTATAGGGAAATTTTTCTCTTTACTATTTTTTTAATTTTTTTTTTTTTTACTTCTTTATATATTTCTTTGTTAGTTTTTGATGGAATAAAAATGGCCTCTCAAGCATGGAAGTTCTTAAGATAAATGACATTAATTAGTTCTTCAAAATCCTAGCAATTGGTTGTAGCCAACCTATTTTCTCTTTAAAGTGTCAAAAAATGTCATCAGGGACATTTTCACACTTATTTGGGCCCTCCTTATGGAATTGAGCTTAATGTTGCCTTGATTTAGTGTTGTAATGTGGTAGACACATTCACATTAGGTTTTGGGCCCTTGTGAACTAATGAATTTAAATGGTACCTTGCTAAAGTGTTGTAAAGTGTTGTAACTCACTTTCACACTTTTCTAAGGTCTAATTAATTAACTGAACCTAATAAACCTATTTTTAATTAAAATAAATCTTAATCTTGCCTTATTTTAAAGTGTTGTGAATTGTTGTAACACACTTTTCTAGGCTTTTCATTATTAATTGGGCTTTCTTCTGCTTTAATGGGCCCTATTTTGCATCCAAAAGCCTCATTTATTGCACCTTTTTTAGGATAATCCTGACACCAATTATTTACCAATCATAATTCAAGTGTTTCAGGTTTGAATGGCCCAAATTTAATGATCTAGGACTTATTCGCCACCTTGGGCGAATGAGTCCCACCTAGATCTTTCGATCTCGAACCTGGTTTCACACGTTTCTAGGAATTTTTAAAAATGGTTCCAAAAATTAAACCTGGTGGGACTCATTCGCCACCTTGGGCGAATGAGTCCCGTGTGGCCCAAAATAAAAATTAATTCAAATTTATCGTGGGATTTTATTCTCCTAGATATAATGTCAGCTTGTAGTGTTGTAATTTTGAGAATTCTTACATAATTGAGTATAAATACAAGGTTTTTTCATTCATTTTGAGTTCACAAGAGAATTCAAGCATTCACAAGAGCACTCAACAACCTTCAAGGGAAAATTATCAAGAATTCTTCTTCAAGCATCAATCATCATGTCAAAGACTTCATGCATCATGTTTGGTTTTGACCTAACAATTGTGATGTAGGATTTTATGATTCAAGCAAGCATTACATTCAAAATCTATCACCTTCAAGCAAGATTCAAGATATACATCCATCAGAGCCACTTCATACATGTTTGTATCCTCTTATTTCTAGGGTTTGGTGAGTTACAACATCTTATCTCATTCATTCATCATTCTCCATTCATATTTCATGATATTTCAAGGTTTAATTACCAACAAGGGGTTTGACAAAGGAAAGCCCCTATCCACTAACCCAACAAAATTTTTCCCTCTCCTTTGTGTGTGACTTGTAGGTCTAGGTTGCAAATTTCCTAAGGAGCAAGATTAAAGAAAAGTTGTCAAGTCATTCAAAGTTGTCAAAGTTGTCATCAATCCCTGGAGAACATTGATCACCTATAGGTCACAAATCAGGGTTTCAACTCTGAAAATCAATCAGGAAGGATAGATCAGACAGAGAAGAGTAGGATAAGCCTTTGAAGCTTTAGAAAAGACTAACTAGACTGATTTTCCACTTTTGGTGAATGAGTCCCAGTTCAAGTCAAAATTCATTTTTTTGCAGATTCGGATACCCATTTGGCAAATTTATGTTCCTGCATAGAAACCTAATTTTTGGATTGATTCACCCAACTTGGTGAATGAGTCCCATTTAGCATTAAAGTTAGATTTTCTAATGTTCTAGACCTCCATCCAACCATCTCCAGATTTTGAGGTGCACACCCTTTTTGTAGCTTTATGTTTCATTTCATTTACTTTTCTAAGTCATTTTGTAGTACATTACATTCAATTAGGGTTTAGTGTTACATCTTGCATTTTGTTTACCACTTTTGGTGAATGAGTCCCAGTTTAAGTCAAAATTCATTTTTTTGTAGATTCGGATACTCATTTGGCAAATTTATGTTCTTGCACAGAAACCTAATTTTTGGATTGATTCACCCAACTTGGTGAATGAGTCCCATTTAGCATTAAAGTTAGATTTTCTAATGTTCCAGACCTCCATCCAACTATCTCCAAATTTTGAGGTGCATACCCTTTTTGTAGCTTTCTGTTTCATTTCATTTACTTTTCTAAGTCATTTTGTAGTACATTACATTCAATTAGGGTTCAATGTTACATCTTGCATTTTGTTTATCTTTCCAAGTCTAAACTTGGTGGTGAACCCCTTATTAGTTTGCATTTAGCCCCTAGAACAACCCTCTTGCAATATCTATTTCTCCTTTGCATTGAGATCTCAAGGGTTTGTTCTTGAGTGAAAGTGAAAATTGTCCTCCTAGGTCCTAAACTCGAAGGAGGAAAGCAAACAATTTTCCACCTTTCATTTGGTGAACCTGCATTTAGAACATCATAATTTTGGAGTGCATTGTCATCCTAGATTTAGCTTGCATTAACATTGCATTAGGGCTTGAATTAAATAATTTGCATTTTAGGGTTTCAACTTTTGCATTAGTGAAAGCTCATATAGCTTTCATTTTTTTTATCTTATTTCATTGAAAATCAAACAAAATTTGCATTTTGATTTAACATACAAGTCATAAAACATAAAAAACATAAAATTCAAGTGAAAAATTCTTTTCTTTTTTTTTAAAATCCCTACTGGGACTCATTCACCACCTTGGGCGAATTAGTCCCTTTGCATATTCTACACGACATTTTCTAGCATTTAAAATTTTGTTTCAGAGTTTTTGTTTACTGTTACTGCCTTTATGTTTCAATTTCTAGAATTTGTGTTATAAGCATTTTATTTTTCTTAGCTTACATTGCATTTACATTTACCTTGCATTTAGTATCCCTTGTATGAGTATTTGGTGTCCTATTTCTAATACTATAGTGAGATGAAGTTCGAAACTCATGTCATCCCATGATAGCACAATCGTTGTGGATCTTGGGTTGTCTAGCTCTTTCACTCCTAGTATTGACACTAGTACACTAGGTATGGAAAAAACCCTTAACAAATCTTTGCCTTCAAGTAGTATGCAAGTTGAAACAAGGAATGATAGTGTCCTGCAAGAAAACATAATTCATATTCATGAAGACTTGGAAAATCTACAACATCAAGTTCAAAATGACAACATCTCAACTACTACCATCCCTACAATAGACAACATCCATCGCATGATTGCAAATGAGATCAACTTGACTTTATGCAAAACATAGTTCAAATATTTGGAAAACATCTCATCTCAACCACTAGTTGTCCTTTACCTACAATCAATATCACAAGCCAAGGAGGAACCCAAATTCCCCCTCCCACAAAAATTGCCTCAATACCTACCTATACCAATCCTCAAGTCACAAAAAAAATGCAACAAACTAGTAATGTGATTCCTTCCTTGGGTATTCCTGATAGAATCCTTAGTTCATATGTGGCATCACACATCATATCTCCTACTACCTGTTGTGCCCTCAGCACACACGCCCCGTTCGGAACGGGGACCCTCTTTTCTTTTGCCATGTCGGGTCTTTTGGGGTCGCCTCGTTTTGCGTGCCCCTCTTTTTTGACGTCCTGTCTGGCCGATCTTGCCCTAAAGGTTTCGTTCTAACATCGGCCGTGGTTTCCCTTTTGTTTTTCTGCCCTCCGGGGGCTTGTGGGTGCCTTGGGCCTTTCGGGCTCTGGGGCGGCCCTGGGCACCTTCGGGCCCGGTCCTCCGGGGTTCCCCTTTCGGGTTTCCCTGCTGCATTTGCTGCCCTGGCGGCGTTCCCCCGGCGTCTTTCCGCCCCGGGCAGCCCTAGGCTGTTTTTTCCAGTTAAATTAGGTCGCCCGAGGTTCGAATAATACACTTCGGACCCGGTGGAAGTCCCACAACCGACTTCCGTAATTGCTGCCGCCGTCTGAAGTCCCCAGGATTTCACGCGGCGGCCGTCGGGGCGAGTCGTCCCGCCTTCCGGGCCCCGTGATCCCTGTCGCCGCCGCCGTTCGTTCGAAGTGCAAAATGCCACGGCGGCAAACTTTTCGCTGCATCCCGCCATCCGGGACCCGGTCTCTCCGTTGCCGCCGCCGTCCGAGGTCGCTAAATTTATACGGCAGCCGTTGTGCCGCAGCCACCCACCCGCCGGATCCCGAGACCCTCGTTGCCGCCGCTGACTCAAAATTTGAAACTCACCAACTTCTCGCGGGACCGTACGAGGCATTCAATGCGCCATTAATGAGCAGTGTGGTATATAAACCGGGGTCCGCTGAAGTCTTTTAACTTTGCGAATTGAGCGAATTGGAGAAGCAGCCGAATTGGAGCCCACTGCAAACTTCACCGTCGCGATCGTGGACCCCGGCGTCGTTCCGACAACTCTGCCAGTGCATCCAATCATCGTCCCGCTCAGCGAGTTGGAGGTAGGCCATCCTCGTTCGCTCTCCCGTTATTTTGATCATTTTGAGGGTTTAAGCGAATTGAATAAGAAATTTAAATTGCATAGAACGAACACCCTCTCCGTTGCGGCCCAAACCCATGTCCTTGAATTTTCCGCGGCCCGTCGGAATCGCCTTTTGTCGCCTCCCGGAACTTACCCGTGTCGCGGGTGTTCTTAGCACAGGGCGAAGATCGCCTCCGGGCCCGGGACCCTCCGTCGCCGTCTGGATCCTGGCCTCGAGCCCGTCCGGCGGAGGTCGGCCCTTCCAGACCCGGGCCTCCGGGTTTCCCATCCCGGGCTGCCTCCCCAAACTGTCCGCCATTTTTTAAAGTGGGGGTTTTTTCCCAGCTCTCGGGTTTTCCTGTCCCCCGGACCCTTCGGGCCCGGCCGTCCGGAGTTCCGACCCCGGAACTCCGTGACGGTTCCGCCGTTGCTCCCAGCGGAACCCTACCGGCCTCCCGGCCTTCGGGCTTCGGGGTTGATTTGGCCGCCGCCGTCGCCCTGGTCCCTTTTTTCCTCGCGGTGGCCACCTTCGCGGATCCTTCCGCCTTCCGGGTTCCGCTCTCCAGGACGTCGCCGCTGCTCGGATCACCGTTGAAATCCTAAGCGCGGCCGTCCTGACCTGCCTTCCCACCCCCGGGCCCCGTCGTCCCTTTCGCCGCCGCCGTTATCCAAATTTTGAACCTCGGACGGCTGCCGTCGGGGCACGTCGGCCCGTCCTCCGGATCCCGGCTCCCTCTTCGCCGCCGCCGTTCGAAACGATCAAAACTTGCACGGCGGCCATCGGCGAGCATCCTCCCCACCTCCGGGTCCCGGTGACCTCAGTGCCGTTCGGTATAAACTGGTA
>VDFB02058242.1:341577138-341607360 GCA_007258455.2 Sequoia sempervirens | reverse complement strand
GTTCAAAGAACAACACTTTTTGAATGAAAAATGTTGCTTGAGTCAAAAATTAAAATTTTTGTGATTTTTTAGATGCCCCAATGAAAGAATAAAATTAATTCCCTACCCCCTCGAGAAATTGGGTAGAAATTTTTAATTTTGGGTTGATTTCTAGATAAAAGTTCAAAAGTTGCCCCAAGGGTTTAGAAAGGTTCTGGGATGCAAGAATAATGCCAAAAACACAAAAAAAATGATGCAAAATTAAGGTCTAGATTGGTAAAATTGGTGAAAATGGTAATAAACCCTATTAATAAGGTTAAATTAGGGAAAAAATCCCTAATTTTCTAGCTTAAATAGGCCAAGAGTGGTCATTTTCAATTCATTTGAGCATTCACACTTAAGAAATTCTTGAAATTTTAGCTCTAACCCTTTGACAAAATGGGTTGTGAGCCCCTCACATCCCGATCGTTTCCAGGGATTCCAGGCATAGGACTACCATATGTGATTCAAAACCGATTTGATATTTGAAATTTTGATGCATTTATTAGGCATTAAAATTTAGACTTTAGCAGCGTCGCTATATAGTGACGCCCAAACTTCAATCGACAATGCCCAAATGATATATGGTGACGCTTCCTTCGATTTGAAATTAGGGTTTCAAATTTTAAATAGCAATGCGGGCTTAGCTAGTGACACACTTTCCAATTTAAAAGTTAGGGTTAGGTTAGGCCAAATTCTAAATTGTGATGCTAGCTTGTTTGGCAATGCATTTGTCAATTTGAAATTTGAAATGCATCGGGCATCACTGTTTGGGTTTTGAATATAGCTACGCTATTGTGATTTCCGAGTCAGAAATTCCAAATTAACTTCAAATTTCGATGATTTCCTGATGTCGTGCATTTCGTGGGTGTAGGAGGTCTTCCAACCATTGATGTCGAGAGAGCATAGGCCGACAATACTAGAGAGATTGCATGATCTATTAGAGTTACGCTAGGAGCACCTAGGAGAGATCGGATTATGGTATATTGCATACGCACCCATTGTGAGGAAACATTTAGCTATGATGATAGCATTGTGTGAGAGATGACACAATGAGACCTCATCCTTCCACCTTCCAATGGAAGAGGCGACAATGACCTTGGAGGATGTGTGGAAAATATTATAGTAGCCTATCCACAGTGATCACATGATCTACAACACAGATGCCAAATTTGATGCTTGTCTAGATGTGATGGAGATGGAACAGATTGCATTGGTCACATCTAAGATAGATTTAGAGACATACAGGGGTCACGTACTGACCTTTAGATTGATTGTTGTAGCCATCATTTCAAGTTTGATGGCTCTGGACAGATGTGACTGATTTTGCAATCCAGGATGGGGCTTGGCATGGTAGTGGATGTTATACAAGAGGAATCTTTTTGCGTGGGGGCCTATGATGTTGGCCTCTCTATACCACGATTTGTATGATTTTGTTTACTATGATGGGAGATCCCTTGATGCAAGTGTTACCCCTCTTCACATCTGGGCATGGGAGCACATTACAGTGCTTCGTCCCATTGTACAGATGGCAGACGTAGATCCAGATGATCCTATCATATGGAGATATCAAGGTGCCATTACACTCAGGCACATTGGTCAGATTGGGCTCTCATACTCGAGATAGGTGATTGATGATATGATTATTTTCCACTAGTGGCCATGGCTTCAAATGTCACCATGGTTTGATGATGTACAACAACTTTATTTTTTTAGATAGATTCATTATATGCAGGATTGAGAGAACACCATGATTGAGCGATACCTTCTTGACAGAGTGGCTAGATAGTTTGGTGATGTACAAGACATGCCCGATGACGACTATAGGGCTATTTTTATACTATCAGCTAGAGAGGTTCCTACATGGGGACCAACGATTCTAGCACTAGAGGCTATTGAGAGTTTATGCCAATTGGTTGCCCAGCCTTGGGCATATGATTAGGGTCATCCCATTGCACAGACCACTCCAACTTATGATTCATGGTCTGTCCCACCGCGATGACTTCTAGATATGATAGGTGCTCCTCTCAGAGGGAGGCCATGAGGCATATGTGTTAGGGGTAGAGGACAAGGATGCCAGGATGGCCATGATGAAAAATTTTGAGGGCTCCTCTAGTGGGACAACAACCTCCTCAACAACCTCTAGTAGTGCAACAACAGCTAGTGCCACCACCACCACCACTAGATGCCAGAGATGCTTAGATATAGTAGCTACAACAGTAGGTGCAGGATTTCATGGGCGAGTGAGACCAAGCCCGCTAGTAGGTTTTAGTTGTGACTACTGAGTGAGACCAAGCTTAGCAACAAGTGGTCGTGGTGAGAACCGAGAGAGATGTGGCTTTACAGAGAGTACATGCTATCACTTGGGAGAGAGATCAAGAGGTTGCGAGATGACAACAGATTGAGGTCATGGTAGCAGTCACACATGGTCAGATTGTTTCGACTAGGTTGTACAAAGAGGTTGTCATGAAGGTTGTATACTATATACAACATTATCATAGGGATGTTCCAACGGCTCTTTGACAATCCAATTTTTCTCAGTGTAGTGACACACATCCCCGTGCAGAGGAGCAGCCTGAGCGACATGCTAGAGAGGGAAGCAACCATTAGGGTTAGCTTCTTGATATACAAACACTTTTTTATTTTTCCCCATTATTTATATTGATATACATTCATGGGATCCTTTTTGATAGCCTAGTGGATATTGTACTTATCATTGATGTACATACACTAATCTAAATTTTGTACCCTGACATTTTTTGATATATATATGATATTGATACAGATGATTCATGGTATGATGTGTTGACTTTATTCCATGATGTATGGATGATGTATGAATGCTTATATATGATTACGTATGGATTCATTTTATTTTATGCCTATGTGATATGATGATATGCTATGGATGGATGAAATGTTATATTCTTTTTCATTATCTTTTCATGATATGATATGGATGCATTTCTTTTTTTTTTGTATATTTTGTATTTAGTTTTATGATGATGATGTATGCATGTGGATGTATGGATGCAAATTCCTATGATATGCAATGACTTAAGATGCTTAGAATAAAAAATCTATATTATAATGTATGATGTGATATGCAAATGAGATGTATGATATGGATGATTACGCTGATGGATGTTTATGATTATGATATGATTATGGGATGCATGCATGTTGATGGTTTGTGGATGTAGGGTAGATTCATTGATGATGCTTTTGAGTGTCATGATACCAGGTTAGCACAGAAAGAAGATGGAAGAATAAATAATGACTATTGTTGATGATGATTGCTTCAAAATATCCAAGGAGTCCTTAATCCATCAAGACTTTATTAGAGATGGTGATGATATGAATGCAAGATGTAAAATGAAAATTTAGGATGGGATGCTCATAGTTTAGGATTGGGATTTTATGGTGTTCCTTATTGTTTGATATAACACATGGACACAATGCATCAAGGTATTGATAACCAGGATGGTGTTGTATCTAATGCAATGGAATTTGACTCGATAAGCAAATAGGATAGTTCATGTTCACACCTTGACATACAAAAACCTTGTTGGAATGTAAGTTAGAAGTTTAGAACATATTGGACCAAAGCATACACAATAGTCAACAAAATACTCCAAACAACCTTCCTACACACAACTAAGCAAGTATACACCAAGATTATTTTACAAGAGTATCCACAAGCATAAAAAATGAAAGATAATGATTGATGCCCCATTCCTTTTTCTCTAAATCATTTTAGATAGAAATCATTGAGAGGTCCTCAGAATGGGTCATTAAGATAAATCATAAGAAAAAATCAAAGACAAATAGTTAGTGTTATCTATAGCTCCTACCTAGTTCAGGTTTAGCTTAAAGTGATATCTGATGTTGATGTCCATCACAAGAAGGATACATCCTAGGACATTTTGATCAGAGGGTTGTTTGATGTTGGGACAATGATGCTAAGATGAGCTATTGCTATAAATTTTACTTCAACATATTTACCTATGATTTAGACTCTAGATTTTGAATTTTGGGTTCGCACTTTACAATTCGCTATATTTGTTTTCTACTTGTTTTGTCAAAGGGTGAAGGTGATGATCGTTTATTATGGGTGAAAGATTATTGCAGGTGAAAGCGAGATGGGATGGATGGGTTTTGGATTTTCTTAGAATAGTTGAATGTTTTTGGTATTTTTGAAGATGTTTTGAGGCTGTTTTTGATCTTTTTTGAAAGTTTATGTGAATGTTTAGGTTTTTTTGATTTTTTGATGTTGTTTAGGGTTTTCTGAATATTTGAGGCTTTTTAGGTCTTTTGAATGTTTTCTATTATTTTTGGATTTTCCATTTTCAAATGTTTTGGTGTTTTCTGAATATTTGAATGTTTTGGGATTTTCGAGAATTTTCCAAATGTTTAGGGGTTTTTTGAATTTCCAAGTTTCGAACAAGTAACTAACCTAAAGACCTATCCTAGGGGCCTTGAGGGTTGATCAAAGATTAGCCTTGCTTATTATACACACAGAGACCATGTAGTTCGACTGAATCGACCCATTTACAAGAAAAGATAAGAACAGACAAGAGATGACAACTAATTACAATAGACTGCTAAAGGACTAACCTAGGGTGTCTCGGGGGAACATAAATGATGGCCTTGCCTACGTTCAAGCTCAAAGACAACGTAGTTCAACAAGAGGACATTATTTTTGGTTTTTCGATGTTTGAACTTTTTTAGGGTTTTTGATATTTTCTGGATGTTTTGGATTTTAGCCTTTACAAGTTTTTGAATGTTTTTGGATTTTCACTATACAAGATTTTACAAATGTTTTTGGATTTTTTGGATAATATTTTATGAATCTTCTTGGTGTTTTTTGATAAGATGTCCCATGACCTCAATATATATAAGAACCCAATTGTGACCGATAACGAAATGCCCCCAATGTGACATGTTAGCCTACTTCGATAAAGGTAGGACAAATTGACTTTGGGAATATGCCAAGTAGTGCTAAAGAGTTCATGATACCTTACAGTGACAAGCCATGATAAGGACGCAAATGAGGGATAAATGGCGATGCAAAGAATGATAGGCCAAAAGAGCCAAAGAATGGATGGAGATGTTTTATTCACGCAAGGTTCCTATTTGCCAGGTTTTCACCAAGGCACTTGCCCAAAGCGCCATCAAAGTGGTTTTCACTAGAGGATGATTTTTTTATTTACTTTTTTCAATCCTTTTTCTCTTTTTTATTGGATTTTGATCATTTTTTGTATTTTTTTGTATTTTCTGATTTACATCCTTCATGTTTAGGAGTAATTTTTTTTGCGATGCAAGTTTTTGATTAGCTCCTACAAGGGTTCACCTTCAGGGGTTGATATTTGATATGCTCCTAATCCATAGCTTGCTATGATGAAAAAGAGACCCAACCAATTAGGCTCAAACTTTCCTTTTCTATCTTGAGCTGGAAGGTTCTTTTGATTTTGGTTTAAGACAAGATCGCCTACCTAGAATGACCAACATTTGATTCTCTTTTTATAGCTCTGTTTTAGTTAGTTTTGATACACTTAAAAATGAGTAAGGGCATCAAGATGACGTTCATCCAAGAATTCTAGCTCATTCAATGGAGAAACTCTGTATTCTTCCTCAGATCTCAGATTCTTCAATGACACTTGCAATGATGGGAGCTAAACCTCAATAGGCAAGATGGATTTTGATCCATAAACTAGGAAGAAAGGGGCTGCACATTTAGGTGTGTGTTTACTAGTTTGATAAGCCTAAAGAGTGGGATTTAGCTACAGATGTTAGTCATGACCAAATTCATTAACTATTTTCTTTAAGATTTTAAGGATAGTTTTGTTTGTTGCTTCTGCTTGGCCATTGCTTTGGCGATAATACAGGGTAGAGAATCAGTGTTGGATATTGAATCTCTACCACAAATCTTTCACATCCTAATTCTTAAATGGTGTTCTATTATCTAAGATAAGTGTTTGTGGTACACCATAATGAAAAATTAGGTAATTCAGGATAAACTTGGATATCTACTTCCCTGTTATGTAGGTCATAGGAATGGCTTCAACCCACTTAGTAAAGTACTTAGTGGAGGTTATGATAAACTTATGGTTGTTGGATGAGGTTGGAGTGATTTTTCCTATGAGGTCAAGTCCCCACTATGAAAAAGGCCATGGTGTAACCATTGGTTGTAACTCTTGAGCTGGGGCATGAATCAGATCCCCATTTTGTTAACACTAGATGCATTTTTGCACATACTGATGAGCTTCTTTTTGCATGGTTGCCCAATAGTACCCCATCCTTAACAGTTTTTTAGCTAATGTCGTATCACTAGAATGGGACCCACATATGCCATAGTGTACTTCTATTAAAGTATTTAAGGCTTCCTCTTGGTTAAGACATTGTAGTAATGTCCCTTCAATGCTTCGATGGTAAAGAGTATCACCTAGGATCACAACTCGGGATGCCTTTTTGACAAAGGTCTTTTTAAGGTTCAGAGTGATATCTGATGGAAGTGTTCCTTTGTTAAGGTAAGTAAAGATTTCATGGTACCACAGGGATCCATGACCAACAATGACACACATGAATTCATATTCAAGGATTTTGAAAGTTGGTACTAGAAGTTGTTTTACAAGAATTCACATTGAAGAATGTTGTTTGACATGTCTAATAGTGATCCGATTGTTGCCATGACATCTGTTGCTATATTGTTCATGCGAGGAATTTGTTCAAAAGTTATGTCTATAAAAAGATCTTTGATATTCTCCACCATCTTCTTGTAAGGGGTGACCTTGTCATCTTTGGTTTGATAGTCATCATTGACTTGGTTAATAACTAGATGTGAATATCCATAGACTTTCATCTCTTGTATCTGCCACTGAACTGCTATCTTGAGACCCGTGATCAAGGCTTCATACTCAACAATGTTATTGGTACATGGGAATGATAGCCTATATGATTTTGGGATGTAATATCCTTGAGGGGTGATGAAAATAATTCCAGCTCTTGATGCATGTTGGGTGAATGATCCATCAAAGTTCATCTTCCATTGAGTTGTGAGATTAATAAGGAACATTGATTTATTAGGGAACTCAGATATTAAAGGGTTCTCATCATAGATGGGTGCTTTTACTAGCTGATCTTCTATCACTTGTCCTTTGATTTCCTTGCACTCTACATACTCTATGTCAAACTCTATTAAGATCATTACACACTTAGTCATTCATCCTATGAGGGTTGCTTTGGATAACATATATTTTAATGGATCAATTTTTGTGATGAGCTTGATTTCGTGTGACACATGTAATGCCTAAAATTTTTTGAAGCGAAAACTACCACTAGTCATGCTTCTTAATGGGTGAATAGTTCATCTCATAGCCTACCAAGGTTCTACTAATTTAGTATATGGCTCTTTCTTTTCTGTTTTCATCATGTTGTGCTAAAAGAGCTCCTAGTGTTGTTGGTGTTGCTGAGATGTACAAGATTAGTGGCTTGTTTGGTATTGACAACATGAGCACTAGAGGTGTTAGTAGATAATCCTTGATCTATTGGAAAGATTTATCACATTTTTCATCCCATTTGTAATTTATCCCTTTATGGAGAAGATGTGCAAAGGGGTGAGTCTTATTTGATAGTTGAGCTATGAATCTTTTGATGGACTGCAACCTTCCTTGTAGTCCTCTCATCTGTTTTAATGTTTGCAACGGTTCCATGTCTAGGATGGATTTTACCTTTGATAGATCAATTTATATCCCTCTTTGTGAAACACTGAAGCCAAGAAGTTTCCCTGATGTGACCCTAAACACACACTTATCTGGATTCAGTTGTACCTTATATTCTTCAAGTCTGTCAAAGATAGGTCCTAAGACTTGTATGTGCTCACTTCTCTTCATTTTTATTTCCAAAATATCATCCACATAATCTTCAACTGTTTTGTGGATCATGTTGTGAACGATGAGGGTCATTGCTCTTTGATAAGTAGCTCCTACATTCTTCAACCCAAATGACATCACATTATAGTAATAAGTTCCCCATGGACAAGTAAAGGAAATTTTATGTTGATCCTCTTTAGCAATTATGATTTGATTGTAGTTTGAAAAGCCATCCATGAGCGACAACATTTCATGCCTAGTTAAATCCACAATGAGATTGATGTTTGAAAGAGGGAAGTCATCCTTTGGAAAAGCCTTGTTCAGATCTTTGAAATCAGTGCATATTTTGATGCCCCCAGTGGGTTTTGAGACTAGTACCAGGTTTGAAACCCACTTAGGATAATCTATCAGTTGGATGAATCCAACATCAAGAAGCTTTTGTAGTTCCAGTTTAACCAAGAGTGTTATTTGAGGGCGCATCTATCTTAATTTTTGCTTAGCTAGTTTGGCTTCAAGATAAATTGCTAAGTGGTGTACAACCACTTTCAGATCAAGGCTTGGCATAGCTGTGTATGACCATGCAAAGTTAGCTTATCTCTCTTTAAGGAATGTTGCAAGGTTCTTCTATTCTTTGTACAACAAGGATTCAACATAAAAGGTGATCTTAGGTGCTTTTTCTATTCCCACATTGACTGGAGTATCCTTTTCTTCTAGGACTACTGACTTCTCTGGATGCATTGCACTAAGGGGTATATTGAATCCTTCATCCTTGGGTGCCTCAGAGAGATTTTCACCATTAGATGCATCCTTTGTTTTTACTATTTTAGGACTAGAGAGTGCCATGAGGTGATTTTCACTCAAGGATCTATAGGTTAATTGCATTTCATTTATTTTGTGACTGAAGGATTCAATTGTCTCCCCATAGTATGCCCTTGTATTGAGCTCTATGTTGAAGCCTACTTTGTGATATACCCATGATAAGTTGTCTCAGAGTCCCATGAATTTTGAGATCACTTCATTGTTTTTGAATAAATCTAGAACTAGTGGTCCTTGTTGGTCCATGTCAATGAGTTGCAGGTATACTTGGTGTATTTTAGTTGGTTGGTTGTTTGAGAAAAAGGATGTTATGGATATCATGAAGAGGGTGTTGTTCTCAAATAGGTCAACAACATCAAGGGGAAAGTCATCTAAAGTTGTGTCAAATGATGTAGGTGACCAAGAGGAAGCCTCAACTTGTTTAGTAGCAATACCTTTTCCAATAAGTGTGACCTTGCTAGTAGTACAACCTAAGCCAAGATTTTTTAGTCATTTCTCAGGAACGATGGGTTCTAGTAAACCATTGTCATTATGTCCTAGCTTCTCATTCTTGTTATACCTCATACTTTGAATTAGTTTTAGACCTTTGTTATCATCTTCTATGGGAAGAACAAGAACATGTTGTTCATCTTGATATAGGAGTTTAGAGATTTCTTGATCATTAACATCTTGATTTAGATCTCCCCACTTGGTGAAGGTAGTAGCTTCCATCTTGATTATTTCTGGTTCTTTGGTGCTAGATGTAGGTTTTCTGTGAGATTGAGGAGAAATAGGTAACTCTCCTAAGAAAATGGTGTCTTTCAATAGTTTATAGCTTCCACAACCATCATCTTGGATCATTGTTTGATGTTTGGTATGCTTTTCACAATTGGTACTTTTGATGCTGATGTAGAGGCTAGAGATGATGGGTCAACAAATGAGCTTGATGGTGTAGGTCCTTCATCATTTTTGGGTATTTGTGGGATCTTATAAAACTTGGCTTCAAGGCTCTTGTAGTAGTAGAAAGGCTCAAGATCTCCATGGATAGTGATTTCTTTTCCCTCAAAAGGAAACTTCACACATTGGTGATAGGTTGAGGCTACAACTTTCAAATTATGGATCCAAGGTTAGCCAAGTAGTATGTTATGGGGAAGATCAAGATCAAGCACTTGGCATTTAGTTTCTGCAATAAGAGGTCCCACTTGGATTAGAAGTGCAATGATTCCTTGTGATACTTGTTCTTGATCATCATATGCTATGATAGTGGTACCTTTGTCTTATCAATAGTATCTTCTGAATAGCCTAAATGCTTGATCAATTGCAGGGTACAAATGTTTAGACCAACACCTCCATATACCAAGACTCTTTTAACCTTATTTTTATGAATGACAACCTCAAGGTGTAAAGCACAGTTATGAGATGGTTGTGATGGTAAATATTGCTTGAAGGTGAGAATATGGCTAGTGATATGACTTTCCATAGCTTGAAACTAATTAGTATCAATTTTCTTGGGAACAAATGACTCAAACAAAGCTTTTTCTAGTATTTCCCTATGTGTATGAGATAAATTTAAGAGTTCCAAGATTGAAATCTAAGCGGGGGTTTGCTTAAGTGATCTACAAGATTATACTTGCTAGGATTAGATGCGGACAAAGTAGGTTGTATCCTATATTGAGCTGGGACAACTCCTTGAATGATTATTTTTCCACATCATGTGGTGACTCCACATTTTTTACTAGCTCCTTTGATGGTGACAATAGTGATAACAGTATTATAGGAGGAAACTACATTGGAATAAGCATGTTGAACATTGGTGTAATCCTTAGCTTTTCCATTGTTGTTAGCTTTGCTATGATCAAGCATAGAGGTCTTGTATATCTTGAGATCCTGGTTTCTAGCTGGTACCTCAACAGATGGTATCATTCTCTATGAGATCTTGGATCATATTCTTGAGTTTCATGCAATTTTCTATTTTATGTCATTTGATTTTATTAAAGTCGTAGAGATCACACTTGTTATAGTAGGATGGCTTCTCTTGTGGTTCTTGGAAGTTTTCAAAATTAGGAAGTGTTATCAAATTTGACTCTACCAATTTCTTCATGATTTTTTTGATGGGTTCTGATAATTATGTGCACTTGCATTTAGGATAGTTTTTCATGTTGGTGTTATTGATCTAATTGTTCTAAGGTGGTACCATTTGTTGTATAGTTGGTTGGATGTTAGCAACTTGATTGTTATTAGGTCTAGCAGCACTTAGTATGACCTTAGCATCTGCCACACCGTCATTTGTTAATTTTTTGTTTTTATCCCATACACGAGGTTTCTCATTTGAACTGGTTGAAGCATGGTTATATTTTCTAAGAGTGAGTGTTTCCTTGTGGGATTAAGGCTCTTCCAATGTTAAGGACTCTTGGAACAAGCTCTTCATAGGATGTGATGTAATGCATTTTCAAGTGGAATGATAGATTTGGATCAAGGTTGGCTATAATGATTCCCACTTGTTCGTCAGGAAGAGGCCACTTACTTTTACTAGCTCTTTGTCTCCATCATTGTAAGAAACTAGAGAAAGTTTTTCCTAGATTTTTTTGAGAGTGTACAACTCTTCTAGACTAACGTTTGTGTCAAGATTGAAGGAGAAGTGATCAATGAATTTGTCAGTGATTTCTTGAAAATTTTTGATACCAGGAGGCAAATGAGAGAACCAATCCATAACAGTACCTATTAAACTTTGAGGGAAGAGGTGCATTAGATATGAATTGTTGTAAGCCACTTCCATGCACATGACATTGAATTCTTTGATATGGTCAACATGACTACCTCTCCCTCTATATTTTTCAAATTTGGGGATATCAAAACCAAGATGGAAGGGTATCATTGCTATGTTTCAATCAAATGGGTAAGGACACAAGTTTGGTGCATGAGGTTTCTTTGTCTTTCCCATGCGAAGGTCCTACATTTCTTGTGAGAGTGATTTCAATTGAGATGCTAGATCATCTTGTGGATTAGGTGGAGGAACATATGGTGGGATGAGAGATGAGTTATATGAGGTGTATGAAGGTGTGGGATTTTTTGAAAGTGATGAATATGTTCCCAATGCATTTGGATTGACGATGTTCATATAAGGATAATAGAATCCTTCTTGTTGTTGTTGGGCATATTGTTGAGCTAGTAAGGCTTGCTATTGAGCTTGTTGTTGTTGCACCACTAGGGATTGTTGTTAGGCCTTTTGTTGTTGTTGTACTAATAAAGCTACTTGTTGTGCTTGTTGTTGTTGTGCAGCTTGTTGTGCTACTAAAGCTACTTTTTGAGCTTGTTGTGCAATGGCCACTTGTTGGTGTTTTGCTAGGGCTACTTGTTGAGCTTGATGTTGTTGTTGTGCTAGGGTTGCTTGTTGATCTTGATGTTGTGGTTGTGCTAAGGCTACTTGTTGTGCTAAATTTTTTGCTTCTTGTTGTTGTTGTACGACTTGTTGATAAGTTTGTTGTGCTTGTTGTAGAGCTAGGGAATGTGCTTTCAATGTGGGATTAGGTGGTTGTTGAGACATCTATGAAGGATTAGGCATATTGATCTATTTTGAGTGGTTAGCAAATTAGTAGTAAAAGGTGGAGGGTTCCCTTGGTTTAAGATTCCCTGCAATATGGTAGAGTGAGATGGAGGAATGTATGTTTGAGGTTCTGATTGATTTGGCATAGAAAAGGGAGCTATTGGAAAAGATGATATCGTTAAATTTTGCAATGGAAATGACACACTAGGACCTTGAGTCCATTGATTGAAAAGATTCCCTTGTCCTATGTTTGGAGGATTGCCTTGTGCAAAAGATGTAAACAAAGGATTTGTGATCAAGGTACTTCTGAGATTGATAGAAATTGTAACCAAGGGATTGTTTTAAGGTGGATTGATAGTGGATGAGGTGGTAATGGTAGATGGAATGGATGAACCCACTAGAGGGTTAGATAAAGATGTCCCTATTTGCTTTGAGGATTGATTTTATGATATGGTATTGACATGCCCTTATGTGCTGCTTTGAGATTTTTTATCTGTATCACTCTGCATGATGGTAGGTACACTTGTAGTACTCATAGGTGTGGATGAAGAGGGGTGTTCCTAAAATGTTGAAGTGGTGGTGGAATAATGAAGTTCAAGTGTAGTGTGTAGCTATTTTGGATCTCCAAGAATGGGAGGAGCACCAAAGGTAGGTGTCCAAATGGTGGTCGGAGGTGGATGATTACTTTCAAGAGTACCCAAAAGTTTACTATTGTCAAACGGTAAGGTGTGACCAAAATCTTTAGTGCAAGGCTGGTTGTAAGACTAGGTATGTAAGTTTGACTTAGCCCTTAGGTGATCCCACAATACTAGTTTACAATTTCCAGGAGATCCTAATTTTTGTTAAAATCACATATTTTTAGAAAATATAATGATTTAATCCTTGAAAAGTTCCATTTAAAAGATTCCAATTGAAGAGGGTTTGATCGAACCACCTTAGATCAAACCCTCTTGGATAGAAACCCGCTATTTTTAAGCCATACCTATAATGGAGTTTCCTTTACACCTATCAAAATGTTGATAAAAAACCACTTTTTATTTACTTTTTGGGGGATCAAATGAATCCATTTGAAAATTATTTTTTGTATGTAGTCCTTATTATAAGCTTCCCAAAAAGTATAATTTTAAATAAATTTAATTTAATTATTATATTTATTTTTTATTTCTTGTGAATGTAGGTTTTTCACTGAAAATCAAGCTCTACGTTTTGCACATGTGAAAAAATAGCAGATTATCAAAAAAAAATTTAAAAATATTAGTGCACTAGATATTTAATTCCTTGATCGAACAAAAAAAATTTGAATTTCGATATATACAAAAAAGGTTATGTTGTATACAATTCACTTATGTCTAAATTGTAATTGGTTTGAATTCAAAACTTTATTAAGGAAAAAATGTTCAATAAAACATTATGAAACCAAATGAAAGTGCTAGATATTGTAGTTACAAATCTAAATTTGAAAAAAAAAAGAATTTTATCCTTCATGGAAAAAAATTTATGTTGTATACAGTGAGCATCACTCCTTAATAATGGTGTTTATTGAAAAAAACTAGTTTTCAAAGGAGATTAAAAAAGAAGTGCAATCTGATTCCAATTTTTTTGGGAAACAATCTATTTAGAATCTACAGACAAAATGTCACAATCACTAGTTTGCATCATCTTCAAATTCCTCACGATTTAGCCGCTATAGGTGCCCGGAAGTGAAGATTTAGTTAGAAAAAATAAGTTTAGTGTCCAGTTTGGCCAAAAATTGTAAACTAGTATTGTGAGATCACCCCCTTGTGATGGAGTTGTGAAATTTTTTGTAAATTTTTTTGCTACAAACATTGGGGAGATAAGAGATACACTTTCAAAAGATTGATATTTTGAAATTTCTTCTTTAGTGAGCTCAAATGGGTTATTGGTGACATCTTCGATTTCATATGGTCCTCAAGGAGATGATGGTTGTTGCGATGGTGTAACATGACTTCTAGGATCAAATTCTAAAGGATTCTCTTATGTTGTGATCTTGTCTTTACCATAAATTTGGTGTCAACTATAGGAGAGTTGTGTTGAGTTTTGTAATGTTTGAACTCTCTAGTTGACTCAAACCTAGGTAAAAGGGACACTCTAAGTCTTTTGGGAGAAATTATGATAATGTGGAATGAAAATATGGGTGATATGGGAATTGATCTTTGTAAGAATTCTGGGACAAAACTTTTGACTTAAGTTTGATGTTGTGATGTTGGGATAAAGGCTTCTAATGCACTTGGAAATCTTTAGGGTATACTTGTGACCTTCAAGATAAAGTAGTTTAAAGATGATATCTATCTCAACTAAGTGCATGGAAAATAATACATTTCACATACAAAGTAGCTAAGGTAGCAAGTTTGTTTGATATTTTAAGTCCCAAAGTGTTGGTGTATTTGAAATTTTGCAAAGATATATGAGGTGAAGGATGAAATTTGATGAAGGGGTGAGTGAAATTTTGGACCCAATATTGACCTAAAGTGAACCTTTTATTTTGATAAGACCAAGGTAGTGAGAATGATGCTAGACCTCTAAAATTTTCAAATCCTAAAGACTCAATGATTTACAAAACTTCTTGATCTTCAAAAAGATGAGGGTTCAAGCTCATAAAGAACATGTACAGGTTAGGAAATTTTCTCAATGTGTGCTCATAAAATTTTATCAACAATTTATTTCCATTTTTGTAGAGTGTCTCAATGTGGTTGTTAATTACTTTCCCACTTCAATGTCTAAGTTTGTGATGACAACTAGTTGACCTTTGTTTAGGGATCCTTAATTTGTGTGAGATCATCTAGTGAAGTGAACCTTTGTTTCAAGAAGATCAAGGTAGTGAAGATGATGCTAGGCCTCTAAAATGTTTAAGTTCTGGAAAATGAGAGGACAGAGGGGAATGTTCAATTTCTGTTCGGGCTCTTCTAGTTTGGGCATAAATTTTTCTCAACAAAGTGTAATGGTTGCGGTAAAATATTTAGACCCACTTTTCACTATACTTTGTTTGACGATTCTTACATTCGAAATGGAGTGTTGGAGATTTTCCCCTACAGAGTTTGGTTGTTTGATGAATCATTTAGTGGAGTTTGAGTATCATGTGAAAAAAATTTAAATTTTATCAAATAAAGGAAGATATTTATTGCCACACGGGTGGTGGTAATAAGGGTCTTCTAGCCTCAATATTGGTGTGTTCCTCTTCTTCGTCTAAAATGGTTACTGTGTTTCTCCAATGTGAGTTTGTTTCCTTGTTTTTAAAAGTGAAGCTTCTCAAACTGATAATGAGATCTGTTTGTTCACCATTTATGAATTCAAATTTTGGATGAATTATAGCACCTGAAAGATCAGGGTGTTCAACAGGAGCAATTAGTCTTCAAAAAGTCATGTGGGGTTCATTTGTCAATTTATCTTTGCTTAAGTGAATTGATTTTACCACAAATACTTGTCTTTGATTATGTTTTCAAACTATATGTTTATGTCAAAAACATCATAACTTTCACAATGTCCATTTCATGAAAATCATGAGATTAAAGCCACAATTTCCTATGTTATCTTTGGTAAATATGGGTTTGAGATTAATTTCAAGATATTTAGAAATCACTAAGGATAAATCCTTAGGACAAGTAGTAATATCAAGGCTAACTCAAGAAGTCCATATTTAAGCCAAAGTGTTTGAAATTTGGATAGTGGATGTTTTTTTTGGATCATTTTGAAATCAAGAAAAGTGTTAAACTAAACAAAAAGCATTACAACCCTAGGATGGACATGGCTATATTTGTTGTATTCCCACTTGGATTTCTCTAGCTGTGCTTATTTAGAGTGGATGATTAGAAGCTTGACCACACTGGCTCCCCTCCATGACACTCACTTCTACGAGTCAACCAAG
Source organism: Sequoia sempervirens (assembly GCA_007258455.2). NCBI lineage: Eukaryota > Viridiplantae > Streptophyta > Pinopsida > Cupressales > Cupressaceae > Sequoia > Sequoia sempervirens. The sequence continues at coordinate 341,591,249 of VDFB02058242.1, read as the reverse complement.
CTTCAAGTTCTCATGATTCTCCCATGTCAAACTTTTCATCTCTACTAGGAACCGCAAATATGTGGGATGACTTCGAAGGTCCAACCTCCTGACATCAACAAATATTAGGGATTTTTGGATTCTACACAAAGGTTTATAATAAGAGCATCCAATTTAGGGGGTGCAATGATAAAATCCTTGTGAGAGGTCTCCCAACCCTTAGAACAAGGGCTCTACACATCATAAAGATACTAGGGGAGAGCTATCATACACTGCTTCCCATTGATTACGATTTTCATCGAAACCATAAATTTATATAACAGTTTGGAAGAGCTTGGCTTATGCTCATTACTGCTTGGGTCATTCCCTTGGGGTGAGTACTTTTTACCACCAAGGCAAGCCCTTTAGAGGTGAACAATAGTGAGTAAGTACATATGTAATTCAATCATCTTTAGTTTCACTCACAAAGAGAGAACACACACTATGCCTTTTCTCACACTAGCATAGTTGTTCAATTTTAAACCCAAATTGAAAGATGGAGGTAATTTTAAAAAGTGTTAGAGAATGTTTTTATTTCTCAAGATCGCAAAATGGCATGATATAATTGCATACACATTCACTAGCAATTTTGAAAAATAACAAACCAAAGTAAACAAATGTCAATTTTATCCTTCAAAGAAATAATGAGTTAATTATATGCACCAATTGAAATATGAGTTTTCCTTGTTCAATTTTAAGCCCAATTGAAAGATGTGATGTGAGGGTTCATTTTTATCCAACTTTGAAAGCTCATTTTAAACCCAATGGAAAACTAATGCATTGCCTAAAATTGAAAGCAAAAAAGTGTGAAATTGGGTTATAATTGCCCCAAAGCATTGAATGCTAGTTACAATTATAGAATTTTTAGATATAAGAGAATTTCTTTAATTTCACTCCTTGCCTTTAAACCTACAAAACCCTATTATTATAATAATGAAAACATAGTCAGACATCCATTAGTGATCAAATAATCCAAAGAAATTAAGTCACATTTCAAAAAAGCTAACATAAATTTTCTTACCTAGTCGAGCGTCGCTACACATGATAGCATCTCAATTTGAAATTTGGGTGTCGCTCTGGTGAAAATGAGCATCGCTTTGTAGCAAACCAATGAGCACGATTACACCGCTATTTTGATGGGAGTTGCTTTTGACGATGGCATCATTGTTTGAAATTTGAAAGCATCGTTCTGTTGAGTTTGAGCATCGTCATTTGTGTTTCACGATATCTTCAAATTAAATATGTGTCACTATATTTAAATCAGCGTCAGTGAATTAAATACGCATCATTGCTTCAAATTTCCTGGGCATCGCTATATGGTGACACTATTGAAGTAGCATTGTTGTTTGTGGTTTGATCGTCACTACAACCTGCAAAACAACATAAACATGGATTTTGAGTTAAAAAATAGTTAAATGATTGCTTTTCCCTCCTAGTGCCAGAATTTCGATGCGAGGATACCAGTATGGGTTGAATTACACTTGATCCATGAAGAATAGAAGCATAAAAGAGCCACCAATACTCAAATCTCAACAAGATCGATCAAACAAAATTAAAACTAAACATTTCATCAAAACCTAACATACTAAATTATGAAAGCTATTAAAACATCTATTCTAATCCATTCCAAATTTATCTTGTGGAATTGGTGTCATGTTGATGTGGACCAACGACCCTTTCCCAATCCCATGATAGTGAGCTTGTTTTGAACAGTCGATCCTATGGAAGAGAATCGATGAAACCATGGTGTTTGATGTGTGAAAACCTAAATTATGCTAAAATGAACATGATGCAAGCTATGTTACCATGATTTTATGCTCTAAATGATCTAATTATGTAATTGTTAAGCTAATCTAAGCTAAAATTATGCTAAAAGATGAAAACCCTAATTTATTTTTAAACTAAGATGGATGCATGGATGCCATTAATGGATGATCTAAGCTATTATGCAACTAAAATGAACTAAAACAAGCTAAAAAGTGAGTAAAAGATGAGTGAGTACGTGAGTAAATTCAACAACATAAGTTTGCAAATAAAAGATGGATTCATTTGTCTCTAAATAGTGATCTATTTATAGGAGAGAAAATGAAGAATGGGTGGTTGAGATCAAAAATCTTAATCAACAGTTCAAGATGAAGGGGATGAGAGGCATGGATCATGGATTCTCATCAACAGATGAGAATGCAAGATGAAAGTCAATCAAGGGCTCACACATGCAGCAAATAAACACACTTTTGACCTGCTCACACAGGTCAAAGCTAACTTGATAAAGAGGTTGAAGGTTTAGCTTGTTCAAGAAGCGAAGTGAGTTGATTGGAGGAGAGAGAATATTCCTTAGAATAAAATATTCCTTTGGATGAGGAAAAAGGTTAATTTACAAATTAAAACAAAGTTTTAATTGTGCAAAAAAGGATAAAGAATATTCCATGGGAATATTCCCTTGGATTAGAGGAAAATTAGTTTAATTTCTAATTAAACAAGGTTTAATTTATGCAATTAAGGGATTAGAGGAATTAGAGATATTTATTAAATTAGATGATTTAATAAATAGGGGAGGGGTGAAATGATATTTAATTAAATAACTTAGGGTTATTTAATTAAATAAGATGACTTAGGAGATTAAATTAAATATTTTGATTTATTTAATTTAATGAGATGAAGTGTTATTACGAAAAGAGGTGAATTAACCCAATTTAATTAACTAGACCAAATAAATGAAAATGATGTAATTAATTAATTAGTTAGAATAATTAAATCAATTAAGCAAAAAGAGGATGGATAAAGAGGAAATAATGTTAATAAATCTGATTTGAAGTGTATGACATTGATTAGGACATTTTTCAATGTCTACACAAGCAAAAAGAAGATGAAAAGATAACTGACTTTATCTCATATTATCAATCGCTTTATTCCCAAATTGATGTCAAGGTTCCCGACCCTAACCTTCAAAAGATGTTTATATAAAATTTGCAAAGCAAGATTCAAGATAAGCTCACCATGATGAAATTCCCATCCTTCATGCACTTGTGCACTACCCTCCACGATTATCAAAAATTGGTTCTTAGTCAAGATACAAAATCCACTTCTACCTGAACTGAGAAATCTGAGCTTGTAAACAAAAATGATTCCCAACATTTTAGAAAATAGAATAAAAGGTTCCTTCAATTCAATCCCCCTCAACAAACAACTCAAAATGTCAATAACCAAGTGGCTACTGTTAAAGCCACGATACCCTTTAGCTATGGGGACTCGAAAAGATAATTCACTCCTTTACCCGATACCCTTCATAGCACAATGTCCCAACTTTTAGAACAATAAATGATTACCTTTCCTCTTGTCAAAACACCCGATCCCAATAAGAATTTACCCCTGAGCTTTAGATCAAATGATTATTGCCATTATCATCGACAAAATGGGCATGATATAGAACATTGTAATCATCTTAGACATCTTGTGTAAGACCTCATTGATTTCAGTCATCTTTCCATTGGAGGTGTCAGTGATCAAGGAAATAAGTCCGTTGCCCCTCCTAACCAAAAATTGCAAAGCTTTACCAACCCCATGCCAAAACATAGTATTTCATTTTCAAAGCTAGTGAAACTACAAGGATTGATGTAATGAATATTGAAATGGAAGATGAGAACACAAAAAAAATCAACAAAGTCTTATGGATATTGATCAACAAGAACACAATCCTTCCGATGGTTTGGTTGCATTGGTTGAAACTCAACATCATAAGGGCTGACCTAAAAGGCCTCTTGATATTGCTTTCTCACAAAATGACATACTTAAACATGCACCTGATGGTCCTCTTTACATAACCAGTTGTATCTATGATAAGCCCACCAATGGGATATTAATAGATCCTACCTGTGGAGAGAATGTGATCATTGAGGAATTTTTACTTCTAGATGAGCTCTATCAAGACATATACAATAAATCGAAAGCATGGATCAAGACACACAATGGTATTTCTTTCACTACGATGGGATCGATTACCTTACCATTGCAAATAGGACTAGGAAAACATTAGATGTCTCATTCTCCATCATCCTACAGTCAGACCAATTTTGTGTGAAGCTCGACTATTCATGGCTTCACTGCATGAATGTAGTCCCTTTAGTCATACATAAATGCTTAAAGTTTCCCTTTGAAAATGACATGTTCACTATCCACCATAGTGGATTTAACCCTTTGTCCTCCAAAGGAAACTTTTCCTTTGATTTATTTTGGCCCAAGCCTATGGAACCTATAAAACCATGAGAAGACTTCTTTTTCTTGTCTTATCAAAAGTTCAAGGCAAAGATGATAGCAAAATTGACCCTCTAAAACATGTCTCCACCTACCACTAAGCCTATCATCCTTGAAGAAACAATGATTGAGCCTAAATAAAGTCCAAATAACCAAGAACAACCTAAGATAAAACATTCACCTACCTCCTAAAAAAGACCAAGAGACAATGAAAACAACCTCATCACACCTCCTAGAATAAAACATGTTTATAAAGTCAAAGAGAAAGTGCTCAAACAACCTTTTCTGGTTCCTTTTGTTCTTCCCCTTAGGGAAGAAAAGAAACCTATGGTTGATCAACCCACTCCAACACAATTGCAACTTGAAAACAAAACTATAAGAAATAGAGGTGCTAGAGAGCATAGGTGTAGATGTCGTGCCCTTGCTCACATGTTACATGAAGAATTAAACAAAGAACATCAAAAATCAAACTTGACTGAAGTAGTGCATAATGAATTTACCTCTTACCCCAAAAAAAACAATCCAATACAATAGCCACAACAAGAGTTGAAGCCTTCTTTAGACATTATCATTCAACCTCCTACTGTGATTAACTTGGATGATGATTATGAGGTTTCTAAAATTGATGAAGAGGTGCATAATGAATTGAATACATTGTTTTCCTCTTCCATGAGCTTAGATGAAAAATCTCCTACAAAGAGTGTTGAACCTGGTATTGGTCCTAGTTCGGAACTTGCTATTGTCCCTTTGGCTAGTTTTCTGCCTTCGGTATACAAGGAGGATGATTGGGATGCAGATGTCCTACTAATAGGTTGAATTGCATGTGGCTTACTTGTCTTTCACATCTTTCCTTTTCTTTTGTGTGATTGCATGTGTGTGATATGATCCCCCATGATGTTTTGTTTGATCTTCTCTCTCTCTTTGTAACATTCCTCTATAATTTGTACCTTCATTCTTCTCTATATCGTACATATTTTCACTTTTTCTTTTTATCTCTTTTTTGTTTGTCTTGTGTTTTCCTTTTGGGGATGATGTAAGGCGTCGAGACATTCATGTCTCTTCCATGTTGACCCAAAAGGTTTTTCCTTTTCTTCATCTCTTTTTCATTTGTCTTTTTTTTTCCTCTTGGGGATGATGCAAGCTATCAATACATTCACGTCTCTTCCATTTTGACCCAAAAGGCCTTTTCTTTATCTCTTCTTCATTTGTCTTGTGTTTTCATTTTGGGGATGACACAAGGCATTGAGACATTCATGTCTCTTCCATGTTGACCTGAAATGATTTTTCTTTTTTTTCACTCTCCTTATGTCATTCTTCCAGTTCTATGTGTATTTGGGGAATGATGACAGTTCTGAGCTCTCTTAAAAACATTGCAGCAAGATCTTACTGACCCTAAATCCATAGATCCCTTATGTGTTTGGTGTTTTAATTTTGGGGGAAACCCTTGTATTTTAGTTTTCTCTTACATGATGTGGCTTTACTTGGAAACATGGGTATGTGCAGGATCATCATGGAAAAAATAGGCCCTTAAGTGGTGATGAAATTTTTTAAAAAATAGAGTTAGGAAAATTGATGTAAAAAATGTTGGATATTGTAGTTGTGTTGCTGATATGTGGTTGTCATTGATGTCAACACTATTAGCATTAATGTCTTAGAGGTTGTATATGTCAAGGATATTGAGAAAATTGTAAAGGAATGAGTTGTAGGTTGTTAGTGGTGAAGTAAAGTTCAGTCTATTAGTGATTTCAATACATTGATGATCAAATCTTGTGGACTAAAGGGTTTCTTGTCGAGTATATCTAGTTTATCCATGTTGAGTTTCAGAGATCCGCATGAAGATTTCTATTTTGACAATTTTTTTATTGCTTTAGTTGGTGTTCCTGATTGAAGATGATGTGATTCTAGTTAGTTCAATTGTTGTGGATGCTTCTCTGATGATTCATGATGTTTTTGGATGTTTCTAGATTGTGCTCTATCTGTGTTGATCTTTGTGCTCACAATTAGCAATTTTCTCTTGTGTGTTCATGTCTTTCATTTTCATGGCCGACTAGGTGATGGTAGTGTGTTGTGGATATTTGAGGAATAATTTTTGAAGGTGGTTCATGATTGAGGATGTTGATTTGGGTCTTCACTATGTTTTGGCTGACTTTGGTTAATTCACATTGTTAATTGTTATTGATTTGAGCTGATAGTTTATATTCATTTTATTATTTTGTTGAAGCTGACTTGTAGCGATGCAAATCTTATTGTGGATATATAAGTGATTGTTTACTTCATTTGAAGTATTCTGAATGTGTGTGTGCATGAATAATATTCTAAATCATTCAAAGGAAGAATAGAGTGTGAAGAAGAGTGATGTAAATTGAAGAAGTGTGAAGAAGTGTTCATGTGCTTAATCAAAACTATAATCAAGCATTAGCAGATGCTATTTTATCAATTCAAATCCCTGTAGATGTAATCTGAATCTTTCTATAAGATAGTGTGTCTTCCTTTGGGTAGTTAGCCTTGTTGTAATTGAGCAGTGAGCTCTAGGAAGTGTTCCTGAATGCATGTGCATTCCCCATTTCATTCTTTATACTTTTAATAGGGTATAATCTTGTGGAATGACCTCCACTATGGTTTTTCCCCTAACAGGGTTTCCATGTAAAAAATCTTGGTGTTATGTGTATTTCTGATGTGTTGATGATTTATGCTTTCATTGCTATTAATTAGATCTGAGAATAAGGTTAATAAAGTTAATAAGTTTTGAATTTTTGTGACAACTGATTCACCTCCCTTCTTAGTTGTCTGCCCTTGTGTTGCCAATAATTGGTATCAGAGCAGGTTCCTTGGAAGAAGTTTAACAGCTTGAGGTGATTCGGGATGGTGACATACAAGGATAGTCTGAGATTTGATGGAAAAAATTATTCTCTATGGAAGACTCAAATGAAGTGTCAACTAAGATGCATTAGTGAACCCTACTAGAGCATTACAAGTAATAGGTATGTTATTCCAAAAAATGGTCCAACTACTACTACTAAGATTAGGAATGTTGAGTATAATATCAAGGCTAAGGAATCATTGTTGAGTGCTTTGATTGATACTGAGATGAAAAATGTGATGGATTTGAAGATTGCTTATGAGATTTGGAAAAACTTGGAAACTTTGTATGAAGGTGTTGGTAATGTGAAGATTGGTAAGCTACAAATTCTAAAAGGGAAATATGAAATGTTGAGAATGGGTGATGATGAGAACATTACTACTTTCATGCAAAGAGTGAATGAACTTGTGTGTGGTATTAGATGTGCTGGTGGACAGTTGGACGAATAATAGATTCTTGCTAAGGTGCTTAGATCCTTGCCTGCTTCATACAAAGTCAAAGCTAGTGCTATTGAAGAGCTCTGGACTGTGAAAAATGTAACCAGAGATATGTTGAAAGGTAAGCTTACTACTTTTGAGTTGAGTGAATTTGGTGATGCCCTTCCTAAGGTAGAATCTGCATTCAAGGCTACTACTTTTGAAAGAGATAAATAAAGATATGATCTGAGTGAAATTCTAGCTAGAAAGATATTCAAGTATGAGGAAGAAATGAAACAAATTGAAGAAGAACAAAGAGAGCTAGAAGAGTTGGAAGAACTTATTGTCAATAGAGTAGCAAGAGGAAAGGTAAGTATGAAGGAAAATTGCCTCTTAAATGTTTTTCTTGCAATAAGATAGGTCATTTTACATCAAGGTGTCTAGAAAGAGCCCCTAAACCAAGACATAACAAGCCTAGATTTCAAAGGAAGTGTTATTATGCTATTGATGAAGGTGTGGTAGATGATGAATCTGTTAAAGGAATTACAAGTGAGGACGAATGGGTATTTATTGCTATCAAAGAAAATAATCTTGTGTCTACTGAATCTACTAGTTGTACAAATGTGGAGAAATCCCTAGCTGCTCAAGGTGAAGAGAAAGATGAATGGGTGATTGATAGTGGTTGCTCTCATCACATGACATGAGATAAAAGTAAGTTTGTGAGCTTGGAAAATTATGATGGTGGTGTTGTAAGATTTGGTGATGACAAAGCTGATGTGATCTATGGGAGAGGATGCATTTCTCTTGATGGTAAGCATAATACTAATGATGTCCTATATGTGGAAGGTTTGAAGCATAATATTTTAAGTGTTGGACAGATGGTTGATAAAGAATACAATCTTTAGTTCAAGGATAGAAAGTGAAAAATATTGGGAAGTTCCAGAAATATGATTGCATCAGGTACAAAAACAAAAGGTAATATCTTTCACATAAGTGTTGCTAGTAAAAGTTGTCTGATTTCTCAAGTTGATTAAAGTTGGTTGTGGCATAAGAGAATGTGTCATGCAAACTTTGATAACATTGTCAAGATAAATTCTCCTAAGGCTGTGAGAGATCTTCCTAAGTTGACGAAACCTACTAATTCCATATGCAAGGAATGTCAGTTAGGGAAGCAAACTAGAATTTCATTTCAGAGCAAACAACATTGTTCAAATGAATTGTTAGAGCTTGTGCATATTGATTTGTGTGGTCCTTCTAAAGTCAAAAGTTTACAAGGATACAGGTATTTCATGTTACTCATTGATGATTATTCTAAAATGATGTGGGATATTTTCTTAAGGGAGAAATTTGAAGCTCTAGAGAAGTTCAAGATATTTAAATCTATGGTTGAGACAGAGACGGGTTTGAAAATTAAATGTTTGAGATCATATAGAGGTAGTGAATTCACTTTTGGTGAGTTTAATTATTTTTGTGAAGAACATGGGATAAAGAGACAATTATTTGCAGCACAAACCCCTTAGCAAAATGGAGTTGTGGAGAGGAAGAATAGGACAATTGAAGAAGCTGCTAGAACTATGATGCTAGAAGGAAATGTCCCTCATATCTACTAGAGAGAAGCTATGAGTACTACTATTTACACACTCAACCAGGTACAAATCGAAGGTGATACTAGTAAGACCCCTTATGAGCTATGGTATGGTCATAAACCTACTACAAGATATTTCAAAATCTTTGGGAGTAGATGCTATATCAAAAGAGATGAAGATATAGGAAAGTTTGATGCTAGGAATGATGAAGGAATATTTTTGGGTTATTCTACTAAAATCAAGGCCTACCGATGCTACAATAAGAGATTGAGGAAAATGGTTGAAAGTGAAAATGTTAAGGTTGATGAAGACATAACTAAACCATCCAAAACCTTTGGATATGATTCAGATGATTAGAATGAAAGTACAAATAAAGGAAATAAAGTTCAGACTTCAAATCGAGTTCAAATCATTTTGGTGAATCAAGAAGATCAAGAGGAAGGAGAACCTAGTGAAAGTGCAAAAGAGAGAACACAAGAGCTTGAAGTTCAAGAACATCCTAAGACTCTGAGGTATATAAGATTGAATCATTCAGAAGATCATATCATAGGTGATAAGAACAAAGGTGTCCAAACTAGAAGAAAAATTACAGAAGAATATTGTTTGATTTCAAAGACTAAGCCTACTAGTGTAAATGAAGCATGCAAAGATGAACATTGGGTTGAAGAAATGAAAGAGGAGCTACAATAGATTGAGAAGAATGATACATGGATTCTTGTTCCTAGACCTAAGGATAAAAATGTAATTGGAACTAAATGGGTCTTTAGAAATAAATTGAATGAGCAAGGTGAAGTGGTCAGAAACAAAGCAAGATTGGTCTGTAAAGGATACTCTCAGATGGAAGGAATTGACTTTGGAGAAACATTTTCCCCTATTGCTAGGATTGAAGTTCTAAGATTATTTCTTGCTTATGCTACTTACAAAAATTACAAGGTTTATCAAATGGATGTCAAGTCAACATTTCTAAATGGTGAACTAGAAGAAGTGTATGTTGAGCAATCTAATGGATTTCAATTGACTGATAAGGGACATAGGGTTTATTAGTTAAAGAAAGCATTGTATGGACTTAAGAAAGCCCCTAGAGCATGGTATGCCAGATTAGGAAAGTGCTTGCTAAAGCTTGGATTCAATAAAGGTATTGCTGATAGTAATCTATATTTCAAGATTGATGATGATAAAGAGTTGATTGTAGAGTATTTGTTGATGATATCATTTTTGGAGGAGATGATGGTTTGTGTATGAAGTTTGTTGATGAGATACAGAGTGAATTTGAGATGTCAATGATTCGAGAGATGAAATTATTTTTGGGATTGCAAATTACTCAGTTAGATAAAGGGATCTTTATATCTCAGTCCAAGTATGTGAAGGAATTGCTAAAGAAGTTTGGTATGGAATATTTAGAGCTAGTTGGTACACCCATGGTGATCAGATGGAAGTTGACACAAGAAGATAATTATTCAAAGGAAAATCAGACTAGATATAGATTGATGATTGGTGGATTGCTTCATTTGACTCAAAATAGGCCTGATATCATGAATGTTGTATGTATCGTTAAACTATTTCAAGCTAATCCTAAGGAATCCCATGTGACTGTTGTGAAGAGGATTTTCAGATACTTGAAGGGAACAGTTGACTTTGGCCTGTGGTATCCTAAAGATGATGATCTTAATTTGAGTGCCTTTACTGATGTTGATTGGGTAGGAGATGTGAATGATAGAAAAAGTACTAGTGGTAGCACATTTTTCTTGGGTAAGAAGTTGATTTCATGGTTAAAGTAAAAAGCAGAATGCCATTTCTTTATCTACTACATAGGCATAATACATTGTTGTTGCTAACAATTATACTCAAGTATTATGATGAAGTAGATGTTGAAAGATATTAGTGTTGGTATGATGAGCCTACTGCTATATTCTGTGATAATTCAAGTGCTATTAACATTTCTAAGAATCTGATTTTGCATTCAAAGACCAAGCATATATCTATCAAGTTTCACTTTTTGAGAGAGAAGGTGAGTGAAAAGGAAGTCAGCTTGGAGTATGTGCCTACTAAGGAGTAGATTGCATACATCTTTACCAAGCCATTGCCTAAGTACACTTTTGAGTATCTTAGAGGGAAGTTAGGGGTGATTACCCCTCCTAATTAGAACTAAGATGCATTTCTTTGCATTAGTCTGTGCATTTCACAATCATATCTTGATCTAGATTGATGTTGTGGTGGCTGATATTCAAGGGGAGTAGTTAGATGTTCAAATTTTCATATATGTGGTTCAGAGCTTGTGTGGAGAAAAGATATCCTTGTCATTGATGTCAAATGGGGAAAAAATCATGTGAAAAAATTTATGGGAGAAGAGTTATGTGAAAGAAAAGAGTCAAAATCTAAGGGGAAGTAAGTATTAAGGGTTAGTTGCGTTGATGGTGTTTTTCACATCATGTGTTGCCATCAATGCCAAAGGGGGAGATTGTTGGATATTATGGTTATGTTTTTGATATGTGATTTTCATTGATGTTAACACTATTAGCATTAATTTCTTAGAGGTTATATATGTCAAGGCTATTGAGAAAATTGTAAAGGAATGAGTTGCAAGTTGTCAGTGGTGAAGTGAAGTTCAGTCTATTGGTGAGTTTAGTATGTTGATGATCGGATGTTATGGACTAAAGGGTTTCTTGTTGAGTATATCTAGTTTATCCACATCAAGTTTCAGAGATCCACATGAATATTTGATCAAGTTATGAAGATTTGTATTTTGATATTTTTTTGTTATTTTAGTTGGTGTTCCTGATTGAAGATGATGTGATTCTAGTTAGTTCAGTTGTTGTGGATGCTTCTCTAGTGATTCATGATGTTTTTGGATGTTTCTAGATTGTTCTCTATCTGTGTTGCATGTCCACATTGATTGTTGTGCTCGCGATTGACAATTTTCTCTTGTGTGTTCATGTTTTTCATGTTCATGGTCGACTAAGTGATGGTAGTGTGTTGTGGATCTTTGAGGAATAATTTTTGAAGGTGGTTCATGCTCAAGGATGTTGATTTGGGTCTTCACTATGTTTTAGCTGAACTTGGTTGATTTGAATTGTTAATTATTATTGATTTGAGCTGACAATTTATATTCATTTTATTATTTTGTTGAAGCCAACTTGTAGTGATGCAAATCTTGTTGTGGATACATATAAGTGATTGTTTACTTAATTTGAAATATGCCGAATGTGTGTGTACATGAATAATTTTCTAAATCATTCGAAGGTAGAGAAGAGTGTGAAGAAGAGTGATGAAAAGTGAAGAAGTGTGAAGAAGTGTTCATGTGCTTAACTAGAACTATAATTAGGCATTAGCATATGCTATTTTATCAATTAAAATCCATGCGGATGTAATTCAAATCTTTCTGTAAGACAGTGTATCTTCCTTTGGGAAGTTAGCCTTGTTGTAATTGAGCAACAAGCTCTAGGTAGTGTGCCTGAATGTATGTGCATTCCCCATTTCATTCTTTATATTTTTAATAGGGTATAATCTTGTGGACTGACCTCCATCGTAGTTTTTCCCCTAACAGGGTTTCCACTTAAAAAATCTTGGTGTTATGTGTGTTTTTGATGTGTTGATGATTTATGATTTCATTGCTATTAATCAGATCTGAGAATAAGGTTAATAAAATTAATAAGTTTTGAATTTCTATGACAATTGATTCACTCCCCCCTCTTAGTTGTCTGCCCTTGTGTTGCGAACAAAAAAATTGAATAAGTTATCTATATTATTTCAAAAATATGTAAGAATAAAATATGTAGCAAATTGAATGTAGTTTCTAAACTATTAGGTTTATTTTAAAAAAATATATATTTGGTGAAAATTTGAAATTTCAATCTAGTAGTACTTAAATTTTAGGGAAAAAAGAAGAAGTAGGTGTCTATCTAACCACCCTAACCACAATAAAATGATAATATTTTTATAAGATTTTAGATATAAGTAGAGGACTCATCCTGATGTGATGCATATTTTTTTGTAATTTTTTTTTCAAGTAATAATTAATTATGAATTTTTTATTACAACTGTTAAAAAATATAAAAAACTCATATGTCTGACCACCTTAACTTGGTCAAAAATTTCATGATTTTTTTTTTTAAATCCTATAGTATGCGAAGCATAAAATGTGAGACATGTTTTGGATTAAAAAAATGTGATACCATTTGAAAGCTATAGATGTTTTTCAATCAGCCTATCAATCAGGACTTTAGTCATAATTCTAATAGAAAATGAATAAAAATTATTCATTAAATTCAAAGTAAAGCATAATTTATATTGGTGGAAAGCTGAGAATCTCCTTTAGAAACCCTTTTTGTTTCATCAATTTTGGGTTAAAAAAAGTCATCAACCACATGGGTGAAGTCTAGAAAAGCAAGGTAAGTTGTTAAACACATTTTTTGTGTTGACTTCTTAAGATTGGCATGTCCTAGCCAAATTCCAAAGCAAGCCTGAGGCTAACCCCTAGGCAATAAGGTTTGTGTGAAAATATCGTATATCTGATTTGAATCAGATATCCAATCTAATCAAATATCCGATATATTTTATATATGATTTTAAAAAATGTAATATATTTTATAATATATGATTTAAAAAATGCAATAAATAGTTTATAGTTTATTTTAATATATATAGTGTAGAATATACAATATACAATTTATGATGATCTCTTACAAAATTATGTATAATATATAATATATTATATTATTATGTATAATATTTAAATATTATTTCTATATTTTAGTTAATGTATACATATATATTACTAATATATAAAATATTATATAACTAATTAATATTACTAATATATAAAATATTTAAATATTATCTCTTTCCCTCTCTCCCTCTCCCAAGTCTCTCACTCAATGACTCCTATCTCTCTCCCATCTACCCTCTATCTCTCTCCAACTCCCTCCCTCCCTCTCTTTCACTAACTCCCTCTATCTCTCTCCCTTCTACCCTTAACCCTAT
>VDFB02058242.1:341547018-341575644 GCA_007258455.2 Sequoia sempervirens | reverse complement strand
TGTGTCTCTCCCTTTCCCTCTCTCTCCCCATCTATCTATCTCTTTCCCACCGTCCACCTCCTAATTAATCTTGGGTCTATGTGTACAAAAATCGGATATCTGATTTATAACACCAAAATCTTACCGTTACAATACATTTTAAAATATTTTTCAAATCAAATATCAGATTTTATCTGATATCATATTTGTGGGCCATAGAAAAACCCCATGTGGGTTGTTTTCGGCATCCCAATGGACCCTACATTTTGTTTGCAGGCTTTGCAGGTGAAAAAAGTGCAATTTTAGATATGAAGAGACAAAGATCAACTATTTGGAGCATCTTCTACTCAAATTTGTCACAAGCAATCATTTTTTAGCATCTTTTATGAGGTATAATGGGGAGTAGCAGTCATGGGAAGAAAAAATGTAAGAGAAAGCTTACAAAAGAACAAATTGAAGCATATAGACAAAGAGATAGAGGTCATAGGAAAAGAAGAAAAGGTATGCTAAATATTGGTGAACATGATCCCTTTGGTCTTTCAAGTGAAGAGGAAATTGAAAATGTTCAAGGTGAAAATGTTGAACATGATATTGAAATTGGGAATGAAAATGTTGAAATTGATATTAAAAATGTTCAATGTTCAATGTTGGAATTGAAGATGTTGAACATGTTATTGAAATTGATATTGAAAATGTTCAAGGTGAAAATGTTGGAATTGAGGATGTTGAACATGATATTGAAATTGGGAATGAAATTATTGAAATTGATATTTAAAATGTTAGAATTGAAGATGTTGAACATAATATTGAACCAAGTGTAAATTATGTTTCACTAGATTACATGAGAAATGAAGAACCTTGTGTGGAAGAAAGACATATTCCAAATTCAAGACCTTCAAGAACCCCTAAATGGTTACTTGAAATTGATGAGAAAATTATAAACAATTTTGAAGGTAAGAGGTCAACACAGACTGTTCAGTTGTAGGCTACACAACTTCTCAACCAATATTTTAGCAATAAGACATTGACCAAGCAATGCCAACTTTTTGTTCAATTGCTAAAGATACAAAAGATGAGACCTTTTCTTGCCAAATTGAAGATTCATGTGAACAAGAAGATTGAATTTTTTTTATTATTGTCAAAAATATTTTTAATGCTCTCAATTCTGTTGGAAAAAATAACAAGGAAAAAGATAAGAGATCTACTCGAAGAGTCATTACAGCTGCCCTAGTAAGCCATCAATTAAAAAAGGCTCACTTTATGAGACAAACTTGTATTGATTTTGAAATAAATTGTAAAACTTTGGATAGAGCACTTGCAAGAAGAGAAAGAATAGATGATCCTCTTCAAAATGATACATGGGATTTTGTTGGGAGGCTTCCACGTGTTGATAAGAAGCTAACCGATAATGTAAAGCAATTAATTCTACAATTTTGGCATGATAAGTCTAGAGTATCACCTAATGCAAAGGATGTTTTAAAGTTAAGAATTGGAAATCGAGACCGTACACTGCATCCTAAACATTTCTTGGAATCAAACCAAATAATGTTCAAATTTTTTATTCAAACACATCCAAGTATAGAAATCTCACAAAGGACTTTTGAAGGTTTGAAGCCATTTTATTGTGTGCCTCTTAAAATTTATAATACTTGTTACAAATACCATGTGGAGTTTTCAATGTACCATAAACTATTATGCTATATCTATTCTACTTTGCATACTAATGAAATGTTGCAAGAGTGCGGTGCAATGAATCTTCTAAAATCATCAAGGGACTTGCTAGATCTATTTTTATGTTCTAGAGATGGTGGTTGCCTCTTCTATAGAAATGATTGTTTAAATACTAAGTGCTCACAATGTGGTGGCTTGTCAAAGTTTGTTCAATGTTTTCATGAGGGTTCTAAACATGAATTTGGAAAGAAGCTTGTTGAGAAAAAGATATATGAGATAGTCAAATGTACTTTTTAGAGTGGAGGTGAAGGTTCTAGATGCGAGTTGGTTACAAAAGAATGCAGTGCTGTTGATTTTATTTCAGATTTTAAGGACAATCTTTCTACAAGTATACAAGAAATAACCATAGGTCTTAGTGGTTGGATCAACAATTCAATATGTGTAAGGACTCTCGTCTGATTGGAACTATTATATTAGTGGTTGATTTTGTTGAAAACTACACATTACAACCACAAAATGAGGTACAATCTTAGTATTACAATTCCATTCAAATTTCTATTTTTATCCACATAACATTTAAACATGCACCTGTTAGTACATAAGAGGATCAAAAGATAATTAGAGAGTATCATTTTTATATGAGTGATGATAGATCTCACTCGTTCAAGTATGTCCAACATTGTTTCAAGAATTTTTTTGAGTTCTTGCAAGAGCATGATATAGTAGTGGGCCGACATCTCATTTGGTCAAATAATTGCACAAGTCAATTCAAGAATGTTCATATGTTTTATTGGTTGAGTAGAATGCATGTAGAGATGAGTGTACCTCATATTTGGATTTTTTTTAATCTAGGCATGGGAAAGGGGAGCATGATGGAGCAGGTGCATGTGTAAAGAGACCTCTAGTTAAGGAGCAATTGACTATTTCAGGAGTGAAATCCAGTTATGCACATTCTATTGTTGATTAGTGTAGTTCAAAATTGTCATAGAGAGGGACACTTGATTCAACAATGTGCAAATTATTTTTTTTGGTTGAGGAGGGTACAATGAGAGGAAAATTGGATTGTCATACAATCAAAGATTCTTCAAAGATGCCTTCATTTTAAAGCTCAAATGCAAGCACATGGACCATTTGGACACGAGAGTTGGCTTGTTTTTGTTAGAGTTGTATTTATTGTGAGTGGGATCAATGCGAGTCAAGTGAGTGGGTGGATACATGGGTTCCATAGTATCTAACTCCTTTATCTCAAACAATATCCATGAAAAATGACACAATGGAAAGTTTAGTTGATTATGACCGTCTTTCAGATCTACCAAAACCAGGATATGTTTTTGCAGTTGTTGCACCATAGGGGAATGAAGAGAGATGAGCCTATTGGATGGCTCAATGTGCGTGGGTAAAGCATAAGTTAACACAACTGATGGAAGATGATGATGGGTTTGTGTATTATAAAGGTTCAGTTATGGTTGTAGGAACTTGGTTGAGAACATACATGATTAGAAAGAATGGCATACCTGCATTTGAAGACTACGAGAAACACAAAACCATTATCATGTATTTGCACCTTGTTATAGCAACAAGTGTTAAGTTGTTGAAGCATCATGCCAAACCAAAGACAAAACAACTATGGACATTTAGTAATGTTGATCATGAAGCATTATTGGATACTCTTAAGCAAAGAGATGACCCTTCAGGCACACTTGAATAACATATTCAAGAATGGAAGGTACAATGCTTAGGTTCATTATGCTTAAGTTCATTAGTGTTCTTTATTTAATATTGATATTTTGTATACTCTTGCAATGTAGGTGTCTTTAATACTAATATTTTGTATACTTTTGCAATGCTCTTTCACAAGATTTCTTCTCATTTAATGATTGCAACTTGACTATCCTAAGAAGGTAATATGCACGTTGTCAATCTGATTCACTTCGTTGTCAATATGGCATTGAATTTTCTTGATGGTTGTCACATATATTGTTCTCCTTTCCTTCTTGTGATTAATTTGATTCTTTTATTGTACTTTTCATCTACCTTGCATGTGTGAAAGGGGACCATACCTGATTAGAATAATATAGATTGGTTATTCTAAGCATCTTTTATAGTTTGCATTACCAATTCATCACCATTCAGGTTGTTTAGAATAATATAGATTTGTTAGTCTAAGAATATTTTCTATTGTGACAATATAGATTTCTCATTTGAAGTATATTGTGATATTCCTAGCACAATTGATCATGGACCTACTACAACAATAGCTAGCTCTGATCCTTTGGGAGAGGTATGTGACAAATTATAATAATATAGATTTTTTATTATAAGCATCTTTTATAGTTTGCATTACCATTTCATCATCAAATAGGTCATTTATAATAATATAGATTGGTTGTTCTAAGCATCTTTTATAATTTGCATTACCAATTCATCATCATTTAGGTTGTTTAGAATAATATAGATTTGTTAGTCTAAGCATCTTTTCTATTGTGACAATATAGATTTATCATTTGAATTATATTGCAATATTCCTGGCACAATTGATCATGGACCTATTGCAACAATAGCCAACTTTGATCCTTTGGGAGAGGTATGTGACAGATTATAAAAATATAGATTTGTTATTGTAAGTGTCTTTTATAGTTTGCATTACCATTTCATCATCAATTAGGTCATTTAGAATAATATAGATTGGTTATTCTAAGCATCTTTTCTATTGTATGTAGTTTAATGGCTACCTTGATGGTTTGTACAAGTGCTTGTCACTCTAGAACATCAACATGCTACTCTTGTGGAAGACAGTGCCGACCATGAAGGCAATGCGTGCTCTATTGCCTTCCCCTACTAGGAAATG
Organism: Sequoia sempervirens; assembly: GCA_007258455.2. Taxonomy (NCBI): domain Eukaryota; kingdom Viridiplantae; phylum Streptophyta; class Pinopsida; order Cupressales; family Cupressaceae; genus Sequoia; species Sequoia sempervirens. The sequence goes on along the minus strand of VDFB02058242.1, from coordinate 341,571,146 downwards.
ACTATGTATTAGGGTTATTTGTTGTATGCCTAGGTGGCATTTTGTAAACCCTCTATTTGATAGTAATTATTGAATGATAATATTATGCATATTGTGTACACTTTACGTGTATTCAAGTGTATACTTTACAACTTGTGTGTATACTTTGTCACTTATAAGTATTCCAATGTATACTTTATGACCTAGATGTTTTAATGTGTCTACTTTGTATTCATCTGTGTAGTTCACAACTTAAGTGTATTTGAGTATTCTAATGTATACTTTATGACCCACGTGTTTTCATTTGTATAATTTGTATTCATGTGTGTAAATAATGACTTAAATTGTATTTGAATAAATGAATCACTTTTTCACTTACTCACGAGGAACAAAACAAACCCTAAACCCCTTTGCACCTTTACATCAAATCCATTTGATCCTTTTTCCATCAACTGAAAACTCATCACCAAGGGAAAACACCTTGAAGATATCAAAAATAAAGATAGGTTATTATAGAGGGCCCCAACATGATCCCATAGCCTTAGACGAAGAGTCTATAAGCATCATGGTTTTTGAGAAATAGCCCTTCAAAGATTGATGTCTTTTACCACTTTGGACTCTTAAGTGAAATTGTCGGTCCAATGTAGCTCATAGTGATTCGGCGTATTTGGGTACAAAAGAGGACCATCCCTAGCGTAAAAATACCCATCTAGATGTGTTGGAATAGTTTGTTTGGTTGTATGAGTTGCAGAACAAAAGTTGCACCGCTTTGCAACTTTACACTACTTGCATTTGACAACTTTTTCCTCAATGGAAAACTTGTCACCATGGGAAAATGCCTTTGAGATAGAAAAAACCAAGAGAGGTTATTGTAGAGGGTCCCAATACAATGGCATAGCCTCAGATGGAGAGTCTATAAGTGTCATTGTTTCTGAGAAATAGCCCTTCAAAGATTGTTGCCTTTTAGCACTTTGGACTCTTAAGGGAAATCATCGGTCCAATGTAGCTCAGAGTGATTCGACGTATTTGGGTGCAAAAGAGGACTATCCCTAGTGTAAATTTACCCATCAAGACATTTTGGAATAGTTCATTTGGTCGTACGAGTTGTAGAACAAAAGTTGCACCACTTTGCAACTTTACACTGCTTGCATTTGACAACTTTTTCCTCAACTAAAAACTCGTCACCACGGAAAAATGCCTCAGAGATAGAAAAAACTGAGGGAGGTTATTGTAGAGGCTCCCAACATGATCCCATAGCCTCAGAAAAAGAGTCTATAAGCATCACGGTTTCAGAGAAATAACCCTTCAAAGATTGTTGTCTTTTACCACTTTGGACTCTTGAGGGAAATCATTGGTCCAATGTAACTCAGAGTGATTTGGCATAGTTGGGTGCAAAAGAGGACCATCCCTAGCATAAAAATACCCATCCAAATGTGTTGGAATAATTTTTTTGGTCGTACGAGTTGTAGAATGAAAGTTACACCACTTTGTAACTTTACACTGCTTCCATTTGACAACTTTTTCTCAACTAAAAACTCATCACCATAGGAAAACACCTCTGAGATAACAAAAAATGAGAAAGGTTATTGTAGAGGGTCCCAAAAAAATCCCATATCCTTATACGAGGAGTATGTAAGTGTCATGATTTCTAAGAAATAGCCCTTCAAAGATTGCTGCATTTTAGCACTTTGGACTCTTAAGGGAAGTCGCAGGTCCAATGTAGCTCAGAGTGATTAAGCATATTTGGGTGCAAAAGAGGACCATCCCTAGTGTAAATTTACCCATCCAAACATGTTGGAATAGTTTGTTTGGTCATATGAGTTGTAGAACAAAAGTTGCACCACTTTGCAACTTTACACTGCTTGCATTTGACATTTTTTTCCTCAATTGAAAACTTGTCACCACAGGAAAATGCCTCCGAGAAAGAAAAAACTGAGAGAGGTTATTGTAGAGGGTCCCAACATGATCCCATAGCCTCATATGGAGAGTCTGTAAGTGTCACAGTTTCTGAGAAATAGCCCTTCAAATATTGTTGCCTTTTAGCACTTTGGACTCTTAAGGAAAATCGCCAGTCCAATGGGCCTGGTTGGAGTAGGTGTAGGTGTAGGTGTAAGATGAAGAATTTAGTGTTGAAAAAGTTATTTTAGGAGGTTTCCCATGCTGCCTCAGTGGAAACATATAGTTTTAGGCCTTAAAAGCAAGGCTAGAAGTGGTAAAAAGAAGAAATTGCTTGAGAACAAGTTAGAATAGGTTGGAAATAGTGTGAGAATGTGATGTTTGATGAGATATAAGGTTTAAAAAGGTAGGGGAGGTCATTTGTATGTTTTTGCATGAAACCCTAGTTGAGAAAAGGGAGTTTTTGAATGGAAAAGTGAGGTTTTAGAGTGTAAAAGTGGGTAAAGTTTGGGGGAAACATAATTTTAAGGATTCTTAAGCTTGTGTAGGATGAATAGAGAATGTTTGAAGTTTTTTCAAGGTTGTATGTGGCCAAGAGATGGGTTTTTCAATAAATCCTTGGCTATTTTGTAAAAAATGAGGGTTTTAAGGAATGGGACTCTAGAAGGAGAGTTTTGAACCAGAAGTTGGAGAAGTTATGGTTTTGGAGGTAGTTTAAGGTCTGCCTAGTGATATCTTAGGTTGGAATCAAGTTTAGGGGTGTGTTCCTTTGTAAAAGTGGGCTAATTGGAGCCCTTTTTAGCGTAAAAACTTAGTTTGTGAGGAGTTGGTACAAAGTGACCATATGATATTTCTTTATATGTTTAGGTTGGGCATAATGGGTGCTCAAAAAGGTGCATAGTCTGTAGGTTTGTCAGATATTTTGAGAGTTGAGATAAAAAATAGAGGTTTGGACACCTACTAGGTGAGTAGGTATGAAATGTGGAACTTGTGAAGTAATCACCCTTGTTAGGGATTGAAGGTTGAAAGTTTGATTTCTTCATGTGAATTTGAGTTTGGATAGTTGAGGACCTCCCTGTCATTGCATCAAATATGAAATATGTAGTGTGAGACAATGACATTTGTGTATTTAAACTTTAAAGTTAAAATGTTAAACTTTACCATTGTTCTTGTCTTCAAAGTTGTTTAAACTATATAATATAACTAAGCAATATATGATATATGTTAAACTTTACCATTGTTCTTGTCTTCAAAGTTGTTTAAACTATATAATATAACTAAGCAATATATGATATAATTTAACCATTATTCATTATTTTTTATTGTGAACTATATAATATAACCATTATTTTTTATGCTATTGTAAATTGATATTTAACCATTACTTAAGATTAAATTTTTGAAGAGTTTAAAATGCACATGAGGAACAAATTATTTCAATTCTCAACTTCTATATATCAAATTAACCAATAATCAAGTATATGTCCATATATAAAAATGGAATCAACACCAACTCAAAAAAAGTTTTACAAAATGTGGCATATGCCATCTCAATATCTATTCAAAATATACATGCCAAAATATCTATCTCATCCTAAACTACTAGTGGATCATCAAAATGGAGCCTCTTTGAAGCACTCTTTGGCTCTGAAAGTAGATACACAAGAAAAATTCAAACCAAAATTGAGATTAGTTATATTATATAATTTAAAATTGAATAATTAACATCAAAATCAATATACATTGAATTGTAATTGAACTTTAAAATTGAAATCTTGATTACCTCATATATACGTCTCTTTAAAGGGCCAACTGTCCTAGAATATGCCCCTCTCAAAGAACCAATCAAACCAACTTTTGAAATGTCAATCTATATATGTGAAAAAAAACATAAAATTGATTCAAGTTACCATACAATTGTCGGTAATAGGAACATATTTACCAAACACAAAATAAAAGAAACACATACCTCTTTACACATCTCTTTTTCTTTATCTCCTCCAGGTGTTTTGACACCTCTTCCTTGAGGTGTTCCAACACCCACTCCTTTAGGTTTTGTGACACTTGTCAACAAGGATGTGTAGCTCATAACTGCTTGCACATAAAAATGACAAGTATATGAAACTACCAATCTATGTCGATGTATATATAATCACTATAAGATCTTAAAAATATTAATTCAATCAAATTTGAGTTCAATTACCTTTCCCTTATCTGTCATTGTGCCTCCATAGTCTAGACAGTGCTACACCTCGGTCACACTAGGTGTTTCCTACAAGAGGAAAATAAGATAAACATTTAAGTTAATATATAACTTAATTATTTTAAAAAATATATATTATTCCATTAATGACAATTCAAATGACAAGCAAGTTATGAATTTACAACTTAAATCTTACCTGTGTAACTATTCTAACGTCCCCCTCTCTAGCAAGAGAGGACTCTGTAGGGTGTGCTTCAATCCCCTTCGTCAGATCTCCTATAATGTCCACATCATGGAGGTCATAATTAGAAGTGTCCAAGGGATGCTTAATGGGTTGTATAAGAGGACCCAAGCATATCTGGTGGCAAATAGTGCAAGTATGTGGCACACAGATATGTGGACCTGAGGAGGATGATGCAGTAATACTTGATCCATCACCTACATCACCAACATGTGATTGAGCTATTATAGCAGTATGGGAAACCGAAAGATCACTCAAAGAGTGAATAGCCTGAATAGTCTGTGTGGCTGCATCCTTGATAATATTTGGATGATGTACTAGAGGTGGCTAAGGAAGGGGAGGAGGGGGAACATATGGGCACTGGACTACTCTAATTTCCCCTCGTCTATCCTAGGGAACGCCTTCACTAATGCCCTAGAAGGGTTTAATGTCAAATAATTGACATGATGCCCTAACACAAACTCAACATATAATTTTTTAATAAAGTAAAATGGTACATCAATATTATTGTTGGGTGTTTTATCAAAAACCATCTACCAATGATCCCAAAAATTATCTACAATGTCCTTATTTATGCACCATTTTATAGAAAGTTTTGGTTTATTAACATTAACTAGTAGACCAGTGCGGGGGTTAACAAATAATGAGGCTATTTGGGCTTTTGTTATTTCAAGATCTTTCACCTCTTCGTAAGACAATCCACAAGAGTAATATTCCCTCATGGTTTCTCGCCATGAAAGAATGAAATTATGTTGGGTGGAGAGGGTTTCTATATTTTTAATTATTTCTTGTGTTTGTCATCTTAGATAATTGAGGGATTGTCTTATAAACATCACAAATGCCCCTCAATTACTCCAATTTTTCACCAATTAACTCTTCAATTGATGGGCGGAGGGGTGGTGGAGAGTTTGGAATTTGTGGGTTTTGATTCTTAGCCATTATACCTAATTGAAGTTCAAAACTAATTAATCTAATTGAAATTACACAATATAAATGAAATTATTGTAACAAACCCTAGTTTTTAATAAAAATCCATAAAAAACCCTAGTTTTTAATAAAAATCCATAAAAAATAGTTAAAATTATACAAAACTAATACAAAAATTTATTAAAACAAAAAAAAATCAAAAACTTAGCTTACAAATCAGATATCAGCTCAAATCCAATATTGGATACACCCTCACATTGCTGTCACTATGGCTTAAAATGGTTTAAAATGGTTGCAGCTGGGTATATATTACCTGACACAAATCAAATATATGATAAAAATTAGATATCCAATTTGTATTAGATATCTTATTTGTGTTACTTTGGCTTGGGCATTGCTTTGGAGCAAAGTACTAACACCCAACCCAAAAAAAAGTCAACTCGGGATTTTCACATTTTTTGGTGAATGCAAAACGCTACCTTTTTCATAACGCCACTCTTTGGCCCATCATGATCCTGCACATACCCACATATTACTTGGCAAAGGGATTTCCAAGTTAGTTCTCATTGTTTGCATTTATCATTTGCTACTTTAAAGTAATTGCTCACAAAATGGTGTTTATCAATTCCTTTAAAGTGGGGGCATACATTGGGATTATTCTTTTGAATTTTTCTTTTTCATGGTTCATGGTACAATTTTCTTATTTCATACGATGTGTTTCTCACTTTGTGGATGACATTGGGTCTAATGTCCCTCAAGAGTGTGATCTATCTTAACATATTATGTTGCTCTTGGTGGTTTGATGTGACACACTGCATCCCCTAAGTTATGAATCTTCTACTCTTTGATTGGTCCTCTTTTGAAGACATTAAGCACAATGTTCCCTAAGTCAAGACCTTGCATGAACTAAGCAAGAATCCTTTGAATATTCCCTACTTTGAATTTTTAGTTATATGGCCACCTTGCATAACAAAACTTGCATGCCTGTAGAGCCATCTTGTTTGTTCATGAGCTCCAAGTATACAAAGTTTTGCTTGTCTCATGAAGCTCAAAAATTATTTTTTGTGTGGCACCTTATTAAAGTTATGAGGGGGTATAAATTTGGTATGGTTTGAGTAGGAAGGTTGAATGATGAATGACTTTCCCCATAGCCACTCACGTGTGTGTGTGAGTACATATCAACCATGAGTGTATGTGTCTCACCTTCTAGGACTTCTGACCTAACGAACAACAAGGAGTTCCATTGCCTTAGAGTGAGTATGCATTTTTCAGACAAACAACCTAGATTTGATCCTCATTACAATGGATAGATGGTCGAAGCTTGATCTAACTCTTTTATCTTTTACCTTTTCTCTTTTTTGTCTTTGACTATGTATTCTTGTGCTTTTTTGTTGCTCTTATATCATTCTCATGTGTGTTATTTTGTACCTATGATGGTTTTTCATGGGATCTTGATCCTAGGGGCTTGATCACCCCTCTTGATTGTTGTCGTCTCATCTTACTAGCATTGGTGCACTTGGACCCCTTTTGATGCATGTTTGTCTACTTTAGTGTGAGTTTGAAGCAAGCTCATCCTCTCACTAAAGTGGGGGCTAAATGTAGTGTCAAAAAATGTTATTGGGGACATTTTCACACTTGTTTAGGCCCTCATTATGGAATTTAGCTTAATGTTTCCTTGATTTAGTGTTGTAATGTGGTGGAAACATTCACATTAGGTCTTGGGCCCTTATGAACTAATGGATTTAAATGGTACCTTACTAAAGTGTTGTAACTCACTTTCACACTTTTCTAAGGTTTTATTAATTAACTAACTCTAATAAACCTCTTTTTAATCAAAATAAATCTTAATCTTGCCTTATTTTAAAGTGTTGTGAAGTGTTGTAACACACTTTCACACTTTTCTAGGCTTTCCATTAATAATTGGGCTTTCTTATCCTTTAATGAGCCCTATTTTGCATCCACACGCGTCATTTATTGCATCTTTTCAAGGATAATCCCAAAACCAATCATTAGCCAATCATAATTCAAGTGTTTCAGGTTTGAATGGCCCAAATTTAGTGATGTGGGACTCATTCGCCACCTTGGGTGAATGAGTCTCACCTAGATCTTTCTATCCTGAACCTAGTTTCGTACATTTCTAGGCATTTTTAAAAATGGTGCCAAAAATTAAGCCTAGCGGGACTCATTTTCCACCTTGGGAAAATGAGTCTCGTGTGGTCCAAAATCAAAATTAATTCAAATTTTAGGTGGGATTTTATTCTCCTAGATATGATGTCAACTTGTAGTGTTGTAATTTCAAGAATTATTTCATAATTGAGTATAAATACAAAGTTATTTCATTCATTTTTCACCTAGCAAGTTGAATGAGCATTCTTATAGCAAGTTTGAGTTCACAAGAGAATTCAAGCATTCACAAGAGCAATCAAGGGAAGATTATCAATAATTCTAGAGCATTCTTCAAGCATCAATCATCATGTCAAAGACTTCACACATCATGCTTGTTTTTGAGGTAACAATTGTGATATAGGATTTTATGATTCAAGCAAGCATTACATTCAAAATCTATCACCTTCAAGCAAGAGCCAAGATATACATCCACTGGAGCTACTTCATACATGTTTGTAGCCTCTTATTGCTAGGGTTTGGTGAGTTGCAACATCTTATCTTGTCCATTCATCATTTTCCATTTATATTTCATTCTATTTAAAGGTTTAATTACCAACAAGGCGTTTGACCAAGGAAAATCCCTATCCACTTACCTAATTTTTTTTCCCTCTCCTTTGTGTGAAATTTGTAGGTCTAGTTTGCAAATTTCCCAAGGAGTGAAAGATTGGAGAAGTGTTGTTAAAGTTGTCATCAAGCCTTGGAGAACATTGGAGATAACCTACAGGTTGCAAATCATGGTTTTTTTTTTGGAAATCAATCAAGGACATAGCAGATAGAGAAGAGCATGATCAACCTTTGAATCTTTAGAAAAGCCTAACTGGACTGATTCACCACTTCTGGTGAATGAATCCTAGTTCTAGTCAAATTTAGATTTTTGAAAATTCAGATACCCATTTGGCAGATTCTTGTTCTTGCACAAAAACCTAGTTTTTGGATTGATTCACCTAGCTTGGTGAATGAGTCCCATTCAACATTAAAGCTAGATTAACCTCTATCCAACCATCTCTAGATTTCCAAGTGCACACCTTCCTTTCTATAGCTTTTTGTTTCATTTCAATTACTTTTCTAAGTCATTTTGTAATACATTACATTCAACTAGGTTTTAGTGTTGCATCTTTCATTTCATTTATCTTTCCAAGTCTAAACTTGGTGGTGAACCCCTTATTAGTTTGCATTTAGCCCCTAGAACAACCCTCTTGTAAGATCTCTTTCTCCTTTGCATTGAGATCTCAAGGGTTTGTTCTTGAGTGAAAGTGAAAATTGTCCTCCTAGGTCCTAAACCCTAAGGAGAGAAGCAAAAAAAATTTCCACCTTTCACTCTCGAGTCATACTTTGTTACAATGACATAGGGAGCCAACCAATTAGGCTCACTTTTTTTTTTCTATCTTGACTTATGTTCCATTGGGTTTCCTTAAGGACCAAGTCAACAATTTCAAATCATTTTATGTTGAGATGTTTGTTGTAGCAACATTAGAGATAATTTTAGTAGACCTTTAGGTGATCTAGATCTATTATTTGATGTTCATCTAGGAGTTCAAATTTATAAAGCTCTATACTTTGGTAATCCTCTATGGAAATCAATGAGATTTTGAAATAATACACACAAGGAGGAAAGTTTGACCTTGAGAAAAAGATGGCATAAATATCATAAGCTAATGAATAGGAGTGTACAAATACTGGTATGATCTGCCTGAAGGGTAGGTTGGACTTGCACGTGTTAGTCATGACCAACATCATTTAATTGTTTTTAAATAGTTTTAATAATGGTTTTATTTTATTCAACTTGACTATTGTCTTGAGAGTAGTAAGAAGTGGATCATTTGTGTTGAATATGGATTTCATTATAGAGGGATTATACTTCATGGTTTTTAAATGAGTGTTCATTATTAGTAATGATAGAACTAAGAATACCATAACATAAAATGATATGAGTAAGCATGAATTTTGAAATTTTCTTACTAGTCACATAAGTTAGAGGACATAAAATCTACCCACTTAGTATTTAGTGGCCATTATAATGTGTTTATGGTCATTAGATGATGCGGGTTTTATCTTTTCAATGAGATGGAGTCCCCATGTATAAAGTGGCTACATAGTAGTTATGGCTTGCAAAGATTGTGAAGGAATGTATGAATTTTATCCTCATGCTTATGACAAGTGAGGAAATTCTTGACATAATAGTAGGAATCATGCTCCATGGCTATTCAATAGTATCTCATTTTGAATAATTTATTTACAAAGGTTAATATTGTTATATGAGCCCCACAAATATTGTCATGGAATTTTAAGTGTTGGATTAGCTTTATTCAAGTTAAGGAATAATAATAGGGTATCGTCATAACTCCTATAATAGAGGTTACCACCAAAAAAGATGAAATCAATAACACATTGGATGAATGTGCATTATTTATTATTAGATAAGTGAGGTGGGAAAGTTCAATTTATTAGGTAGGTGTGAATATTGTGATATTAGGGGGAAGTGGGACCAACCACATCACATACTAGATATCTATATCAAGAGCTTCATATATGGGTATTGTTAATAAATATTTAACCAACTCCCTTTGGGTTTATTTTTCCATGTGTCAACCCGTGCATCGCAGGGTCTGCTTGCCCTTTTATCGAAGTTTCACTTTTCCGCTCCACGTGTCTATTCCTCACAACTCCGAGTCTCGACTTTCCTTTCACATCCCAACAAACTTCGTTGTGCTTCCACATGTTGTGGTTGCGTGATACTTTTAATCATGTTTTCTTGTTGCCTCATTGGGCTACGAAATGCTACCAAAAAACCATCATTCCTAAAAGGTTTTTGGTGGGCCCCACAGTTGCTATCTATGGTGTATACTTGCTACGTGTCTACCATTTGCACATCTTTTAGTGCAGAGATGAAGTAGCAACCACGGGCAACAAAATGCTGCCACGCATCTCTTTTGCACCTATTTGGTATTCATTCCCTCTATTGTTGATGAGGGATCCACCCACTTGACACATGTAGCATTAACGCAAGTCCTCAGTGGCGAGGGGAGAGAGGTTCATACAGGTAGTGAAAGGCTACTACATGCCTAGATGGAGGATCTCATAAGCGGGCGATGGACCAGATGAACCAAATAATGCTATTGGTCATTGTGTGTTATAGTCATTCACACCAGGGGTGACACTTGTCTGATCGTGCCTAGCTAGGACCACCGCTATCATTGAAGAGGACACACCTGTGCCTGGAATGACTGGATGCTTTATTCCAGACCATTTCTGTTGTAACATCCTTGGGGATATTTTGATTCTGACATTGTTGCCGGGGATTGTAAAATCTTTTCTGTTATTTCTCTCTGAAGTAGTGGGAGATTTTCTTGCTATATATACTTTTCTCTGTGATGAGAAAAGGGTCCAAAAATTGGAAAGAAAATGTTGGTTTTAGTAAAAGATGCTAGACCTTTATTACTGTTTTATTTGATTGAAAAAACTCTCAGACTGTGCCAATTGTTTGACCTTTCTATTTTTTATGCTATTTGATCAAACTGTGAACTATGCTTTTTATTGTCTTGACACTTCATTTGAGAACTTCTATATATGTTGGATACAAGTTCGCTTACCTAGATCATGTCTAAGGACTCTTCTTAGTAGTAAGAATGTATGCAATGTTATTTTATGTCAATGAATGAATTGTCTATGCTATAATCTTAAGTCTTTGATGTTCTGGAACACTACAACACCATTCAGGCCCTTAAATCTATGATTTATCATGCCCATCATTAAATCTTGGCACATCGCCTTAGGTTAGACTTCATTTTATTATATATGCTTCCTTTTCCCTTTCCAAAACCTATTATAGAAGAAGCCGACTTCTCCAAAAATCTAGAGGTCACTCAGTTTAGTGCATAAGGTCCCCTTTAAACTGAGTTTCGCATAAGGCTTTGTTACCTCATAAAATTTTGGTGTCAATAGGTATCAACAAGTGCTTGACCAAAATCTCTCTTTCTCATGCATTAGGAGATATGCTACGTACATAATTGATAGTATCCACAACATCAAAAATCTTGTTGCTGATGTAGGGAACATGGTTATACTAGATTTGGGTGAAATACTACTTAAATCTATCCACCATGTTAGGGTTTTAAATTTTCTTCAGTCTTTGTAAGTTGTATCCCCAAATATTTTCTCACCTAAATGTCTATGAGGGGTTTTCCTTTGTGTGTCACCCCTTTTCCCTTTGTTTAGAACTTTTGTTGGCTCAAATTTTGGCTAAGTCCTTAAGTTGTCATTTTTTTGGAAAGTTTCAAAACCTTTGTTGAGGGTCAAAATGGTTCTCACAACCTTATTGAGGCCCAACATTAGTTTTCTAAATTCTTTATTTTGTAAAGGAAATACTAAGTCTTTGTTCATTGACCTTTTTGTGAGGTGATGGGCCTAGTTATTAGTATCTTTTTGTTGCTTTTCATATACTTTTAATACACTTTATATATTTTTTTAAATTATTTATCAGACAATACTTCCATAATATGTTATCCATCATACATACCTTGCAACCTTGAACCCATTTTATGGAAATGAAATATGGTGAAATATTCTTATAAATGCATGGTTTAAATATGGATATATATATATATGTATATGAATGAAATGATGTGGTTTAATTATAGTGGTTAGTTGCATATGTGTGTGTATGGATTAATCTCTTTGCAACTCAACATATGGTAGCAAGAAGGAGTATTTGTAGCAAGTACCACAGTAGCAGAACAAGGGATTAATGAAGTTCAAGATATTCAAAGTGCAGAGAGTTGTGGAGCTGAGAGTGGTCATTATGGAAGGAATAAATGTTAGAAGATATCTATTCTTGTATGTTGGACATTTACCTATGTGTTTCACATGAAAATTTTCCTTATTTGAATAGGTCTCTTTTTCAGTTAGATGAATAACTAAATCATCATTGCACCTCATATCTAGGAGTGATATTTATGGTTGTAGTACATTAGTTAGTTGGAAGTTCGAATAAGACTCTCCCCGTTTTGTATAAAGTTAGGGGATGAGTTCATAGTTCAGTTAGTTGATTAATCAAGCTAGTGTGTGTTAGTAGTTTTTCTAGTTTTCCAACTATCCAGAAACATGTCAAAATGATATTATGAAATAAAATCTACAAGAAGGATTCTATTTGAATACCTAGTGTTATGTAATGAATGGAGTTGTATGATGCATGGATGTGTAAGAATCTGAGTTAGATTTGGTTTTTAGTTAAGTGAGGAAATATTTTGATCTAGCCACTTATGTACTACTCTTCACTTCATTTAACTCTTTTTTTATTAATGCATTTCCATTAATTCTATTTTCTTTATCTAACACATGCATTACAAGTAAATAGTTTATGGTTAGTTAAAGTCGTGTTTGTTCATGAAGAGAGGTAGATAATAGTTCTCTAGAGATTAGGATTGTTATTTCATCATTTTAAATAGTTTCTTAATATTTTTCATTTGCAGATCTTAAGAAGTCACCTACAGCTTATGCTGCAGGTACCCGTAGCCACAAAGGTTCTGTAATTATTTTCATTGTTTTTGCAATTCTATTAAATTCTAACGGAGTAGAATAGTTGAATAAGTTTGTGTAGGGTAATTTAGGCTAACACAAGCCTATGAAGACACATATAGTGGAGTATCATCATAATTTTATGCACCTTGGTTGATAATTTAATGTAGGTGTGTAATGTCAAGAGGATTGTTCAACTTGGCACACCCCTAAATTATGTAAAATTTACCAAGTCTATAACACATTAGTTTTCCTCTATATTTTGGCACTGTTTCTAGGGACGGTGCTATCTTCATAGGCCTATTTTTACAAGCTTTCATAGTCAAAATATTTTATTTTTTATTAGGATTGATAGATTTCATCTTCAAAAGCATAGAGTTATACTAACATTGTGTAGGGTCATTTCCCTACAAAGACAAGTTTACCATATGCAGAGGTAGATAGATAACCAAGGAAGATTCATCCCTTAAGACACTCAAGATAGAGAAGATACTAGTGGTTTTGCTGAGTATACTGTAGAGATTGTTGAAAGAGTAGACAATACCTTTCCATCTTCATCATCTTCATCATCATCATATTACACACATACTGAAGGGACATTCCAAACAATGGGGGACACACCACTAGATGAACCAAAGCATGGTACCTTTAAGTTCCCTATTATTGATCAAGCCAAATCTACTATGATGAAGAATATTCCACCATCAACATTACTAGTACTTTATGGCTTGGTAATGGAGGACCCATATGCCTTCCTCTTTGAGTTTGATGTCTTGTGTAGAAGTTGTGATTACACTATTGATTCCCATTAACTCAAGCTCTTCCCATCTACTCTTAAAGATTATACCCTTAGATGGTTTATGGGGCTTGGCAAGGATGTTGTCCTAGATTGGGACACCATGAAGACTAAGCTCTTGGAGAAATAGAAGGAATATTGCAGAGGATTAGACTGAAGAAGAGATGAAATTTCCTCAATGTCTCAAAAAGAGGATGAGCCACTAGAAGACTATGTTGAAAGATTTCAATTTGCTTTAAAGAAGAACCCGCAACATAATTTTTCTGAGGAATCCCTTATATTGGTATTTTTAAGGGGAATTAATGAAGATAGTATGGATGCCCTCAATATTATTGGGGGAGGAGATATTTCTACTAGTCCATTTGAAGACATTTGTAAAGTCTGGAGAAATTATTCTAGAACTCTTTCTAGAAAGCCAAGAGGGGAGAGGTCATCCATCACAAGTAAGTCCTCTAATGGGGTTTCTAAGGTTGAAATTAGTAATTTGTTGTCCAATATGAAGCATGATATAATCAATCATCTACCAACACATTTGGACACCCTCCACATCAAGAAGAAGCAAGAGGAAGCAGAAGCCATGCTCACTGAGTACTGCCCTAATTGTAGGGAGAGGAAAGCCAATTGTAAGTGCAAGATAGTGGCCAATATCCAACAAGAAAAGGTTGAGAAACCAGATTTTTAGGCAATGGAAGGTGATGATGGACAAATTTTCTACATAGAAAAAAAGGAGGCCTTGGCAGCAAAGACAAGGTATTCCACTAGACCCCCTTAGTTTTAATCCATATTTTCCTTTGGGCAATCAAAACTTCTCTACTTGGAACACCCAGCCTTGGAAAATAAATCAGAACTAATGGTAGAATACTCAACCATGACCACAAGCCCAACCAAATTGGAACCAATAACCAAACCCATGGCCATAGAAATTTTTTTAGGGTTCCAACTATAATTCACAATGGCCAACCTAGCAGAATCAATGGCAACCTCAATGGCAGAAAGGACAACAATGGCAAAAAAATATAAATTAATAGTAGCCTATGCTACCACCTCCTCCACCTTATTAGCAAGCTCTGGTGCCTCCATCAAATCCTCAGTCTTATCCACCTAAACCATCCCAAATACCTACCCAGCTTGCACCTAACCCTAACACTAAGCCTGTTCAAAAGGCTTATACTAACAAAGCTATCCAATATCCCACTTATGGGGTAGAGGTGAGTAACCTTCATCTCAGATTAGGGAAGTATCTTGCATGACCTTCATTTCCCAAAATAATAGAATTAGATGATGAAGAACCTACAAAGGAAGATTCAGATAACCCACCTTTGGAATCCCAATCCAATCAAGGGCTCTAGAACACATTACATCTGAAGCATCCATTCCATGAACGTTTGGCTATCCAGTAGCAACATACACAGGTTGAAACATACCTTTTAAGCCAGCTAAAGGATGTCAACATTAAAATACCTTTGATCCAAGCTATCAAAGATATTCCCATTTATACTAAGACTGTTAAGGATCTCTTCCTTAAGAAGCTAGGAAGGAAAATAAAGGACCCATAGACAGTCCATATTTTGGGTAATCTTGCTGATACAATGTTGGGAAATATAATTGTTCCCAAATATATAGATCCTGGCAATCTAGTGGTGGATATCAAAATAAATGGGATTCTTATTAAAAATACTTTGATAGACTTGGGTGTTGCAATTAATGTGATGACCAAGGAAACCATGCAACTTCTATAGTTATCCAACATTAGGCCTACTCTGACAGTTTTAAAATTAGCTGATAGGTCTACAACTAAGTTTGAAGTAGTTATTGAGGACCTGGTCATTGCATTAGATTCTTGAGATTACCTTGCTGAATTTATAGTACTTTAGCCCAAAGTAAATCTAGTTGGTTATCCACTAATCTTAGGTCAACCTTGGTTAGATACAATCAATGCATTCATAGGCTGTAGGTCAAGAAAAAAGATCATATCCAATGGAACTGTAACCAAGAATTTGGTACTTTACCCACCATCTCAGCCACATCAAGACCTTGAGTAGACCATTTGGCCACACCTATATGATGAAGACATCTATTCATTGCAGACCTTAATGACCATAAAGCATAGCCCTCTATTGGATATCCAAGATGAGGATAAGTTGATAGTTCATATCATAAAAAATGATTGTGGAAGGCACCCACAATAGTAGGGTTGTCTATCCTATTTGAAAGATCATTCCATAAGCATAATACCTACTAGTTCCTCACAAGATGTATCCCATATAATCCATACTTTGTTACCCTAGAAATTCTTACCAATAATACCCAGCCTTGATCTATCCTGTGTATAGGAAATGTCTATGCAACTAGAAGTAAATCCTGGAAGGATGTTGAATGTTAATAGTGAATTGATTGATGACCAACATAAATCCTTGCACATTGTGCTACAGGCACATGCAACAACTTTTGCATGAGATTATAGTGATATGAAAGGAATTGATTCTGCCTTATGCATGCACAAGATTTACATAAATGATGGCTAAGGACCCATAAGGAAACCGTAGAGGTCACTATTGAATTTGACACCATTTTCTGATAGCTATTCATCGGTCGATCGACAAATCTTTGTCGGAAGAGCAATGAAATGGAAAAAATCTTTCTGTCACTATTTTTTCGTCGAACGTCCGACAACAAATTAAATGGCGAAGAATTTTTGGTCGACAGCATAGTGAAATGCCTCAGAAATTCATCAGAATATTGACAAAAACTTTGTGTATCCATCGACGAATTACACCAGAAGTTCATCACCAGTTCGATGAAATGGGAAAGGAGTAGTGTCAAAACAACACTAAACATTTGTCAAATGTGCGATGAAATATTCAAGTAGTAGCGTCGAAACAACACCAAGAGTTTGTCAACTTTGCGACAAAATTAGCAAGGAGTAGCATCGAAAGAACACCAAAAGTTTGTCACAATTGTGATGAAATAGGCAAGGAGTAGTGTGGTAGCAAAGCCAAAAGCTCGTCAAAATTGTGATGAAATGGGCAAGGAGTTATGACAAAATCTTCGTTGCAGCTATAGCAACTTCGTTGAGCCTTTCTATTGATTCGTCAGTGGTTTTCGTTGGTGGTTGTCATCAAAATTGTGACGAAGCAGCAATTTTTTTTTTAAAATTATTCGTGGAAATGTACCATTGCAGAGACTGACGAGTGATCATACATACATACTACATATTGGTTTGATGCTTCAAACGATGCATTTCTTATATTGAAAAGTGCATTACCTTATTGAGCTTCTCTTTGTTTCGAGAATAGTTTAATATTCTCTACTTAACAGGGCCAACCACGTGACGGTGGAAGCTCATTTGGCCCCTCCCCCCCTCACATCACTCTCAATTCTCCATACCCAATCATATAACATTAATCATTCATTCATCCATTAATAACATATAACATTCATTCATTCATCCATTAATAACATATAACATTCATTCATCCATTAATAACATATAACATTCATTCATTAACATATAATATTCATTCTTTTAGTTTTTACATATTATCAAAAATATGGTTGTCATGATATGATTACAATCACTTTTTTTTTGTTTCTTTTTGAAAGCTACATAAAGCTGAAGTGGAGTATCATTTCTAAATCAATATCTATCCCCTTAGTTGTTCTGCCTTGTTTGTGATCTTAATGTACGCGTAGTTGTTTTCTCATGACGTGGATGCCGCTTCAAGGGGGGATCTGCTGCAATAAGAAAGAAATGTTAAACTAATATGTTTTATTATTATTGTTACAAGTATTTCATTAATTAAAAGAACATTAGAGTGGTTCTCTTTACCTGATGGGTCCACATCATGTTCCTAAACTTTTGTTATAGACTCATACTCAACATGTTGAACACCCTCTAAATCCTAATCTACAGTTGAAACGCGAAAGGTTACATTAATTAATACACCAATTGAAATTAAATATGTTTAAGAGAACATGAGGGTGGTCTTCTTTACCTGATGGGGCCACATCGTGTTCATGATCTTCTCTAGCCTGATCATGCTCAACACGTTGATCACGCTCTTCATGCTCTAAAGTTGAAACACGAAAGGCTACATTAATTAATACACCAATAGAAATTAAATATGTTTAAAAGAACTTTAGAGTGGTCCTCTTTACCTGATGGGGCCACATCATATTCCTAATCTTCTCTAGCCTGATCATGCTCAACATGTTGATCACGCTCTACATGCTCTAAAGTACCACGATGCACACCATGACCTTCATCTGCACGTTCTGCTCCACCCTCACCAGGTTGCATTCCAATGTCATGTGCAGTATTATCATTGCTTGAATGTTTAAAACAAATAGGCATGTAATTACTTTATGTTGGAAATTAATATTGAATAGATTGCACAAGTATTCAATTTTAAATAAAATTTATTGAGTTTATTTACCTATGTGTCGGATGCAATGGAAGATTGTGTTTGCCCAATCAAGACTCTTAGGCGTTCAACCATGACTCCATAGCCTGCTAGAAGGCAATCTTCAGGTCCTCTTCTATGGGAACTCTGTTGAATTCAGAGCCCTACATTTTTGTAGAAGATCATAAATTTTGTTTCTATGGTGTGATAAAACCAAAATTGTTTTCAATTTATTATAATTTGGATGCAATATTTCATTTATTGATAGTTACAATTCGTGTGCTAATTTCATATAACCACCAGAGCCAAGCTTGTGTTTCCCATGCTTTTCTAGTCTTGCCTTTGTTGCCTTCGATGTGTCAGGCAACCTATGAAAAGTGTGAAATATGTTAGATTATGTAAAAATAAAGAGTAATCAATATATAATTACATTTTTGATAGTATCACACATAACATAGTACCTTTTTAAAAACATTTAATGGCATTTCCATAGCATACAGACATTGAGAGCATATAAAATACAGAGTTCAATCCATGAATTATAGAAAATAGATATTTGTTGGTTATATTCATATCACTGATTACATTGCACAAAACATACTACAACTGCATAAATATTAGATGGTGACAGTTGTCTATGCTACCACACTTTTCATACATTTCTACCAAAGTATTTTATCAAACAGTTCACTGCCTTGCTGCTATGGCTAATAGCCTAAAATAGGTGCTTTCAAACAAGCTATGGATGCTTGGAAAAAATATATCAAAGCATAATAGTAAGCAATAGCATAGACAAGGGCAGTGAATTGTTTCAAAAATGCCTCAAGGAAATGTGGTCTCATGGTGATGGAATGCCAGGACAATCCATAGCAATTTTCTTGTCATGGCATTCATTATGGCATTCCATCACCATGAGACCACATTTTTTTGAAGCATTTTTCAAATAGTTCACTACCTTTTCTATGCTACCACACTTTTCATACATGTCTACCAAAGCATTTTATCAAACACTTCAATGCCTTCATGATATGGCTAAAATGTAAAAACCTCAAACATGTGCTTTTGAACAAGCTATGGATGCTTGGAAAAAATCTACCAAAGCATAATAGTAAGCAATAACATAAACAAGGAAGTGAATTGTTTGAAAAAATGCCTAAAAGAAATGTAGTCTCATGGTGATGGAATTCCATGAAAATCCATAGCAATTTTCTTGTCATGGCATTCATCATGGCATTCCATCACCATGAGACTACATATCTTTGAGACATTTTTTTCAAGCAGTTCACTACCTTGTCTATGCTACTGCATTTTTCATACATGTCTACCAAAGAATTTTATCAAACAGTTCATTGCCTTGCTTCTATGGATAAAATCCTAAAATAGGTGCTTTCAAACAAGCTATGGATGCTTGGAAAAAATCGATAAAAGCATAATAGTAAGCAACAAGCCATGGTCTCATGGTTTTTTTTGCACGAAAATCAACTCAATTTTATTCACTTTTTTTGCAGATTTTAAACACATTTTTTTGGTGATTTTGAAGTTTGAAACAAAAAATCATTGACCAAAAAGTCAATGATTTTTTCAAAAAATCAGGGAAAAAATTGTCCAGCCTGCAGTTTTTTTAAAAATCGTGATTAATCAGGATTTTTTGCTGATTTATGCTTCTATATCACATACCTTCCTTGGCCCGGTGGTGTCTTTTCTTTTTTCTTTTCAACCTTCTCCTTTCCATTGGACACCAGGTCCTTCCACTCCCTCTCTGGAATCATGGGGGGATGCTCGTACTTTTTATTCTTCTCTAAATGTGACCTATATTGGTCCCTGGCATCCTTTAGATAGGTACAAACTTTCTTAAGGACCTTGGTTTGGTTGAATGTTTTATCACTAAACAACAAAACTAAATGGTTAATGAGCTCATCTTTTAAATCTTCATTTTGGGCATTCCACCATGTACATATGGTGGCCCCGAAGAGATCCAATGTAATATCACTTAGATGTTTATAAAAAATATCATTTCCTGCAAAATGATCATGGGATCAATAGTCTAAAAAGAGCAATGAATAAGTAAATTTCAATTGGATTATATAGAATAATAATTAAAACATTTTAAAGTACCTGGGACCTTCTCTATCTTTATGGGAATGAAATCCTTGGTCACCACAAGTGTGACTAGCAATGTTCTCATACTAGTAATACGGGAAGATCCAGGAAATGTTGCTAAAACATCACTAGTACTAGTGGACTCTGCATCCCCAGGTACATGTCTTGATGCATGTTCTAGTATGTGTTCACTACCAGAGGGTGTGTTAACGGATGCCTGCAGGGTATGTGTTGCCAACATTTTAGATGACAATATAGGCACGGGTGATGGGTTCAGATAATGTGATGTATGCGTAGGAAGATCATGATGGACACTTGTACCAACCCTTACTCCTAGGGAAGCACTTGTAGTACCCTGATCAAGGCCAGGAGCATCATGAGGAGGCAAATAACCCTATAAAAACAACACCTATTTCAGTTCATAACATAAAAGAGTACAAAATATAAAACCATGAATGAACTTATGTTATAATTGAAGACCTCATGATAGCTTACTTGCAAGTTTTTTAATCTCTCTGTCAATACTTTAACCCTCTCTCTTATCTCATCTGTTTGAGGCATTTTGAACATCAACTAAGTCATTTCTTCATTGCATTTTTTCATGAGCTTCTTTATCGTATCGAAAGGGTTTGCTAAATAAGCCATGTCATCATCGTAAAATATTGACTGCACCTCACTATGGATGCTCTCCTCATCGCTGGTGCCTTTCCCCATCAGTCGATTGCAACAAGAATATTAAAAACATTATCGTAAATTAACCCAAAAAGTTATGAAAAAAAACATTTTGCTCAGATCTAATTTGTACAAGATCAAGATATATCACGCATCTATGCTCGGGCTAGAGCCTTCTCCATAATGCATCAATGTCCCCCGTGGACAAAAATAAATATAAAAACATTACCAAAATGAAACCAATAGACTTATGAAAAAAAATATAAGAATAAAATGGTATATTGGAGTCATTAATTGGAGGTTGGGTAAAATGGTACATAGTACGTACCACCCCCATAGTAACTATGTTTGTAACTAAGCGATTCAAATTGTAATCAATTAGCAACTCTTACCCTACAGTTATTGATTTTATTACACATACGAATACATGTTTTCCCTCGTGCACCTCGAATATGCAATTAGGTTGCTTATTTGTTGACCCAGGTTGTGTACTGTTTATAAACCCTGCAATATTCCCTGATGCTTTTGGCCTTCCATCAATGTACATAGCCACTCCTTTATTTTGATCCTTATCTTTTAGATGTATAATTTGCTAACTGTGCATACCTACGCATACTTCATGTATATCGAACTAGTTGCATCCAATGTTTGTAACTGTAATAGGGTTCAACATACTTCATCAATTTAGTAACTTTTTCGTAACAGACCTTTACGCTGTCCATGAAAAATAGGCCCAAACCATGTAATAAACACAAAAATTGGTGTTTATTAGAGGAAGTTCCTTGGGTACCCATTGTTTCCGTAGATGTTTGTACCTCAAGGGAACCTCGACGTCGCCTATGCTCTCATCATCATAAGAACATGACCCCCCTTTAGCAAGAAAAAATTCCATGCATTTACAAAATTTTCTTCTATTCTTTTGACCTCTAGTTGATCTCCCTCTTTTAGACATACTACTCGTCTCGCTTTCCTCTTCTCTTCCTGAATTTCCCTCACTCAAGGAAGACAGATCTGACAAATACCTATTTGGTGGTACCTGCACTCATAAGGATGTTGGATGTTCTTTCATGGTGATGTGATCCCAAGGTGACATTATGATTAATCTATCATTTCATCGCTAGAATTTCACAGGTTATAAGGTAATAAAATCTTGATAGATTGCAAGCTATTGTTACTACCGTCCAAATGTGTCCATCACAAATCAAATCTACTTAACGTTTTAACTCCCAAACTTTGTAACAAGTGTTAAATGTGACTATGGTCCACCAGTTACACAACCAAGGCCTCAAATGTATTCTCTAATTGTAATCAAAGGACTTTTTCTCTTCATTCAAGTAAATAAACTTGAAGGGAAACACCACCAAGTGGTTTATTGGACACCTACATGATTAAAAATAGAAGCAAATTTACATTTAATTTCCATATGTCTAAGTGGTTAACGGGGAGGGAGTAGTGTACTAGGCCTGGTTAAGTCATCATAAGTTTACGCTTTGGCAATAATTTTTTTTTAAGTCATATTAAATTTTCCTATGTCTAATTGCTAGGAGATTTTTGGTATGTTTTAAGGTAGGATGATTGATGAAAGATCCCAAAGACCAGCCTTTCTCCATGGTATCTAGGTACACATAGCAACGGTCTTCTCTTATACGGTTGGACATGATTTAAAGAACTTAGCTAGGAATTATTCATTTAACCTAAGGTTTTCTCATAATGTCATCATTGGAAAAGTATGATCAAATTCTTCTATTATGACGAATTGGTCTATGTGCCTCTAGTAATCACTACAAATGTTTGTAAGGATAAAATGACCAATTGCATCAAGTAGGAGAGAATCAACTTTGAGTTCTTCAAAGATTAAATTCCTTTATTCATAATTTTTAGGGGTTGTGTGTGGAGGAGGTTATCACTACCAAGAAGGGAGGAGACCTTTCCTTGTATTCTTTTATAATTTTCATTATTCTTATTTATTTTACACCTACATTTACAAATACACATACATATGCATTTACTATTTTCATTTGTTTCTCATGTAGTTTAATAGTTTGATCGATTTCATATTATATGTGTTGAAGACTTTAGAATCTCAATTACATTAATTTATGGATATGTTGTATCTATAACACTACAAGACCATATGCTCTTTGCATTTACACTTGCATTTAGAAATACACATTTATATACATAGATATAGATTTCTTTAATTATATGTTGCATTTATTGTTCTAGGAGAGCATCCAGTAATTGCATTTACATTTACATTTAAAAATACATATACATACATATATGTGTGTGTGTGTGTGTGTGTGTATGTATATCATTTATATTCATGGTTCGTATAACCCATTAGGGTTCCGCATTACGGATAAAAAAATTCATAAAATGATCCATGTTTTGTTGAAAACCCCACGCCTTATTCATGCATCCTACACCATAATAGTATCCATGGGGCCTCTACTAATAAGCTACAAGAATCACAAAAAGTGTAAGAGCCACTTTATATCATGTTTGGACTACAAACCTTGAAAACGTGGTAACTCGATTATGATTTGATGGTGAGTCAGAGGACAAAATCATTAGCACCAACTCATTCTTGGAGTCTTTAAAGAGAAGCCAATTAGGTGGTAGTTGGGTACAAACCCTATAGTGTCAAGGTGAATGAGGTGATCAATTTTGATTGGCCAACTGATGAAGAGTACAGGGCAGTCCAATTGGCTGGTGACACATGTGCTTTATGGCCCAATGCTTGTTTTCTCCTCCTTTTTCTATAAGAATGATTTCAAGGCCATAAGTACGGGTTAGCAAGTTAGATATTTTTGGTCGAGTCTAGATGAAGTTGCAGAGCAAATTGTAAAGTCTGATGGTTTTAGGGAAAATGCAATTTAGGTTTTGAGTCATTCTGTAGTAGGTTTTAAATTCATGGGGATTTGATGTTTTATGACAGTACTGGCATTTGAATTGATATGATTAATTCAAACTCATGTCTCTCCATTGTACAAGCATATCTGAATTTTGAATAAAATGACCAAGGGTTGTTTCGTTCATCTCACTGTTGTGGTGTGTATGATTCTTGTTTTAGGTTTAATTCAAGGAATTAATTAAAATGCTTGAATGGGATTGTAGGTGGATATGTTCTGTATAAGCTATTTTATTTTTTCTGTCTTATCTTATACCATTTTACGAGAATGGGGTGCCAATGTACAAGAAGATCTTGGAAACTAGTAATGAAAAATT
>VDFB02058242.1:341172862-341546918 GCA_007258455.2 Sequoia sempervirens | reverse complement strand
GAGTGGGAGAGAGTGAAAGTGTGGCTATATATGGTTTCTATACATAGTATTTGTAGGAGAATGGTATCTCTATTTTGAATTATTCTAAACCTTGTTTCTATGTAGTAGTTTTTAAATTCATTTTGTTGTTATACTCTATAATTAATAGTTTATATATTGTACTCTCTATACATGATTTTTAGCGAGATTGGGGACACTAATAGAACCTTCATTTTTTTTTTAAAGACTAAGAAATGTATGAAAATTTGACAACATGAAAACCATGAAAATAAAACTGAAAATAAAAATTTAACATAGTAAAATGGCCAATCATGTGCCAAAAATGAAAAGAACCATTTGTTGTTACTCTAATATTTCAACCACATACTAAATTACCAAGTGCATTTTATAAATGTATCATGCAATTGGAGCACAATATTGGGAATCAATGTTAATGATTCTCATCAAGAAATTAGACAAGCTTTGAGATTGAAGGAGCCAAGCTCTTTGTAGGTTTTTCAATGAAGATTTAATTAATAGCCACTAATAGGAACAATAGAAAATAGATAAATGTGAAATAAAGATTCAACTATTGGTCCATTTTTTTGTTCAATATAAGTTGTATTTTTAAATCGATTGTGTTGTTTTATAACAAAAATAGATTTTTTGTGTTCAACTATTAGTCCATATGTGTTATTTTTATAAAATAGAACACTCAAAACAAAACTTTGAAGTTCCATCACTACCCATAAACCTAAACCCAAAACCATTAACCCTTAAACCTTAAACCCCAAACCCTTAAACCCTCTACCCTCTCTCTCTCTCTCGTATCTCCCTCCTACCCCCTGTCCCTCTCTTAGGTCTCTCTCTCAAGTCTCTCCCTCCTACACCTTCTCCCTCTCTTAGGTCTTTCTCTCACTCACTCACTCCCTCTCTTAGGTCTTTCTCTCCCTCCTACCTCCTCAACCATAAACCCTTAAACCTTCTATCTTCTACCCTCAACATTCTTCCCCTTCCCCTTCCCCCTCCTAATTCTCTCTCTCTCTCTCAAGGAGAGAGACTTGAGAGAGAGAGAGAGGGAGGGAGTGGGAAAGAGATTCAGGAAGGGAGGGTTAAGGGTAGAGGGTAGAGGGTTTATTAAGGGTTAAGGGTTTAGTGTTTAGGGTTAAGGGGAGAGAGATAGAGGAAGTGAGTGAGTGAGAGAGAGACCTAAGGGAGGGAGAGGGGGTAGGATATTGAAGATACTTGAGAGAGAGAGAGAGGGAGAGAGTGGGAGATATATAGGAGGGAGGGTTATGGGTACATGGTAGATGGTTTGAGGGTTTATACATTGCTACCCCAATTATTGTACAGATAAGAACAATATTTTTTCACTATGATAACAACACTTGTTTCAGTGAGTGTCTTATTTTATTAAATGACCATTTTATTTTTTAAATGATATACTTATAGTGGAGAGTTGTGATATTTTATGTGAAACAAAAAAAATACTTATTTCACTTCTTCATGAAATATGTCACTTCTTTGAGTTATGAGAGAGGGGAAGGGGAGAGGGAGAGGAATGGTTGTCACTGAATCTTGGCTCACCCAACCAGTTGATCATTGCACTAAGATGTGCATATTCAATCAAAAGTTAAAATTCATAAAACTCGGACTAAAAGAGTGGAATATCCAAGTCTTTAGAAAGCTTTTCAAATAAAGGATCTCCTTGAAAGTAGAATGGCTAAGATCCAAAAAGACCTCTCAAATGATTTTTCTTAAATCCTAATAGAAGAAGAGAGGAATCTCATAATTCAATTGGATGGTGTCTATAGTTTTAAATAAATCTATTCGAGACAAAAATCAAGGATTAAATGACTTAAATAAGGTGTAAAACCAAGTTTTTTCATTTAAAATGCAAAATTAGAAGGCAAAGAAACATAATATGAAGATTAAAGATGGAAAGAGGGAAAGAGGGAGGGAGTGGGAGATGGGTAGAGGTTCATGTAATTAGAGGTTTAAGGGTTTAGAGTTTAAAGGTGAGTGAGTGAGAGAGAAAAGACCTAAGAAGAGGGGAGTAGAATGAGACTTGGGGGCCAGGTGAATGAGGTGAGAGAGGGCCTCGAGAGAGGAGTGGTGCTGGAGGAGAGACTTGAGAGAGAAGGGGAGAGTGGGAGAGAGAGATAGAGGAGGGAGGTTAATGGTAGAGGGTAGATGGTTTAGGGTTTAAGGTTAAGGGTGGAGGATAGAGATAGAGGAGTAGGTGGTGGTGGGAGGCAAGAGGGAGAGGGTAGGATGGCAGAGAGATGGTTGAGAGAGATAGAGGGATGGAGGGTTTAAGGTGGGGTAGATGGTTTTAAGGGTTTAAGGTTAAAGAGCGAGGGAGGATGAAAGAGATAGGAGTGAGTGAGTGAGTGAAAGACCTAAGAGAGGGAGTAAGTGAGAGAAAGACCTAAGAGAGGGGGAAGGGGTAGGAGGAAGAGACTTGAGAGAGAGACTTGAGAGAGGGAGAGGGGGTAGGAGGGAGAGACTTGAGAGAGAGAGGGTAGAGGATTTAAGTGTTAAGGGTTAATGGTTTAGGGTTTAGGGTTATGGGTAGTGATGAAACTTCAAAGTTTGTTTCTGAGTGTTCTATTTTATAAAAACAACACATATGGACTAATAGTTGAACACAAAAAATCTATTTGTTGTTATAAAAACAACACATAATGTTTTAAAATATAACTTATATTGAACAAAAATGGACCAATAGTTGAACACTATAACTTTTTGAAAATCTTTCACATTTAATGGGAAAATACATGTTATTTATTGTGCTCACCTTTTATATTTGTGATAGGACAAACTATTAATATAAAATTATCCAATTCTTGTACTAATGGAACTTCAAATTTTGTTCCTAATGTTTCACTCATGCCCTGCCTTATGTCAGTGGTCATTCATGGTGTTGGAAAATTTTTTAAGGCTGGGGTTTTAGCTTTGTCTTCATCTTAAACCCTTGTGTTTACCTAATGCCTTGGTCGGGATCTATTTCACCGTTACCTTTTTTGAAGGGTTTTAAAAACATCTTATGCCCCATTGTTCTATCTAGGCCTGGTCCCTTTGGTCTTAATATTTCATTTCCTCAATGGGTTTTATTTTCCTAAGTCTTGGTTGGCCCTGTGCTGAATAGTTTTAAAAAAACTTATGTCATTTTCCATCCACCTAGTAATGTCCCATTTCCCTTTAATGAATGCTTTATTCTTTAGAAGGATGAAATTCGTGCTGTCATTGATCAAAATGCCTTCAAGATCAACGGTTGCCCGCCATCTTGTGATCGAGAATTGTAGGATGGTGATATCACGGGCGGGTGACATGTGTCCCATCTAGGGATCAAATTTGCACGACTGTTCATCAACTGTCCTATGATCTGAGCCATTCCCCGCTATCCTACGATGGTGCTTTAGTTGATTGTGAAATCACGGGCGACTACCACGTGGTCTGTACAAGGTGGCGCCTAAGGAAATTTTTGTGCTATATATTTTAAATGTTTCATTGCTTCCAAAGCAAAACATTTAAAATGAAATATTTGACAAGGCCAAGGGGAAATTCATTAAAAATGAGCAAAAGCGAAGAAATTAGAGCAACTAGTGATTTTAATATTATATTAAAAAAAATCATATTTTGATAGTTGAATACATTCAAAATATTTCTAATATATAATTTCTAATTTAAAAAATATATTGTTTAATTTTTAAAATATATATATTTTTCCAAAGGCCATATTTTTATTTATTTTTAAATATATTATACATACAAAATTACATAATCAATAATAGATAATAGATTTTGGTGAATATATCTAGGTATGTTAATATATGCTAAAAAACTAATTTTAATTAAAAAACTTACTAACATCCTTAAAAGCTAAGTTTATAATTATAAAAATTTAACATTAGAATTATTTAACATTTGAAATAGAAAATTTAAATATTATATTATAATAGTTTATAATTTACTTATATAGTATTTTGGATAATAAAAACAATTTTGATTGATTTAATATTTTTTAGTTCATTATTGAATTTAAATCTTATAAATATAATTATATATCTTTAATCAATATTATAATTTAAAATAATAATAATGAATATTGAACATCTTAGATTTTTGTACAACTTTAAATATTAAAAATTTAATGTATAAGTTTATAAAATATAATATATATTTTTTAAAATAAAGATTTAAAGATTATTATATATCATGTATATTTAAAGATCCATAGAATTATCTTTTTAACTATGAAATTAATATGATTAATTTCATTTATAATTTTATCTTATCTTACCTTTTTAACAATTTTTTGGTATCCTACATAATTTGTTTTCTATAAGTATCATGTTGTATACTCTTTATATGGAAGGTAGTGTTTTGTCATGGAGCTTAATAGTTTAATAATTTTTAGTCATTTTAAAGATTTTTATTTTTTTATAAAGATAGGTATATTTAGACTTTTGATGACTTATGTACAATTATGCATATTCTTTTATTTATTATATTTTTTGCAATATCATGTTATTCTTGATTCATCACATTATTTGTTTGCCATTTTTATTTGTTTTGTTGAAAATATTTTATCTTGCTGCACTTTTACAAAGGTGAAGCATTGGCCTTCCCAAAGATCCACCAATCTCAACACTACTCCCAACTATTTTGAGCATTTAAGTACATATTGTATATGCTATAGTAGGCATGTGTGTGACTCATATTTATTGATGCAAAATAGGTCCAAAGTCACAAGTTGATGTAGAGTTAGTTATAGTTTGTATAAAATTTCAAGTGCCACATAGAGCAAAGGAATGTTCAGTTTTATATGTAATATCAAATTTGGCACTTCATAAAGACCCCATATCTTCATCAACATTGTAGAAAACAAAGGTATGTACTTGAATCCCTTGCATTTAAATTTTCTATATATATAAATATTTTAATATTTTCCCTCAAATCCTTAATATATATATTAGTGTGTATTTATTTATTGCAATAAAGAATTAACTTAAATAACACATTAAGAATTTTAAGGATTTGTGCTTGGAAAAATGCATAACAATTTTTTGGATGTCATGTTGTATAGTTTAGAAAAGCTCAAAGGAATGAATGGGATTTTAAGGCCATATATATATTATGTGGTGGCTTACAATGCAAAGAAGGAAGAAAATCTATTATCAATTTTAATCTACAATTTAATACCATGAAAAACCATGTAGTATTTCTCAAAATTAATTCTTGACATATTAATTTTGTAAGTACACTGCAATTTCAATAAACTTCTCCCAAAGGAAAGAAACCTAAGAGTGAACATTAATTCCAGATACAATTTGTGATTCATAACTTTAATCATAGCCCTAAGCTGAACATACTAATCCTAATCAAACCCTAACCCTGGCCTTGCAGAGACATGTACATGCATTCTAATTGTCCTATATTATCTAAATTTGGGTTGAATTATTTTTCCTTTATTTTTAATTGCATATATTTTTTGTTTATTAGATCTTATTTGCTTGAATATATGCAAATGTTTTACTTCTACATTCATTCTATGCCCATTTTTCATGATATTTTAACATTCATTTTCTGGAATATTAGATCAATCTCACACATATAAATATGAAACCTCAACATTTTAAAATTGAATTCTACCCAAAACATAGACACACAATTGAACAAATTCTCAAAAGAAGAATGACAACATCATTAACAATTCACTCAAAATTCACTCAAATCCACATAAGGAGAGAAAATATATTAGAATCATACGTTTATTCATGCTTATAAGTCATGTTTGCATACAATTTAAGATAATTTGCATATATTCATCCAAAACTCAAAATAGTCTATCTATTCTATTCCACCCACTTGGGGTTTTAACAGCCAATGGCACCACAGATATCACTTCCTCATCAGAGGACATATATCTTGCTACCCATATATTCAACTCAAAACCTAGCTAGAGCTTTCATCAGTTCTCTCCCTACAAATGAGCCTTGAATTCCCTTTTATATGACAAGAGAGCAACAAGCTTAGGGCTCAAATGTAATTTCACCACAAATTTTCATTTGAAGAAAATATCCATTGCATTTGAATTTCATTACAAAACTTCCCACACGTGCAAAACATATATAGTGCATGAACTGGGGTAGCGTAAAAGAACAGGGAACACAAATTGTCATCAAAATCCCCTTGTTGCTATCCACGCAAAAAAACTAGGCACCCAAATTGCAACGAAGGCACCACAACAACTTCTTATTTACCTACCACCCTACCCTTACCAACACTCAGACCCTAGTATACACGCCCGCTTCTAGTTGTTGCCCAATACGGTAGACCCTCAACCTCCTCTTCTTTCTTGTCCTTGCCCAATACGGTTCTAGTCCATCCGCTTGGGGTTTTAACAGTTGATGTGCCCACATATATCATTTCCTCATCATAGGGTAGAACGTGATTGAAGTGACTTAAATACTGACAGTAGTTCGAGTCAGTCTCGGTTACATCATCAGAAGTGTTGCTCGTAAGGTCAATGGGTGAGTGTTGGCCACATCCAGAGCATACCGACTACTTGCCTTTGTCATCTACCAGTTGAGCAACAATGTTCTGGAATTACAACCTTCTACTGCAACCAAAGTAGTAGAAGGTTGCAATTCTAGGATGTTGTTGCTCAACCAAAGCACCTTCCTGAATAGCAAGACTGAGCTTTTGTGAGCTCAAGTGAATAGACCTCCTTACTGACTTACTCATTTTCTCTTCTTAGACAAGCACTCAAACTTGATTAGACTCAACCCACAAAGTGCTCTAACTGCTACAAGAATGACACTATTAGCAGTTAATTCCTCTTGTATTTATTGTGCGAGGTAATGACAACCTTCATCAATGCTTAGTAACTATGCATGTGCAAACATGACAATTTGGCGGCGTATGTACTGTCACTATTTAACTAGAGCTGAATGAGAATCCAAAGATCACCCTTCATGATTTCCAACAACATCTTCACACAGATTGAGATTGACGTGACTACACAAGCAAGGAATAATTCATTAATGCTTCACCAACCTTCATCTTCCTCCTGCGAGCTAGTAGGGAACACCAGAGATTTACATTAGCTTTTAATCTTAGTTGTCGATCTAAAACCATGGGTTATGAGATCAATAGTGGAGATTGGGCCCCACATTCCACACAGAACATACATCTTCCTTTTGCTAACCTCACGCCAAATAACAAGGTGACACCTTAGGTCTATGAGTTGGCGGGGTATGATTGAGATCTTCTCCCATAGCTTCGAATCTGGAAAACCTACACATTGCACGGTTAGTATTTAATGAAAGGATTTGGCTAAGCCGTCAGCGACATGACCACTAGAGTTAATGGCTTAGGCTTACATCACTAGATTAAAATTAAAACCCAACTTTGATTTTAATACTTTATTTCCTCCGTAGGGTTTTATTTCCTAAGTCTCAGTTGGCCTCGTTAAATTCTTATCCCAACCCTAACAAAGAACAAATGATTAAGCTAAGGATTGTATTTGTTGTTATAACTTTAGTTCTAGAGAATTCTTAATTACCAATTCTTATTTGTGCATTTGTATATGAATCCAATTGAATGCCTTTCCATATCATTATGGAAAATTTTATTATTGCAACCCTAACTCTAACACTAATTAAACCTTGACCCTAACCTGATTGAATTTCGTGTATTATAGCCCTAACTCTAACACTAATTGAATGTAATCGTAACCCTAGGTATTGTTGAAACCTAACCCTAATTTATCAAAACCCTAAGAGGAACCTGGTGAACCCTAACCTAAAATAGACAATAGCCCTTGCCTTAATGAACCCTAACTCTAATCCCCCTAATTTAAGACTAACAACCTGTAATTAAGCCCTTATTGAATTATAACCCTAATTGATCCCTAACCCAAATTGAATACTAATTGAACCTTAACCCTAAGTGAATAGACCATGAATTAAACTCCAACCATAATCCTATTTGAATTTTGACCCTAATCGTAACCATGAATTCAACCCTAACCTTTGAACCCTAACCCTAAACATGAGTTCAATTAAGTTTAAAATTCAAATAGGGCTATAATTTAATTAAAATTAGGTATAGGATTCCAATTAGGATTAGCTGGGTTAGGGAGCAAGATTAGTTCTATGATAGAGCTTGGGTTGGTGGTGTTTCAGTTTGGGGCAAGGGTTGAGTATTAGGGTTAGGGTTATGGTTCAATTAGGGTTTCATTAATATTAGTTTTAGAATCATAGTTATGTTTAGGGTTGGATATAAAGTGAGATAGGTTTGAAGTTAATTAGTGTTAGTTTTAGGGTTGGGGTTATGGTTAGACTTATAATTAATGTTAGTATTGGGATTAGATTCTATCACTTTAATAAAAACAATCTTCTATAAATTCATTCAATTTTTTTTTGAAATTATATAATTTAAAATATTTTCAAATTTACCTATGTTGATATATGAGAGATATAGCAATTCTAAACTCTATACAATTTATAGTTAACTTGATATTGTGTATAAAAAGGTTTTAGTTATGAATGTTATAATATAAAAAATAAATGTGTTTTCAATGTTTATTTGTTAGTTTAAAAGATGTGCCAATAATGTTGCAATCACTAATGAGTAATTTTTTCTTGATGGTTAAAATAGATTGGTAAGTAAATTTATCTATAATAAGTAAATTTATCATTGATTTTTCTTGATAAGTAAATCAATATTTCATAAATTTATGTATAATTCTTATTTAATTTTTCTTAATTATATTAAATTATATTTTATTAAATTGTTAAAAAATTTAAGTTGCTTATAAATAATTTTATGTGTTTTTATAATTAAGTTGATATTGTGTATAAGAGGTTTTAAGTTATGAATGTTATAATATAAAAAAATAAATTTGTTTTCAATGTTTATTTGTTAGTTTGATGTGAGAATAATGTTGCATAGTAATGATTAAATTTTTCTTGATTGGTTAAGTGATATTGTGAAATTATTCTATGTTAATTTAATGTTATGAATGCTATATAATATAAAGAAAAATATTTCTAATATATTTTTAATGCATCTTTATATTTTATAAACAAACATCTAAAATAAAAATGTGATTGTAAAAAAAATACAACTTAATGAGTGAACACACATTTAAAGTTAAAAGTGAAATTATAAAACAAATTGTAAATTTATTTTATTTTTCTTCTATAGATATAATTTTTTTACGTATCGTCTGCCTAATAATGCCCACTTCTTTTAATGAATTTTTTTATTTTGCAAGGGTTGATTTAGTGCTGTCGTTGATCTATTTCCTGTAGATATCAATGGTGCCTGCCATCCCGTGATCGAGAATTGAAGGATCACGAAATCATGGGCAGGTGCCACGTGTCCTATCCAAGGGATCAAATTTGAGCTGTCGCTGACCAACTACCATTTGATTTGAGTCATTCCCCGCCATCCTGCGATGGTGCTTGGGTTGATTGCGAAATCATGGGCGGGCGCCATGTGTCTCATTTGATGAAGCCTAAAGAATAAAGGAAAAAATAGCCAACTTTAAATGTATTAAGGGGTAGATTACTAAAATATTCTCCAAATGCACATGTTCTAAATCGATGGATATGTTATAATCTCATTGGAAAAATTGCTTGAAGGTTAACGACATGGCTGGCAACTGTGTTAAAGGAACGAGATCAATGACACCTGCTCTTCCGCGATCAGGGATTATAGGGATCACAATATCATGAGCGGGTGCCACATGCCCTTCCTAAAGGATGAAATCTGCGTGACCATTGATGAGCTGTCTCTTCAAGATTGGCAGTGCCCACCATCCCATAATTAGGAATTTTGGGATCGCGATGTCGCGGGTTCCTACCACGTGTCTCATCCTATGAAGCCTAAGGAGTGAAGAAAGTGTTCGCCGGTTATAAATATATTACAGGGTGGATTACTAATGTGCTTGTAAGATGCACATATTTTATTTCAATGTAGATGTTATGATTTTAAGGGAAAAGATGCTCAACAGTTAAAGGAAAAGGATGACAACCATTTTTTAAGGAGCAGGATTTATGGTAAAAAGATTGACGGTGCCTGCCATCTCGCAATGGTAAATCAAAGGATTGCGATATCACGAGCAACTGCCATGTGGCATTCCTTCACGGCGTATGACATAGTGGGCCCCTTTATTTCCATGTTGGTGATTATGTCAACTTGTTTTGAAGATGGTCATCGATGATTTGATCAAACTAAAGGATCAATGACTCAAATTTAAATATGTATCAAATTATGATTGGAGCCCTTTGTGCAGCCCATGAGTGGGCTTTAATGGTGGATGAGACATCTACTGGCAGGATTTGATCGACATAAAATCAATTTACTCGTCTCATTTGTATCATAAAGCATCCAAGTATTTCGTGAAAACAGTTTTAGAGAAAAGGTGAAATTGTGAGCAGCTGCAGCCAGAAATTGGAGTTTTTGTGAAAAAAGCTATGAGTTAATGGTGCAGGAGCACCTATGATACAGTAGGCATTTAAGCAATCTAGATTGAATTTTGTTTGGTTATGTTACTTTGAAGGTCATGTTTGACCATCTAGTTAGCATTTGTGGGTTATGAATAAGTCTTGATCTGTTGTGATCAGTAGAATAAGAAGTGAAGAGGATGGATAAGTTTAGGAACAAAACTTGCTTAGGTTGCTAACATTTGGCAAAAGTTGAAAAACACAGTGCGTTTTACAACTTTGCCATTTGATGTCTTACATGACCAACCTAAGGAGTCTAACTATTTTGAAAATATATTTAAGACATTCCTTGACCTGAATGTGAGGTTGGAAGCATCGACATTGTAGAGTGATTTTGTGAAATTGAAGAAAAGACAATTTTTGTGGGTCATTTTTCTAATTTTTGCTTCAAGAAGACCTCTAATGGGTTGATTTTATTGCTATTTTGTATGAAGGATGTGGTGTTGTTAATATTCTAGTCTTGTGTGCCATTATTTAGTTTTTTTTAATTTCTAATCACTATTTGTAAATAGTTTTATGTGCACCCTATTGCTGGTTTGAATCAGATAGGTTGAAAAGAATGGATTGCTAGACCACTTTCCCACTATACAAATTGTACGGCCCATTGGGAACAATTCCTAGACTCCATTTTTGTACATATGGTAGGTTGTAGGGTTTGGGAAAGGTCAGGAGCTGTTAGAAAGATCTTGCCCTAGGCGAGCCAGAATGGTGCCCAACTAGGAAGGCAAGAGGTCCAGAGCACAAAAAAGTTGCAGGGGTCAAGTTCTTGGAAAAATTCCTTTTGGAGGTGGTAGGTAAGTGTCTTATCTAGTTATGGTATGAAGGAGAAGGCTCCATCAGTTCATTTGATGTGAGAACTAGTAGACAGTTTGAAAGCAGCCAGACAGTGGCTTAAAAACCCTAGGAAATGTTCATTTTTGAGTTCAAGCTTTATACGGATAGTTGAGGCTTAAGACCTCAAAAATCCTTGAAAGGTAATCATTTGAACCAAGAATCTCAAAGAAAGAGTGAGTGTCCTTTGGGAAGTTTTTGAGCAAAGACCAGTTTTCTCAGTGATGGAGGCTTAATTGGGGCTCAAGGGCTAGTAGCTTTTTTAACCCTAGAAGAGGGTTTGGTGAGAGCGATGGAGAATTGGAGATTGGTGGATGATCAAGAACCCTAGGGGGATGGTCTTGAAGCCATGGGAGGCATCACACACCCCTGCATCAAATTAGTAAAGGTTGGAGATTTAGCTAGCCTTTAGGAAGATTAAGGGCTAAGGAGAGAATGGCAGAGAGAGCACCAAGATTGGCTTGGTTAGGGAAATAGAGATGATAGTAGGGTTGGCCAGGAGAACTAGGGGTGACTAACAAGCATTAGGGCCTATAGGTTAAGGTGGTGGAGAGTGACACCCAAGGGGTTCACCAAGGTGAGACCT
Organism: Sequoia sempervirens; assembly: GCA_007258455.2. Classification (NCBI taxonomy): domain Eukaryota; kingdom Viridiplantae; phylum Streptophyta; class Pinopsida; order Cupressales; family Cupressaceae; genus Sequoia; species Sequoia sempervirens. Next base: position 341,534,999 of record VDFB02058242.1, on the reverse strand, counting down.
AGAGCATGGAACAGTGAGTGTTCCATCCAACCCTACCCTATCAGTTAATTTTCTCTGTTTCCCAATCATTCTGCACCTAAATTTGGGAAAAGGCGGGTCGGCTATGCTTGTCACTGAGTTCATTAAAATATTTTGTTAGGGATATTTTTTAATCATAAATTGTGAGGAATTGTGGTATTTTTACTCTGTACTTTCCTATCTCTGCTTAGTCATAGCCATTTGAAGTGTAACATTGTAGTGAGGCCCTAGTTTGTCTAAAATGTCGCTAACCAAGCAGCACTTTGGCCACATTGAGTATTTGAAAAGAAAATTGTACGATGATTTACTAGATCAATTTCCATTATCAACAAATGAGAGAAGGAAAGGTTTGGTGTTGATGCGATAGAAAATCCTAGGGGAGGGGTTGGTGTGTAATAATTCCAACATTGTTGATGCTAGGGTTCCACTCACAAGATTAGAAATGTTCAGATTATGGTATGGACAAAGAAATTTTCCTCATCCTTTTTCAAATGGATGGATGTACAACATGGGAAAGCTGGTTGTTCAAAATGTGTTCCCTGATGTGGACTTACTTAGAGTAGTGGCCAAAAGATATGACCCTATCACATGGGTAATCAGAGATAATGATGGAGGGATTCTATTAGAAATTATCAAAGATATTATCCAATAGAATTTTGATTTGAGTGAGCCAAGTGATGACTTGGTTCCTATTAATCTTGAAGAAATGTAGCAGGAGTATGCAAAATTGAAATCTCTTTTTAGGGTTAAGCTACTTCCACCTCATCTGGTTAAGGCAGGGGGTTCACAATTTCACATAAACTAGGAACCCTTTAGATTGAATTGTTTTGGAAATCCTTTCCTGGCTACTTTCTATTCACTATGTTAGATTTTGGGTTTTAGCCCTGGTGCAATAATGTCGATTGCATACATGTTCATGGGGGTGCAAATACAATGCCCTAACTTCTCTGTAACATACGACTTTGCTTCTTTTTTGGTGGAGAGGATAGATGAAGGACTATCGAAGCTACAAAATGGTGATATTGGTACTCAATTCTTTTGGTATTCCATGTTGATGCATATGTTCTTGTTTAGTAATGCTAATTTCTTTGCTGAGAAGATGAACTTAAGACAATCAATTAATGGAGAAAGATTGCCAATATAGATATGGGCTGTAGATTTGTCCTGTAATAAGGAAAGCACCAGTTATGTGCAATTTGATAATTGTTTTGCTGCAAGATTGAGGGCTAGATTGATGGTAAATGTACCTAGGATCCCTCAGGAAGTGCATGTTTCCTTAAGCCAAATGAGAGGAAACCAAAATTGAGGGTTTTACATAACTGGGGTGACATTATCCTATATCTAGTTAGCACTGTCTTGAGAATATATGGATTTCAAGGAACCCCTCACATACTGCCATACAATGTGCCACCAGGACTAGGGTTTGTAGAAGTTATGTGGTATATGGGGTGTATTCATGAAGATAACCTAACTGGAAAGGGGAAGGGAACATTATTCCCTAATTATACAGTAGTGTCTAACTTTACATTTTCAAAGGGAGGTTGGACACATTTTGACAAATTCTTTGTTGATTACCATTTGAGATTTGGTCCAAGGCGACAACATGATCCTAAAGGTTTCTTTGCTCTTTTCAGACAAAGAATAATAGGTGGAAAATTTGCACATGAGTTCAATTTCCCTAAGGACCTAATCAGGAATGAATTTGATTTAAATAGATAGGAATTAAACAAGGAAAAGTTGGATAGCTTATAGTAAGCTACTAGATATTGTGCATGAAATAGATCCAACGTATGATCCATTGATGGAATTCACTCCATACTATAAGAGAATTGATTTTTTAATGAAGAATTTCAAGGAGATAATGGACACCTTGAAAACCAATAAGATAAATTTAAGGCTAAGTTTCAATATGCAAGGACAAAGTGATATGTCAATTGAAACAAGGTCAGTATGTCAGCCTACAGAAAGGCGGCCCATCTATAGGAGGAAAAGGGATACTGACAGTGATGAGGAAGAAGTAGATAGAAAAGGGAAGAAAATAATTAAGGTGCTTTCATGACCAGGCCCAAAATTCAAAGTACCTAGGGCTGTCAAAATAATTGAATTAAAATCTTCACCAGAGCATAGTCCCCCATCACCACCACCTGAGCCAAGCCCTAAGAGGCAAAGAACTGATCACCTAACTGAGGATCTCACAAATGAAATTATTGTTATTGATCAAGACATGCAGGTTGGTATGTCGTCCCCTCCTAGGTCAGCTGAATTGGTTCTATTTGATTTGGATATGAAGGGTAAGAGTGTACAGGATGCAAGAATGGAGGCTTGCAAGGATTTCTTTGATGAAAATGCATTTGTAAAGACTCCTGTATTCTTGCAATTGGCATGGAGGATGAAATTTGAGGAATATCAAAATAAATTCAAGAAGAGAAAATAACTAAGGCCTGACAGGTTAGATCAGGAGAATGATGAAGAAGTGAAAGCTGAACTAATGGAAGAGTTCAAAAACATCACTTCTGAAGAAGGAAGACAACTAGTGAATCAAGCTGGTGTTTTGATTTTGCCTGAATGAGACATTACATATGTAGTGGCTTTTAATGTCATTATGAAGTCTAAGAATCCTTTTCAGGATTTTGAAGAAGAATTTAAGGAAGCATTACAAAACTCTGCCTTCAGTGAAGAATATAAGATCTTGGCAATTTGGGCATTGGCTCCACAAGGAAGAAAGCCAGACATTGCTGATATTAATCCAAATTTCAAAGGAGGATTAATAATAAAGAGGTCTTTAGAGACTACAACAACCGAAGCCACTAGTTTAACTGTGAATGTGGCCAAGTTGGCCCAAAATATTGCTGAAAGGGAGGAGGTTGAAAGAAAGAGCCTAATGGAGAAGTATAACATTTTAATTGAAGAATATAGTAATACGCAATAGAGGAATGTTGAGCTGCAAATTGAAGTAGAAAGGTTCAAGTATAGACATACTGGGGAAACATCCAATGCTCCAGGAACCAGCACATCACCTCCCACAATAGGGTCAATCCCTCTTGCTTCTCCAAATGTTTCTACACCAAGGTCTCCCATTCAAAATCCTACTCTTATCCTTCCTCTAGAACAAGTTGATGAAGAAACAAAGTGCTCTGTTGATCCAACAAAGAGGCAAATTATGCAAAAAATTGATCAATTACAGACATCACTAAGGGTAAAATAGGAGGATTTTCTTTCAAAAAAGAAAAAGAAATTGTTACTCTTGTTTTGGAGCATTTAAATGAAAAGGTGGATAATAAACTACCCTTTATACATTCTTTGTATTCTTTGCTATTTGAAGCAATAAATAATATTGATAGGGATTAGGGGATAGTGATTCCAATAATTCAAAATTGGATCCCTAGGGAAAATAATCTAGATGTTATGAATAAAGCCTCAATGTTTGATGTAAATAACAGGCCCCAATCATTGAAGCCTACTTATATATTAGTTAAATCATTGCAAGGTTTTTAGAACTTACCAGATGATCTAAGTAGGAAGATTAGGGAATTGGTAAAGAACTTCAATGATTGGGGTAACACACTATTACCTGATATAACTGATGAGCAGGGGGGAATCAGAACACTCCAACAATGGTAGGATCAAGCAAGTGAAGTCATCAATAATAAAATTAAAATAATTTGTGATGAATCAGATGATGATTTGTTGGTAAATTGTATGGATAAGATTATTGGTACTGGCTCATTTTTGGAATTTTTTGAAAGAGATGCTAATCAGGTAGTGGTAAAGTATTTGCCTTATAGTACAAAGGTCAAAGAGGTGATTAATTTTGACAGGACAACTCGCGAAGAATACCAGAGGTGGGTGGCTAAGTATTTGAATGATGATGAGTAAAAAGAGTGGGCTACCAACATGTGGCAAATCAGATGTTGTGGTTACAGCGTTTCCAGTTTTGTATGGATGACTTTCTTGGCGTGGGTTTTGCGTGGTTTTTTGTTATTGCATCAACCTTCCTCTGCCAACATGATGAATGAGAATATGCTCTAAGATGATTGCTATTGTAACAATTTTTGAATAAGAATATTTTTCAAGGTGGTGGCTGTTGTAACAAATTTTGGAATATCACCAGGTGCTCCAATTGACTGGTGACAGGTGTACTTTCTAGCCAGATGCTTGTTTTCTCCTTCATTTTCTATAAGAAGGATTTCAAGGCCAGAAGTACGAGTTAGCAAGTTAGATAAATTTTTTCGAGTCTAGGTGAAGTTGCAAAGTGAATTGTAAAGTCCGATGGTTTTAGAGAAATGCAATTTAGGTTTTGAGTCATTATGTAACAGATTTTGAGTTCATAGAGATTTAATGTTGTATAACAGTACTAGCATTTGAGTTGAAATGAAAATTCGAGCTCATGTCTCTCCATTGTACATGCATATCTAAACTTTCAATGAACTTTCAATGAAATAACTAAGGGTTGTTTTATCCATCTCACTGTTGTGGTGTGTATGATTCTATTTTAGATTTAATTCAAGGAATTAATCAAAATGCTTGAATGGGATTCTAGGCAGATATGTGTTGTATAAGGATTTCATAAGTAGTCCTAGGTTAGAATGCACAGTGATGAAATTGTAATGCAATATTGTCAGTGATCTTATATATGATGTATTAAATCTGTTATAAACCTCTAGATGCTTATGAATTTGACTCCTACAATGGATATATGGCACAGATCTAAGTTGTAATTATTCGTGTAGTTCAATATTTGTTTTTCTTTTCCTAGAGCTTGCTACAAATTGAAAATCATTGACTATCTTATACAATGGATTGTGTTTATTTATCTCATGCTCCAGATAGTTGATATTGTCTATGATAGTCAATTCTAGTTGAGATTATCTTGTTGTTTTGAGCTATTAAGTGAGATCATTTTCTATTGTTAATGTTGTTTATAATAATGGTGTAGAGGTTATAAACACATTAAGGGATCACCCTCCCAGGTCTTGTAGAGCCTGAAGTGTATGAGGCTTTTAAAGTCCTCATCAGTTGGTCTAGGTCCTTCGAGCTGCCCTTGATTGGAATTGGCAATTCCATAGGTATATTAGAAGAAAAATCTGGTTACATTGTAAAAAGAACCAACAAACATGTCAACCACTGAACAACCACCTCTACAACTAACTTTTTAATCTTTTATGATCACATGAAACATAAAACACACTAATTTCAAGGTCGTTAACATCACTATTGAAATGTTTCAATTTTTTGACCTTTCAAACATTAAAAAGTACATCATTAAATTAATTATGTAATGGAATAAAAATTAAAAATATCATGAATTAATTATGTAACCACATAATTCAAATATAATTCTATCAAGAAATTAATATCAAATAGATAATATAATCGCATAACTTATACATTTCAATGTCATTGATCTTCTTCTTCATCCAACTCTTTGTCTGTATCATCTGATCCAGATTTGACATTGTAAAGATTGGTCATATCATCATCATCGTCATCGATATTAGTTTCAATAATGTCATCATCCACACGGATGTCATCTTCATGAACATTAACTCCTACATCATCATCATCTAGTTCATCCTCTTCGACATCTTCGTCAGGGACATCATTAATTAACCGTTGATCCTAATTATCATCTACATCATCTTCTAGTTCTTTGGTATCTTCTTCCACCACATTATACTTTATCGGCCTTCTTCTTGGATCATGTCTAACAAAAAATGACCAACCCGGTTTACCTGGAACCTCTAAGTAAAATACCTACTCACATTGGCTTGGAAGAACATAGGGCTCATTTCTAGCTCACTCGATCAACCTTGTATTAACCATGGTAAATCCATTATCATGTTTAATAACAGTTCTCTCAGGATCATTTTCATTCAATCGTAGCATGTACCATAGGACGGCGAACAAAATTAATCTGAAGGAATTAAGGTCACACTCAAGTATATCATCCAAAATCCCATAGTATCAATTTTCTAAGACTTCTGGATGTATGTCGCCTCTAGATGAAACATTATCACTTGAAAGACTACAGTTATACCAGAATCACAAGTTTTCTTCATGTCATCCAACATTTTGATTCAAAATTTACAACCATTGCACTACATAGCCTTGTGGTGTTTCACCTGCAATATGTCAAACATGTAAAAATTATTGCAATATCATCAGTTGATAAACATATTTATTCTTGGTTGAATCTATGCAAAGAAAACAATCTCAAGATATATATACATCAATATACTTGAAAATAATTAAATAATATGGGTGATTAATATATTTATATGTACCTGTTTATTTCTTAAACCATATGCTAAATCAATTTCCCTTTGTGTAACATTGGAATCTCCATTACGATGAGCTTCTTTAACCAATGAAGCCACACCTTCCCATGTTAATGTGCAACTAGATTGTTGACATCATTCAATCTATGCCGTCATCCAATCAAGATTGTTGGTGACATACAAATGTAGTGCATCCCACTCTCGACCAACTATACCAAAATAAATTGAAATTCACAAACGATGTATAATTATTTAAATACCACAGTATATGACCTTAAGTTATAATTGATGTATATTGAAGATTAAAAATTAAATAAGTACACTATACATAAAAACCATATGTAAAATGCATTCCAATTAATCTCCATGACCATCTTATAATTACCTCTCACTTTGTTGAATCTATCTTTCCCCAACAGGTACTCCCCTTCAAATTTGTTAATGGAGTTGGGATTCCAAATGCGATCTAAATGGATCTTTGTTGCAAACTTAGGAAGATATTTGATAGGGAGAGGGATTGGAGGAATCACTCACTGATTCCTGCTCTTGGCCTTTCCTTAATAGACCTCCTTGGTGCCTTTACTCCACCAATCTAACGTATAGGTCCCTGCTTCTGACTAGGAACCCCTGGTTGTCTGACCAATCCCTCTACTATCCACTTGTTGTCATTCTTCCAAGCAAATCTTGGTGCTTCGCCATGTTCTCTTCTTTGGCCCTTAATCTGTCCTAAAGGCTAGATAACCTCAAACTTCTTCAAGGTTCTTGAAGGGGTTTGAAGGTGTTTCAAAAGTTTCAAAAATGGCCAATCTAAGGTCCTTGTGCAACTACAAACCTCCAACTTTCCATTGCTTCCTCAAAGTTCCTTCCCTAGGGTTTGAAAGGCTAGTAGCCTTGAGCCCCCAATTAGGTCTCTGAACAGGGGTAAATTGCTTTTCCTTCCTAAACCCACCAAAGAATCTAGGTTCTTGGCTTAGGAATTTTGTTTCCCTTGCCTCACCTCCAAGATTCTTGTGGTTTCAAGCCTGCTCAGGCCGTATGCTGTCCAAAAACCAAAATGCTTAAGAACCCTAGGGTTTCTAAGTTTCACAAAGTTGTTCTCTGACTGTCAGAAAGTTCTCACTCCAAACAACTAAGGAGAGCCTCCTCCTAATCACCGTGGTTTTCCAAAATGTTCCCCTAAATTCACAAGAAATAATTTCTCAAAGACCTCTTTTTCCCTGCAAGATATGTCACTTTTTCTTCAAGATTGCCCCAACCAGGCCTACTCTGGATCGCCTAGGGCATCCATTTGCTAGCATCCAATGAACTCACAAAAAAACTATAGATTAACCTATTTAAAAGCATGGTGACTAGGCACTATTTCCAAAGGGCCGTATATATTGTACGGAGGAAAAGTGCTCTAGCACCACATCTTCAATATGTAGTCTGATTCAAAACAAAAATAGGGAAACGCTAAACAATATACAGAAATGTGCTTAAAAAATGTACAAGAAACTATTTAAATGAATTCAAAATTCTTGAATGTGAACTACACTACATTCCACAGCTACAAAGAAACAAAAACTAATCCATTGAACTCAAAACAAGCTACAAAACGCAAGAATTTCTGCATATAACGCTGTCTCTCTTCAATCTTTAGATAGGTCACACAATAATATTGCTTCTAACCCTATCTCAGGGTTGATTCATGCCTTTAATAGGCTTCCAAAGCCGTTGGGCTTCATGGGTCGGCCTTTAAGATGACCTAGCACAAACATTGTAAAACACACTGTGTTTTCAAAACTTAGGCAATTTTTACAACCTAGCCAAAATGAAGAGCTAAAACTACTTAACTCTTGTAAACCTCATTCAAACTAATCCAAAACATCCCATATATCACCTCTAATGGTCTACATGACCTTATGAACAACACAACAAAATTTAGAGCTTCAACCAAAAACTTCAATAAAGTTGAACTTTGTCAGGTGCTCCTGCACCATTCTCCCCTCTCAGCCCAAACAACTAATGAGAGGAAGGAGAGGAAAATGATAGGTCAATACCAAACTTCTTAAACTGATCTTCCTATATCCAAGTGGCTTCTTAATCTGGCTTGTTCTTCCACTTGATAAGGTGCTCCATGTACACCTTATGTCTTGTAGCTTTCTGCACTCTTGACTACAAGATCTTCTCTGCCTGAAGCTTGTCTTGTTGAGGAAGGGTCACATTACTGATGTCCTTGAAGATTTCCTTGCTATTCTAATCCTCATCATGGATTGATCCCTTGTACTTGATCAAATCAACAACATTGAAAACTAGAGAGATGCCCAAGTTTGATGGTAATTCCACCTTATATGCATTCTTGCCATATTTGGCCAACACCTTGCATGGACCCACTCTTTTCATCTATAAATTTGTTTCCATGCCCTTCTACAATCTGGATTTGTTGAGGTGGACCATAACATAGTCCCCAACTGCAAATTGTATATCCTTTCTTGACAAATCAACATTCTCCTTCAACTTTTGGGTTGCTGCTGTGACTGTTTGCTTGACCTGCTCATGAATCTCCTTCATGGTCTGAGTGAAGTATTCTGCATGTCCACTCCTATTTTCCATGGATCCCAAATATCTAAGCTCACATATGCCTCTTGGGTGCATCCCATACACCACTTCAAATGAATTTTTCCTTGTAGTTCTATTGACACTGTCATTAGAGGCATATTCAGCTTGGGACATCACCATATCCCATGTCTATCCATATTCTTTAGTTAAGCACCTCAGAAGATTACCTAGCACCTTGTTAACCACCTCTGTTTGACCATCAGTCTAAGGATGGTAAGCTGATCCAAATGACAGATTTGTACCCAATCTGCTCCATAGAGTCTTCCAAAAGTGACTCATGAACTTCACATCTCTATCAGAAACAATGCTTAGAGGCAAGCCATGGATCCTTACAACCTCCTTGAAGAAAAGATGAGCTATATAGCTGGCATCATGAGTAGTTTTGCAAGGAATGAAGTGACTCATCTTGTTAAATCTGTCCACTACTACATAAACACTGTCAAAACTAGTCTTGGTCTTAAGAAGACCTACCACAAAATCCATGCTCACACACTCCCATGGTCTGTTAGGAATGGGCAGGGGTTGATACAAACTAGCATTGCTAGCTCCTCCATTAGCTTTCATGCATACAACATACTGTTCCACATATTTTCTGACATCTCTTGCTAACTTAGGCCAATAATAAAACCTTTGCACTAGTTCTAAAGTCTTATTGATGCCAAAATGCCCACTAAGACTGCCATTATGCTTTTCTTGAATAAGATTTTCCCTCATTGACCCTCTTGGAACACATAACTGATTACCCTTAAATAACAGTCCATTTTGCAATGTATACTCAGAATACTAGCTATGAAAATGATTCTCAAAATCATAACATACCTTGTAAGCTTCTAAGAAGTCCTCATCCTCACCATAGGGGTCTTTGAAACTCTCTAATCCAATGCTCTTTAGCTGTATCTCCTGTACTGTCAACATTCTTCTGCTTAATGCATCTGCCACCTTGTTCATTTGTCCTTTCTTGTGCCTAATAGTGAATGTGAAGGCTTGGATGTATTCCATCCATTTCAAATGTCTATTACTCAACTTCTCTTGGGTGTTGATGTAACTAAGTGCCTGGTTATCAGTGAAGACCACAAATTCTTTGGGTAACAAATAATGCCTCCACTTCCTAAGGGACTGCACTAAAGCATATAATTCTAGATCATAGGTGGAGTATTTTTGCTTGGCTTCATTGAGATTTTCACTAAAGAAGGCTACATTCCTACCTTCTTGACTAAGTACTCCTCCTACTACTACTCCACTTGCATCACATTCAATTCTGAACAACTTGTCAAAACTAGGCAATAGTAGAATAGGTTGAGTTGCCACTTCTTGTTTCAGTTTTTCAAACCCTTTATTAGCCTCTTGAGTCCACTTAAAATTTTTTTCAAACCACCTTTGATAGTATCTAGGACTGGTGCACATATGCCACTAAAATTCCTTATGAATTTTCTATAGAATTGAGCTAAACCATGAAAACTCCTTACCTCTGTTGTTGTGGTTGGTGTAGGCTAGTTTAGGATGGCTTCCACCTTGCTTGGATCCATCTTCAAGGTTCCTTGGGATACTACAAAGCCTAGATACACAAGTTCTTGCTTGAAGAACTCACACTTCTCAAGGTTAATTTCCAACTTCTCTTCTTGCAACCTTTTAAGAACCATCTCCACATGCTTCAAATGTTCTTCTACTGTCTTGCTGAAAATTAGTATGTCATCAAGATATAATACTACAAAGATCCCTATGAAATCCTTAAGCACTTCATTCATTAGTCTCATGAATGTGCTAGGGGAATTTGAGAGGCCAAATGGCATCACTTTCCACTCATATAACCCATCATTTGTCTTAAAATCTGTCTTCCACTCATCTCCATCCTTAATCCTGATTTGATGGTAGCCACTCTTGAGGTCCAACTTAGTGAAGTACTATGCTCCTCCAAGGAAATCCATTAAATCTTCAATTCTAGGTATTGGGAACCTATACCTAATGGTGATCCTATTAATTGCTCTAGAATTAGTACAAAGTCTCCACTTACCTCCTTTCTTGGTTGCCAAAACCACTAGTACTGCACAAGGGTTGATGCTCTTTTGAATCAATCCTTGATCCAATAATTCTTGCACTTGCCTAGCTACCTCTAGGTTCTGCTCAGGTGTGAGCTTGTATGCTTCTTTGTTATGTAATTAGGCTCTAGGTATGAAGTCAATTTGATGACTTATTGCTCTCTTTTGTGGTAGAGTTGTAGGTGTTCCATCACTGACTATGCTCTTGTACTTATCAAGCAACCTTTGGACTGCTTCTGGTAAGACTGTCCTTTCAGCCTTGGTTTCTTCTTTAGACTGCATTAAAACCACATATCCTTCATTCCCTTGGTGTAGGTCCTTAAGGAACTACTTGCCACTACTCAACATGATGTTAGGTACCTTTGACTATCCCTCATCTTCCTCTGTCAATGACTGCAGCTTGAAGGTTCTTCCATCCTTCTTGAATGAGATGGTGTTCTCTTTCCCATCATAAATGGCACCTCTATCATATTTCCATGGTCTTCCCAGTAGTATATGGCATGCATCCATGGGAATACATCACAAACCAACTTGTCTTTATAGCCTCCAATTGAAAATTCCACCGTTACTTGCTCATTAACTAAAACACTCTACCCTTTATTCAACCATGTGACCTTGTAGGGGTTATTGTGGGGCACCTTCTCATATTTTAGCTTTGCTACTACCTCCTTTGAGATTACATTGTCTGTTGAACCTGAGTCTACTATAAGCTTGCATACTTTAACAAGTATCTTGCACCTTACTCTAAAAAGAGCTCTTCTCTGCTTAGGTTCCTCCTTGATTGGTTGTCTGATCAAAACCCTATTAAACATCAGATTCTCTCCTACCTCAAACTCTATATGATTGATCTCAAATGATTTAGGACTCATGGTGTCCTCTTGTGCATAGGCCACTCTCTTTTCATTGCTAGAAGAAGATGCTTTCTCCGGGCATCTATAAGCAGGGTGACCTAGTTGACTGCAGTGATAACACTTCATGTTTGCAAAATAAGAACTGCTCCTACCTGCTCCTCTTCCTCTGTTTGAACCTCCTTGAGGTCCTCTTCCCCTATTATATCCACCTCTTGAAGATGTTTCACCTCCATGCTCAGTAAGTTTTGATTCTCCTTGGTTTCTTTGATCATTGCCTCTACCTTGGTAACCACCACGTTGTCCTCTTTGGTCTTTGCCTTTGCCTCTACCCTTAGAAGACTGATCTTGCTTCCTCTTATTCCTTTCCTCAATCTTGATAGCCAACTGATAACATTGATGTACTATTTTGGGACTCAAAAGAGACATCTCTTCTTGGATGTTCCATTTTAATCCATTAAGATACCTAGCCACTTTTAGGCTCTCATCCTTTGTCACATTAGATCTCATACAAAGCTTTTGAAACTCTTCAGTATAGGTGTTTACATCTTGGTCTTTCTGCCTTAGAATTTTCCTCTTCTTGTGAAGTTGGATCTCATAATCATTTGGCATATAGGCTTCCTTTACCTTAGCAACCATTCCTTTCCAAGTTGATATGGGTTGTTTGCCTTCTTTTTCCCTTTCAGCCTGAACAAACTTCCACCATGTCAAGGCTGATCCTCTCAACCTTGATTTAGCAACCTTCACCTTTTGAGCTTTAGTGACATCATCACACTCAAAGTGATTCTCCATGCCTTCTATCCAATCCATGACTAAATCAAGTTCCATTTTTCCATTAAACAACGGTATGCCCTAAAGTTCTTTCCCACTCAGGGCTTTCAATGCCTTCAAGAAAGGATCCTCCTTCAAAATAGGGTCAGGTTTAGGGGTCTTATCTTCCTCTGCAACCTCTTCTTCTTTTGGTAGTCTTCCCTCAAACTGTGCACTCCTCACTGCTTCTTCAAGTTGGGCTATTCTTTCCCTCAATAGCCTATTATCTTCTTCTTGAACTTCAACCATCTTAGCTAGCTCTGCATTGGTCACCATGGTGGAAGAATCACTAGACTCACCATCTGACATATAAGATACTTCCCAAATCTTTAACTTTCTCTGATACCAATCTGATAGGGAGAGGGATTGGAGGAATCACTCACTGATTCTTGCTCTTGGCCTTTCCTTAATAGACCTCCTTGGTGCCTTTTCTCCACCAATCTAACCTATAGGTCCTTTCTCCTGACTAGGAACCCCTATTTGTCTGACCAATCCCTCTACTATCCACTTGCTGTCATTCTTCCAAGCAAATCTTGGTGCTTCACCATGTTCTCTTCTTTGGCCCTTAATCTATCCTAAAGGCCAGATAACCTCAACCTTCTTCAAGGTTCTTGCAGGGGTTTGAAGGTGTTTCAAAAGCTTCAAAAATGGCCAATCTAAGGTCCTTGTGAACCTACAAACCTCCAACTTTCCATTGCTTCCTCAAAGTTCCTTCCCTAGGATTTAAAAGGCTAGTAGCCTTGAGCCCCCAATTAGGTCTCTGAATAGGGGTAAATTGCTTTTCCTTCCTAAACCCACCAAATAATCTAGGTTCTTGGCTTAGGAATTTTGTTTCCCTTGCGTCACCTCCAAGATTCTTGTGGTTTCAAGCTTGCTCAAGCTGTATGCTGTCCAGACACCAAAATTCTCAAGAACCCTACGGTTTCTAAGTTTCATAAAGCTGTTCTCTGACTGTCAGAAAGTTCTCACTCCAAAAAACTAATGAGAGCCTCCTCCTAATCACTGTGGGTTTCCAAAACATTCCCCTAAATTCACAATAAATAATTTCTCAAAGACCTCTTTTTCCCTGCAAGATATGTCACTTTTTCTTCAAGATTGCCCCAACCGGGCCTGCTCTGGCTCGCCTAGGGCATCCATTTGCTAGCATCCAATGAACTCACACAAAACCTATAGATTAACCTATTTACAAGCATTGTGACTAGGCACTATTTCCAAAGGGCCATATAGATTGTGCAGAGGAAAAGTGCTCTAGCACCACATCTTCAATATGTAGTCTGATTCAAAACAAAAATAGGGAAACACTAAATAGTATACAAAAATGTGCTTAAAAATTGTACAAGAAACTATTTAAATGAATTCAAAATTATTGAATGTGAACTACACTACATTCCACATCTACAAAGAAACAAAAAATAATCCATTGAACTCAAAACAAATTGCAAAACATAGGAATTTCTGCATATAACACTATTTCTCTTCAATCTTCAGATAGGTCACACAATAATATTGCTTCTAACCCTGCCTCAGGGTCAATTCATGCCTTTAATAGGCTTCAAAAACCATTGGGCTTCATGGGTCGACCTTTAAGATGACCTAGAGCAAATATTGTAAAACACACCATGTTTTCAAAACTTAGGCAATTTTTACAACCTAGCCAAAATGAAGAGCTAAAACTACTTAAATCTTGTCAACCTCCTTCCAACTAATCCAAATCATCCCATAGATCACCTCTAATGGTCTACATGACCTTATGAAATACACAACAAAATTTAGAGCTTCAACCAAAAACTTCAATAAAGCTGAACTTTCCCAGGTGCTCCTACACCAATATTCACTAATGTACACCATGGTATGGTATACCATATATCCCTCCACCATAGAACCCTCAAGGTGTGCTCTTTTTCTAACCAAATACTTCAAAAAATTCAAGTGCCTCTCAACCATCCACATTGACCTTGTGTGTACAGGTCCACACAATTCAATATCCTCAACTTGGTGTATGAGGTAGTGTTTTTGTGCATTGAAAAATGTTGAAGGTAGACACTTTTTCATTTCACACATTAGACAAGAAATTTTTCGTTTCCAATAATTTATATCTTCTTTATGGATTTCTTTAGATGATAGCCATCTACAAGTGATTCAAGGCGCAAATATATTAACGATATTTAAAAAATATATATAGTATATTACATAACAAATAAAACAAATGGAAATTATAAGATGTATACAACGAATTAAAAAAATCTCGCTACTTACCTCATGTATTTTCCAAGATCATATATAACTTGCTTGACATTATTGTCAAAGTTGTCTAGGAGAGATAGAGGTAGAACGTACTACAACAATTATAAAATGATCTTTTCATTATTTTTCTAAAAGTAGTAAACACAATACGCTGAAAAGTACATGAATTGTACAAGTGCATATAATATACTAGAATAATTACCTTAATGAAGGTATGCCAATCATGCATTTTCATCCCTAACCCAAATTCACCTTTCTTTGTTATTATATTGTTTATGTTCCTAGCAAATCCTGTGGGAAATCGAATTTTTTGGATGATTTCTTTTGTAGCATTGCTTTGCTACTTTGTTAATAACCAAGGAAGGGCACTTATATTAATTTGGTCTCCATCACTATTTAATTGAATGACATTTTTTATTGCATGATTGGCTTCCTGAATGTCACTACAAATTTTGACAATTTTTTTTGTCATGCCTTCCATCCAATATTTTCCATAACGTTTCTTTTATATTCTTTCCGATATGCATTGTATCAAACAAATGCATAATTTGTAGCTGCTCATACTAGGGAAACCTACTAAATTGTTTGGGATAACTTTTCAATCCTTGTGGAAGCCAACCATTAATGCCTTGATGACCTTCATGAAGCATATAAGTTAAACAAATTAACAATGACAATCATTGTCAATTACAACATGAGTACACACAACATAATATAAAAATATAAATTGAAAAAATATCAGATATGATAGATAAACAATTTGATCCGATGTATAACCTTGATGATTAATTCTATTATATTCCAACTTCCATAGGTGAGGTAACATTCTTCATGGTTTTCATGTAGTCTCCTCTTTCCCATTGAAAAGATGTTTTTCAGTAGTTCGATACTTATGATTTTTATGGAGGAATTTCCTATACTCATCAAACACCTACTTTCCTAAACTTGTTGAATGATGAGATTTCATCTTTGGACCACAAATTGGACATGCAAATTTTCCCTTTGTCTGAAGACCTGCAAGATGATATATAATTGGATTAAATATGTCAATTTTTATAATTATATATAATGAATAGATTATTTTAAAAACATTCATGATATCTACTTCATCAAATTAAATATTTTTAAAGTGCAGTCAAATGTTATAACATACCAAAAAAATGTGTTAGCCCTGGGGCATCATGAATTTTCCATACAAGCATTGCATGGAATTGAAATTTTCTTTGTCCTATTGGTCTGGAGATGTCATACATAGTGACGAAATTCCATAACTTTAGTAACTCGTCAATAAGAGGCGATATATACATTCATATCTTTAACTTGGTACTTACCTAGTTGAATGAACATAAAATTACATAATTATTATAACCATTTTTGCAATATATATATATATATATATATATATATATATATATATATATATATATATTAATGTACATGACTATTGAATGAAAAAAATATAAGTCATTATGCAAAAAATAAGACAAATGAGATGCTACTACGTTACAGAAAATTGATGTAAACAAATACCTAGAACAATCATTGACAAAATTATGTGCTCCCTCTTTATTGACATCCATGGAGGAATGGTATTGTTGATAACAAAAATAGGCCACACTGAGTAAATAGATCTCAACTCTCCAAATGGATTGACACCATTGGCTCCCAATGAAAGCCTAAGATTATGAGGTTCTTCTTTAAAGTGTGGCCATTTTTCCTCCATGTCCCTAAATGCAGAACCATCTGCAGGAATTCGAAGAATGTCATCTCCACTTCTATTCCGTGAATGGTAATCCATCAATTGCGCTAAGCTTTCACACCTAAATAATCATTGCATACATGGAATAATGGGAATATAATGAAGAACCTTGCGAGACACCTTTTTTTTTAGTTGATTTGTTTGATATCTACTGATATGACATTTTAGGCATTATGTTGCAAATTCATATTGTTTATGATATATAATATGATCATTGGGACATGCATCTATTGCTTGATACTCCATTCCGATATCTTTCATAATGGCACATAAATCTTGGTATGAGTGAGGTAAAATATTTGATGGTGGTAACAAAAATTTTCCAATCAATCTACAAAAAAAAAAAATTGTTCATATAAAGAATATTAATGGTACATTTTTCATCCTTTATTTACTAGTAATGAACTAGCAATAATTAAAATAGATGGAAAAAGATGACATATATGTCATACCTTAACATCTGTGAGATTGCTATGTTTGATAAACCATTCATAACCTTCAAGTTCAACATCAACAATACAACAGAGAGAAGAGTTGTTTCAAAGCCTTCATAAATGGGCTCATATGCCTTGTCAAGTACAGCTAAATCATGAACATCATCAAAGTCATCTTGATCATCATGATCAACTCTACCACTAAATGTGGCATGGATCAATGTATTCATACCATCATCTTCAACTTTGTTTTCTGGTGCATGATCATCTTCTTCCATAGGATCATTAACTTCATCTTCGATATTCATAGCTCCATGTTCATTCGCTTGCAAAACCACATTCTCCAGGCCGTGATAATCCATATCATCTGCCCTAGGGCACCCCACCTTTATAATAATGATAGAAACAAATAAACCATGATCATGATCAAGTGATTATATATATATATAAATGTTAAAACAATATAAACATTTACAAATTCAATCAATATAAACACATATAATGAACAACTTACTAATGGATTGATCATGCCCCCCTTCAATGTGACCATGCTGCCTACAATGTTTCTCAGCTTTTGTGATTAAAATTCATATTGTCTTTAAGCCCTTTCAATTATTGCAAAGACAATAACATTTCCCATCACCCTTTCTTTTCAATCTAGCCCACAATGTATCAAGTGTCTCTTCATTTTGTTTTGGACTAATATTATTTGACATGATTTTTCTTTACCAAGCTTGACTATTTAGATCTTCAAAAAATATCAAACTCACACTCCAATAATTTTTATTCATAGACAGGTAACATAATCTAATAATTTTGATATTTTACACCAAATTTTTTGGCATGCAACCACCCCTGCAAAAGAGAAGATAGTCTGAAGTTAATGACCCCAAAAAACACTTTACAATGCTAATTCCAAAACTTATTAAATTTTGATTTTACTATGATTTCCAACCATTAAGACTCCTAAAATCAAAATATTGAAGTTGATTAGAAAATTCCTACAACAATGGAGGTAGTGAGCTAGTAAGAGCAAGTGACCCATTCCTAAGGAGCAACAAGTCAGAATCATCATTGCTAATGTCAATACAGATTTATCCTTTTAGTTAAAGATGCAATGTGTCACTTCCTATGACGAGCTTATACCTAGGGCCATCAAAATTGAGAGAGCCCTAATAAAAAACAACAGAAGCATTGGTAACAACATGATTAGGGTACAAACCCTAAGCCTCCGTAGAAACATAAACAATAACTATAGCGGATTAGTGTACCAGAAAGATTGAGACATTGTAGGTAATAAAAAAATATTGCAATCTAAAGATTGTAGCCAATAACAAGCACACTATGTAGCTTACTGACATTTGTAAATGCAATCTATGATAAGAAGAATGAAAGTCACTTGAGATGTGACAGTCAAAAATAGGCTAAGTAGTGACAAGATAATAAAGCTCAAACCTTGCATAATAAAGTGGAGATTTTAACAGTGAGTTTCCTTACCCTCTTGCTGACCTTAAGGGTTTTTCAAATGCTTTTGTTAGTGTTAGACAAGGAAAATGCAATTAGGGAATGACTGTCCAAATGAAGTAACAGTGGTAATTATAGGTTCAATGTTTCTTCTTAGCCATTAATACTGTATAATGGAGGTAGTATATTGCATGTTTGAGTAGTGTTTTGAGACTCACCAAAGATGGGAGAATAGTGAATAATACCTTGTGGACTGTGAAGTAGTGTCAATAAGGTTGAAGGATCTTAAGAACTACAATACCATGAAACAATGAGTCCTCTGTAGTAAGTAGGCAGTCTATAGGGCATAGTTTGATTTTATAGAAGGATGCTCATGAAAGGAATCTTCAAGTGATAGTGAGTGAGTTATTTGAGATTGCAATTGAGGGTGCAATACCCAGTCTTAAAGGAAGTTATAAAAATAGTAAATGTGCAAGAAAATTGAATCATACACAACAAAAAATTCACAATATTATCTTCCATAATGCCTTGAGTTTGAAGACAAAAATCTTATTGTATCTTCATGATGAAAGTGGTGACCTTAATGGTCAATCATTGGCAACCATGATTTTAAAACATGCTATTGTGCTTATGGAGGCAACATTTTAAGCAAGGCAGTGAGTGGTGGTTTGAAACAATGGCAGGTATGAAGGACTTGCTTTATATGCATACTATGCAGTCTAGCTTAAGACAATGTTCTTAGAAGATATTGAAGGTGGATTATGGAACTCAAGGGTTAGCATGAAAAGGATTAAAGCAAAGATTGAGATCTATTTAAAAGCCACAGTCATGAAGATATTAAAGATGTCACATGCAAAAACCTAGTAGCTAGAGTAATGAATACAATGCCAAAAAGGATAGTGTGCTGGGAAGATTTAGGAGATCTCCACATTATCTAATTACAGGGAAATACATCATTTATTTATTTTTTTAATTAAAAGAAATCATTCTAAACCCTATATAGGATACATTGATACTTCAAAAGCCTCTGAAGGAATTTGATATTATGCAAATATATGTCAAGTAACATTCATAAGGTTTAGAAAATCTTGATCACTCTCTAGAATAGCCCATTAAACATGGGTTGTGCTTGAATGCACTACATAATTGATATAACACAACCACTCTACATATCAACCAGAGTTATAGGCTCTTTATTGCAACAAGAGGTAATCACTCTTCAATCGTGCTATAATTACATCCTAACCTGTTAAACTTGAGACAACCTGAATGCACCCAATGATGATTGACACCTACATTATACAACCTGAATTAACTACATTATATGAGTGTCTCCATTTCTATCACAACATAGCCACATTAAACTTGGGTTACGCATGAATTCATCCTGTATTTGTTATAGAACAATTGTGCCACATGACCAATAGAGTTATGGATCACATAATTACAGTCACAAGAATCTGTTCCTCAGTTGTGATCTTATGGTGATTCCACACAACAAAATCTGGACATAAATTCTCAAAACCCTTAACATCTAAAAATAAAATCTGATGAGATGTTGCTTTAAAATATGATTTTCAAACCTGGAACTACAAATATGACTTTACAATTGAATTCTGCAAAAAGACAATGACTACCCTCAACCTGGCAACATCTTCTTGAATTTTTTCTAATTTTCCCAAGAAAATCATCCTTAGTTCTCCACAAACTGTCTCAAGTAGAGAAAAACACTATTGCAATAAATCAGGCGCGAACTCACTTTTCTTTATGTCAGCCACAATTTGATTTTTTTAAAATTTTCATGTTTGTCAAAAATTCGACAAAAATAAAAGCCGAAATTTCGACGAACCCCAGGTTCGTCGAAATTTTGACGAACGTCGTGGATAAACTTTCAAAAAATTGGAAATTACACATCAAATTTTACATGCACCCGATGAACATCGAATTTTACATATTTCGTCGGACAGTTTCATCATATTTTGCAGTCAAATGTATTAGTGGGTGCATGAATCCATCTTTCAAAGAAATTGTGAAATCCAAACTACAAAATATTTTGAATGCATGATTTATATGTCCTATTTGAGATAGTGAGTGGGTTTCACCATTGGTCATAATACCTAAAAAGGGTGGTAAATGGAGAGTCTGTGTTGATTACAGGGAACTCAATAGTTCCACTAGGAAATACCATTTTCCATTGCCATTCATTGACCAAGTTTTAGATTCTTTAGAAAAAATAAACACTTCTCCTTTCTTGATGGTTTCAGTGGTTATAACCAAATCAAGATTGCACCTAAACATCAAGATAAAACCATGTTTACCTGCCCCTGGGGTACCTATGCATACTTTGTTTTACCTTTTGGTATGTGTAATGCTCTAGCCACATTTCAAAGGGTAGTGCTTAGTATATTTTTTGATCTTGCACATGATAAGATGGAGATTTATATGGATTATTTCACCACATATGGTGAAAAATTTGATGAGTGTTTGCAAAATTTAGAAATAGTGTTGAAAAGATGCACTAAACACAATTTATCATTGAGCAATGAAAAATGTTTTATGATGATGACATAAGGCATTATTTTGGGACATTTTATTTCTAGTGCATGGATACAAGTTGACCCTAAGAAGATTGAAATCATATCTACATTGCCTATCCCTCATAAACCAAAGGATGTACGAAGCTTTCTTAGACATGCAGGTTATTATAGGAGATTCATTCAAGATTACAGTAAAATAACTGCATCTTTGTTGACAAAGGATATTGAATTTGAGTGGACACTAGACTGTCAGCAATCCTTTGAGAAGTTAAAAGTAGCCTTGACTAATACACTAGTTTTAAGAGGTCCAAATTGGACATTTCCATTTCACATTCACATTGATGCATCCGACTTTTTAATTGGAGTTGTTTTGGGGAAGAAAGAGGGAAATAAGGAGTATGCCATATATTACATCAACAAAAACCTACAGGGAGAAGAATTGAACTATATTGTGACTAAGAAAGAAACACTTGTAGTTTTCTACTCCATTAACAAGTTCATACACTACATTATTGGTTATCAAGTATTCATACACATAGACCATACAACAATTAGATACTTGGTGAATAAGCTAGTAGTGGGTGGTAGACTTGTGAGGTGGTTGTTGCTAATTCAAGAATTTGACATAACCATAGTTGATAAACAAAGAAAAGCTAATTTGTTTGCTGATTTTCTCTTCAGATTGCCCACAACATCTAAAGGAGTGGTTGATGATTCTCTCCTCGATGAACATTTATTTGGTCTAAGTATACATAATCCATGGTATGCTAATATAGCTAACTACCTAGTAACAGTGTATATTTAAGCTTACTTCTCTCCTAGGGAGAAAAGACAGTTAGTTCACAAGTAATTCCCCTATTCTTAGATTTTTGGATTCTTATTCTACACTACCTTAGATAACATCGTGAGGATATGTATTAGGGAGGATGAAGTGTTTGACATATTGAAGGCATGTCATGATGAACCTTGTGGTGGAAATTTTACAGCCAAGAGGACAACTTTTAAAATATTAACAAGATATTATTGGCCAACCCTTCACAAGGACTTTGTTAAGTATACTAAAAGCTTTGATAGGTGCCAAAGAATGGGGAGACCTATAAGAAGTGATGAGATGTCATTGAAACCCCGACTAGCACTAGCTCCTTTTGATAAATGGGGGCTAGATTTTGCTGGCCCTATATCTCCCACTTTGAATAACAAAGAATATTTATTGGTATGTACTTATTACTTAACCAAATGGGTAGAAGTAAAAGCATCGCAATTTCTAGAGATGGTAATGTTGCAAAATTATTATGAGGAAATATTCACTAGGTATGGTGTTCCTAAGGAGATAGTGACACATCAAGGGCCACAATTCACATTAGACCTCATAGTTCAGCTGGTTAAAGAATATCAAATCAGGCACAAGAATTCTACCCCATATCATCCTTATGAAAATGGACAAGTTGAGGTCACCAATAGGGAGATTGAAAACATATTGACCAAAACAGTACAACTTCATAGAAGAGATTGGATATCCAGATTACCAAATTTTTTTTGGGCATATAGAACTACCTGGAACACAACTACAGGGTTTATGCCTTATGAGTTGGTTTATTGTAAAACAACAGTGTTACAAAATTTGAATACAAAACTCTTCGTACAATAGTTGACTTGGGGATGGAATTAATAGAATCTCAGAAAGAATGGTTGCAAAATTTGAATGCCCTGGATGAAATTAGATTGCAAGCATTGCACCATACAGAGGTTGTTTAGAAACAAAGGATTAAATGACATGACTAGTATATCAAGACTAAAGAATTTACTATGGGGGATTGGGCACTTCTGTATGATTCCAAATATAAAGATTTTCTAGTGAAGTTGTAGTCACAATGGTTAGGACCCTATGAGATACAAAAAGTCTTTCCTAATGGTGTAGTACTACTCCAAACTATTGATGAGGTAAAAATTTCATTACTGGTTAATGGTCATAGACTCAAGTTGTACAAGAAGCCACTTGAACATGATGATTTAATCATATCTCTAATGGATGAGTATGGTGTACAAAGTTCTACTAATTCATGATTTGGGATATAGGATAATGTTTCATAGGTTAAATTTCCAATAGGAAGTGACTTACCATACATGACTAGTAATGCAAAGGTTGAGTTACACAACTCTACCTCTGAGATTACTTAGGCCTAATTTTCCATGTTTTAATCACATGCACACACAACACAATATCTATAATGACAATTTTTTCACTCCATAGGGACCTGTCTTTTTATTTTCTTGAGACCTGTTAAGAGAGACCTTTTAAAAAAAATTTAATTGGGACTTGTGCTTTGTGTACCTGTAGCAATACCAGTTGCATCCATGCTACAACTACTTGGCAGATTCAATTTTTTTTCTCGTGAAATATTCTAATGCACGCATGTGTCCTTTACTTCCTAGTAAAGTGTATGTCGATGGTACAACTTCCACTTTTTCATCAACTCCTATGCATTAAATGTACATCACATCACTTGTGTGCCACAATATGTTCCTTTTCCATTTCATAACTACATCAAGTATTACTTTCCATTCCACACATATGAAAGGCAACTTCATATAATTAAATCTAGCTTTCTTTTTTTATTCATTATTATTCATTGTTTATATTATGCATGTGAACTTCAACACCATTAATTTTCATCATTATCTTATCATCCTAACCCATTTTCACATGAAGCACAATCACTTCATCTTAATTTGAGGGGAGGAGTATTATTGTTATCAAATTTTTGTTATTAAAGTTTTTATTTTTCCACCCAAGTTTGTCAGACTAAATTAAACTACCATCCCTTAAAACTAGAAAACTTATCTGTGTTTCTGATAAATGTGATTCCTTCCCTGACATGAGCGAAGATGTAAAATTTATACACTTAATTGAACTAAGATAAAGGGGTTGTGATTACTGAGTACAAAGAAGACATTTGAAGCAGCAGAATTTGGTGAATTTTAGGTGTTGAAGTTGAATTTATAGAATTTAAACTCTTTGAGGTTACAATAATTGAAAGAATAATGGAAGGTGATGTAATTTGTAGAGAACCATCTGCTCACAAAGAGATATTGGAGGATATGATGGTTGGATGGCTGGACTATTTCCTGAAGTTGAAAAAATATGATAATGAGATGGTCAGGGATTTTGCAGCCATGTTGATGTATGATGAAGCAACAGTAAAGGGATTTGAGGTGGATGGATTAGAGATGGAAATCACTCAAGTAACAGGGTTACCTTGCATAGGTTCTGAGTATCCAGCTTGTGCAGATGCAGTGACAATGAGGGAAACATTTTTTTTATGGGGTGAGAACTTGGATTTGACGTCACAAGGTACTAGAAGACTTTTCCTTCCATTCTTTTGGGGAAAATGTGCTGCTTATATTATCAAATACCTTACTTGTGATGGCCACCATAATCTATTGTATATTGTGCATTTCAAGTTGTTGAACCACATACGACATGACCAATTAGTCAATGTACCTAATTTTCTATACAACATGCTGAAAATAATGGCCTTTGAATATCAGAGAAAACAAAGCGATACTACATTGTCTCACCAATGTCTGATAACCCTACTAGTTAAGAGGAGTTTGATAATTCAACATCCTTAGGTTGATTGGGATTCCTTTAAAATTGAAAAGAAATCACTGAGTTGCTTGAGGCACCTAAAGTAGAAGATGAACCCTTACCTAAGCCTGAACCAAAAGTTGACCTAGAGCAAGATGAGCTGGAGAGAGAAGATTCCTCTATTTTACCATCTACTTCTAATCGTAGCCAAAGTGGGATTGGAAAATAAGATGTGTTTTCCGTAATAATAGATGGACCCTCATCCTCTAAAAAATCTAGATTTGGGAGAAGTATTGCATCGACATCCTCAAAAGGGAAAAGAAAGAAGAAAGGAGTTATCAAGTAAGAGAAGGTTGAAAGAGAAGGGTATGGAGATAGGAAAAAGGGGAGAAAAAGAGGAAAGGAGAGTAAAGTTACACAAGAAACCACTAATCCTCGCTACTTAGGAAGGATAAAAAAACAAATAGTAGAGAAAAGAGACAGGGATGAACCAATTCTAGAGGGAAAGGTCGGGGAACAACAACATCATATTCCACTAATGGTAGATACAAACATAAATAGGGAAAGAGTTGACCCTAATAGTGTTTATGCTAAAAATGTTGATGTGCCTACTAGGAAGAGAAGATATGTATCATCTTCCTCTGATTCTGACTCAGAGGATTCTTTCATTTCCAAGAAGACCAGAAAGACATTTCCTAGTGACTCTCTTAGAGAAGTTTTTGATGCCACAGATAATGATAGTGATGGTTTGAATTTTGAAGAAGAAAAGGAGTTGTTGGAGGATAGAAACATAAGGAAGGAACTTTAGGAAGCCCTTGATAGAATAAAGCAATTGGAAGAGAAAGTAAAAGGGCATGAACAAAAAGACAAAGAAAAGGAAACTAGAATCAAGGAGCTGGAAGAAAAAGTACAAACCTATGGCCATGGAAATAAATTAGATCTATTGGCACATATGGCCGAGGGAAGAATGGGGATTGAAACTGATTTGAATTTACAACTCCCTGTTGCAAAAACACTAGCCTACCATACTACTTTGTATTTGGGCTTTGAATTGATGAAAATTATTACTCAATTCAAGAAGGAAAAAGAAAATTGGGAAAAAGAAAAACAAATTTTGAATTAAACTAAGAATTTGGAGTTGAAAAGGCTAGAGGAGAAATTGACAAAAGTGGTTGATAGAGCTATTCAAATAGTTGAATGTAGACCTCCGCCTAGGGTTTATGCATTGTTCTTAAAGGAAAAATTTCTTAGTTTTTTATTCAATAAGTTTATTAATGACCAACCTTTTGCTTTGGAAAAGAGACACTATTTTCTCACTTTCTTTGTTAGTGTAGGTTTTTTAATATTTATTTTTCCTACACATTATTAAGCATACCTTAGGTTATAGAGACATGGTTCATGTGAGGACACATGGTGTAATCCATCAATTACATGTGTTTCTCTCACCCACACTTGGGTGGTTGAGTTTCACACCCTCTTTTAGCATTTTAACTCTCGTCTCTTTCTGAGTAGGTTATGCCACATGTTTGGCATTTTCCAAGTAGGCATAACTCCCACCTAATTTGGTTATTTAGGAGTTATTACCCATCTTGGAACTATGTGCCAATATTCAACTATATAATCAACACTCACCTCTCCCTCCTATCAAGTTTAGATGAGTTCATATCAACTTAGTCAGTTCAAGGGAGAGTTGAGGCATATTGTATCATTTAGTGTGTGATAATAACATCATTTTATTATTGCACCATATTCCAACATTTTATCTCTTGCTTCTCTCATGTAGAAGGCTTATCTTGGCTTTTTAGGTGATCTTGGGTGCTCGAGTTCATCAACAACTCTTACATGGTATCAAAGTGTTAGATCTACAAGCCCCTTCTCAAATTTAAGATATTTGTGAGTGTTTTAATAAGTATTGCAGGTTGCAACATGCCTTTGCTTGTCTTAGGTAGCTGATTCTACCTTTGCATGCCACTTTTTGGTTGCTTGGGTCATCTTTTGTTGCTAAAGGTGTCTTTTTTACACTAGATCCACATTTTTTGTATATTTTAAAGAAAATCCGCCATCTGGGTTTTGTTTGTAGCAGAAAAAAACCACTTGGGTCATTGCTAGTGTTTGCATTTAGGTTATACATTTTTCAAAAACTAAATCAAAATGTTTCAGCAGACCCCCTCTTTGTTGGAGTTTTTCATTTTGCACCCGATCTTCAAAAGCCTGTAACTCAACCATTTTGACTTGTTTTTGCAAGCAATTTTTTTTGTTTAGGGTATAATTTCGTAGGCTTCGCTGTGGTGGAATCCATTTTTGCTCAAGTGGTCCAAATTTTCTAGAAATTCAGTTTTCTCAACAAATTTGAAGGATGATTCTTGTTTTTGGAACCTCAAACGGATGTAACTTTCACATATGACCTCATATCGAGGCGATTCTATTTTTGAAATTTGATATTTTTTTGAGCACTACGCATTGGTGCTATTTTGAGGTTCTAATTTTGAGATTATTTTGTACTTTCAGTATTTGGATCCAATTTTGGACATTGTAAAACTCTTGTGACAACTCTAAAATTGTATTGACACTGAATTATAAAGTTCCACTATCATATTTTTCTGGGGGGGATCATGATTGAGTAATTTGGTGGGGGTAATCTTTTTCATTTTTTGGTTTATGTCTCTTGATTGGTTTATTGTGTGACTAAAGTTGAGGAGTTTAATATGGGCATCAAAACACATCTTTTTGTAATAAGGTTAAATTGGTGGAACTTTAAGTCTTGGCGAGATGGAATCCTAACACATTGTAGGTGGCTTAATCTTTTGCTCTATCTCTATGGATTGGTTCCTAAACCTTCATCAAAATGGAAGAGAGTTGTGTGAGACTTAAAGATAGAAAATATCTTGGGAGTAATTGGTTGTATTTGTGATATTGATACACAAATGGTCACTGATGGTATTGAGATCCCTTGTGACCTTACTACCAAACCTTGGGAGATGTATGGAGACTCGAATGAACCTCCATTCCTAGAGGATCCTATTGCAGATTGTCTTGTTCCACTTGAAGAGTTTCAACCTATTGATGATAAAAACAACTAAAACACTTTTTGATTGGGAAAGGTATGGTAGTTTTGATGACACAAAATCTTCTCCTCCTATAGAGACATCTATTGATACTTTAGTTTCTATGGCTCCTAATCTAGATTTAGAGTGTTCATCCTCTTCATCTACGAGTCAACATCTTGAGGCTGAGGGCTCTTCTATTCCAGCATTGATATAATCATCCATTTCATCATGTTTTGAAGATATAATGGGGGATGATAGGTGTAGTCATATTACATGCACTAAGATCTCATCTCCTTCATCTACTATTGTACCAGAGGATGCTCATGATCCAAGATTTTTTGCTTCTTGTGATTCAGTGCAGTAGCACATATATTGTCTTTCAGACTTGGCTACGTGTGATGACTTCTTGAAAGGTATTTAAAACTTGTTTTTGGAGTCTCATATTGTATATTTGGGAGAAATCATCAATAGAATTCATCTTCACTTTGATGGAGATGATACTTCTTTAGTTGTTGCAAGGGAACACTTTGACCCTCTTGTTCATTCTCTGCATGATCATTCTTTGCAATTTGGCATGAGTGTGGATACTTTTGGACAACATTTGGAGGAGGATTATTTGTCTTCAGAGGAGATATCTTTGTCTTTAGATTTTGTTCTACATCCATCTCCACTAGGTCCTGGATTGTCATCTTCTACAATGTGGCCTAGAACACCTTATTTGATGGTGATAACTTTCAACATCGACATGGGGACACCTAAGTAGAATTCAGAGACATCATACATTTTCATCATTCTTCCTTCATATTCCTTTTAGGAATGGGAAGATATCTTGCATATATCCTTGGTTTTCTTTCTTCCTAAGGGGAGGAATATTGATCGGTGATCTTGGATCATCTTCAAGTTCTTGTGTCGAGCATTCACCAACAATGTAGGAGATTCTGCATTGGGGGAATATATGGTCTCTCTTCTTCTCTCTTGGGGAGGATATTTTTCATATAGGTTTTCTCTTTCTCATATTTTGAGAGGTCTTATCATTATACATGGGTACCTAACATGGCCTTGTAGCCAAGACCAATCTTTACATTGTTTCATCTTTTCACCCACCCAAGCTATGCTTGAGGGGGGGTGTTAGTGTAGGTTTTTTAATATTTATTAAATTCCTACACATTATTAAGCATACCTTAGGTTATAGAGACATTTTTTATGTGAGGACACGTGGTGTAATCCATTGATTACATGTTTTTCTCTCACCCACACTTGGGTGGTTGAGTTTCACACCCTCTTTTGGCATTTTATGCCACCTCACAAAACCACTCTCTTGTCTCTTTCTGAGTAGGTTATGCCACATGTTTGGAATTTTCTAAGTAGGCATAACTTCCACCTAATTTGGTTATTTGGGAGCTATTACCCCTCTTGGAATTATGTGCCAATATTCAACTATATAATCAACACTCACCTATCCCTCTTATCAAGTTCAAATGAGTTCATATCAACTCAGTTAGTTCAAGGGAGAGTTGAGGAATATTGTATCATTTAGTGTGTGATAATAAAATCATTCTATTATTGCACCATATTCCAACATTTTATCTCTTGCTTCTCTCATGTAGAAGGCTTATCTTGGTTTTGCAGGTGATCCTAGGTGCTTGAGTTCATCAACAACTCTTACATTCTTCCTCAAAATCAGTTTGGAGGAGCAAGACTAGTTATGTGAATATTATTTGCATAACTATGTGATGGTAGTAGATAGTGATTAGAATGCCCTTATTTATGTTGGGGATTTTCAAGTGATAGATCTTGCATCTTACTTAAAAAATGAACAACTTTGTGGGGATTTGATGGAGAAATATGAAGAAAAGGAGGAAACAATGGCCTTGCAAATTGGAAAAGAAGTAATGAACCCTAATATAGTCATTAATCAATGGTAATAATTCCTTTCTCATAGGGGCCAAGGAAAAAAATTATAGATTTAAGGCTTAGGGATTATAGAAGGATTTAGCAATTGGTAGTGACCACTCTTCAAAACTACCTAGTACATGTGAGAAATAGATGGGGCAGTCTGACTCCAGAATTGTAGAGGAAGGAACCTCACTCCCTCTACAATTATGAACATGTTTGAGAGGTTACACAAGTATATTGAGATATTAGGAGTAAGGAGAGTGGAGTGGCTTCCACTAACTTACCACCCTGCTATCCTACTTCACCCAGTTCCACATTAGACTGGACAAATAACTGATTAGGATAGGAATGCTGAATTGGAAAAATGAACAGGCTTGAATGCTACAATGGTTTCTACCTCAAACAGGGATAGAGAGTCAGCACAATCATGGATCTCAGGTAGATTACTTTATTTTATAATCTTCATGGATCTCAGGTAGATTACTTTATTTTATAATCTTCTTCCCCAGATGATTTAGTTTGATACTTTTGCTTGAGGGCAAGCAAAATGACAAGTTGGGGGGAATGATGGGTCTGGTTATTAGTATCTTTTTGTTGCTTTTCATATACTTTTAAGACAATTTATATATGTTTTTAAAGTATCTCTCAAATAATACTTCCATAATATGTCATCCTATCATACATACCTTGCAACCTTGAACCCATTTTGTGGAGTGACATATTCGTATAAATTCATGGTTTATATATATATGAATGAAATGTTGTGGTTTAAAAATAGTGTTTAGTTGCATATGTGTGTGAGTATGGATTAATCTCTTTGCAGCTCAACATTTGGTAGCAAGGAGTATTTGTAGCAAGTACCAAAGTAGCAGAATAGGGGATTAATGAAGTTCAAGCTATTCAAAGTGCAGGAAGCTATGGAGCTGAGAGTGGTCATTATGGAAGGGATAAATGTTAGAATATATATGTTCTTGTATGTTGGACATTTTCCTATGTGTTTCACATGCAAACTGTCCTTATTTGAATAGGTCTCTTTTTGAATTAGATGAATAAGTCAATCATCATTCCACCTCCTCGTATCTAGGAGTGAGATTTATGGTTGTAGTTAATTAGTTAGTTGTTAGTTCGAATAAGACTCCCCATTTTGTATAAAGTCAGGGGATGAGTTCTATAGACATTGAAAAATGTCCTAAGTCTATGAGTGTCATTTTTCTTGGTCGTCGTCCCTAATAATTGAATAATTTTAATTATTCAATTATGATTGATCACATTCCTCTATTAATTAAATAGTTTTTAACTATTTAATTAATTCACCTTCCAATCACTATTCTTTCCTTATCAATTAAAATCATTTAATTGCATCACTAATATCCCCTTTCTTTGATAATTAAATAAATCATTATTTATTTAATTATTTACCTTTCATCATTCATCTATAGTTAGATAATAATTATTATTTGACCTTTTACTCTTCTATAATTAAATAATTGTTGAAATTATTTAATTGTGTCATTCTTCCCTTTTGAATAAATGATTCAAATCAATTATACTTGGCTAATTTCCATCTCCCCATTTAATTAAATTGATTAATTTAATTAAATCTCTTTTTTCATTTTCTCCAAATGAATAATTTGAATAAATTATTTATTTGCCACTTGTCATTTTTCTCCATTTTCAAATAAATAATTTAAAATAAATTATTTATGTACCTCTTTTGGTCAAAGATGTCCTGCCATTAATCCCTGTCATAGCTGTCGAGCATCATAGCTGTCAGTATCATAGCTCTTCCATTAATGACATGTTTTGGTTGCATCAATTCTCAACCGTTGATCTTGGTATATTTCTAGAATTTTGATCTTGGTCATCCATTTCGTAACCTCCCTCTCATCCATTCTCATCCATCGATCTTGAAATCTTTCTAGAAAATCGATCTCAACCATTCGTTTGAATGGTTGTTTATAAAAGCAACCTTCCTCTCCCATTTTTAACTTAACAACCATTATCTCCAGCTTTCTTGGTTACTATTTTCAGGAATTTGCACAACTTCAACAACAAATATGAGGGAAATATTGGCATAATAAGAATGAGAGCAAGAGAAGTGATTCAAGTTCAAGCATGGGGAGTGTTTTGATTTGATGCTTTTATTTTCCTTACGCTTTCATTATTTTCTCTTGTTTTGATGTGGTTAATAGCTTAGAAGTGATGGCTATCACTTTATTCTAGGCTAGGAACTCTCTAACCCCATCTTGCAAGTTCATAGTTCAATTAGTTGATTAATGCAAGCTAGTATCAAACTTAGTTTTTCTAGTTTTATAGTTATCCAGAAACATGTTAAAATGATATTATAGAATAAAATATGCAAGAAGGATTATGTTTGAATATCTGGTGTTATGCAATGAATGGAGTTGTATGATGCATGGATGCATAAGAATCTAAGTTAGATTTGTTTTTTAGTTAAGTGAGGGAGTCTTCTAAGCTGGCCACTTAAGTACTGCTATTCACTTCATTTACTTCTCTGTTTATTTATACATTTCCATTAATTATGTTTTCTTTATCTTACACCTGCATTACAAGTATATAGTTTGTGGTTATTTAAAGTCGTGTTTCTTCATGAAAAAAGGTAGATCATAGTTCTCTAGAGATTAGGATTGGTTATTTCATCATTTTAAATAGTTTTAGATTGATTTTGCATTCACATGTCTTAAGCAATCACCTACAACTTATGCTACAGGTACCCATAGCCACTAGGTTTTGTAACTAGTTTCATTGTTTTTACAATTCTGTTAAATTCCAACAAAGTAGAATAGTTGGATAAGTTTGTGTAGGGTAATTTAGGTTAGCACAAGCCTGTAAAGACACATATAGTGGAGCATCATCATAATTTTATGCACCTTGGTTGATAATTTAATGTAGGCTTGTAATTTCAAGAGGACTATTTAGCTTGGCACACCCCTGAATTGTGTAAAAAATATCAAGTCCATATCACATTAGTTTTCCTCTACATGAGGTTTCGAAACCTTTAACAAATCTTGAAAAGATTCTCACAACCTTATCAAATCTTGATAATCTTTTGAAAATTTTGGCAGTAAAGGGAGAATTCTTATGCTCATTAGTTTGAAAAAAAATTGAGGAGGTTTGGGAACCACTCTTGATTCACAATAAAGGTTTTGTTACCACCTTGTTATGTTGATAAGAAAAGGAATGAAAAAAAATATGAAGGAGCTTACAAAGTGTGAAGAGTTTTTGATGAATTGCGATGGTTTTGAAATTTTTGTTGACTCCTGGAAAAGTTCTCATAACCTTTTCAAAGCCCAATAATATTTTTGAGGGAATTAGGAGGTTCCACATGTAAATTTTTTGTATTGGTTTAAACATTTTCAACTTGGATAGGTTTAAATGTTATGCTATTGGTTGGTCCATCCAAATAATTTCCACATTTAATTTTGGCATGAGTAGATAATATGGAAAAAGTAACAAAAAAATCTAGATTCATGCTATTGGTTGAAATAAGCGAGTCATCAAAAAGTAGGTTTGATGAATAAAAGAAAAGACAATGCACAAAGTTCCTTCAAATGGAAAAGTGTTTCCTTGATGCACAATTTAGAAAATGATAACACTCACACTTTTAGGGTGTTACACCATTGGATATTTTATGACAAGTTAGATTTGATGGGCCCCACATTCTATCATTGATATATGAAAGGTTTAGGGACATCAATCACAAGTAAAAAATATCTAATGGTGCACATATCACATAGACCTTGTCAAGATAGAAAAGTACAAAGTGTTTCACCATTGGCCGATATTTGAATCAATAATTCTATGGGCCATGCATGAGGATTTTATTTGGTAGAGGATTGAGATGGTTTAATAACCATTTGGGGTTATCAAAATAGGTTAGACTTCCAATATGTTTTGTCAATAAGAAAATAAAGAATGGAAGGGGTAGATACATGTTTTATGTGATGAAGGTTGGGGATGACTCTAAAACCACCCCAATTGTTGACACAAGTTTTTTTTTTCAATGCCAAATGTCAATAATTAAAGGAAAGTTGAAAGAAATTTTGGCAAAAGGCTTGTAGCAATCATTAGGGTTTCAAACTCAAACTATAGTGCCAATAGACACTCAAAAGATCAAACATGCTTGTTGTAAGGAAAAAAAATCAAATAGAGACCCATATTATTTGAAAATACATTTCAAAGGTTTTTGGCACCAAATGTAATGAATTTTTCCACCTACTCACCTTAATGGTGATGTCAAATATTAGTTATCACCATTATTGCAAAGGGTGCTTACCTACCAAAAATGAATTCCCATATTTCCTTTCAATTTTAAATGTTAATTTTGGATAGGAATGCTTCTAATGTTGTGAATTTTTTGGTGCTACAATGTAGTGATTAGGGTTTTGGCCCTTCTAAGTATATTGTTGCAATTTTAACATTTGGGAAATCATTGGACAATAGTGAGTTGCATAAATAGTAAGAGAATAATTGATAAAGATAGAAATATATAGAAAATTTATGTCAAGGCAACTATAAGGAGATATGTATAGTATTAGATCACCAAAAAGGTTATTGCATGATTTTTGTCAATTTCATGTCTCCCTTGATGTATGAGCAAGTTTATAAAATGTGTTAGTCTAAGATTTTTTCTGCAACATATTCAATGTTGCAAATTTAAACACCATTTGGTGAATTTGAAAAGATTCTAAACTTATTACAATAATTTATAATAAATCATTTTATGCTTATATATAAATTGGTTCAACTCATTAAGGGATAACTAAGAATGTTGAACTAAAAAATTGTTTATTTTTATTACAACTAAATGATGAATCAAATTGGTGTTCTTTATTGTTTCTTTTATTTCCTCTTTGTCATTTGAGACTTTGTACCTCTTAGATTGACATCAATCTCCCTAGTACTTTCTCTTGTCACCCATCAAAAAGAAAAATAATTAAATATTGTTTTAGTTTTGTTTTAAGCAATTCATGCTATCATGATATGGGGAATATTTTTTTTGAAAACTTCATGAATCATGTATCTTTCCCTCGCACCTTGCACTCATTGTAAATGCATTCAATCAACCATAGAAAGTTAGTAAGGTTGTTAGTTTTTCTTAGCCTAGTGAAATTTTGAAGTTGAATCAATAGTTAGGTCTAGCTACAAGTTCTTTAGTCATTTCATATATTTCAATTGGTACGAATACCCTCTTGATTTTAAGTTGATATTCAAGTTTAGGCGAAGAATCCTATACTCATAGAGTTTTCCTTGAGACCTTGATGTAACCATCAAATCTCTCCCTGATTGGGTAGATGTGTAATGGTTGGCAATTGGCTCCCTTTGTCAATTTGTTACTTTTTTTTTGGTTTTGTGCATCTATTCATTTGGATAGATGATTTTTTTTGTTTTCCTTCTTTAATTAGAGAGTTTTTGATTTTCTTTGGATGGGAAAATATGCATGTTAGTGAGGAAAAATTTCTCTTCTTTCCTTCAAGTTGTGAATGATATGCAATTTTTTTGGTCTTGTTTCTGATGAAACTTTTCTATTTCCATAAATCCAACATCCATCCATGTTCTATCATTCTACATGTTCTATAATTTAAGCTAATGTGATTTACTTCACATCTATTTTGTTGAGAAAAATGTTGTGTGTATGTTTATTCCTTTGGCTATAGGGTGTTATGGGGTTAAGTTGAGAAGGGACCTAAAAATTTTGGAGACTTGGGTGAAGGTACAAAGGTTCAATCTACATCAATTTTGGTATTAGAGCAAACCACGATGGCTTAGAGCAGAGTCCATGTGAATTAGGGAAGAAGGGGCACGAGGAATGTAGTCCCTCAAAGAAATGTTGGTGAAGTTTTTAGAAGGCTAGAGGCCCTTGAGACTAGATTACAATTGGATGAGTCTGAAGAGGAACCAAAAAACTTAGTAAATGTTGCTAGAGTTTTAGACCGTATAAAGAGGCTTATTGAAGCATTGACTAAACAAAGTTTCAAAGCAAAGGTCGATATTTCAGATTTTAAAGGTGAGTTCAACCCTAATATATTCTAGAATAGATCCAAGAGTTGGTAGAAGTACTTTGACATGGAGGATATTGATGAGGATGATCTGAAAAGAGTGAAAATTATCGCATCAAAGTTGAAGTCACATGTAGCCACATGGTGGGAGAACGTGAATATTTCAAGAAGAAAAGAAGGAAAAAATAAGATTAGGCTTTGGCCTAAGATGTTGAAACATTTGAGAGATCATTTTTTTTGCTCTGATTATCAATAAAAAATATTTAAAGAATTTCAAAATCTGAAACAAATGGATCTGTCAATACAAGATTATACTGAATAGTTCACAAAGCTTCAAATTCGAACAAATATACAAGAAAGTGAAGGGAACATATTAGCTAGGTATATCAATGGACTAAAATTTCAACTTTAGGATTCAAGCTCACATTGTTGAAAGTACCTACAATGGATGAAGCTTATGAATATTCCTTAAAGGCAGAGGAGAAACTAAACTAGAAAAACAAAATAGTGATTAAAAGGAATGATAGCAAACAAAATAGAGAGAAAGAGGTTTCTTTGGAAACTACCATATAAGTGAAGAGTTAGAAGAAGGAAAGAATGTATACCAACTTCAAAGGAAAGGTAGGCTTTAGAGGTAGAGGTTGAGGACAACTATGTTGAGATTATGGATGCACAGGGTCCCTGAAGCTGTAGTCTTCAATGGAGGAACTTTGCGAGGAAAGATAATCAACCACAAAGGAAAGTTTTGCAACTAGGCATGCACAATAGAGATTCCATATTGATGATATGATTGATTGATTACAAATGTAAAAAATGCCTTGAATATATAGGCATGAGAGAAAACCTAAGATGCATGAGGTGTTGCCATGTGTCTTGATCTAACAATATGTGACAACATGTGAACTCTATCTAGATGATTATTAAATGTTGAGATAAGTTCTAGAAGGACAACTCATCTTCTAGAAGGAATCTTATCCCTGCAAACAAGGAAGGGAATATTATCCCATTTATTTATGATTTATCTAATAATGCAACCTAGGACTTAATTAATTAAATGCAAGACCTAATTTAACTTATGCTAGTGTAATAATTAATTAATTAATTACACTAACACCCCCCCCCCATAAGTTCAACTTAGGGAGGAAAATGCAATGATTATGCAGAGATGATCAATGATGGGTCCCGAATATGAGGCCATGTTAGGTACCCATGTACATGAAGATGCAGAAAATCTCCCACAACTGGAGAAAAGGGGAAAACCCAGTGGGAACAAAACCCCTCTCCAAAAAGGAGATGAAAAAGAAAAAAAGATGTGAGTTAGGATGGGAAGGATGGAGGACTCCCAAATACCCCCCAAGTACACCATCTATCACATGGATACAATACAATAGCCCCCCCATCAGAGGGAAAGATAGAGACTATAGAGCCCTCCCAGAAGATAATATCACCTACAAAGATGGTAAGTGTCTGAAGACATAACAGGATCCAATGTCGACAAACAACTTGTCTCCCTTTCAGAAGAAACAAAACCAAGTGCAAGTGTAGTGATGTTTCCCATTCCGGATAGGAATTGAAGGAAGGAAGGATGTATGTTGATGATGTCTCTAAACTCTGCTCAAATGTCTCCTTACCTGATGAAGATGCCACAGTCAATGAAGAGGGTGACAAACCATGATGATGCAGAAACTAATGCTGAACAATATCCAAAGACAATGATGGAATGGATATGATGGAGACTTGATAGCCCCCCCTGAATGAAGTGTCCTCAAAACCACTGAATTTTTTTTGAATCCAATCCAATGGTAGATGTTGAAGAAACCTCAAATCCTGAATGGAATGATAGGGAAGAAGTCTCATACAAGAAATATTTGAAGAGAAACCAAGTGCCTCCAAGATAGTCTTTGGATTCCCAATCAAGGTTGAGACAAAAGGATGAGGAGACTCAAGAGAACTCTCCAAAGTGTGTTCTGAATAGAGGAGTGATACCCCCTCAAGAATGTCCTCCAAACCTATAGAAGTAGCCAAGTTAGTGATACCTGAAATGAAGCCATCTTCTAATGTCAAGTATGGAAAACTGAATGTGTCCTGATGGATGATGATGATGGAAGCCTCAATCAATGAATCTAGACAAGGAATCACTAAATGTGAAGGGATACCAATTGTATCTGATGGAGAAAAAGCACCTGAAGGAACCTTGTCAACCTCTTTGGAAAGATCAAGGAAATCAACCTCCTACACAACAATATCATTGTGGGGTACTTGATCTGAAGAATGACATTCTGAATCATGGCCATCGGGGAAGGGTGGAGTGTTTGATCCTCCATATAGCTCCCAAAGCTTAGTCCAAAGGATGTGAGGACAATCACAATGATCAATAGATCTCAAAACATCACAATCAACTTGCATAGAAATGATCTCCAAGACAGTGTATCTACTGCAACTCCAAGCAAATTCATGAATACCTTCACTCAGATGAGGAACTATACCATACAAATGAGGCAATAGATCAAGTGATTGGAGATGGTGGCTTATCCCATCTTGCCATTACTTATAGTCACCCTTGTGCTACATAACCAAAGGAGTACATGCAAGCTCCATAATGAACTTTCTCCAAAAAATACAAAGACAAATGACCTTCAACAACAAAGAAAGACTTCCAAAAATGATGTACAACTGAAGTGATGCTACTTAGATCAAAAAATATTTTCCCAAGCTTCAGGAAAACCAGGTTATTGAACAATTGTACCAAATTAAAAAAACCTCATGCAAGAGTACCTGTAGTTGAAAATGATAAAGGGTTCTAGACAAACAAAAAAAGCTTTGAAAATGCTTCCTGATGCTACTGGAATCACTGAAATCTGATGAACGGTTGCAAAGTTACGAGCCTTTATGTCCAAATTAGGGTTTTGACTTCAGTTGTCTGTAGCATTTTCTATGAGAAAAATTTCATAGAATGGATGTAATCACTAGAAATTACTCAGAATTACCTTTCCGACAATATCTTGTTTGTCAATTTTTGACACCGTGGGTGAAAGTTGTGATAAAACAAAAAAATTCCTATATTTGGCACTTTACAGGCTAATTAGGCAAAAAAATTAATCTCCTTCAGGCTAGCACTTGGTCCTTGATGTGAACGTGACAGTATATAAGGCAAAAAAAATCACTACCACCAGTGGTGGCAGCGGGGCTAAGATCTGGGCAACATCGCTGGCAGGAAAGGTGTCTCTGCTTGGATAAAATGAAGCCCTCAGTTCTAGATAGAACCACTAGCACGTCGGTCAGGAACTGGAGTGTCGACAAGAACCTGGGCAATGGTCATCAGTGATAGGAATGGTCGGGGAACTCAGTAGTAGCCGACAGTAAGACTACGCCAACGGTAGAATGCAGGCCATCAGTGGTCACAGATAACGGTGGTGTACGGTGATGGGCCCCCAAAAAATCCTTCCCTTTGCCAAGTATTTAAAGTAGCTGACCAAAGGTACTTCCACTTGTAGGATATGAAAGTGTCAACCAAATTACTTCCTCCTGCAACTCCTTAAATACAACCAACAAAAAAGTATATTTTGTAGACTATGTAGATTTACAAGCCAACATATTTTTTAAATTGCACAAATGCAATTAAAAAATCAAATGATTTTTTTTTAATATAAATGTTGACCGATGGAGATTATAGCCACAAAATTAAAATAAATCAAACCCTTATTTGCATGTCAACTATTGATTAAAATAACAGGTCGACCGAAATTGATTTTTTTTGCAACTATATCAAAACCCAAATATATTTTTTTGCCAAAACATATAGAAAATGCCCTAAATTTTTTTTTTAAAAATGGCCTGCGTATAATTTTTTTTGCCTCAGAGGACAATTGACCGGGATGATGTTTTTATTGCAAATTTGTACATATCGTACCAATTGAATTTGCAAACCCAAATACCTCTGATGGCTCCCGGGTTGATGAATCTGATTTTGATGATTGGGCAAGCAATCCTAGGGTTTTGAGGCCTTCTGAAGACAATCCTGGGCTTGGATATGAATCTATCTACTTCAAAAATCAGCTTGGTCCCTGGGTGGAAACAAGTAGCCTTCAATGGAAACCTTCAGCCTGCAAAGAATCTCACACACTAACTTTCTTGATCGAAGGTTGACGTTTCACTAGACAAGCTCTGATACCATGTTGAGATTATGGATGCATAGGGTCCTTGAAGCTATAGTCTTCAACAGAGGACCTTTGCGAGGAAAGATAATCAACCACAAAGGAAAGTGTTGCAACTAGGCATGCACAATAGAGATTCTATATTGATGATATGATTGATTGATTACAAATGTACAAAATTCCTTGAATATATAGGCATGAGAGAAAACCTAAGATGCATGAGATTTTTCCATTTGTCTTGATCTAACAACATGTGACAACATGTGAACCCTATCTAGATGATTATTAAATGTTGAGATAAGTTCTAGAAGGACAACTCATCTTCTAGAAGGAATCTTATCCCTACAAACAAGGAAAGGAATATTATCCCATTTATTTATGATTTATCTAATAATGCAACCTAGGACTTAATTAATTAAATGCAAGACCTAAGTTAACTTATGCTAGTGTAATAATTAATTAATTAATTACACTAACAAACTAACTCCTAGAGAGTGGAAGCCCATAAGGCTATAGATTGTCCTCAAAATACCAAAAGGGTGATGGTACCACAAGAGTAATAGCCTTGTATAGATGAAGTTGAACCTAAGTTAGGAGAGAACTTGATATTGAGAAGAACCTAAATATCTAGAGACAAAGAGATCCTTAAAGTTGATTGGAAGAGAATTTGATATTGAGAACTTGCAAAGAAACCCTCACCTTCAAGCTTGGAATGATTGTGACTCAAAGGAGTGGGTTGATGAATGGTGGTTAAAAAGTCTAGCCCCACTTGACACGTATCGAATCCCGATGGCTCTATAAATCATGAATATTCAATCATCCATTAATTTTGATCATGTATTAAATCTACTATAACTAGGTAATATATCTACTTGCATAGTTTAAAAAAATTATCTTTTTACCTTACATTGTATTTTTTTTTAATGTTCATTAAGTTCATCTAATTGGATGCACATATCAATGCAGAGAATTTTTTATGTAGTGATTGCAAATGAAGATAATGAAGAGGGAATAGATTATTACTTGTGTCATTGTATTGAGGTCAAAAATAAATTGGAGGCCCTAGTTATAGATGGAGAAACCATATAATATTCTATAGGTTTGGTGGTTATTACTATAACATGGATTAGAAGGTACCTAGTAAAGAAGTTTGATGCCTAGCTATTTGAGAACTTTGACATGCATCAGAAGATTCTTCACTACTTAAACCTTCTCATGGAAGCCAATGTTCATTTGATCAAATATTGGGGTAGATCTATAAACAAGAACTTGTGAAAGGTGTGTGAGTTTGACCATGAGGTAATACTTGATACAATAAATAGTAGAGAAGACCCAGATGGTTCATTAGATTGATTTGTATGTATGTACATTGAATTTCTAAAGTCATGTTAAATTGATCAATTTTTTTAGGTTATCTTATGTTCTAATTGTTATGGAAATGAGAAAATCATATATATTATAAAGTTTCAATTTTTTAAATTGCATTCTTTCCTAGTTTTTAATATTAATTCATATTTGTATATATATTATAGAGGGAACAACAATTTAAACTCCATGTCAACCATATACATCTTGAGTTACATCTGCAAGTTGTATGGTTCTTTGGGGTGCAACTTGGTTACATTCATATATCTCCATATTAGATTGAAACTCAAAATTACACTAAATTTTGATCATAAAATCACAACCTCATGGTTTTTTGGCTCATCATGATCCCATTTGACACCAAAATCACCTTCTACATATTATTCATTTCAGTCTTGGAAAGAATGCAATTGTTTGTAATCATGTGTCTATGATCAAGTCTCTTGAATGATTCATCATTTAAAATCTTCCTTTTGATCTCATCACATGCTTTTTATGTGATTTCCTTGTATTTTTCACATGAGGTCTTCACTTACATTGTATAGTTACAATAAGGTCCTTTTAGATAGTAGACTACCCTCATACTTATGACTAGTATCTTAACATCTAGCATTTGTCATGGGATTGTTTCCCTCTGGTCTTTGCTGCCCTCATACTTATGACCAATATATTGGACAATAAATTTTCATGATCCTTTGAATATCCTTTGACCTTCTTTTACATGGGTTTAGCCACTTATTGGTGTATCAAAAAATGGAAATATAATTCGGTATGATAGGCTTGGACATGTCATTCTAGGTGGATTCATTGATATACCTGAAGGTGTGTGATGTCTAAATATATGAAACATGGTGTATGTCTAATGGATTGGTGTGAGAGGGTAACCTATTCTCATCCATTTTGCAAGCTATAAATTTTATTACAGCATTAGCTTGAATAAAAATATACATTTAAGGGTGAGTTTTTTATTCTATCCATAATTTATATCTTGTGGAACTCATGAGTTCATATTGCCACTTGGTAATGAATATTTAAGCTAGGGAAACTAAAAATAAACTTAAAAAAGGGACTAATGTGATCAACCTTTTGGGGGGAACAAAAAGTGACTAAATGGATGCTTTTGTTTCCCAAAGTCACCTTATGGTGAGAGGGAAGAGTATACATACCCATAAATCACACAAAAATCACTTCAAACTCCATGGCAACCATATACATCATGAATTCATGCTTGTATCTATATCCTTACACTCATATGGAAACTTTTCACCATTAAATTCATATATCTCCATCATGGTTATATTCATATATCTCCATATTAGACTCAAACTGAAAAATACACTAAATTTTGACATGGATTTGTGCTTGTAGCTACCATTGGGGCTAACTCAATCATAACCTCACAGTTTTTTGGCTCATCATGATCCCATTTGACACCAAAATCACCTTTTACATATTATTCATTTCAGTCTTGGAAAGAATGTAATTGTTTATGATCATGTGTCTATGATCAAGGCTCTTGAATGATTGCAACCCCTTAGTGTTCAAGACTATTTCTCTGTATGAAAGTTTTTCCCTCATTAGTCATCATTTGAAATCTACCTTTTTTTATCTCATCACATGTTTTTGAAGTGATTGAATTTTATTGTTCACATGAAGTCATTTTGTTTGTCATGTGACTAAACTGATAGTTCCAACATGTCCAGATGGGTAGGTTTACACTAGGTAAAGTCATGTTTTGTACCCCAACATGTTGGAATGTTCCAGGCTACATTGCACCAACAATTTCTCTTAAGAGACCAAAGTGCAAAAGGGGAAAAAATTTGATGAGTTCTTACCCAAAATTGTGGCACTTAGAAATATTACATTTAAAGTTACAAGATCACATAGGGCCCCTCTATAATAACCTCTCTCAATTTTTCATATCTCCAATCCATTTGCTTGTGGTGATGAGTTTTAGTTGATGGAAAAAGTGTCAAATGCATGTAGTGTAAAGTTGCAAGATGGAAAATTTTTCTATTCATTGTGCAACCAAATCAACAGTTTCAACATTCAGATAGGTAGGTTTATACTAGGAAATGTCTTGTTTTGCACCCCAACATTTCAAAATGTTCAATGCTACATTGCACTGATGATTTCCCTTAAGAGACCAAATTGTGAAAGGGTAGAAAATTTTGATGAAATATTACTTGGAAACCAATACACTAAGAAAAATTCTATTTGAAGTTACAAGATTACATAGGGACCCTCTACAACAACTTCTTAGTTTTTCATATCTCCAATCCATTTTCCCATGGTGACGAGTTATCGGTTTATGGAAAAAGCATCAAATGTATGCACTATAAAGTTGCAAGGTGGTGTAATTTTTGTTATAGTCATTGTGTGACCAAATTGATAGTTTCAACACATCCATATGGGTAGGTTTATTTTATTCAATGTCTTGTTTCACACCCCATCATGTTAGAACATTTTGAGCTACATTGTACTGGTGATTTCCCTTAAGAGACCAAAGTGCAAAAGGGAAGAAAAAACTGATGAACTATTACTCAGAAAATACAAGTTCCATCTAAATATATAAGGTCATGTAGGGTCCCTCTATAATAACCTCTCTCAATTTTTCATACCTCAAATCCATTTTTTTGTGGTGACAAGTTTTCAATTAACGGAAAAAGCATTGAATGCATGCAGTGTAAAGTTGCAAGGTGGTGTAATTTTCATTTTGTTCATTGTGCGAACAAACTGCTAATTCCAACATGTCTAAATGGGTAGGTTTATGCTAGGAAAGGTCATGTTTCACACTCCAGCATGCATGACCATTCTAGGCTACATTGCACTGACGATTGCTCTTAAGAGATCCAAGTGTGAAAGGGCATAAAACTTTGATGAGCTATTGCTTAGAAAATATGGCAATTAGAAACATTCCATATGAAGTTATAGGGTAAGGTAGGGTCCCTCTAAAATAAACTCTTTTATATTTTCATATCTCCAATCCGCTTGCCTATGGCGAAAAGTTTTTAGTTGATGGAAAAAGTGTCAAATGCATGCAGTGTAAAGTTACAAGGTGGTGTAATTTTTGTTTTTTTCATTGTGTGAAAAAATTGATAGTTCTAACATATTTAGATGGATAGGTTTAAGCTAGGAAATCTCTTGTTTTACACCCTAGCATGTCGTAACGTTCTAAGCTACATTGCACCATCAATTTCTCTTATGAGACCAAAGTGAGAAAGGGAAA
This sequence comes from Sequoia sempervirens, assembly GCA_007258455.2. Lineage (NCBI taxonomy): Eukaryota > Viridiplantae > Streptophyta > Pinopsida > Cupressales > Cupressaceae > Sequoia > Sequoia sempervirens. The sequence goes on along the minus strand of VDFB02058242.1, from coordinate 341,490,673 downwards.
AAAATTGACAAGATTTTACTTGAAAAATGTGGCACTTAGAAACATTTTATTTGAACATATAGGGTCATGTAGAGTCCCTCTATAATAACCTCTCTCTATTTTTCATATCTTGAATCCATTTTCCCATGGTGATAAGTTTTCAGTTGATAGAAAAAGCATCAAATGCATGTAGTGTAAAGTTGCAAGGTGGAGTAATTTTTTTTTTTAAATCATGCGACGAAGTTGATAGTTCCAACATATATGGATGGGTAGGTTTATGCTAGGAAAGGTCTTAGTTCACATCCCAACATGTTGAAACATTATGTCCTACATTGCACAAATGATTTCTCTTAAGAAACCAAAGTGCAAAAGGGAAATAAATTTTGATGAGATGTTGCTCAAAAATTGTGGTGTTGGAGGTTTTAGCTGATGGTATAGAATCTCCTAAAGGATAGCCACTCCCTATACTTAGAGACCCTAGGTCAGTGGCCTCCTCTGCGTTTTAGGCTCTACAAGACCAAGGTGGGTATCCCTATGCATTAATGCAGATAATTACACTTCAATGGTGGAAGGCCTTGAATGGGCTAAATCATCTACACACTTCTCCCTATTAGCAGTGCCTTGTGATAGTGTGGAAAGGGAAAACATAAAAGCAAATATAAACTAAGAGAGCAGGAAATGCTCTTAAATTAATTTTTTTTTATTCTTCCCTAGCATCATACTTTTTGAAACTCCCTGACTAGTGCCTAATCTACATAGAGTCATGAATGAAATAAACTCCTACAACAGACCAACTATGGCTTCTCATAACCTTACTACCTTGCAATAGGAAACCAAAAAAAGGACAATTATCATGTTACTTAGTTATCCACATTGCACTGCAATACCTTCATTACCTTTATGCAAGAAATTATGCCACTCCTTGAATGATAGGAAACAAAAACATAACTCAAACAACAAGTGTGTTTGAAGAATCAACACAACCCTTGATTATATTGATTCAAAAGATATTGCATACAATATTTGGAGAACATCCAGATTGACATATATAATGAAACAAAATACAAATGTTGCATGGCAATCATTTGTTGTTATTACAAAGCATAGCTCATACATTCCCTATCTATGTCCAGAGGAATTAACCTTTACAACTTGACTCAAAGTAAAGAATTACAGAAAGCATAGAAATAGAATTTGGTAGGGAAACACTAAACTAGACCACTCAAGTTGGAGAGTAGAAGTCCGAACCCATAGCAAAAAAAAAAAAAATTGTCTTTATAGTGCAGACATAACTCATATTTTGAATTTAAACCCTCACCCTAACTCAATCAGAGTTACAAAAAGGATTAAATCTGATTAGATTACAAACATGAAGAATTACCCCAAAAAATAGAGCAACAACCAACCATAAAGGCTTTTGACACCTTGAGCACACTCCAACATTGATGGCATTCTAAAAATAGGCATGACACTCCTAGGAAATACACACTTAGAACAAGAAGATCATACTCTGACAAGAAAATAATCACTGCAACACCCTAAGAATTAAATGGAACCACACAACAATTAATTTTGCGTGGAAGAAACACAAAAGCATGATCTAACATTGCCTAGATTTGACTTGGTAGCTAGTTTCACATATGCCAGTTACTGCACAATCAACACCCACGAACAGGAGCATCTAACCATTAGGGAAATCACATTTTGAATTGTGGTTGTTGATCTGTTTGACCTGCACCAAGATCCAACGATCCATCACTCACTTTCCACAACTTTAAAACTCAGCTATCATATCAATTACCTTTAATCATGCACCGTCAATCTCCACTAACAATCTCCTATGTTGATCCTATCCTTCAAATCCATTACGCATCGCCAAAACATTTGGAATGATCGCAACTATTTCTGCAATGTAGCAATCACTGATAGATCACCTTCCTTTGAGCTCCATTGTCCATCGCATATTGCTGATATGCTATAGGTATCACCATTCCTATCCATGATGTAACAAAAGATAGTGATCAATGTTGATATCGATCAATTTGCATCATCTATCACTCATTGCTAAAACCATCGTGTCTCAAAGATGTGTAAACACAATACAATGACACCCAACGATGCAATAATCTTTTGACACTTGTCTATTCTGATGTCGCTTTCCACTACTATCACTTATCGCCCACATCTTCAACCTTCTTCACTTCACAACATTGATGTGAAGAAATGGGGCGATGCAATCAAATATTACCACTTGGATCAAGAACTCACCATCTTCCTTGCCCATCGCACATCGTGGATATGTTTCCATCGCCTTGCTTCACAACAACGATGTGAAGAAAGGGAGCAATAAATGCTCCACCGTCATATATTCTTGATTAGATCTGAGCCCTTCATCACACATCATAAATTGAGAAATAAAGAACAACCAACAACTGGTGATGGGTGATGAATGCAAAGGAAAGACATTCCATCACACATCACTGATTCAAAACATAGAGCATGAAAGTGGTCAACGATACAAAAGATCAACACAATGCAAGGACATGTAGGCCATCGCACATTGTGGATATGAAATTGAAAGGCCAAATACAAATGGTGATGTGTGATGCAATGAACTCATTGCTCATCATAGACATGAAACCAACAGAGCAAAGGACATCAGCGATGGGCAATGCAAAAACTTAAAGCGAAATTAGCACATGCATTAAAGTTGTTCTTAAAGAAGGGACCACCTAGGTAGAATGAAGGATGGGGAACATAAAACATTAACTTAAGCGGGAAAATTTTAATTAGGCACAAAATCCAATGACAAAATAGAACAGAACTAGGGTTTAAGAAAGGCTTTGACAAACAATGAAGGCTTGAGGGATTTTACACCCTAAGACGAAACCCTGATGCATAGAAAATGAACCCTAGCCCTCAGGAGACTCAAAATTTTAACAAAATGGCCATGGATTTTATAGGTTCCACCATGTGGAAGTTAAAAACATTCTATCTAAAGTTACATGGTTATGTAGGATCCCTCTAGAATAACCTCTTTCTATCTCAAATCCATTTTCCCATGGTGACAAGTTTTTAGTTGATAGAAAAAACATCAGATGCATGCAATGTAAATTTGCAAGGTGGTGTAATTTTTGTTATATTCATTGTGTGATCAAACTAACAGTTCCAACATCTCTGAATGGGTAGGTTATGCTAGGAAAGGTCATGTTTTATACCCTAGCATGCCGAAACATTCCAAGCTATATTGCACCGACAATATTGCTTAAAAGACCAATGTGTGAAAGGGAAACAAACTTTGAAAAGTTGTTACTTGGAAAATGTGGCACTTAGAAACATTTTGTTTGAAGGTACAAAGTTAAGTAGGGTCTCTCTATAATAACCTCTCTCAAATTTTCATATCTTGAATCCATTTTCTCGTGGTGACAAATTTTAGTTGATGGAAAAAACCTCATATGCATGCAATGTAAAGTTGCATAGTGGTGTATTTTTCATTATGTTTGTCGTGTGACCAAGAAAAAATTTCCAACATGTTCGTATGGGTAGATTTATGCTAGGAAAGGTCATTTTTTACACCCTAGCATGCCAAAATGTTTTGAGCTACATTACACTGGCAATTTCTCTTAAGAGACCAAAGTGCAAAAGGGAAAAAAACTCTGATGGGTTGTTACTTAGAATCTGTGACATTTAAAAACATTTCTTCTAAAGCTATAGGGTCATGTAAGGCCCCTCTACAATAAACTCTCTCAATTTATCATATCTCAAAAATATTTTCTCATGGTGACAAGTTTTCAGTTGATGGAAAAAGTGTCAAATGCATGCAGTGTAAAGTTGCAAGGTGGTGTAATTTTCATTCTATTCATGATGTGACCAAACTGACAGTTCCAACACATCTAGATGGGTAGGTTTACACTAGGTAAGGTCCTATTTCATACCCTAGCATTTTGAAATGTTCCAAACTATATTGTACTAACAATTTCTCTTAAGAGACCAAAGTGCAAAAGGGCAACAAACTTTGATGAGCTATTACTTGAAAACCGTGGCATTTAAAAACATTCCATCTAAAGGTATAGGGTCATGTAGGGTCCCTCTACAATAATATCTCTCATTTTTTCATATCTTCAATCCATTTTCTTATGGTGATGTAGTGTTGAAAAATGTCATCTATGACATTTTCACACTTGTTTGGGTTCTCCTTGTTAAATTGAGCTTAATGTTGCCTTGATTTAGTGTTGTAATGTGTTTAACACATCCACATTAGGTATTGGGCCTTTGTGAACTAAATGGAATTAGTTGTACCTTATTCAGGGTGTTATAAAGTGTTGTACCACACTTTCATAGTTATCTAGGGTTTTCATTATTAATTTGGCTTCTTTATGCCTTATTTGGCCTTATTTTGCATCTAAAAGCCTTAATTAATGCATCTTTCCAAGGATAATCCCAACATAAACCAACATCCAATCATAATTCTGGTATTTTTGGATTGTATGACCCACATTTATGATCGATGACTCATATGCCACCTTGGGCATATGGGTCCCACCTAAGTTTTGGGGCCCGATCCATATTTCACATGAATCTAAGATTTTCTTGAAAAATGTGTTCCATAGCCTAGCCTAATGGGACTCATACACCACTTTTGGCATACGAGTCTCATGTGGATTAAAATTTAATTTAATTCAAATTCTTGGTGGGATTTTATCCTCCTAGATCTGATGTTGGCTTGTACTGTTGTAATTTTGGGAAATTTGGCATAAACAAGTATAAATACAAGGTTATTTCACTCTTTTTTTAATCCTAACAAGCAATCAAGTGACCTAAGCTTTCAAGTATTCATACATTCTAGAAAATTTGAGTTCACAAGAGCATTCAAGATCCTTCAAGAGTTAATTATCAAGCTTTTTGGAGTAATATTCAAGTATCAAGCATCATGCCAAAGTCATCATGCATCATTTTTGTTTTTGAGCTAACAATTGTGATGTAGGGTTTTATGATTCAAGCTAGCACTCAATTCAAGATCTATCACATTCAAGCAAGAGTTAAGGTCTACATCCATTGGAGCCACTTTACATGTTTGCAACCTTTTATTACTGGGGTTTGGTGAATTGCAACATTACATTTTGTTCACTCATCATTCATTTATCTCATTTGATTTCATTACAAGGTTTGATTGCCAAAATAGGGTTTGACCAAGGTAAACCCCTTTCCACTAACAAAACAACATTTTCCCTCTCTTTAGTGTGTGATTTGCAGATCTAGGTTGAAGAACCTCTAAGGAGAAAGATTGGAAAGAAGTTGTCACGTGTTAAAAGTTATCCAAGTTGTTATCTTGTTTAGAAAATCATTAGAAGACATCTACATAGTAGAATTTGATGTTTCAAACCCATAAATCATGTTGAGAAGGTAGAGAAGAGATTGAAAAGTAGATTCAAATCCTGATCCTCTGAAAAAGCCAAACTGTTCTAATATGCCACTTCTGGTGTATGAGTCCCAATATAGTCAGATTTACAAATTTCAAGAGTTTAAAACTTGCCTTTTTCAAATTTATGTTCCTACCCAGAAACCCTAATCTAGGAATAAATCACCCAGTCTAGCATATGAGTCCCAATCTGCATTAATTTTAGTATTTTTTGCATTTCAAGTCCCCATTAAAGCCTTTACATATTTCTAGGTGCACACCCTTGATCTCTCAGTTTGTTATTTTGTTTTGCATACATTTTTAGGTCATTTAGTAAAGCTTTGCATATCATTAGGTTTAATTACTAGGTTTCATATTTTATCTTGCATGCCATTTGTCTTTCCAAGACCTAGCTTAGTGAACCCCTTTTTAGTTCTTAATCACACCCTAGAACAACATTTAGAAGATCTCTTTCCTTTATTCCATCATTGGATTGAGATCTCTAGGGTTTCCTTGAATCAGAAGTGTAGAAGATTGTTGTTCTATGTCCCAAACCATAAGAAAGAAAAAAATTCCACCTTTCATTTTGGTGAACCTGCATTTAGAACATCTTAATTATGATTTGGAGTGCATCATCAGCCTAGATTTAGCTTGCATTAACATTGCATTAGGGTTTGCATTAGTTAATTGGCAACTAAGTTTTCTAATTCTTGCATTAGTGAAAGTGCACATAGGTTGTATTTTTTGCATCTTGCATCATTGAAAATCATCTAAAATATGTATTTGCACTTAGCTTAGATATCATACAAACCATAAGGCATAACTTTCACTTAATTTTTTAAAAATCTTTGCAAAAACACTAGACTAAAACTCATATGCCCCTCTAGGTGATTTATTCCCAGTGCAAGTGATTTTCCTGATTTCTAGGTATTCTATGGTGATTGTTATTCAACATTCAAACCTCTAAAAAACCATTTTTGGGACTCATATGCCCTTCTGGGTGATTTAGTCCAATTTCAAATTTTAAACTGCATTTTCTAGCATTAAATTCTTAGTTTTTGTGTTTTTGTTTGTTGTTGTTAGTTATCTATTTTAGTTTATAGAGTTTCTGTTAATTTCATTTTATCACATTTAGCTTAATTTCATTTGAATCAAAATTATATCATAACATTTATGTTGTGTTCATTGCATCTTTCATTCCCTATATTATCCCTTGTATGAGCTTTTCTACTTAGTGTCCTATTTCTAATACTATAGTGAGACGAAGTTCAAGACTCATGTCATCCCGCGATAGCACAGTCATCATGGATCTTGGGTTATCTAGCTCTTTCACTACTAGTGTTGACACTAGTTCACTAGGTATGAGCCATACCCCTAACAACCCTCTACCTTCAAGTAGTGTGACACATGTTGAAATAATGGTTTCTATTATTCTGCAAGAAAATATAATCTAAATTCATGAAGACTTAGGAAACTTAAAAAATAAAATAAGTACTTAAAACATTTCAACCACTACTATCCCTACCATAGATAAGATACATTGCATGATTGAAAGTCAAAGAGTTGATCTTATGCATAATATAATTCAGATTTTTGGACCAAGTCTTACCTCAACCACTAGTTGTCCTTTACCTTCGAACAATATTACAAGTGAAGGAGGAATTCAAATTCCTCCTACAACAATTGCCTTTATCCCTACCTATATCAACCCTCAAGTTACAACAATGATGCAACCTACTAGTAATGTGATTCCTTCCTTGGGTATTTCTACTAGCATCCCTAGTACCTTGATGGCATCATAAGTCATATCTCCTACCACGTTAACTCCTATAAGCATTCCATTCACTTGTCCCTCGAACACATACACACCTTTTCCTTATTCATCTCCATCTCAAAATGCAAACAATGATCCTATCATAGACCAACTTTTGCAAACCATTTCATCTCTTCAAAAGCAAGCTTTCACCATAAACCAAAATCAAAATGGCCAACACACATATTATGCCAAAACCAATCTCTTGTCCTTGGAGATAATGAGAATACTAATGCCACAAGTTATAGAGATGCCTAGATTCAAGAAATATGGGGGGAGAGGAGATCCTTCTAACCATGTTTCTTCTTATACTACCCTATGTAGTGACTTTATTCTTGAGGATAAGCTCTTGGCTAAGCTTTTCCCTAGATCCTTGAAGGGTACTACCTTAGAATGGCTATCCATGTTACCAAACATCTCAATTCGTTTATTCAATGAACTTGTTGAGGCATTTATAAACCATTTCCAAGTTCATATGACTCCCAAGATGACCTTAGCCGATTTGATGAGATGTAAGCAAAAATAAGAGGAAAAGATTACCGACTTTATTTCATGCCATCAAATTAGTTTACTCCTAAATCAATGTAAAGATTCCTAACCCTCACCTTCAAATGATGTTCATTGACCTTTTTGTGAGGTGATGGATCTGGTTATTAGTATCTTTTTGTTGCTTTTCATATACTTTTAAGACACTTTATATATATTTTTAAAGTATCTCTCAAACAGTACTTCCATAATATGTTATCATTATCATACATACCTTGCAACCTTGAACCCATTTTGTGGAAATGAAACATGGTGAAATATTCGTATAAATGCATGGTATATATATATATATATATATATATATATATATATATATATATATATATATATATGAATTAAATGATATGGTTTAATTATAGTGGTTAGTTGCATATGTGTGTGTATGGATTAATCTCTTTGCAACTTAGTACATGGTAGCAAGAAGGAGTATTTGTAGCAAGTACCAAAGTAGCATAATAGGGGATTAATGAAGTTCAAGCCATTCAAAGTGCAAGGAACTGTGGAGTTGAGAGTGGTCATTATGGAAGGAATAAATGTTAGAAGAAATCTATTCTTGTATGTTGGATGTTTACCTGTGTTTCACATGCAAACTATCCTTATTTGAATAGGTCTCTTTTTCAGTTAGATGAATAAGTAAATCATCATTCCACCTCCTCGTATCTAGGAGTGAGATGTATGGTTGCAGTTAATTAGTTAGTTGGCAACTCAAATAAGACTCTCCCCATTTTGTATAAAGTTAGTAGATGAGCTCATAGTTCAGTTAGTTGATTAATGCAAGCTAGTATCACTTAGTAGTTTTTCTAGTTTTCTAGTTGTGAATGGTTGATCTAGACCTTATCCAACATGATTAAACAAACCAATGTTAGTCAATAAAAAAATCTAAAACAATCATTCCCCATGCAATTCATTCAAACACAATGAACAAGAAACAAAACAAAAAATAATCAAATAAAAGCTAATGAATCCTATTTAAAGCATTCAAACCAGCATCCCATGGGGGAATTGGTGCTTCTTTGATGTGGAAAGAACCCCTTTCCAAATTCCTTATTGATCTTGATGATGATAGTGTGCTCCTTGATGAAAATTGTTGATAACCTAGAAAAGATTGATGAAAACTATGAAAACTATGATGGTAATATGGATGAACTTGCTCAAAATTTGTGGATAGTAATCTTGCATGAAGTTGTGGATCCAAAATCAAAAGAGGAGTCCTCCATTTATAGGAAAGAAGAATGGAGGAATGAGAAAAAAGGATGAATGTGGGACTAAATTTCAACCAATGGAATTGTACCACTTGTCAACATGCTATTGAAGAGAGGTAGAGCACATTTTGATCAATGTGCAAATTAATGCAATTAAGTGGAATTTGAAATTCAAAAATGGCTTGTGGAGGAAGAGTTGTAAGATGAGTTAATGCCAAGGTGGCTCAAGAAAAAGGAAATGTAAGAGCTATAAATGCCATGTTGGAGGACAAGACCTTTTCAGAGGGAGATTTCAAATGGGTGGAATATTCCAAAGAGATTCCATTTTTGAATGGAAATAGAAAAATTTATAAATCAATAAAATTGATTTACATGTGCAAGTTGCAAAATCTAGAGAAATGGAGGGTTTGTGTTAGAAGTTAATTAGGATTAATTAACTTAGATGGAATTAGTTGATTTGACATTTGATTTAGATTTTAGATTTGTGGAACCCCAATCCTAATACTTGCAAAACACAAGGAACAAACACATTAGAAGATCATAAGCAAGTAAGAATTAAGATTCTCCATGAAATTCATTAGCAATACTCAAAATAGGAAATAAACTTAAATGAACACAATGATAAAACAATGAAGTCCTAATTAAGCAAGCAAATTTTTGATCCCATGGGGGAATTGGTGCTAATTTGATGTGAAAATTAGCCCTTTCCCAACTCCAATGATGCAATATTGATGAGTGATGAAGAGTGATCCACTTTATTGAAGATTCAAGTGTGCTCCATGATGAAAAACTTGCATAACCTAGCTAAGACTTTGATAAAATGGATGAAAATGATAATGCTTGAAGATGAAATTGAGTATAATAAGTTTGCTCAAATTGTGGATGATGAAATGAGGAGAGAAACCTCTTATTTATAGAAAGACAAGATGCACTACTGTATTTGACTCCAAATTTTGACGAATGTTTGTCAAAATATCGACAAATTAGGTTTGAAATACCGATGAAACAGTCAAATAAATTTCGTCGCTTTTTCGACAAACTAATATATGTCGGAAAAGCGACGAAAAATTCGTCCATCTAGCAATGAAAAATAGCCACAAATTTTGACTAAAAACTGTAGACATTCGTCAAAATTTCAACGAATAGTTTGCAATGAAAAACTACAGACTTTCGATGAAATTTCGACAAATAGTTTGCGATGAACCACTAAAACTTCTAATAAAATTTTTGTGCATGTAACAATATACATTGTTGAAAGTGTGATGAAAATATCGTCGTATGTATAACAAATTCGTCATAAGTTTTAGTGGTTTGTTGCAAATTGTTCATCGAAATTTCGATGAATGTTTACAGTTTTTTTTTTTTTAAATATTCGTTCAAATGTATGCTATTACATACATTTGAACGAATTTTGTAACTTGCTCCTATTTTGGTAATATATAATCAATTAATTGTTGACTCTAACAATTGGGAAAGAAGTAGTAGATACTAGAAGTTTATCCTTATAAAGCTGAAAGTAATCATTCCAGTATACAAAATATAATAGAGTACTTTTGCTTATGTCTCATTCTTCTCCCAACTTGCTAACTCTAACATGTAATAACTAGTCTATGAAATTGCAAACCAAAAAATAATTTTGTTGTGTTTGAAAGATATAAAACTTTAAAGCTCTTATGTTATACTAGAAACAATCATAAAACTTCAACAAATTTGCTTAAAGAATTGAAATAGTACTGGAAAATAATTCACTTATATTCAAACTGTATATAAAATATGTTACAAAGAACTGAAGACAATCTTTCACAATATGCAAACTACTGATTTATTATACTTTTAAAATTGAAAAAAATTAAAACTAAAGTTAAAAAGCCATCAATGTTAATGCATGTGTTCAGTGATGCTCTTGTTGCACGTGGGGTGGGCTGTAAATGCATTTAAAAAAACACTGGTTTTGTATTTTCTCCTTGCTCTGTACCTATCCACAATTAAAAAAAAAAAACTCAAAATTTGTTAATATTTTAAAAAGATATATGAAACTTTGAAATATGAAAAACAAAATCTCTACAATGAAATCCTTAGGAGGAAGTTAATATACCCCCATAAGCTAAACAATACTAGTGAATAAATTGATATGGCAAAAAAAAAACATCAAAAACTCTACCCAACTTAAAGAAGTAATTTAAAATCAAAGGAAAAATCAGTGGAAATCTATTTGAATTAAAAGAAAATATTCACTACAAGTTGACAAATCCATGCCAACTATGACAATAGAACCAAAAAATCAGTAAGTATGAGATTCACCCCAAATTCATATGGCTTTTAAGCAATCATTATTATAGTTGAAGATTATTTTGATTTTGTGACTAAATTTCATGGAATTTTTTATATAAAAAGGAAATTTCTAAAATTTAAAAAGAATTGTAAACTTACTATTTCATATAAGAAGTTAGTTTCTAAATTAATATTCTTAAGATTAAAGAATATCTCAGATTTTTGAAACAAGATATCTTTTGTGATTTTTTGTGATTTTTTGTATAGATTTATTTTAGTAATTTTTTCCAATCAAAAATAATAATTAGTTAGAGATAAGATATAAAAATAGTATGTTAAATTACTAAACATAAAATAAAAACTTTCTAAAATTTAAAGTATGAAAGAATTTTCCTAAATTTACTATTGCATATGAAAGTAAGTTTTTAAATCAATGTACTTAAAATTAAAAATATTGAAAATCTTTAAAAATAAAAATTATTTTTGATGTCATTATAAAATGGTTTTTCAAATAATAAAATACAAATAAAATTATCAAAGAATGAAAAATAATTATTACTGTAACTACAAATTATGGAAATAGAAAATCAATTCTAATAGAGATCTTGTTTATAATAATGAAACTAATTTAAATTATCTAGAGATCACATTATTTCATTTTTTAGTGATCCTTGGTTGATAGGGTTTTTCATTAACTCATACAGTATGGAAGCTTTTTCAATGGGTTATGAACATACGTTGTGGCAACATAGACAAGACACATCAATTGATGATAGAATACCTCGATGAGATGAAATCTCAAAATGGAAACAGGGATCAAGGCACACATTTGACAAAATACCTCACAAGAAATTAATCGTGTGGAATGCCATGAATGTAGATATACACAAATAAATTTTGATAAAGGGATTTAAAAAGATTTAAGAAAATGATATTACTATACACAAATAGATATGCACAACGAGAATCGTCCAACAAAAGAAATTCAATAGAAAATTGTCAACAAAATTTGACAACAAACAACGAATCAGCAATATGACAGCAAACTTAAATTTTACAATATAAAGGATATACATTATAGACAAGAAGAAACATGAGTGCCAAGAACACAATAAGCGCGTTAGAGGCTAGAGGTCAGAACTGATACCCATAAATGCAGAAGATGCTTGATCATCAGGTTTTGATACCAACTGATACCTAAAAATATCACCTTTAAACTTAGTCATACTTAAAACTGGGGCCAAAATCAACCAAAAAGTTTTTTTTCCTCATATAACCAACACACAACTGGGTAATCCTTGTTGATGGGTAATTGGTATTAATAATAGAAGAAAAAATAGTGTTTGCATTTGTCCTCGCTCAGGTTTCTTAAAACTGAATTTTGGTAGTGCAACTAGAGCCAATAACCAGTCCTGCAGGTGAAGGAGTGGTGCTTAGATCAGAATGGTAAGTATCGTAAAGGGTGGATCCTTCTTTCTGGGTAACAAATCCAACAATGAAGCAAAGGAGTTAGCATTTTTGGAGAGCTTGAAAATAGAAAAATCAGTAAATTGTGGGAAGCTGGAGGTAGAAGGGGATTCTCTCCTTTTTATCAATGGATGTAAAAGATATTGGAATCTTAGAAATCTAACAGATGAAGTCAAAGCTATAGCTAGAGGCTTTGAGGAGATTGTGTTCTAACACTGTTATTAAGAAAGTAACCCACCAGCTAATAGATTGGCCAACTATGGTATTGATCAATGTCCCTTTTTGACAAAGGTGAGTATCAATGCTTCAGACTTGCCAGGACTATTGAGGATATTTTAGAAAATGATTCTCTTCATGCTAAACCTCCTCCAAATCCTACTTTTAAATCACCTTTATTTATGATTACTTGCTAAAGATTGTGAGAAAATAATTGGCTACCTCAAATGTTGTCCTTGCCATGTTTGAAGCACATGAAGAGTGTTGTCTTTTAAGTAGATGAATGGAGGGTGTCCTTGTTGATTGGTTTGCCTTTACTTATGCAGTAGGAGTCTGGTGAATGCATGGCAGTTTTGGTTTTCATGGTTTTTTGCTTATGTGCAGGTGTATTTAGGTAGCAGACACGTTGACAACCACATGGAGAGATGGAATAAGTTTCAGATGTTGACCTAAGGAGGATGTTCAATGTTGCAGACAAAGCAATCTTGCTTTTTATTAAGCATATTTTGGGCAGAGAGAGTCTAGCTTCCACAATTTCCATAAAATGGTATTTTAACCCAACATTCCTGGAAGTCAACCTTTATATGACGGTGGTGGATGAATAAATCTGCAAGTGGGTCTTACAATCTCTTTCCCCATCTTTGTTTCTAGTGAATCCCATGAGTCAGGAAAGGAATATCCTTGCTTCTCAATCTCCAATGTATGTGAATGAGAATCCAAGGTCAGAAGCTTTAGAGGAGGGTAGGGTAAATATAGAAAAATAGATGGTTAATGTTGACAATTTTTGTGTGGATAGTTTTAGTAATAGATAATCTCCAGGTGGTATTGAGGTATAACATTTTACATGTAAACACCAACTTCACCACCCCATCTATTTCTCAAGATTAGTTTCAAGAACAAAGCAGTGCATCATGCTTAAACGAGGCATTCAATTAATTGATAGAGAGGATGGGGCATCAGCAGCCCCTTCTTTTCTTTAGCACAAAGTTCTCTCTTTTTTTTGGTTTTCTTTTGTAAGACATTTTGGCTTTCTGAGTTTCATCCTTACATAGCCTTGGGCTATCTCAATCTTTGTATTTGAAATCTTTATGGGCGCAGGCCCCAATAGAACCCATAGCTATTCTATTCAACCAAAAAAGAAAAAAAAACACAACCAGATAAATCCCCTCATTGTCTCCTTAAACCATATTCATGGATACTACTGAGTTAGGTTCACCTACACTTAACATATCTAACAATTTTATGCTCAGAAGGTTGTGCAATAAAATAATTGTGACATCCGTCAAAAATAGGAAAAGAGAAAAATCAAAAAACCAAACGTTATTAATCTTTTAAGGTATCAAATACATATTTAAGTAGAAATTAGGTTGTAAATGTTTCCTACAAATTTTCATCATTCATCTAAATGATATTTACTGTTAGAAAACAGAATTAAGGAACTAGCAGAAACGCATTGAGAGACTCTTCATCTTCATGAGGGACTCTTCAAATTTTGTGCAGGTCTCTCTAACTCTTCAACTTCTAGGAAAGCTACAACACTTTACCATCTTTCTAGAATGTGCTGACACTAGTTCTACACACTCTGTGACCTTTAAGTTCTAATCTCTCTTGTGTGCCTCTTGGAGAACATTCTCTTTAATATCTAAAAATGCCTCAATTATTATTAACACTAAAAATTATAAATCTTATTAACACTTAAGCTGCAGATTTATCTGAGAGTGGGATAACAGCTGTATGGTTGCCACCACCAACTCAATCAGTTGCTCCCCAAGGTTTGTTCCCCTTGTTAATTTTCTTCAATAATTACAATGCACAAGATTACATTACAATTTCTTCCATCTACAAATGCCTTTTAAATAGGATACAAATGGAAAGCTTGTAAATTTTTCCAGAGAACATGCGCCGGTATCAAATTTAAAAGGTTATGATTTTTAATATTGTATCTTGACTCACATAGATTATGCACTTATGTCAGGATTATGTTGGACATAGTTGAGAAACTAAGAGAGTTCCCTATAGATCATCTGGGACATGTATGTATTCTCACAAGAGAAGTTAAAGCACATACTGTGGGAGTGCAAATTCACCAAATCTACAAAATCTTTTATAGTAGACTGATTAATTCAAGGTCACCTATATTATGATCCCTTATTTGCGGGTCCATTGCTCTGTAACCCAAAATGCTACTGCTTCTTGGTTGTTAGTCCCTGCCTATTAATAGGCGGAGACTAATGTTTTGGGTGCATGTCTCTTTGCTATTAGTGCTTGTCTGGGGAATCGTGTCAGAGGCATAAAACTGTTTTAAGCTATGGTGCTAATGTATTTCTCTATTAAAATGAAATTTCAGCCATTTTAAAAAAAATTCTGATTGGCGGGTTGGATTTTAGTGGGGGGTTTTCTGTTTTCCTATTTACAAATCATTGTGCCGACCAATAAGCAACAAATGGAGGGAAAAAATTCACATCTTACTAATGTTTTTAGGTTGCTATCATGTCTTGCAATGAGGGTTGCTCCTGGGTAGGTGGCATTCTTGAAATGAGTTCACGTTCCTCACCTTTGCTATCACATTTTGCATTCATGGTAGCAGAAAAATGTTTACTTCCATTGCATTTCAAAGGATTACCTGGGCTGTTTACTCTGGTATCAATTCTCTGTAATGAATTTCGTCGCCTGACCTGTCCTTTGACTTCCCTTCATTTTGTGTTGTGCTCTTCATTTTCATGATATTGTTGTTCTGCTTGTTAGCTATAGCCCGTTAAGGCATTTTAATGCATTGGTTTTCCCTAAACTGCAAAGAAAAATTGCATGTAGTTTGAAGGCTGTGTACTTTTACCTGTATGCCCTTGATCTGTCTGTCCACGCTGTCATCAGGCTTTTCCCTACCATTTTGCTTTGATGGAAATCCATAACCTCTTCCTAATTTAGCTAAAGGAGGAATCCATGTGAAGTTCTGAATCGATGGTTGTTGCATAATCCTAGAAAACTAGCATCAGATCTTTGTTAATGATTGTTTTCAGCTTTAAGTAACATTTGGGATAAGAGCACTGTTTGTGTTTTTAATTAGAAATATTTAGTTTGAAGTTGGCTTCAGGTGCACTGCTTGTGCTTTTGTGAGGAAACTAAAGCATTTTTGAGAATGCCTTTTGGGTTTTTGAAGGTAATGTTCAGGTTAGGAGGATTGCCTGGCCTTTGATTACTGGTGTTGGCCATTCTGCTGGAAAAATTCTCCCCAGCAGAGCTTGGTCTTCGGGCATTCTAATAAGTGTGGGGTAGCATTTGAACCCCAAGCACCGAGAACACCAATTCAATTACAGAAAAAAGACTGGATGGGCCAAGATATATGAAATTAACACCTGAATATGCAAGTTTGAAGTGGCAATTTGCAGTGTTTCTGATATTTTTAACCTTCTCTTCTTCATGACAACCCAAGAAACATATGAATTATGGCTATAAATCTTATACCAAGTTAAGAGTGTTTAACTAGAGTAGGCAAATGAATTTTAATTCTTGTATCGAGTATACCCATTTTGTCTGATTCTTTGGGGTAACTGACACGATATTGTTATAAAAAATTCTTGATGCATGCAGTGAACACATTTAGTAAATATGGGCATGATTATTAGCTTTATCAAAATCCTGTAGAAGCTAATGTTAAGAAATACATTAACTTTGACTACTTTTCTCCAATTCGCAAAACAAGCCAACATTAATGTTCTTATCAGTATTGAGGTATAGTTTTTGGAGTTGATTATTATCTGAGAAAAGGCTTTTGCCATGTTTTTATTACATACACATTCTCACTCTAAAAAATACATTTTACCATTAAATAAGTTATGAGAGAATGCTTTTTGTGTTGTTTACAGAATGCACGGGCATAATATCAGAACAAAACCTTGATGTCACAAATGCCACTCTTTCTGCTTCAAATTCATCTAGATATAATAAATTACACATGATTATGATACAATCTGATAGACAGTGTTGTGCTCCTCCAGTTTAAGCTTGCTTTGCTTTCTCAAAATTTTGATTATGCCAGAAAGTTTCTGAATTTCTTTATTACATTTAAAATCACGATTTTTTAATTTCTGTTGGTTTTGTTTTCCATATATTGAAAGGAAGAAACTTAATTGTGACATTGCTTGGAGCTAATGAAAGGGTTTTATTATTTTTAGGTAGCCTTTCTTTCTCAAAAATTTGAGAATGCTGGCAAGATTGCTCTATTTCCTTAATGCCTTTAAAGTTAATGTATATTTTTCCCACTTCCTTTTTCTATTAAGAGGAAATGTCAAATTAATTTTTACTGCTTCAGTAGGAGTTCCCTATATGTATTCTTGTATGTATTAGACTTTAGATCCTTTTCACCATCTTACATGATACATTAGAAGAGCCATTATAATTGCTATTTTACATGGCACAAATATATACATTTTTTTGTTTATTTCCCTTACAGTCCCCTTCCAAATTGGATGAAATACATTGACAAATTGAAAATGGCTGATAAACTAAGTTGAATTGGCTTGTTAGAACTCTGTAGCTTGTTAAAACTCTGTAGCATGGTAACTATCAACTGGAATGCCTGTTCTGCCATTGTTTTCATTTCTTCTGCTCATAGCATGCTACTTGATAACCTATGATGTCATTTCATTATACTCAACCTGTGCCAAAATGGGGGCTTTGGGACATGGTATCGACATCCATCACAACATAAAAGGTACTGGAATCTTGTGAGATGTCAGTTATTTGCTTCAAAATTTCAAATAAATATTTGTCCTCCATTATACTTAACCTCTAGGCTATCTTATTCAATTTATTATAGATGTAAAATTCACAGTCAAATCTAGAAATCTGTGATGGCTGTTATTATAACTATGAAAAATTCATGCTTTTAACATCTTATTCAATTGAATATTTGTAAATGCTTTTCAAACTAGTTACGTGGAAATTAATATATATATGTAGGTACAATATTGATTTGTCTTTTGGTCAATTATGCTCTGGGTTTTACCCTGCACTGAGCCTTGGGTATTGTAATTGGGTTTACTATGGAGTTCTATTTACCCATTTTAATTACTATATTTTTCCCCTTGCTTTTGTGTGTTCTGTAAAGTTTTTCAATCTCTTCTAGTCTAATGTAGAGACTGCAAGCTTCACAATATTTTCAAGGAACTTGTTTCATCGAGCTATACAAAATCTAGTCACTCTTGGTGTATTTGGTTTAAAATTTAAATCATAAAGATTGATATACTATTCATTCTAGTTCTTAGCATCATCCAATTCTTAACAATTTTTTATTTGGTGCTATTACCGATTTATCTGCTTCTTTTTCAATTTTCCATGCAACCCCAATTGCTCATATTTGTAGTAGTTTCTACTTAATATTCCGAATTCATTAAAAAAATCTTGTTGCAACGGCAGTTCATGTCTTGCTCCTTGATTGACTTATCTTGTATCTAGTAATGATAGGGTTATGATTTATAGTGTTTGATTTCTAATAGATTAGATTGGTGTACTGGCTCAGATACTTTTTTCTACATTTCAAAGCTTGGAAGGAAGGGGTTAGTCCTTGCTGCCCAGGGGAGACGTACCAAAACATATAGGTGGTTGGGCTAGTTTTGGGGTTTATTTTTTACCAGTGTCCATAAACTTAACATGCAAATGCATTTTTTCTTTTAACACTTGCTATATTTCATCTTTTCTTAAAACATACCATTAGATGCAATAACTTTAAGTTTTCTATAAGTAAATCATATCCTTTTTATTCTTAGATTATAGCCCTCTATTTTCCTTGATAGATAAAAAAGGGTTTCATCCTCTATTTTCCTTGATAAATAAAAAGGGGTTTCATCAATTCTCTCACATCAAAAAAATGTCAAAATGGACCAGTTTACCCTGACTTTTATTTTGGAAAGGAAAAACTAATCAAAAGAGTTGAATTGACAAATGCAAAGCCAAATTGCATGGCCTTTTGGCAGCATCCACACCACTTCTGCCCATATGTGAGCTCCGGAACAGGGTATGGAAATCCATCAAAGCATAATACATAGGAGAGTTTGTTAAATGTTGTTGTTTCAATTGTCCTCTGAGACAAATATAGAAAATGTGGAAGCGCATACCAAGCATGTGAATTGTTTGACACAATGTCTCAAAAAAATGATAATTATAACTCTTTTCTCTTGCAAACCAATTGACACCTCTGAACAATTTGTTCTGCGGTCCGTAATATTGCATTTCTTTGACCACAAACCCAAAAATACATGATATCATATAGTTACTGGATTTGTTTGGGGTTACCTTATTTTTAAAATAACTCTTTAGGCTACATCCATAGCATAATTTTTATGAGTACATTAGTTGAAAGAGCAACTACTGTGATGCCATTATTCTATCATCATGTTTATATCCTCTGCAATTGTCTTTTTTCCATCTTCAAGTAATACATTAGATTGTTGATATGCAAAATACTGGAGGCGTCTATTGCTAATATGCAAGAAATCGGTTTTATGACAGTCGACATCATATTGAACTAGATGCTTCAAACATTGTTTCATTCCTCCTTTTTATAGCTTTAGGCAGGGTCTCCAGCTGTCACACAGCTCTTGTTTGTAATGTTCCCAAGTTGGGGAATTAACTGATTTTCCCTAAAATGTTAGCCATCAAACCCTAGTTCTGGTTGAAATCTTATTTGCAACTCAAAATCTGAATATACTCAAGTAAAATGCCAATAACTCAAGACTTCCAATCTATGATTCAATATAGCAATGAATATCCAGGCTTGGCCAATAACATAACACCTACAGTTCTGATTTTCAGAATAATATGTCTGCTATAAATCTGAGAATACAACTATATACTTCTGCCCTAAATATGCAATTTCGCCCAGCAAATGATAGCAAGAATATCACAAAACATATCAAGCATTGAAAGCAAATTCATACATGTTCATAAGGGTGTGACAACCCTCACATCCACTAAACCATAGGTCTGAAAGTCTATTACTGTTTGACTAAAAATGCAAAGGAAATAACAAATAGTAATCCTAAAACTTATCTCTTAATTTGAATGAGAATTCTGTTCCTATAACGTTGATGCCCAAGTGGAGATCCGTGATGAATTCCTCTCTATACCTAGTTGTGTTTTCGTCCAACCAAGTAATTCATCCTTAGGGTTTTCATCCTAAGAAGTGCAGATCTGCTCCTGATTCACAGGTATGTAAATGATTTCCAGCTTGAATGATCTCTAAATGTCAATAAGTAACTTGTGTGCTCCTGCGCGCGCGTATTGATATGCAGGGTTTTCGCTCCTCCAAACTCTTCCTGATCACTGGGATTGACCTTTCACTTCTCCAATTTGACGAGCTACAACCTGAAAATAAGGTCTCGACGAAGGTTTTAGAGTATGTTAATTAAAATGAAAATTATGGCGCCATTTAGGTTTAAATATTCTACATGTATATATTAGCTATATTTTACATAATAAATAATATAATTATTCTATTTATTATAATTATATATTATATTCTTTAACAAAATTATTAAATACATATAAAATTATTATAATTTATAATTAATAATAAGTATATTTTTATATAATACAAAATATAATTAATATAATATATATTTAATATAATAGTAATATTAGATTAAATTATATGTAACATAATTATATTTATTATTATATAGGCTTTTATCTAATATTTTAGAGGATTTTACCATTACACTACAACTGGTTTACCATTAAATGGCAGTTGAAACTTGTTTTCCAATGACACAATAGTGGTTTCCAGGCATGAGATTTGTTTCAAGCTCAAATCTTACAATATATGTAGCCTATTAGCTAATACAAAGAGATAAACTAAAAAGATAGAGAATGAGAGAAAGAGATGAACTTAGATATATATATATATATATATATATATATATAGAGAGAGAGAGAGAGAGAGAGGAAGAGACCTCTTCAATGTACCCATTGCACACTTAAGGAGACAAAGATATATGTGGAGAGAGAAAGAGAAAGAGAAAGGAAGAGAAAAGGGAGAGGAAGATAGAGATAATATATAGATAGGTGGAGAGAGAAAAAAGAGAAAGAAAGCAAGAGAGAGGAAGAAAAATGAGACAAAGGAGGAGCAAAGATAGAAATAAAGGGATAAAAAGAGGGATACGGAGAAAAAAAGAGAGGAGAGATTAACAAAGATAGAGATAAAGATAAATAGAAATAGAGAGATAAAGATGGAGTCAGAGATATAGAGAGATAGATATAGAGAGAGATATGTAGAGATATAGAGGAATAGAGAGGGACAAAGAAAGGTAGAGATAGTGAGGTAGATAGAGAAAAATAGATAAAGAAAAAGAGAGAGAAAAGAGGAGAGATACATAGATAGAGATAAAGTCACATAAAGAGATAGGGAGATAAAGATAAATAGAGGGAATAAAATATATAGAGAGAGAGAGATAATGAGAAACATACAAATAGAAGGGATACAAAGAGATAGAGAGAGAGAGAGATAAAGAGATAAGGATGGATAGCTAGAGATATAGGGAGGGTGATTGATATATCTCTCCCTGTCACTCTCTATCTCTCTATATCTCCCACTATCTATGTCACTCCCTCTTCCCCCTTCTATCTATTGAGCTATCTCTCCCTCTCCCCCTTTTCTCTCTCATTCACTCCATCTCTCCTTCCATCTCTCTTGCTCTATATCTCTATCTCTATTTCTCTTTTTATCTCCCTCCCACTCCTCTCTCTATCTCTTTCTATCCATATCTTTCTCTACCTCTATCATGATCTCTCTATCTCTTTCACCATCCCCCTCTATCTCTCTATATCACCCCCTTTCTATGTCTCTCCCTCTCCCTATATATATATTAATCTATCTCTCCCTCTCTCCCGTATCTTCTTCTCCTCTCTACATATTGCTCTCCCTCTCCTCCCCTCTTCTTTCTCTCCCTTTTCTACCTATCTATCTCCCTCTCTTCTCTCTCTTCCTCTTCAACCTATCTCTCCCTCTCTCCCCCTCTTCTCTATATCTCCTCCTCTACCTATCTATATCCCTTTCTCTCCCTCCCCCTCTCTATCTCCCCCTCTCTATCTCTCCCCATCTCTCCCTCCCTATCCCCCCTATCCATCTTTCTATCTCCAGCTCTCTTCATTTCTCTTCCCATATATCTCTATCTCTCTTTCTCTTCCCATATATCTCTGTCTCTCTCTCTTTCTCTCCCCATCTATCTATATCTCCCCATACTCATTTCTCCCTTTCTCTATCTCTCCTTATTTTTGTCTCCCTCTCTCCATCTCTATATACTTATATCTAATTCTTTTTTTTGTCTATCTCTTTGTCTCTCTCTCTTTCCCTCTCCTCTCTTTATATCTCTATCTCTCTATCACTCTTTTTCACCATCTATATCTCTTTATCTCTTCATCTCCCTCTCCCTCTATATCTCTCTGTCTTGTCCTCACTATATCTCCCTCTTTTCATCCCTATCTCTCTCTATATTTATCTCTCCCTCTACCTATATCTCTATATATATTTGTCTCCCTCTTCCTCACTCTATGTTCATCTCTAGCTCTATTTTCCTCTCTCCCCCTTTATCTCTATGCATGTCTCCCTCTCTCTATCCATCCATCTATCTCACTGATCTCTATCCCTCTTTATATATTTATCTCTTCAATCTCTACTATCCCTCTCTCCTCTCTCTCTTTATCTCTCCCTATCCTTCTCTCCTCTCCTCCTCTCCCTATCCCTCTCCTTCTACATCTCCATCTCTATCTCTATCTTCCTCTCTATCTCTATCTTTTTACCCCTCTATCTCTCACTCTTCCCCACTCTATCTCTCCCTCTTTCTTTCACTACCTCTCCATCTCTCTCTCCCTCCCCCCCTCTCTCTCCCTCTCTCCTTATTGCAAGCATAACATGAGCCTGTTGGTAATGGAGCTTGATCATCTTCCTAATTCATAGATTTTATTTCAATCATGTTTAGATCCCTATAAGTGGATTCATAGTTTATTTGAAGCTATGATTTCTCCATTGAGACCTTTGTTGCACAAAAAACATCATTTGCTAAATTTCCTACCAATTGACCTCATGTATTGCATAAATGTATGCAAAAAATAGACAAAAAATTATCCAAATTGAAATTCCACACTTTTTTTGCGTACCCATTGCACACTAAGGTGTGATTGCTAGTTAAGTTTGATTTGTATGTTTTATTTTAGAACTAGAATGGCAGAGATAGGATAGAATAATACCATTGGTTGAAAAGTCATTGTAAGAACCTTAAACCTACAAGATAAACCTTATAATCAAAACATAAATCTAACACTTAAAACTAAAAACTATTGTATTTGTGATAAAACAACCTTGTTTGACCTTAGTAAAGATGACTTATTTACTTGTTACATGATTAGGGCATAGTATTTGATGGGACCTACCATAAAACCCCTATGAATACAATGGGAGGTTTGTAGAAAGAGAATACTATGTATGTGGTATTTCTGAAGTGGTACTTGGTTCAATTATGTGATGGTCAAGTAACACAAATCAATGCAAGATGATATCCTTGGATGAGTATTAGTTGGATAGTATATTATTACTAGATCAATCAAGAGAAAATTGATAGCTAAGTACTTGAATTTTATTTTATTGACACTTGATAAATGCAAGATTATAGAGGTATTATGTTTCTCAATTGAAGTAAAGATAGTGGTTGACATGAAAGTAAAATATTTTAGAAACTCATAAATGATACATATATAGATATATCTTCTTTATATTATCCTTGTAATTAGTTATGTATCTTCAAATATAAAAAATTAAAAGGAATCCAATGTGTATCATCTAATAATAACTTAAATAAAATAGTTGTATCATCATGAATTAACAACATTAAAAAGTATATCATGAATTAATTATGTAATGGCATAAAAATTAAAAACATCGTGAATTAATTATGTAACCATATAAGTCAAATATAATTCTATCAAGAAATTAATATCAAATAGATAATATAATCGCATAACTCATACATTTCAATGTCATTGATCTTATTCTTTATCCAACTCTTTGTCTGTAACATCCGATCCAAATTTAACATTGTAAGGATTGGTCATATCATCATCATCGTCGTCATTGATATCAGTTTCGATAATGTAATCATCCATATAGATATCATCTTCATGAACATTAACTCCTACATCATCATGATCTAGTTGTTCCTCTTCTTTGACATCTTTGTCATGCACATAATCAATTAATTGTTGATCTTGATCATCATTTACATCATCTTCTAGTTCTTTAGTATCTTCTTCTTCCACCACATTATACTTTACCGGCCTTCCTCTTGGATCATGTCTAACAACAAATGACCAACTCAGTTTACTTGGAACCTCTGAGTAAAATACCTTCTCACATTGGCTTTGAAGAACATAGGGCTTATTTCCAGCTTGCTCGATCGACCTTGTATTAACCATGGTAAATCCATTATCATGTTTAATAATACTTCTCTTGGGATCATTTTCATTCAATCATAGCATGTACCATTGGACAACGAACATAACTAATTTGAAGGACTTAAAGTCACACTCAAGTATATCATACAAAATCCCATAGATTGTTGAAAGTATAGATAAATTGTTGAAAAAGCGATGAAAATCATTGATCATCAAAATTTCGACGAAAAACATTGTTCGTCAAAATTTTGACAAACGGTGCCTTTTGTCAAAATTTCAACGAAATAATTGTTCATCAAAATTTTGAAAAAAGTCGGGCACAATTTTTTTTAAAAAATTGAAAAGTACATATTAAGTACACATGTACCCGACGATTCATCTAATTGTACATATTTCATCGGAAAAGTTTCATCGTATTTTGCAGTCAAATAAGTTAGTGATGGAGAGATGCCCAAAATGAAGCAATGTGGGACTAAGTTTCAACCAATGGCCAAATGCCACTTGTCAAGAGATGAATGGATGAAGGATGTGCACATTTTGATGAATGTGCTCATAAATGCAATTAGGTGGAATTTGAAAATAGTGAAATGACATGTAAGAGGGTAGAAGGAATGACATAAATGCCACTTGGCTCA
Organism: Sequoia sempervirens; assembly: GCA_007258455.2. Taxonomy (NCBI): domain Eukaryota; kingdom Viridiplantae; phylum Streptophyta; class Pinopsida; order Cupressales; family Cupressaceae; genus Sequoia; species Sequoia sempervirens. Next base: position 341,465,704 of record VDFB02058242.1, on the reverse strand, counting down.
ATGCACAAGGACATGTAAGAAGGAATGAATGTCTTGTTGGAAGGACATAAATGCCACTTGGCTCAATGCACAAGGACATGTAAGAAGGAATGAATGTCTTGTTGGAAGGACAAAGTCCACTTGGAAGGATTTCAAATTTGAAGGAATATTCTCTAAAGATGCCAAGTTGAGAGAAAATAGAGATTTTAAATAAATGAATTAAATCTATTTTAATGTGCAAGTGGCAAAAGCTAGAGGATGGGACATGGATTAAAATTAAATTAATCAAGGGTTGACTGATTTAATGAGGGATTAGATGACCCACTAATTGATTTAGATTTATGGGTTGATTTAAATCAAAAGATGAGAAGAATGTGATTTAGAGATTAATTAAATAAATATTTTTTATTTATTTAATTAAATGGGATGAATGTTTGATTAAATCAAATAAGATTTTAATTTATTTAATTTAATATAAATGACTTTAGAGATTTAATCAAATAAAGTGAATTATTTAATTAAATAGAGATAATTAGATCAGATTGATTGATTTAATTAACAAGGGAGAATTACTTGATTAGATAAATGATTATTTATTTAATTAAGAGATGAAGAGTGATGATAAGCTAAGAAGATGATTTAGGATGATACGGTGTTAGTAATTGGGATCAAGATGTGTAATGTCAATTAGTACATTTTACGTGTCTACATTTTGCCCCTCTTTGAAGCGATGCACTTGCTGTGTTCTTTCAAAGAATAAATTGTCTTGATCAAAAGCCAAAAAATTTCTGATTTTTCAAAATGCCCCAATGCTACCCTAATGAGAGAAAATATGCTGGTATATTGCCCCCTCAAGAGATCAGAAAAAAATTCTAATTTTTTGGGTGATCTCACGAAAAAGAGGGACAGGGTTCCTGACGGGTCCAAAAAGGCTTTAGGATGCCAAAAAACACGATAAAACACAAAAAACAATGCAAAATAGCCTTCGGTTGGGCAAAAACGGGATCAAAAGCTGAAACCCTGACATGATGGCTAAACAAGGTTAAAAAAACCCTAATTTTTAGGCTTAAATAGGCCTTGAGGGGCCACTTCCAATTCATTTGCACTTTCATCCTTTAAAGATTTTGCAAATTTGAGCTTTGACCCCTTCGAAGAGATGGCACAACGAAAACTTCCTCGGCACATTTCGGATTGAGCACAAACACATTAGAGGCTACCTAACACTGGAGCACCGGTGAGTCAACTTGACTCAAGCTTTTATTTTATTTTTGTGCTCATTTAATGTGTTACAAAGCTAGGTCATTAGAAGTGGTCCCAAATAGCACCACTGAAAATTTCAAATCGGTGACACACAGCCCCAAATTGTGTCATAGTAGCGAGTAGCGACGCTGCAACACAGTTTGGAATTAGGGCTTAAATTCCAAACCTAGTTGCATATGCAAAGTGTGATATCGTGGTTCTCTTTAAAACTTAGGGTTTAGGTCAAAGTGGGCCGCATGTCCAAATTGTGATGCCGCGATAGAGTTTGGGAGTTTGGAGCTCCTAGCGGTGCAGTTGGGAGTTTGCAACCTGCATCGCACCCATAGACAATGACACTGAGGTTGTTTTGGGATGTCGAGACAAACTAGGATCATGATTTTTTTTTTTGATGATTTTTTAACATGGTGATCTTCTTGATGTAGAAGGAGATGATGATACTTTATTCACGTGAGCACAGGTTTTGAGATCTTTTCAACATTTTGGACGATCTGCCTAATCGACAACAAGAGTACCTAGGGTAGATGGGACTTTGGTACATTGCTTATGCACCACCTGTGTGGACACACTTGGGCATGATGACAACACTTGCTAAGAGATGGCATAGCGAGACATCCTCATTCCATCTTCTGACAACGAAGCCACAGTCACACTAGAGGATGTGTGGTAGATTATAAGATTTTCCATCCTCAAAGAGTGTGTGATTTATGATGTGGATGTTGGGAGGGATGCTTGCTAAGACGTGATGGGAGTAGATCATATTATATTTTGCGAGGGCCAGATCAAGATAGAGCATCATAGGCCTATTGTATCATCCTACTGCTTGGTCATTGTAGCCATCATATTGGGTCTCGTCGCACCAGATTGGCGGGGCTGATATTTTAGTCCTGGATGGGGGCTCGCTTGGGAGCGTATGGTTCGGTGATGGACATTGTTTGTGTGGGGGCCAATTCTTCTAGCCTCACTTTATAGAGATTTGCACAAGTTTGCATACTTAGATGGCAGAGCACTTGGGGTGGGGGTCACACTCCTGCACATCTGGGCATGGGAGTAAATTGTTGTGCTTCATCCGAGAGTTGTTCCAATTATGATGGAGCTAGATGATCTAGTTGTGTGGTGATACAAAGGAGGTGTGTCCTTCACCCACACAGGAAGACATGAGATTCCCCACTAGAGGAGGGTCCTTGATGATCTGCGAGTCTTTACATGGTTGTCATACCTTGGATGGCCCGCATGGTTTGACGATGTTCAACAAATTTTCTTCACTTGGTAGGACAGACTAATGCAGGGTAGAGAGCATACGATGCTCGAGATGTATCTATTGGGCAAGGTCCAAAGACAGTTCAGAGAGCCACATGATAGGCCAGATGATCACTACATGGCCATTTTCACACGGACTACGAGCCAGAGCTCCTAGCCAGGCATATAGGGATTGGTTTAGGCCACCTCTTCGTTTGATAGTGTCAAGGACACCATTTGCTCGACGCAGAGCTAGAGGCAGGGGAGCAGGAAAAGGCTAAGGGGACGAAGAGAAGGATCAGGGAGGTGGTGGGCCACCACTGCATTGACTAGTTCAGGATTAGGCCCTCCCAGATTGGCAGGTGGGAGAGCAAAGACAGGATCAAGACCTGGGATGATAGGACAGGGTTTTGACACCACCTAGGGATGGGGCCATGATCAACCACCCATACAACCACCTCCCCAGCCAAATCCTAGAGATGGCCAAATTTTGTAGTTACAGGCCCAAGTGCAAGCACTGACAATTGAGAGGGATTAGATGCAAGTAGAGCAGGACCAAGCGGTCCAGCAAAGACAAGCTACAGAGTTATAGGAAGTGGCAAAGATGGGTAGATGACAGCTCAGCTAGAGAGCATGGTAGCATCTTCCTCTCGGAGCATAGTATCACTTCAATTTTATAGGGAGGCCATCCAAGAGGCTGACTATTACAAGATGCACTAATACCAAGCTATTTCGAGACTAGGCCGAGTCCCAAAATTTTCACAAAGGACATGCCACATACCTGCAAAGGACCATAGGGAGAGAGCAGGTGGCGAGGGTAGCAGCCAGTAGGGTTAGCCTTCAGTTTTAATCAGAGATGGGATTCTTTTTGTGCCCCATGGGCTCATTTTTTATAGGCTAATGGGCCCTTGTACTTATTGACATACACACATATATTTTGATCTGATTTTATGCCATGACAGTGTATATTTTGATGATATATGAGATATGATGATGGTTCGATGCGATGTGCCTTATTTTACTTTATGCATTATGGATGGATTTTATTTCTATATGCTATGCGATGTGATGCAATGGTGCTATGATATTATGATGCTATGATGATGATATTATATGATGCTTATGTGATGATGATGCAATGTGATGCATGACTTTATGATGTGATGCAATGATTATGCGATGTGCATTATGTTGATGCAAATGAGATGAGATGCTTTCTTTTTTGATATTTTTTCTGTTATGATATGATGATGCAAAATGTAATGATTATGCAACTTGTAGATCTATATTATGTCCCTAATGGATGAAATGCAATATTTTTCCTTATCTTTTCTTATCTATTATATGGCGATGTCTTTATATGATTTTTATGTAAATGAATGCTACTTATGCATGTGGTAATGAGTGTTATGATGATATTTATGATATGATATGATAGATGTAAATGATGCTTTATATGGATGCAAATGAATGTGTGAAATTGATGCAATGCTTAGAATAACAAATCTATATTATGTGAATGATGGAAATGCAATGCATGTGATATGATTTAATATTTTCTATATGATATGGTATGCAAAATGCTGACGGTTTGTGGATGCAAGATGGATGCACTGATGAGATTTGATACATTGTCATGGTACCAAGTTAGCGTGGAGAGAAGATAGAGGAAAGCAAGAGATTCTAACAAGACACAAGATGATGATGAGAGATGATGCATACTAAGGAGTTGGGATTTTCAAAGGGGAAATTATCTTATGTTTGATAACACACATAGGCATGATGCATCAAGGTATTAAAAACCAGGATGGTGTTGCACCTAGTGTGAAGTACTTTGACTTGACAATTAGATAGGAGTACTCCTATTCACACCTAGCATATGAAACCCTATTCAAAATGCAGTTTAAATGTTCCAAAAATATTAGGGAAAAACATAGCAAGGAAAGCCTTCCTATTTGGTCAACAAGATATCTAAAACACCCTCCCTACACCTAAACAAAGCACACATGAAAAATTTATATTACAATAATATCCAACAAGCACAATAGATAAAAAGATAATGATCATTTCCCCATTCCCTTCTCTAAATCCCCTCATTTGGGACATCATCGAGAGGTCATTGAAATGGGTGCAAAAAAGATAAGTCAAAAGACAAAGATAAAGTAAACAAACAAGCTAATGTTCTTCAATACCACTAGCCAAGACTAAACTACGATGATGCCTGATGTTAATGTTCATTGTAGGAAGGATGCATCCTAGGACATGACAATATCAAATGATTTGATATGGGACTAATTGGATGATAGGCTATTGACACAAAGAGTTCACCAACTTGTTTACGTACTGACCTAGACTTGAGACCTTGACGTTTAAGTTTTCACTTTCGATATTCTAGACTTGTTTTTGACTGTTTCACCAAAGGTTGAGGATGATGATGATTTATTGTGAGTGATGTTTATTGTGGGTGAAAGCAAGATGAACAGATGATTTTTCTGCAAATATTTGGATGTTTTTGGAGTTTTTTGAACTGTTTTGAGGCTACTTTTGGTATTTTTGATATTTTGCAAATATTTGGATTTTTTGAATTTTCAATTTTTTTGGGGGTTTTTTGAAATTTTGACGAAGAGACTAACCTAAAGACCTATCCTAGGGGCCTTGGGGTATAATCGATAGATTATGATTTCCTACGTTATACACGCAAAGACCACGTAGTTAGACTGACACAAACTCAATTATTTGATGAGATATGAATAAATGGATTGTTAGTTTATTATGTCAGACTCCTAAAGGACTAACCTGAGTGTCTTGAGGGATGATCAAAGATCAACCTTGCCTATGCTCAAGGCTCAAAGACCCATAGTTCAAAAAGACGAATTTGTTTTTAAATATTTGACCTATTTTTGGATTTTGATATGTTTTGAATGTTTTTGGATTTTTTGATTTTATGAATGTTTTTGGATTTTTTGATGTTCTTAGATTTTATGATTTTGGAATTTCAAGAATACATGCATTTGATCCAATGAGAAAATGACCCCAACGTGATGTAGTAGACTACTCTGATAAAGACAGGACAAAATGACCTTGAGAATGGCCAAGTAGTACTAGGAGGGATCATGACATGAACACAGGACCAAGCTATGATGCAAATGTGGAACAAATGATGGATGGAGATATGGAATGTGATGGATGATGGAAGCGTAATGGATGGATGATGCAGAATGAGTCGTGAAGGTCCTAGTGGATGGAAAGTGCTTATTTACACAAAGTTCCTATTTTCTAGGTTTTCACCAAGGTACTTGCCCAAAGTGCCACTGAAGTGGTTTTCACTAGAGGACAATTTTTCTCTTTACTTGTTTTTGATCATTTTTCTAATTTTTTGGATTTTTTTCTTTTCTAATTTTTTTGTTGTCACCAAGATGCCTGTTTGCTAGGTTTTCATCAAGGTGACCATTTTTTCAGGACATTTTTTGATTTTTTTGATTTTTGGTTCTATAACTTGAAATATTTAGGCATAAATTTTTTTGAGATGGGAGTTATTCATGGGCTCCTATAGAGGATTTCCTTTAGGTGTTGATAACTAATATTCCCCTAACTTGTAGCTTGTTGTGATGATGAAAGGTCCCAACCAGTTGAGTTCAAATTTTCCTTTGTCATTTGGATTTGGGACATTCTTTTGATTTTCCTTTAGCACCAGTTATTCGACCTGGAATGTTTGACTCCTAATTTTCTTGTTATAGCTCCTCTTGAGTTGGTTCTAATAGACTTGCAAATGATTTAAGGCATCCATACACCGCTCATCCAACAATTCCAGCTCATTGAGTCTTGATACTTGGTACTCTTCATCCATGATGAGGTTTTGCAATGATATTCTCAGTGATGGAAGCTTGATCTCAATGGGTAATATGGCTTTTGATCTGTAGACTAAGGAATATGGGGTGGCACTTATTGGTGTGTAGATGCTAGTTCGATAGGCCCAAAGGGCAGGATTTAACTGCAGATGCCAATCATGACCTGCGTCATTGACTGTCTTTGTGAGGATTTTTAGAATGGTTTTATTGGTGGCTTCTACTTGGCCATTGCCTTGGGGATAATATGGTGTGGGAAAATGATGTTGGATTTTGAATTTGTCGCATAGGTCACAAACATCCTAATTTTTGAATGGTGTCCCATTATCTGAGATAATGGCTTGTGGGACATCATAGTGGAATATTAGGTAGTTCAAGATGAACTTTGATATCTAATTTCTAGTTATGTATGTCATGGGGATGGCTTCCACCCATTTGGTGAAGTACTCAGTGGCAATAATGATAAACTTGTGGCCACTAGATGAGGTGGGGTGATTTTTGCAATTAGATCAAGTCCCCACTACGAAAAGGGTCATGGTGTGACAATTAGATGGAGCTCTTGAGCTGGAGCATGGATGAGGTCCCCATGTTGCTGACATTGTAGACACCTTTTGACATAGTCATGTGCTTCTCTTTCCATAGTAGGCCGATAATACCCTGTCCTTAGCAATTTATTAGCCAAGATCATTCCGCTCGAGTGTGATCCACAAATATTGTTATGCACCTCAGTTAAGGAGGTCAATGCCTCCTCAATATTTAAGCAGCGTAACAAGGCTCCTTCTATGCTCCTAATGTAAAGGGTATTTCCTAGGATGACAAACTGAGATCCTTTCTTGACAAAGGTTTTCTTAAGGTTTGAAGTTAAGTCAACAGGTAGGACCCCTATTCGCAAGTAGGTATAAATGTCATGGTACCAGGGTCCACTAGGACCAACGATTTCACACATGAATTCTAACTCTGGTACCTTGAATGTAGGCATGAGAAGCTGCTCTACCAAGAATTCATGTCTCAGGACATTGCGAGGGATATCCAATAGGGATCCAATTGTTGCCATGGCATTTATTGCTTTGTTGTTTGCTCTAGGTATCTACTCGAATGTGATCTAAACGAAGGATTCCTTAAGACTTTCCACCAGTTTATTGTATGGAGTTAGCTTGTCATCCTTAGTCTAGTATTCATCATTCAATTGATTGATTATTAGTTGTGAATCCCCATATACCTTGAGATCCATGATATGCCACTACACTACTATTCTGAGTCCTATGGTTAAAGCCTCGTATTTTGCAATATTGTTTATGCAAGGAAATGATAACTTGTAGGACCTTGGTATGTAGTCTCCCTATGGAGTGATGAAAAAGACTCCAGCTCCTGATCCATGCTATGTGTAGGAGCCATCAAAGTAGAGTTTCCAGTGGTCGACTATGCTGAGATTGAAGATGGATTCATCCAGAAACTCTGATATGAGTGGATTCTCTGAATACATGGGTGCTTCTACAAGCTAATCTGCAATCACCTAGCCTTTTATTACTTTCCATTCCACGTACTCAATGTTGTATTTAGATAGAATCATGACCTATTTGGCCATCCTTCATGTGAGCATTTCCTTTGATAATAGGTACTTGAGGGGGTCGATCTTGGTGATGAGTTTGATTTTGTGTGCCAACTTGTAGTGTTTGAACTTTTGTGAAGCAAACACTACTGCTAGATAGGATTTTTTGATGAATGAATTGTTTAACTCATGCCCAACCATGGTGCGACTGATGTAATAGATGGCCCTCTCTATCCCATTTTCAACGTGCTGAGCTAAGAGAGCACCGAGGGTTGTTGTTGTTGCTGATACGTAGAAGATTAGTGGCTTTCTTGGGATCGGTGGCATGAGGACCAGACGTGTAAGTAAACATTCTTTGATTTTTTTGAAGGCTTCCTCACACTTATCATCCCACTTGTACGCTACCCCCTTGTGGAGTAGGTGAGAATACATGATTTGCTTGTCTGCCAGTTGTGCTATGAATCTATAGATGGATTGAAGCCTGCCTTAGAGGCCTCTCAACTATTTCAATGTTTTGGGTGCCTCCATCTCGAGGATTGCTTTTACCTTGGCGAGATCTATTTCAATACCCCTCATTGACACTATGTATCCCATCAAATTTCTTGACTGTACACCAAAGACATACTTCTTTGGATTTAAATGGACCTTGTATTCCTCTAGCTTGTCAAAAATAGAACTCGAGGTTGCTATGTGATCTCTCCTCTTTCTGTATTTTTCTAGTATGTCATCAACGTAATCCTTGAAAATTTTGTGGATTATGTCATGAAATATTAACGTCATAGCCCTTTAAGAGGTGGCACCAACATTCTTTAAGCTGAATGTCATCATGTTCTAGCAGTAAGTCCCCCATGGACAAGTGAAGGTCATTTTGTGTTGGTCTTCTTTGGCAATCACTATTTGGTTGTACCTAGAGAAACTGTCCATTATAGAAATCCTTTCATGTCTTGTTGTCATGTCTACAATCATGTCAATGTTAAGCAAAAAGAAATCATATTTCAGACATGCTTTGTTTAGGTCTCTAAAATTGGTGTAGATTTGGATGCCCCCATCAAGTTTTGAAATAGGAACTAGATTTGATACCCACTTGGGGTAGTCAATTGGTCATATGAATCTTGCATCAAGTAGCTTCTTCAATTCCATTTTGACTAGTAAGGCGATTCGAGGACGCATTTTTCTCAATTTTTGTCTAACAGACTTTGCTTCAAGATAGACTACTAGATAGTAGACCACTTTCCATTCTCTCAAAAAGGAAGCTAGGAGCTCTTGTTCTTTGACAACAATGACTTCACATAAAATGTGATGTGGGGTGTCTCCTCTATTCCCAAGTTGACTGGGTTGCATTTTTTGACTAGAACTACTGATTTTTCCTGATGCAGAGCTCTAAGAGGAAGATTGAATCCCCCATCCTCAGGCGCCTCATAAAGGTTCTCACCATTGGATGTGTTCTTTCTTTTTACTATTTTCAAGTCAGAGAGTGCCACAGTGTGGTTTTCACTCAAGGACCTAGAGATTGTTCTCAATTTTTCGCTTCTGGGACTAAGGGATTCAATCGTCTCCCCATAGTATGCATGTGTGTCTAGCTCAATGATAAATCCTGCTTTGTGATCCCCACATGGAATATTATCCTACAGTACCATGAATTTTAAGAGCGCCTCATCATTTTAAAATGTGTCAAGAACTAGTGGTCCTCGGTGGTCGTGATTGATGAGTTGGGGGTAGACTAGCTTTATCTCACGGTTTTGACTGGTTGGCTCGAATGATACGGTGCTAATCATGAGAAGGGTGGTGTCCTTGAAAAGCATAGGTAGGTTGGTTATGGGATCTTCATCATCACTACTGCTGCAATGTCGGTTATGTCAAATGTGAAATTGTCTATGACTCAACTAGTAGATATGGGTAAGCGAAGTTTGACTACTGTTTACTAAGGAGTTTTGAACTTTTTAACCAGGGGATTCTGGTCATGTATGGTTATACTTAGAGGGGTACATCCAAGGCCAATATTTCTCATCCGCATCTCAGGAATGATGGGTATTATAAGCTCATTGTCATTTTGTCCAAGCCTCTGGTTTTTTTCATAGCCCATGGCAAGCATCATTTGCAAGCCTTTACTGCTATCATCCATTGGTAGATTGGCTACCGATCTATTGTATTGGTACAAGAGATTGGATAGGTCCTCTTCTATTATTTCTTGCTTGAGATCTCTGCAACTCCTAAATCTAGAGGGGTCAACTTTATTAGTTTGGGATGATGTTCCAGTTGGTTGGGGTTTCCCATGTGACCTAGGAGATTATGGTAACTCTCCTACCATGAAAGCACCTCTCTTCATTTTATAATTTCCACACTTGTTGTCTTGGATAATGACCTTAATATCAAAGAATGCAGGAATGGTGGGGATGGCGGGTGTCTCTATCGCATAAGTGGAGGCAAGAGTGGCTGGATCAATGTATGGTGTTGATGGGCCTTCATCATTTTTAGGCACTTGAGGGATTTTATAATATTTTGCCTCTAGTATTTTGTAGTAGAAGGGTTTAGGATCCCCATGGATAGTGACCTCTTTCCCTTGGTATGGAAATTTTACACACTAGTGGAATGTGGAAGCAACAACTTGCATCCCGTAATCTAGGGACACCCTAGGAGGATATTATAAGGCAATTCTAAGTTGAGAACCAGACATGTCATTTCCATGATGGCCGACCCTACTTGAACAGGGAGTTGGATAATGCCCTGAGACACTCTTTCTTGATCATCATAGGCTTAGATGGTTATTCCTTTTCCTTTTTCAATAGAATCTTTAGAGAAGCCCAAGCTTTTTATTAATTTGACTGTGCATATGTTCAACCTTGCACCTCCATCTACTAGGACTCTCTTCACCTTTTTTTAATGGACATAAGCCTCCAGATGAAGCAAACAATTGTGGGATGGTTGCATTGGAATATCCTATTCTAAAAATGTTAGGAGGTGAGGTGTGTGACTATAGCTTGGAATTGATCTGCATCAAGATTGGTGGGGATAGAAGATGAGGCCAAGGCTTCTTCTAGGATCTTCTTGTGGGAGGATAAAATTTTCAACAACTGCATGATGGAGATTTGTGTTGGGGTTATTTTTAGTTGATCAAGGACATTATAGTCGTTGGGGATAGACCTTGGATTGGAGGTGGATGCTCTGCTTGGCTGAGATGGTCCTGCGATGGTGATTTTTCTACCTCTTGTGGTGACTCTACAATCAACATGGGCTCCTTTGATGGTGATGGTAGAGCAATACTCATGCAGGGATGCGACGACATGGTCATATACATGATTTACACTCTTGAAGGTACCCTTCCCCTTATCATTGTTATTGTTGCCTTTGTTGTGATTAGGCATCAGATTTGTGTAGATCTTGAGGTTCTGATTTCCTGCTGGTTGCTCTACATTTATGATTTTTTGATCAATGAGGTCTTGAATCGAGTTTTTCAACCTCATGCAACTGGAAGTTGTGTGTTCTTTGATCTTATGGAAATCACAAAGGTGATTTTTGTTATACCATGGTGGTTTTACCAAGGGTTCTTGGTAATATTCATAAGTGGGGATTGTGATGAGTTTTTCCTTCCCTAAGGGTTGTGTATTTCTACTTGGGGGAGTTTTGTTCTGCTGGGGTGGTCCCCTTTGATTGTTCACATTGTTGATCACTTGATTGTTTGGCTGTTGTGTTGCTGTGTTAGCTTGATGATTGTTTTGATGGTGGTTTTGGGGTTGTTGTTGGGGTGCGGGTGTATTTTGTCAAGGAGTGTTGATGACAACTTTAGTGTTGACAACACCATTGTTGGTAATATTTTTGTTCTTTTCCCATGTGTGAGGTTTGTCATTGTAGCTGGTGGATGGGAAATTGTTTTGTTGTTCAGGATATGTGGGTAACCCTCCTTGTGCAATAAGGGCTTGTTCAATGTTAAGCGCCTTGGAGATCAATTGGCCATACATAGTGATTCCTTGCACTTTGAGGTGGAATTCCAAGGATCCTTTGAGATTTGAAATGATAGTGCAAACATGATGTTCTTCAAGCATGGACCATTTGCTCTGATTGGCCTTGGATCGCCATCATTGTAGGAATGAAGAAAATGATTCATTCTTACCTTGTTTCAGAGCTGATAGTTCCTCTAGACTGACATCCATATCGATATTGAATGAGTAATTTTTGATGAATGCATCTACTATCTCTTGGAAATTTTTGATGCCTAGAGGAAGGCGAGAGAACCACTCCATGGCTTGGCCAGCCAAACTTCTAGGAAATAGCCACATCAGATATGTATCCTCATACATGACTTCTATGCAATGCACTTGGAATTCCCTGATGTGATCTTTAGGGTTTCCCGTCCCACGATATTTATCAAATTTTGGGATTTCAAATCCCTTCGGGAATAATTTCATTGCAAGACTGCTGTCAAATAGATAGGGACACAAGTTGTTGGGTGTATTCATGGTTTTCCCTAACTGAAGATCAAGCACTTGTTGCAAGAGCAACCTGATTTGTGTCGTCACATCATTTTGTAGATCAGGGGGTGGAGTGAAGGTTTTTTGCGGTGGTTCGATTGTTGGCGGGATGGGTGGGTTGGTTGGTGCTTGCACATTTTGTTGCGACAAGTATGCTTGCACATTTTGTTGCGACAAGTATGCTTGTAGTTGTTGTTGTACCAACAATGCCTATTGTTGGTCTTGTTGGTGTTATGCTAATAGTGCTAACAACGCTTGTTGTTGTGCTAACAACGCTTGTTGTTTTGCTACTAATCGGGCTACTTCTTGATGTTCTTGGTATTGCTTCAGTGCTTGTTGATATGCTTGTTTTTGGGATTCTTATTGTTGTGCAAGGTATTGTATTTGTTGAGCTTGGTATTGGGATCATGCCTGAGCTTGAGCTTGTGCTTGTGCTTGTTGGGTAGCTTGTGTAATCTATGCAGCTTATGTAGCCTGATTAGCTTGAGCGACTTGTTGTTGTTGTTGCAATAAGACTTGGGCTTGTGCAACCTATTGTGCTTGTTTGGCTTCTAGTGCAACTTGAGCAGTTTGAGCGACTTGAAAAACTAGTTGTTTAACTTGTCAGTTTTGGATTTGTTGGAGTGCCTTCTGATAGGCAGCCTACTTAGTGGCTTGCAACACAATTTTGTATTGGTTTGATGTGTTTGATTTTGGTGGTGGTGGAGGTGGGTTTGGAATGGTGCTTGTGGTGATGATAGGTACCGTCATATTGATAATTGGGATCTGGGTGATGGATGGTGCAATTGATATGCTTGGTCCTTGAGAGACCATGTTTTGAGATGTTTGGGGTATGGTTGATGATGTGATGGTAGTGGCTTGCATTATCGTGATGATTGCCATTTGTTGTTACGATATTGATGGCAAGATGGGAAAATTTGGTATGATATTTTGATTGATGATTGGGGGGTTGATTTGATTTTGCTGATTGATATTTGGTAAAGGGGGAAGCCCTAAACTAAGACGTGATGTGGATATTGTTGGAAAGGGTGGGAGTGGTGGAAAAATGAGTGGCATACTCCCCTAAGGAAATGATGAAGATGTAGGGTCAAAGATGCCCCCTGGTCCAAATAGGTCATCTTCTCCTTGTGAGATCATAGGGAGAGAGGTTTGAGGTGTTACACGAAAGGATGATGATGATGGGTCATTGGGATCATGAAAAGTGAGGAATGTATGTATGTAATGGATTTTGGGGTATGGATTTCCCCAAGATGGTGTTTGCGTCCAAATCTTGATTGTTCACGAGGGGGTGTGTTTGTAGTACATTGAGAATTGTATTTCCCTTGTTAACAATGGGTTGAGTTGGAGCAATGGATGATGTAATTTGAGGGATGGTTTGAGTGACATTTTGAATTGGGGGTGTAGATGAAATAGGGAGTGTGGTTTATATTGGGGGCATGATCCCAAAAGGTGATTCCACAATGGTGCTCACATCAAAATTGGAAGGGAGTTTTGCCCCTTGTTTTGCTAGTTCTAGCATGTATAGTGAGGGATTGAGTCTCATCATGATGTTGATAATTTTATGATTCTTGGGATTTTGGACCATTTCGACGATCTCATCTTGTGACATCCCAAAGGGATTATTGGTAAGGTCCTCCACTTGGCCTTCCTCTAGAGGATTTTGTGACGATGAAGGAAAGTTAGTTAGAGGGTTGTTTGATCCAATGGGATTCATTTCGGAATTGGTTTGGCTTAGATCACTTGGAGTGAATGTTTCTTTGTTGGCCTCCATGTTCCTCTTGTATTGATATATAGTTTGCACCATAAAATAAGGATAAATTTTTAAGAATGTGGGAGATAAATCTATAATTCTTTGGATTGATCTAACTTTAGGTACAAAAAAGAAAATTTAGGATGATTTAAGGATCAAAGGGCATGATGAAAAATGTGTGAAATATGGATGATATGGATGATTGAACTCTTAGAAGATCTTGAGGAGATACTAGACTTTTGGGACTTTTTGGATTCTTGGATTTGTTTTGGATTTTGATTTGACCTTGACTTGGTTTTGGATTTGTTTTGATTTTGTCTAATGAATAAACGAATCCCAAGATGTTGGATGTTATCTATGGGATAGGCTTTCTCCCAAGATGATAATTTGACTAAGTGTAGGGAGAAGGATGCATCTACCCACACCTAACCAAACAAGATGATAATTTAACTAAGAATATGAAGAAGGATGCATCTATATATACCTAGTTAAACAAGATGATTTGATGACCATTCAACTAAGCAGATGAAGAAGGATGCATCTACATGTACCTAGCTAAACAATATGATTTGATGTATAATTCAAGGATTTTGATTTGCCAAAAAGTATAGCATGAAGGATGATTTCAATATTTTCAAGAGTTGTTGGTGAGATGATTTTTGTTTGATGTTTGAAATATGGATGAAGGTTTGATTTGGTCCTATGTGTACCTAAAAAAACTCTTGTTTACAAGACCTCAGTTTTGAAGAACATGCTTAACTCTAAACAAGATGCTCAATTCCCAAGAAATATTTGGATTTTGAGAATAATAGAATGAGTAAAATCTAGGATTGTTTCTTGAAGCTTTTCTGTAAAAGTTGAAAAGTAATCTTCGTCTGAATTTGTAGAGCATTGAGAGACGCTTTTAATGTTCTTTTGGACTATGAGATTTTGACTTTGGTTTCCGTATTTTGATCTTACGTGAAATAATTTGAGACACATGTGTGGGGCTCAATTGTTCTTAGCTTTTCTTAGTGACTTCTTTTTACCACAAACAATTCTTGATTAGCTTTTTGAAACTAGATGTGCAATGTCTTAACTTCTCATCCCACAAAGCATGTTATTTGGAACTTTGATGAAATCAAGGTAAAAGTTACCTATTGTTGACTTTAGTAAGCAAATTGATATATAAACTCAAGTGTTTAGAAACCTCTAAGGATAGAATCCCAAGGGCAAGCAATAAAAAATGAATTTTTTCAATGGTATTTGCTTCTTAAAGGGTTTGACATTTGGTGACAATGTTGAATGTTTGTTTCCAATTTTTTTTTATCAAGAAAGTGTTTTGTTTCCAAGAACAAGTACAACTCTATGGATATGAAAGACTATATTTGTTGAATCCCCACTTGGACAAGTCTAGCTACACTTATTTTTAGTGAATGGTTAGATTTTTTACCCCACTGGATCCCCTCCACGACACTCACTTATATGGCATAGCCAAGCATCAATACCCATGAAACTCCCATGGCAACACACTTATATGGGGTAGCCAAGCATCAATACCCATGAAACTCCCATGGCATACTTTCCATTTCTACTAAATACCATAAAAGTGTGGGGCGGCTTTAGAACGATTGTTCTTGCACCAACAAATAGATCAAGGATTTTAGCCTTTTCTAAAAAAGGGTTTTAATTCAAACTTTCCATTCATAGGGATTGATCCATGTGGTGAGAGACCATTGCCTCCCTTCTCATTAGAACCAACTGCGTGATACTAGCCTTTGTTCTAGTATCCACACTTATATACTAGCTAAAAATACACTTGGCTTTAGTGTGTTACCGGTTGGGTCATTCCCTTGGGTGATTAATTTTTTCCACAAGGAAGGCCCTCTAAGATAAACAAAAGTGAGCAAAACAATACCCATAACTTGATCAATCTTTGTTGCAACACAAAGAGAGAGAATGTACGCAATATGCTCCACTCACACTCGCAAGTTCTGTTCAATTTTAATCCAAAATGAAATGTGGAGGTAATTACTTTACCCAACTTAAGATCACCAAAATTCCTTTTGATTCTCAAGATCATTGTGAGGCACGAGAGAAGCGCATATGTCCTTTTGATGACCAATATTACTTTGAGTAAGTAATTACAAAACAAAGAAGCACTTGTTCATTTTAAACCCACAAAGCAATGATTTGATTCTTTTTAGAACACCAAAAAGAAATATGGAGATTTCTTATTGAATTGTTAATCCTCAAACCAAATCTGGTGAGTTTTTCCTAAAGTTCTTTTTAAGCCCTTTGTAAAAAAAATTGAAAATCTTTGTAGTGTTCTTTTTAGAGCCTAAAAGAAATTTAGTGTTTCCGAAGCACATGAAAGATAACAAATTTTCAAGAGAAGTTGTGAATTCTCTAAAAGTGTTAAACAAACACTAAAGTGTTTAAGAACACTTGGTATCATGAGAGAATGATGTCATTATGCCTCCTTCAATACTATCTTTCTCCTTCACTTTGATCAGACCAACCTACAAAAAATCAGTTAGAATTGCAAAACAGAGGTTAGGAAAGCAATTAATAATCCAGATGATTAGAATTAGAAAAGCACATGTCATAAAAAATTGAGATTTCACTTTTTACTTCCTTTCAGCGGTGGAGTTTGCACAGACAGTGCACTTTAAAAGGCTCAATAGTGCTATATGGCACTGCTAATTCTGCACGTGTCACTCTACAGCAAAACAAAGAGTGTGATTGCATCACCCTTTTCACCAGCGGTGTAGTTTGGAATTTAAAAAATTCAGCGACCCCAATTGACTTAGCGACGAAGTTTAGAATTTTGAATCTTGGGCAGGAAAGACAGAGCACTGTTGTTTGAAGTTTGAAGTGGTGCTATATGGCGACGCTGGTGTGGTAGCAATTTTGTATAGCGATATTGGTATGCTAGCGGTGCACTTCCCTAGAGACACACAAAAAAATTTAAAAAAAAAACACAATTTTTTTGATAAAAAATGTGATCTAAACGTGAGATCTCCCCTCCCTCTAGCACCAAATGTAGAACCCCAATCCTAATACCTGCAAAATACAAGGAACAAACACATTAGAAGATCATAAGTAAGTAAGAATTAAGATTCCCCACCAATGATGCAATGTTGATGAGTGATGAAGAGTGATCCACTTTGTTGAAGATTCAAGTGTGCTCCATGATGAAAAACCTGAATAACCTAGCTAAGAATTTGATAAAATGGATGAAAATGATAATGTTGGAAGATGAAATTGAGTATAATAAGTTTGATCAAATTGTGGATGATGAAATGAGGAGAGAAACCTCTTATTTATAGAAAGACAAGATGGAGAAATGCCCAAAATGAAGCAATGTGAGACTAACTTTCAACCAATGGCCAAATGCCACTTGTCAAGAGATGAATGGACGAAGGATGTGCACATTTTGATGAATGTTCTCATAAATGCAATTAGGTGAAATTTGAAAATAGTGAAATGACATGTAAGAGGGAAGAACGAATGACATAAATGCCACTTGGCTCAATGCACAAGGACATGTAAGAAGGAATGAATGTCTTGTTGGAAGGACAAAGTTCACTTGGAAGGATTTCAAATTTGAAGGAATATTCTCTAAATATGCCAAGTTGAGAGAAAATAGAGATTTAATAAATGAATTAAATCTATTTTCATCATGGATTAGAATAAAATTAATCAAGGGTTGACTGATTTAATGAGGGATTAGATAGTGTGACTAATTGATTTAGATTTATGGATTGATTTAAATCAAAAGATGATAAGAATGTGATGTAGAGATTAATTAAATAAAGATTTTTTATTTACTTAATTAAAGGGGATGAATGTTTTATTAAATCAAATAAGATTTTAATTTATTTAATTTAATAGAGACGACTTTAGAGATTTAATCAAATAAAATGAATTATTTAATTAAATAGAGATAATTAGATTAGATTGATTGATTTAATTAACAAGAGAGAATGACTTAATCAGATAAATGATTATTTATTTAATTAAGGGATGGAGAGTGATGATAAGCTGAGAAGATGATTCAGGATGAAACGGTGTTAGTATAGGACCCTAAATCTACAATATTCCTCAAACAATAATCACCATTAGTTTGGTTAATCAGTTCAGAACAAGCAAACCTAAGATCCCCATGAAATAATACATTAATGCTTCCCAAATGCAAATAAATGACAAAAAAGTAAACTAAATAAGCACATAAAAATCATGATGTATGTTTATCTCATGGTGGATTGGTGCTATTGTAGAAAATAGCCCTTTCCCAACCCCTTTAGATAAGCAAATGATAATGAGGGACAAGATCATTTCTCAAATGAATAGAGGGACCTTGCATGATATTGGAGATGACATGCTAAGATTCTAGAGTGGATGAACAAAATCAGTTCTCAGTTTAAGAGAGTTACCTTGCAAGAGATGTAGCTGATTGTGGAGGATTTGCTTGAAGAATGATGCCTCTATTTTATAGATTTTCAAATGCTAAGAGTGCCAAACATGGAGGATGTGAGATAAATATAAGGCCAATGATAAGAGGCTACTTTTCATCCGATAAGTGGTTGAGGATTGTGCAAGATTTGGGAAATGTGCCCAAGAGGGGGGAATTTCAAATTTGAAAATGAGAGTTAAGGCTTAGTTTGACTTGGCAAGGGATATGTAAAAGACATGTAAGGCCTCATAAATGCTTTTTTGGGTGTACATGCCAAATTTGGGGGGAGATTCAAACTTGAAGAATATTCTCCCTTTATGCCAAGTTGAAAGTAAATAAGGATTTTGATAAATCAATAAATGGATTTATTTGTGCAAGTGGAGATATCTAGAGGATTTGACATGCATTAGATTAGATTTAATCAAGATTAATTAGCTAGGATGATGATTAGGATGCTTTGAATTTTATGACTTAAATATTTGATTTATTTAAACAAAAAATGGATGGAAAATGTATTTGGAATTAAATAAAGGGCTTGATTTATTTAATTAAAAGGAGGGTGATGGGATCAAATTGATTTATTTGATTTAAACTGGTGACTTTAGGAGATTGATAAATAAACTTGATTTATTTATTTGATGAGCGAATGTGATGCATAATGTTAATTTGACGTGTCTATATTTTTCCCTTCTTTAAAGCAATGTACTTGTTGCATTGGTTCAAAGAATAAACTTGCCGCGATCAAAATTAAAAAATTCCTAATTTTTTCGGATGGCCCAATGGAAAGAAGTACACTAATACATTGCCCCCTCTAGCATCTACTTGCCATCAAGGAGCATACATCTCATCAACAACATAAAAATGGAACCTTTTACCTTGTAGAGTTTTTCTTTGGTTGGCCCTTCGATTGTATATGAGATGTATGCTCTTTGATGACAAGTAGATGTTAGATGGTTGATGTGAGGATGGATGGAAATGGATAAAAGCATGAAAATGGATAAGTGTAGATTGAGAAATAAAATTGCAAGAGTTTGGCTAGAAAAATGATTTCTCCTAAAATGAGAGAAAATAGGGGGTATTTATAGAGATTTTGGAAATTTCTAGGGAAATAGATGGCCAAGATTGAGCCACCAATGATCAAGATGTAGGGCCAAGGTGAGTTGAGAACTCACAAGCCCTCACATCTTGAAATGTGGCATGTGATATAACCCTAAAAGGTGAAGTGGACATGAGGTAGAAGGATAGTACATGATATGGATGTACTTCAAAGGACCATAGGGATTTGGTCAACATATCCTCATAAAGGATGTCCTTGTCCCATGTGGGTGAGAGGACATGTGAGGAATTAAAAATTCCTCAAATATCCTTATGGGGAGAGGGGAAAGAATAAAGAATAAAGAGAGGACATGTGAGAAGAAGTGAAGGAATTAAAAATTCCTTTTGAATGCATTGGGGAATTAAAAGTGAATTAAAAATTCACATGGGGAAGTGGAGTGCCTTGTCCAAAAGGGGAAGGCTTTTAATAAGGTTGACCAAGGACATGTTATAAAGGACATGGGGAAGAGAAAAGGAATTTAATATTCCTTGAAAGATGAGAGTGGAATTAAAAAATTCCTCAAAGGACTTTGGGAAGACAAAAGGAATTAAAGATTCCTTGGGGGATGGGAAGAGTTGGCTAAAGGGGGTGATTAGACAAGTTGATGAGGGGTTAGAGGAAGGTTATGTGGTTAAGAAATATTAGAGGCCAACTTGCAAAAGTTGGAGGATGTGACACCTCCTAATCAAGGATTAGACATGTGCACATCCTAATGATGAGATTAGAAGAAGGATTAAGATTAGATAATAAGAGATGGAAGATGTGACATGTGAGGAATTAAATAAATGTCATATTTTATTAATTCATTTGATGAAAGGAGGATTAAAGAGATAAGGTATTATTGATTAAATACCTTAGGGATTTGGAAAAATTAAAGTTATTAATTAAATAATAGCAGTATTACTTAATTAATGAAAATAAGATGAAAGGGGATGAATTTGGATAAATTAAGTGTCCAAATTTAGATGTCTACATTTTGCCCCTCTTTGAGATGGTGTTACGGAGTAGCATCATTTCAAAGATCATTAAAACATAGAACCTAGAAGAAGATGGTTAGATTGGGAAAGATGCCCCATTCATTCCTTTGAATGATTAGGAAGGGAAAAAGATGATAAAAATTAGGGATGAAGGATGCCCCCTCGAGAGGACATGTGGGTTCAAAAGAACATAGGTGGGCTCTCGAAATGGAGGAGATGATGCAAGGGGAATAAGGATGATGATGCAAGGGGAGAGTGCAAAAGGAAGATGATGAAGCACAAATGGATGACAAAAGGTGATGTTGCCACAGTCAAGGTACAAGCCAAAAGGGGGTTGATGAGGGGTGGAGTGTTGTCAATGAGGGATCTCGAAACAACACGAGGATAGGGAAGGATACATCAAATTGAGTGGTATTGATGAAAGGAAGGATACATCCCCAAAACACCACTAAAGGATTGGGAAGGATACCTTCTGATGATGATGAAAGTGTTGATGAGGGAAGGATACATCCCAAAACAACACCAAAGGGATAGGGAAGGATAATGATGGATGATGAGGATGATGATGATGGTTCAAGGTTGGTAACAAGACCAGGGATAAGACCAAGGATTTGATTAGAGTATTTGTGTGAGATATGAGTTGATGAGGATAGGATTGAGATGTGAGAGAGGATGGAGAATGATGGAGGATGAATGGATGGGGGGATTTGGATAGATGAGAGGATGGGGGAAAACATGCAAGATGATGTAATGAAAAGATGAGATGCAATTTTCCATCGTTAGGAGCACTTATTTTTGCTATAGTAGAAGACACAATACACCAAGGTATAAATGACCAAGGTAGATTAGTGTCTAATGCATGAAACAAACACATCAAACAAGAAGACTATCTCAACACCCCAAAGTCTCGATGACCTTGGTTGGGCCAGGTATTGGGATAACCACAAGCACACAAGGATGCCCCAATGTAACACAAGACCTCAGAGATCTTTGTGGGTACTACGTGGGACAATCGAAAAGACAGAAAAGATCAAGATACACACCTATGCTGACTAGTCAAAGCACACCATGATATGATGGATCAAGGCGACCATGACAAGTGATGATAGGGAGCGCAAATGATAAACAAAAGCCAAAAGCATCAAAAGATTGCAATTAATTTCAAACGTCCTTTGCCATAGGATCACGAGGATGGATGGGATTGATGAGGTTTGTTAGGAAGGATGCATCCTGTTGAGACCAATGATGGTTACTAGACTAAAAGATCGATATCACGCAGGGTATTCAGAACCGATTGGATCTGATGATACAAGTGGATCTTGTTGGTTAAGAACTAGCTAGATAAGGGCATAGCTTGATGACACGACACAAGAGACATGACACAAGGTAAGAGACTTCGATGGATGGTAAAGACGGGACAGACAATAGGAACAAGAGTTGAAGACTGATGATAGATGATAAAGGATTAGATGGACGAAGAAGAAAGATCGATGATGGAACCCCGGGGGTGGATCAAATGATCAACCTTTCCTATGTGAAAGCGCAGGGGCAACGTAGTTCGACGAAAGATCAACTATAGAAAATGGATGAAGGATGATGAGATAACCCCAGATAAGGGGATAAAATGATTGGACCGACATGATGGGACATGATAGACCTGTTGGATTGAATTGGAGGATGGTGGTGATCACAAAGCTCAAGGATGGGATAGTTATTCAAATCATCAAAAGATAAATTGGGAGGATGATATGATGTAGAGATGAATGATGAGAAAGGATAGGAGATGGAAAAGATGTGCAAAAGAAGCAGAAGTGATGACGATAAGATAGATGACATTGGATTGCATGGGGAAAAGCCTATAGCTAGATACCAATGACAAGGGATTATGAGATGGGATGAGGGTAGAGGATGGGGGGAGGAAAAGGATTGTTTGGGTGGATTGGATAGAGGGATAAGGATTTGGATGAGGAAAAGGTGACCAGATGGATAGATGAAAATGGATGCCATGATTGAAGGATATGAAGATAGGGATGGGAAGATGGATATACGAATTTTGTGGAGGGATAAAAGATAAGGAATGGGGAGATGGATATATCGATAAGGAGATAAGGATAGGGAAAAGGTTACCAAATGAATGGATGAAAAGGGATGCCAGGATGGAAGGAATGATGTCTCCAAGGACTATATCACAAAGGAAGATAAATGCCCCCACTCTAGATATGTCATGTATAATGAGGCATGAGAGATAGAAGATGGGAAAATGAAGGAGATAACTGGAGGAGGATAGGATGGGTGATTTAGGGATATGATAGAGCATATGTGTAGGGAATGTATACCAAGACATGTCCAAAGCATGCATAGATAGGTGCCCCTATTTTTTGATCAAGATCACAAGAAGGATGGAGTGACGAGATAAATGAGATATGCCAAGAAGGATGTGTAAGATAGGCAAGATGGAGGGGATGAATGAAAAGGACATATAGCAAGAAGACGGGTGCATAGCTGGAAGCATAGCAGGAAGCATAGTGGATGGAGAGAATGCATAGCAGGAAACTACCCCCAAGTGCAGATGGGGATTTACGCATGACGCCTGCTTGCCAGGTTTTCATCATGGTACTTATCCAAGGCGCTTGCTTGTCAATTTTTCACCATTGGACGAATTCTTTCTTTTTACTATTTTATTTTTTTGATTTTATTTTTATTTTTTTGACTTTTTTGGATTTTTGGATAGCATGCAGAAGGAGATGGATAAAGATAGGGAGGCAAATAAGTGGTTTTAGAAGACATGCGATAAGGATATGGGTGAAGGACTCAAGCATCAAGTTCTATACGAGGTATTAAGAGCTCATGTTCAAACTGACTGTTGGATGTTGGTACAACCTTATTAGGAGAAATGGATTATGCAAAATGATGAATTAGAGGGATTTGATGGGGGAGATGTGGGGTAATGGATGGAATGCTAGAAAGGATATGGATAGAATGATGGGGTGGATGTGTGATGGGGTGGTGGGTTCAGGACCAACATTGGCACATATGGTGATGGATGTGAAAAGATAAGAGGATTGATGGATGGAGAATGTGGGGATAATAGAGGAGATGGAATAGTGAATTTCGGGACATAGGGACCCAAAATAGACTTAGGAGATGAAAGGTGGGTATGGTTAGCTTTTGGATTAGCAACTTTGGATGTTCTTACAGATTTTTCATTTGATGGCATTGCATCTTTTTTCTTTGGGATCCACACGGTTTTGAGATTTTCTTTGGTGGCTCTTTGTGAGCTATAGATTTGATTTTGATTTTGGATTTTGTTTTTCTTTTCTTTACCATGTCTTTTAGAAGGGACATGGGAAGCTTTAGATTCATGTGGGTGTTTAGATTTATGCATTTTTATGTTAGCATCCAAAGTGCATTTATTAGCAATGGGATGGATGTGAGGGGATGGACAATGTGGAACAATGGAGGTAGGAGTATGGGGATTACATGTAGATGGAGGATGTTTAGGTATGTGCCTTTGTTGATCCTGATTATGGGATATGCGAGAGGGATTTTTATGATGGATGACACGGATAGGTGTTGGATGGATGAATGGATGAGATGGAGGAGGTGATCTTGGGATATACGGACCCAAGATGGATAGAGTAGATGAAGGACAAGAGATGGTGGATGGAGGGATATAAGGACCCAAAATGGATGGAGCAAATGAAGCAAGAATATGGACGGTTGTTTTGAGGTGATATGATAGAGGAGGAGGGATTGTATCATATGATTTGGTGGAGCGATGGGAAGAGCCGACATTTCTTTTGGAAAAGGCTCATTGAGGACGTCTAGAGGTTGTACCAACATTTTAGATTGTGATTCTTGGAGAATAGATCCAAGACCTTGCATGCAGATTTGTTCTTCGACTTGGATGGGCTCTAAAATACCTTGCTTGTGAAGGCCTAGACCTTTTCCTTGATAGTTCATGTTCTTGAGCATTCGATCCATGATAGGATTTTTGTTATTCTAAAAACATGATGCGAGTCCATTATTAGGTGGGGGATAATGGGTGGTATATACACTGTGTTTTTCTTCTGCAAGGAGGCCACCATGGAAGAATGTGAGAGTACCAAGGGGATATGCAAGCGGTGTGGGGATAGCATTTTTAGGCGATGATGGGGGATCCCGAGAAGCAACATTTGGATGGGTGGTATCTAGAGAGGGAGTAGGGGATATGATAGGATCTGATTTTGTGGTAGCAAGCTCATGCAATGGAGACAAAGATGGAGCGGTAGAATCTTGAATGTCAAGAGGATCATGGGATGGAATGGATGGGGGACTGTGATCTTGCGGTAGACTAGATGGGATGGTAGGATCTTGATTTGGAGGAGGGGATATGTTGGCATGCTTTGGATCAGGCTCTTGGCATGAATCATCGTGTGTGGGAGGCATGATAATGGAGTCATGGGGGGACTCTTCAAGTGGGGAAGATGGAAGGATGGAGGATTCAAAATATTACTAGGAATGGATACAAGGAGTGGAAGAAGTGGATTGGATTTGGGTGTCGTCAATAGGTTCAACGGCTCTTGGAGTAGGGGGTGGGTGTTCAATGGATTTGGTAGATGTGATGGTAGGAGATGGGGACTCAGTGGATTCAGAGGATGTGATGGTATCATCAATGATAGGTGTTGGATGGAGAAGGGTCTCACACTAACGACCATGGATGATGGGTTGGGATGGCATGGTTCCATGACTGCAATGTGTGGAGCGGGGGATTTTTCCTTTGTTATAAGTCCTTGGAGAAACTTGAATACGCTAGGCTAAGATGGCAAGGTGGGAGTGGATGAAGGTTTATGGATTAGTGGACTAGGATTAGATGGAAGATTAAGACTGGATGGAGGATTAAGGTAAGGATATGGGCATGGGGAATTAGGATAGGATGACATGGACGGTGGATCGTTGGTAGAAGATATGGGCGGCGTGTTGTAATAAAGGTATTGGGATGGTGGATTAGGATGGGAAGATGCAGGTGATGGATTAATATAGGGATGTATGATTGGATTATAGGAGGGATGGGAAGGAATGGAATGGTAGAGGAGCGGACATGGTATGGAAGGATTGAGATAAGAGGATGTGGATGAAGGATTGAGATAAGAGGATGTGGATGGGGGGATCAAGTGACGGGGATATGGTAGATAAAGGATATGATGGATATGATGGATATCCCTTGTAAAAGGTGGATGTGATTAGATAGGAAGACATGATGAGATGGATTGGATTTTGGAATGTGGGTGGAGAAAGCTCTAGCAATGATAGTGTCAAGGGGATCTATGTCGTATACCTCTTGATCAACAAGACTTTCATTATCATCATTGATGTAATTATGGTTTCCCTTGACCACTATTGATGGAGAATAAGGATTCATAATGATGAAAGGATAAAGAGGATGGATAAAAGATTTTGGATGGGAACGGATTAAAGCTCAAATTAGGATTTAGGTCAAGCTCAGATCAAGATTGGACTAAGCTTAGATTAGGATGATTGGATGATGTGATGGGATTGATTCTGACGATCGACATTGAATCTGCTTCAAGATAGAAGTAGATTGATTAGGTCGAAGGTGATGTGGTTGGCTTGGATTGGATTGGATTAGATTGGATTGGATAAGGTTGATTGATGATTGATAAGATCAACTGATGGGTTGGATAGGATGATGAGAGGGATTGAAAAATCCCATTCAGAGATTATCCTAGGTGACTTAGGATGTTGATTGATCAGATTAAAGGATAAATGGATGATTGTAGCACCGAATCCACCTTGAGATTGAAGGTGAATTGATTGGTCCAGCAATGATGATTAACTTAGGATGGATGACAATCCTAAGCGGATGTTGATGATGACAATCGGATTAGACACTTCGGTCAATTTGGATAATGGCTCGAGATGAAGTTTGAGGGATTTGGATAGGGAAAAAAATGATTTGATTGGAGAAATGGATGATAGAAATGGATGAACATTTGCTTGGAATGAGTAAATGAATGATCGGGATGGATGAACGATTACTCAGAATGAGTAAATGACTGCTAAGAACAGATGAATGACTCTTAGAATAAGAAGATGAAAGCTCAGAATGAAAGATAGATTACTCGGAACAAGTAGATGATTGATAGGGATAAATGAATGACTACATAGAATAAGTAAACGACTACTCGCGATGGACAAATGATTCTCAGAACGAGAAGATGAAGGTTTGGAATAGATGGAAGATTACTCGGAATGAGTAAATGATTGATTGGGATTGTTGAATGAGAGTTTGAAATGATTGAAGGTCATGTGAAATGGATGATCGTTTACTCAGAACGAGTAAACAGATGAGAATGGTAGGGTATCCCCCCCCGAGGAGGCGGATGAGGAAGAAAAAGGTGCCCCAGTAAACTTCTCAAAAGTAGGGAGTGGTATATGTCATCGAAAAGAGCATGAAAAAATGAGAAGAACTGTTTTTAAACGAAGTCAATTGGATAAAAAATGTGGAAATGGCGAGGCATATACGGTTGCCTGTTAAGGCAAATTGACCATAGCATGAGGTCAGGTCCGCCACAGCATGAGGTCAGGTCTGCCACTAGGAGGTCAGGTCCACCACCGGAGGTCAGGTCTGCCACCGGGAGGTCAGGTCCGCCACTCGGAGGTCAAGTCCGCCACTGGAGAGGTCAGGTCCGCTATCGGAGAAAAAGTTGCTCAAAAGTATGAAGTGTTATATGTCGTTGGAAAGAGCACGAAAAAATGTGAAGAACTTTTTTTGAACGGAGTCAATTGGATAAATAGTGTGGAAATGGCGGGGCATATATGGTTGCCTGTCAGGGAAAATCCACCACAACATGAGGTCAGGTCTGCCATAGCATGTGGTCAAGTCTGCCACATCATGAGGTAAGGTCCACCACCGGAGAAAAAGTTGCTCAAAAGTATGAAGTGTTATATGTCATTGGAAAGAGCACAAAGAATCAAGAAGATTGGCACTTGAACGTAGGAAAATAGGTTTATGGTGTGCAAATGGCGGGGCATATACGGTTGTCTGTCAGGGAAAATCTGCCACAGCATGAGGTTAGGTCCGCCACAACATGTGGTTAGGTCCACCACAGCATGAGGTCAGGTTCGCCAAAGGATGGGGTTAGGTTCGCCAAAGGATAAGGTCAGGTTCCCCAAAGGATAAGTTTAAGCTTTATTTTTTGATGGATGAGTAAGGCAAAGGACCCAAAATATAGCAAACACTGATAAAAAGATTTGGCTAAACTAAAAATGACTGGTTTTGCACGAGAAAGACAATTCAGATAGCACAACCTAAGATTAGTAGAAATGGGTATGGCCAACAAAGTCTTCTACTCTAGGATGAACATGGTTGCTAAGGAGTCCTCGATATACATCTGGTACGTGAGATCCAAATCGTGAACACTGTTGTGCCCTTAGCACACATGCCCCGTTCAAAACAGGGACCCTCTTTTCTTTCGCTTTATCGGGTCATTTTTTGTTGCCGCCTTGTTTTAAGTGCCCCCTTTTTTCATGTCTCAGGTGGTCAATATTGCTTAAAAAAGTCCCACCATAAGTTGACCATGCCCTCCCCTTTTAATTTTGCTATGTTCTGGCGCCTCGCGGAGTCCCTCTAGTAGTTTGACCCTGCCAATGGCCCCGGGGCCTACCAGGCCCAGCCGTTCGGGGTTCCCTCGCTGGGTTTCCCAGTTGAACCTACCGTTCATAGTGGTGTCCGCTTTGCATCCTCCCAGACCTCGGGGTCCGAACCCCTTCTTGCCGTCTGGTTGAAACTTGTAGAAATATTCAAATTGGCGTCCCACCCTCTGGACCTTGAAACCCAAAGTTCCGTTTCCGGGGTTCCGAACGTGCTTCGCCATCACTCGACAGCGAACCTTTGGCTATGCCCTGCCTCCTAGGTCCTGCCACCATTTTAGCTGACCGAAATATGCGCAGCCCTAACTGCCGTCGGGTGCTTCGGGCCCGAACGTCTGGAATTTTGAGTCTAAAATTCCATGATGTTTCTGTCGTGCATGATGGTGGATCTTTGGCGGAGCTCTGCCCTTCGGGCCTCGGCTCCCTCTTCACTACCGCCATCCTGACCGACCTGAAATATTCACTGTGGCCTTCGTCTTGCGCCTCCCCAACCGTCGGGCCCCGGGTTTCCCACCGCTGTCGCCGACTTTCAAACTCACCAACTTTTCTCTCGCCGTACGTGCATTCAATACAAGCATTAATTACGATTAGGGGTATATAATACCCACTCCGATCCATCATTATCATTTGACAGGATTGTAGAGCGATTAGAGAACCTGCTATTGGAGCCCATCGTCTTCGACACCGTCATGCTCGTCACCCTCAGCATCATTTTGTCAACCGTAAGTGGATCCCGCATCTCCCCGCATCGCGTGTTCGAGGTAGGTCCTTCGTTCGCCCTCCCGAGCATTATTTTGGTGATTTTTAAAGATTTAAATGAGTAGCAATCATTAAGGAAGCATGAAAATGATAAAATATGAGATTGCGCACAAAACCCATGTGTTTAAAACTTGAGAAACCTTCTAGGATACCCTCATCACCAATCCGAAGTTCCTCCTTGTCGCGGCTATTCTTCGTGTAGGGAAAACGTCCTCTTCGGCCCCGAGACCTGCCTTTGCCATCCGTGATAAAACGATAAACCTTGCCACCGATGGAAATTTACTCCCTCGGGCCCGGGCCGTCAGACTTCCATTGTCGGAAGTCACCCTTGATACCACTGCGTCAAAACAATAGTCTAACCCCGACTTCCCAATCAGTGGAGCCCGCCCTTCTCCTCGCCGTGGGAACTTCAAACTGAACGAATGTCCTTTGGGTCTCTTGGGCCTGGGACCCCGAAGTTCTGCTTTCGGGGTACCACATGTGTTTTTCCATCCCCCACGATGGATCTCACCCAGCATCCCACCCTGCAGACTCCTCCTTCCTATTTGCTACTTCTGGAAATTTAAACTCGTAGCATCCTTATTGGCTCTGGGTTCTGACAGCCGAGTTTCCATGCCTCTTTATCTGCCATCCCGATGGCGATCTCTCTCCGTCCCTCTGGCCTCCAGGTTTCACCCTTCCATCCATTGTCGAGGCGAAAACAAAGTTGAACGAAAGACCCCTCTGTTGGGCCCGGTCTTGCTCCCAGATGTCGGCATGACCTCGCACTTCACCGTAACCTTTTGCCGCCCCCCTTTCGGGCGTCCTTCTAACCGGAAAACTCCAGACCATCATTCGCCGTGGGATGTCAGCTGAACTCTGAATGCCTTCATCCGCATCGGGCCCCATAGCCCGGGACTCCTATCCTTTCCCGCTGTTGCGAATGTAGTTCTCGCCCCTTCCCTTCGAGATCTAGGCTTTTCCCTCTCATTCACCGCCAAACTCAAAGCCAAACCTCACACCACCATGCCCTTGCTGCCGAGCTACCCCTTTCAGACTTCCGTCTGATGTTTGTCATCCAAAACGGCGAAGTTTGGGTGCCTTCCCAGTGCCATCGGCCCGAGTGCTCAAAAGTAAAATGGCAAACCATTGGCCGCCCTATAGCCCATCGGACCCCAAACCCCGAAGTTCTATCTCTGGATTTCCCTTTACTGTCTGCCATTCCAAACTACTATCTCCTGATGGCTTTCCGGCCCAGGACTTCCGACTTCTCCTAAAACAATCCAAATGAGCCCAAATTTGAAATCCAACTTCGACCCACATGCTTAATTTTAGCCCTCTTCATTACAGACCTCTTAAAATACTAGAATTTGACTGAGGAGTGTTTCCAGGAGCATTCCGCCGTGTTTTCCCTTCCAAACAGCATTCCTGCCAAGGAAGTCCGGCCCTCTGGGCCCAAATTGTCCAAATGCCCTTAATCAATAGATCAGTAACATCTAGGGATAAATGGTCATGATATGCTTAATTGATTGTTCAAGATAGATGTTGTTTTCAAGGTGTTGACTAAGATAAATGCTTTTATGATCCATTATGCTGACTTAGCCCTTGCTTGCAAGATATATGGAACCAGGTGTAGGACCTTCGGGGGCATCTACCGAAAAGGACAAGGGGAAGAAGTCAGGAAGGAACCCTCGAGGGAAGGAAGAGAAGGACCAAATGAAGTACCAATTCTAGGGCGAGCCGCTCCACTCAAAAGTCACCACGGATTGGAAGGAGATCACAGACACCAACATTGGCCAGGTGGATATTGATGAATTCACACAAAAGGTCAGGGAGAATCTAACGACAAAAAATGCAAGATTAATAAGACAAAGTGGAATAGCGAAGGCTGCTGGATTCCCTCCATACCTCATGGTGCCCGAGTTGGTCATGGCTTGTCGGCAGGCATATCAGGCTGACACAAGAACAATCGTTGACAAAAAGGGAAACATTGTCACTGACATGTCACCTGAGGGGATCACAAAGACCTTCCATATTCCCACATTCTAACAGATGGAGGTCCCCACCTTAAAAGAATGCCAAGCGGCATGGGATGATAATCCGGGTGGCTGTAAGAAGTCAATAAATCTACATTGGCTCAAGGAAAGACGAGGCAACACTGTGAAAGCTCCTCAGGAACTCTTCCACAGCGATTTCCATGAAGATTACCACGACCTAGTGACCATGTTGAGCAAGATTATGGGCCTTCCTGTGGCCGCCTACTTTTAGAAATGGATGGCATGCTTCGTTGAGCAGATCCTGCGTGGAAACGAGGACGTCACAACAAAGGCTTCATTCTACTGGGGATGAATCATAAGCAACTGCTTCCATGAACAGTTTATTAACATTAAGAAGAGCTCCAAATTTTATATGACTTCCTATCTTGTCTATTCCTTGGCGGATCAGAGACAGTACAACGGGTTGTTTGTGGCACCCAATCAGGAGCAGAAGCGAACACTCAAAGCCTATGATAGATATCCACAGCTTGAGTACAAATTTTTTAAAAGGGATTACTGCAAAGTAAATGACGCATTCATCGGCCATATTATTAGGTTGATTGCCAGAGACTTCGAGAAGAGGGTCTCCCATAGTGCCAGGGCGCTTTTGAAACAGTATGCCTTTCTCTACATCCAATATCTGAAGTTTACGTATATCCGTGCACAAGGCTTCACTGAAAAGCCGAATAGGCTACCCCGCTACCCCAACAACCAAATCATCCTCCTGGAGCTTTCTCGGCAACTCCAACACCTACAAGAAATCTTTAGCAGCAAACATATAGCGGGGATCTCCTATCCCATGACCCTTGGCTAGGGCATGTACTGACTACAAACTTCCTAATGTGCTGGTAACTCTAAAAAAGAACTGAAGGATTACCACTTCTACCTACACACTACTTGCCGATGGATGGACCTGTATGGCCATGTCAGGAATGTGCTGGGGCCAGCATATGCCCATCTTCACCACATTGAGGATTTTTGGGCTGATGTTTAGGATGCCAAGGAAGTGCGCGCAAGGCACTACATGCGAATGACTATATAGTTCGTAAGAAGGGTGCAGCCATTCCTCGTACCAAACCAAGTCGAGGAGGACGAGTCCACTATCATGCATCCCAGGTACCCTGCAGTCGCCAATTTGCCAATACCATTAATTAACTGGGATGAACAGGAGGTCGATGACCTAGATACCATAACCCAGCCAATCTTAACCCGAACCAAGGAGTGGATCGATGGGCAGGTGGCTCATTTAAAGTGACAAGGAGTAGTCTTGACATATGAAGTCCTAAAAAATGAGCCGAGTGCTATAGAGGATGTTGCTGCCACCACTTCAACTGGTTGGACCTCCAAGTCTCCTCCGATCACAAGATCCAAAAAAAGAAAAGGAATAGAAACCAAGCAGTCTCCAGACCCCAAGGCCTATGCAAAGAAAGAAATGGGAAGCTCACCTCTCAAAAGGATCAAACAGGTAGGGAGTACTACGGAACAACCTTCAACCCAAGAGAAGAAAGGCATAAGGTACAGATCAATTGTAGCCTCCCTTGGCCCTCTTTTCCCCTCCTGTTGCACCACCCACCTCCCTGGCTATGGTCACTGCATCCCTGCCGGCAGTGGACATTTCTCTCCATCTTGCCCCTTCGCCTCCGGCCGAGTTTGTGATAGTTATTAACTCCTCTTCCACTATGACTTCTCCCCCTTCCTCTGCTGCTATGTCACCAATCACATCACTCCCTCTAGCAACAATAACCGCACTAATTCCCACTACCACTATGCTCGAGACTCTTTCAAGGCACATGCAGAACCTTCCCTCAGAGCTCTCCTAGATCTTAATGGATCGGACTCTCCAAGTAGTGCACAAGTCCTTGCTACTGCTCAACCTTCACAACCATCGATAGGGCCACTGACTATGGAGGCCACCATGCTAATCTCTAAGGAGTGGGAGGAACAAGAGCAGGAGGCCTCGAAGCCTGTTGAGGAGGAGGCCGATGAGTACCATGAGCACCCAAAGTACGAACACCAAACCATTGACAGGGTGGCTTATGAGGAGGAAGAAACGGGCTCTTCCGAGAGTGGGGACGAAGAAGATTGCTCGGGTGCTAAGGAAATCATTCAAACCTTTGATGATGACCTTGAGGAGGAAATGGAACAACAGCTGAAGGACATTGGGGCAGAGGCAGAGGGGTCACCCCATGATGAAGAAGGGTAGCCACTAGAATAACAACAGCCAAAGGATTTAATTGACGTTGAAACATGTGTTGTCAGAAGCCCTGAGGCTGAGTGTACTGAGTTAAAGAAGGAAGAAGAAACAACAAGAAAAGAAAGTCCCATTCAACAACCATCCACCGGGCTGCCTATAAAACACCTCGTATTCATCCATGACTCCAATGAGGAGGAGGAAGATTCTACCAAAGAGAAAGGAAAATCCCCAGAGGGAAAAGAAACAGAAATCTTGGCCTTGACTGAGAAAGGCGAAGGTGACCACGATTCACCCAAGGAAAAATATGTTGTGCCCGAGTGGTTGGAGAGGCAACTTGAAAGAAAAACCCCTGTGCTAAAGGACCTAAAGGAAAGGTTGGAGGCCATCTTGGCTTGAGCCCAAATCACGACGAAGAAGGAGAAGAAGCCCAAGGTTTGATCTAAGGTAACGATGTATGCTTCCGGGTCTTGAGCGGCCCAAATAGCAATGCCTACGATTGGCCAAATTGGGGTAAGCTATAACATCTCCACCATCGACTTGGCAACCGCAACCAGAGAGAAGAAGGTCAAGCACCTTGAGGAATCAGTGGCTATAGTGGTGTATCTGATAAAGCAAGACAATATTTTGAAGGATGAGCTCAAGGCACAAGTCACGGCCTTAACAGATTACATACAACAATGGTCTTCAGTAGACGACCTGCCTACCACATCCATGGCCGCACCTCAACTGCTTTCCAAAGAGCAGATCGATAAGATGGAAAGAAGAAAAAACTTGGAGAAGACCACCGAAGATTAGTTCCGACAAGTTTCATATGTCAGAAACATGGGAATTAGCCAGGCTGTGTGAACAACCAACAAGTTCTTGGACCTGATGCAGTCTCTGGAGAGCACAAGGAAGCTTTGCACCATTTTCCCCGCAACCTACGACTGAACCTTTCTGAGGATCGAGACAATCCTTCAATTTTCGGAAGCCACGTGGGAGAAGAAGCTTGCATTTAAGAAAGAAGATCACTGGCTGATGGATGTGTGGCACCTAGACTTTGACAACCAGAAAGAGAGGTTGGAACAAATCATGAGCAAGGTGGATCCAAACATTGAATGGATCAAAGAAATCTGGGCAGAATGTGCTCGATACCTTAAGCTGATGACGGACTATGATATGCCCACTGTGCAAATGGATCTGGAAAAGATAAAACCCTACTTCCAAGAGAAGATGAAGGATGGGATGGCTGGTGAAATTACAATTGAATTCCTAAGTTTCACTGCCCGCACCTTCGATCAATCAGAGCTGTTCAAAGACCAAGGCTCAAATTATGATGAGGATTGGAAAAGGCTAGAGGATAATGCAAAGGAATGGAGCTAGCAGGCGCTATGATGTGAAATCATCGAAATAGACAAGCTCCAGGCAGTCATCCTCAAGTTCATAGAATACACAGCTTCCAAGGGGCAGGAGGACAACCCTGTCAAAGATGAAGAACTTCCTGAAGAGTAGCTACAATGAAAACAACAATTGGCTAAAGGAAAAAAGAGCTACAGTGTCATCAGCAAGAGGACGAAATAGGGAAGAAACAAAATATAATTTTAAATTGTGATATATTGGGGGGTAGGTGAAACCCTATTTTGTAATGAATCTTAGCCACACAATAGGAATTAATCTTGGCCATTCATTGAATCTTTTGGACACTATAAATAGGGCTCCCCTCTCATTTGCAAAGAGAGAGTTGAGTTGTTGTAAAGACATGCTGCAGAAATTTATAAGGAAAATGCATTGACTTGGTGTATTTTCTTAGTTTCTCTCATGTTACTTGATTCAATCTCCAATGTTAGATGTTTGACTTAGGTTTTACTGCTGTTTTAGTTAGCTGTCTTCTTTCCTTGGATAGATTTTAGGAATGCTATTATGTGATTATGAAAATTCCTGCCATGTTGATGACTTCTTTTCCATACTTTTTGTTGTTTGCTGATGGTAGATAGCTGTGCAAAGCTAGCCTAGACTTGAATTCAAAGCTGCTCCAAAACATTTATCTTTGATTCATGTATGTACATGGTGAATGAAGGGTGAAATATCTGCATAACTTAGAAGATAGCACAATTTCCATGATACTGTAAAATCCCTGGTTAAGTGGGATATTGTTTCGAGAAGTTGTCAATTACAGGAACTCTATTGTCACTGTTCACAGTTAGTTGCAGACTTAGGAACTTTCCCTCTTTTTTGCCTTCTTTCCTTTTTTTTAATAACTGATCTATGCTAAGGTTTGTTGCATATTGTAAAGCCAAATCCAGCAACAAAATGGAGTCCAAGACTGTTGTTTGAACCTACAACCAATGTATAACAACTTTCCATCTTAAGAACTCCATTTCAAGATCCAACTTAAATGCTTTGTAACCCATCCGTAAGACCGCCTTGTGATTCCAGCAAATCACATCAAACAACTGAAATATTCCAAGCACTGTCAAGATTTGACATTAGAGATGTTGGAATAGTGTTCTGCAATTTGATTATGGAAGATTGTCTTTCAAGAGAGGTAGTGCACCTACACACTATCTGTGTTGAAAAGTGCATAAAAAACACATCAAAAGAACTGGCGCTAGAAAGAGGGCTTAACATGTTGGGATTATAAAGCTAAAGGTTGGAATTGATTCATTTTATGCCCTCGTCCTCCTAACGCCATCAATAGAACTGGCACTAGAAGGAGGGCCTGGCTGTAGAAATACTAAGTTAAGGGTTAAAAGTGAAGCTAGATCGAATCGAATCCTTCTCCTCGGAAAGATTTCAAAGAGTTCTACAGTCAACACCAAACAAGGGATAATTTGAAGAATTGCAGCCTCCTACAAGGGCAAAGCGAGCTAAAGGAAGTAGTGTTTCCTCTTCCTCTTCCTCCATTCCATCCACCTTCATTCCACCCTCACCTTCATTTGGCTGGCCTTCGTCTTCCACCCAACCATCTCAAACTGCCTTTGCACCTCATATCTTTGGCAGCCAGGGGATTGCTCCTCTCTCGGCCCTTCGGGCCCAGGGCACAGTCTAGTCAGCCACAACTCAAGTGTGGTCCCAGATTGCTATTTTATTGTGGATACAACCCCAAATTATTGTTTTCCAACAACAGATACCACCTCCACCACCCTCCATGGCTTGGTTAGCACATAACCCTTTGCCGATACATTTTGCTACCTACAATGATATGCCTAAGAATCCGAAGGGCTTTTGTTTGAAGTTTCATCCGCGCAACCTACAAAGAACAGCTGAGGAGCATATCAAAATATTCAAGACAGTGATTACCGAAATACAAGTTGACCATGAGGACGTTGCATGCCGCCTCTTTCCGCATTCATTAGGGGAAGAAGCCTTCTATTGGTACATCAATCTGCCGAGAGGATCTATTACCTCATGAACTCTAATGAAGCATGCCTTCCTGCAGAAATACAAGATCCCCATCAGCTCTTCGGAGCTTTACCAACAGTTCATGTCTGTCAGGAGGGAAGTCAACGAACCTATTGGCTCCTTCAATGACTGCTTTCATCGAGCCTACACAAGGCTTCAGGACCCGTACCTTCATAATAATGTTGCGGCTCTCCCTGTCTACTATGCAACATTGGACAACCTTACCTCGGCTTTGGTGAAAAGGATGCAACCGCCACCCGCCTCATTGGTGGCGGCCTATAAGGAGGTTGTTATCGCCAGTGCAAACTTGGGATAGAATATCTCTGACTCGCTGCCTTCTTTGGGGCCAGTAGCTCACCCGATGTAGATTCAGGGGCTTAATCAGGAATTTTCTCATCAAACCCCTCTTATGAACCAAGTGGCTCACTTACCTATGGTACCATATCTAGGGCAGCCATTGAATTATGCACCTCTCGCGCCTTCCTATTTACAGCCTCAGCAACATTATAACTATTCCCAGGCTGCTCCACAAGAGCAAGCATATTCCTAGTAGCCCCAGGAGCCATTGTACCTATCTAGACTAGAATTTCCTCTGGCTTATCAGAATCAGCTGATAGCCTCGCCCGCTTTTCTCCAAAATTCGACACCGTCACCTAGGAACGAGACTAAGAAAGACAAACTAGAGGAACTAACAGAGATGATAAAGAAAATGTCTATGAAAATGATGCACCTAAAGAACTAGAATAATCAATTATAGGCCTCGCAACATAATTTTCAGGCCAATCTTAACTGGGACAACCGAGACAATAGGGACAACAGGGATAATCACGAAGCTAGCACTTCCTCTGGGCAGAACTATGAAAGGGGGAAAAATGCCAATCAAAATGCAGAAAGGAGACCTTCTCAAAGGCAGAATCGCACATGTAACACTAGGCCCAATAATGGAGGTGTCCCTATACCTTTCGATCAACCGATAGGTAATGAAAAAATGACTAGCAGAGTATACCTTGCCGAGGCAGCCTTTTTCGGATGGTGTTGAATTCATAAAACCAGTAGACATTTCGAGTTGGATTGTCCTGAGTTCCAGACAGCTGCTGAAATATTTCATGGGGAAGTGCAAAATGTAGTAGACAATGTCAGTTGTAGGGAAATCATCCCATCCGAGCCATATGATTCCTCTTGTCTCGTGGTTAATCAAGTGTCATTTATGCGATGTGACTGCAACGAGTCTGAAGTTGAGCCCGCTCTTATTGAGGGTGAAGAAGCACAAGAGGTAAGTAATGAACAAACTTTGGCTCAGCTCTTTGATTCAGTAGATAATGGTCTGGTAGATGAAGAAGAGCCATTTGTAGATAAAGTCCACATGTTCCATCAAAGGTCGATTCCCTACTTCCTTAGGAATAGACAGGCGGGTGGACCCTTTACAACTTCCACCCCACCAAATAATTTTGCCACCTCGCCTAATCCTAATGCCAGCAACAACCCTAGATTTCCCTATATACCCACCCAATACTTCAATAAGAACGAATCTCAAAAGCAGTCACAAAATTAGCCTCAGGGCCAATCCAAAAATCCTTCTAGTCAAATGAAGGTCCAACCTCCTAGCTCTGCCATAGGCCAACGTTTTAGTTCAGAAATTGAGCAAATGGGTGAGTATGTAGCAGAAGAGTTTAAGAAGGTAAAAATTAGCTTGTCAGCCTTCGAATTACTCAAAGTCCCTGCTATAAGACATGCCTTCTTTAGGGTTCTTATCAGGACTCCATCATCCAGTATGACTCTGGAAACGTCAGCCAAAAGAGTTACCTTTGAATAGCCTAGGAAGGAAAAAGAGATACAGGATAATACTGGGAAAAAGGAAAGATGTTCCCGTGAATCAGTCTGCAAGTAAACGAATTGAAAAGGAGCCGAAGCAGGCTAATAGGCAGATTTCCAAAGATCGACAGTTTAGGCAGACCAAGGATATGGGCAATGATAAGAACAAAGGTCAAATAGCTCACATGGACATGCTACGAGCATCTTCCAGGGGAGACCAGAAACTCCCCCTTTCCTGACCACCATTAGGATCTTTGGGAAGAACCTGCATAACTGCCTACTCAATTCAGGAGCGTCTGCCAATGTCATGCCCTTCGCAGTATGCAAGGCTCTTGGAATCACTCCCACACCTTCAAAGAGAAAGGTGACCCAGCTGGACAAAATAGAGATTAACATTGTGGGAGAAATAAACTGTATCCCGATGCAGATTGCTATAGACCCACGGATATAACAAGTCATTGATATTCAAGTGGCAAATATTCCCAATGCATATGGAATTATCTTGGGAAGGGAATTCACCAAGGCACTAAATGGATATACCGCCATAGACCTTTCTCACATGTGGCTACCATGGAAGGGGCTGCCAAATCAAATCTGTATCGACCGTGAACCTCGTATGAAATACATGATCACGAAGTACAATAATATCAATGAGGTATTGTTCGCCGAGACCGACTTAGGGAATTACCGCCCTTTCGCCTACTAAAATGAGGTTGGACTTCAGGAAGAATGTGCAGATGAAGTGTTATTAGTGTTGTGTAGTCTTTTGACTGATTCTACACAAATGCCCCTAGACACAGAAATATTAATAGAGGCTGATGATGAGCCTGATAAAGATGACAACTAGGGACTACTCAGTGGTTTCTAGGAGTTCATTGAAAAGTGTGCAAGGGATCAGCTCAGCCTAGGGGCCCGAATGAATTTACAGGATCTCTTGCTACCAAACTGGTGCAAGGTTCACAATGCTACCCACTCCGAGTTTGATTGTTGCTTGTATCAAGTAGTAGTTGCACATGTTAAAAAAATAGTTGCTCCTCAGATAGAAACGCCAAAGGAGGCACCAACAGAACCACCTGTTGATTAATGCATCAAACCAGAAAATTCCCCTAAGGTCATAGGGCCAGCCACCCAGTTGAAGGGGAATAGGAGCTTAATCAGACCCAAAGACAAAAAACCCTCCGCATGCTGGACGCTCTGATTTGATGGATCCAAGTCCAAGCAAGGAGCTAGAGCCAGGTTCGAACTCATTAGTTCGACAGGTAAGACATTTGTAGCTACCCACAGATTGCAGTTCTATTGCACCAACAACGTAGCAGAATATGAGGCCCTGGTCCTTGGCCTTCTCATGGCCTTGAAGAAAAATGTAAAAATGTTGCAAGTCTTTGGGGATTCTGAGCTCGTGGTTAAACAAGTTAGGAAGTTGTATTCCTATTATGATCAGAGACTTACAAACTATAGGCATAGGGTTTGGGATCTCTTGGAGGGCTTAGATGCATTCAATATACAATTGATCCCTAGTGTTCAGAATCGTACGACTGATGCCTTGGCTCAAGCGGCCAGCACTCTACAACCCCTCTCTCTGTCTAGGCTCAAGAAATTCACTGTTGAGCTGACATCCACGTTATCAGTCCCAAATAATGTTACCCACTTGCAAGTCTTCAATGATGACAAACATATCATTCAATTCATCACAAGTTTTGATGTCTTCGCAGCTCAAATAATTGAAGTTGATCCACACAAAGCCAAACTGGACATAGAAGGGGTTATTAACCTCAAAACTAATACGATCCCCAAGGGTATGGTTCAATTAGAACGCATATTTGACTTGGACCAGATCAGAGATCAGAATCAATAAATGAAAAAGGAGGCCATAAGTAACTAGTGCGATGCTCACAACCTTGGGACAGCCAAGGAGATCAGAAATGTTTTTATCGACAAGGTGTGCACGCCAAGGGAAAAGAAGGGAATTGCGGAGGCGTTGTGGAGGTACCATGATGTGGTGGCATGGAGCTATGAAGATTTAAAAACATATAACACTTCTGTCATTACACACACCATCCCTCTTAAGATGGAGGTGAGGCCATTCTGCTAGCGGCAGCGCCCTATCAATGCCTTGCTGGAACCTATCGTCTACAAAGAGGTGTAAAAGTTGCTCTCAGCAAGAATCATTTTTCCAGTTAGGCATTCCACATGGGTGGCCAACTTGGTCCCAGTCAGAAAAAAGAATGGGGAGATTAGATTGTGTGTAGATTTTCGCAATTTGAACCGCGCCTCGGAGAAAGACAACTATCCCATACCTTCATTGGATGAGGTACTGCAGATCGTCAACAACTCCCAGATGATGTCTTTTCTCGATGGATACTCCGGGTATAACCAAGTAATGGTATAGTATGAGGATCATCACAAAACGACGTTCACCACTAAATGGGGGACGTTCGCGTACAGAAGGATGCCTTTTGGGCTCAGCAATGTTGGCGTCAGCTTCCAACACACCATGGATATCACCTTCAAGGACTTAATTGGCAAGTGCATAATCATCTACATGGATGATTTGACTGTGTTTTCTAAAAGGCAAGGTGATCATGTCTCTGATTTATGCAAGGTATTTTAGAGGTGTAGGGAGTTTGGGGTTTCCCTTAACCCCAATAAGTGCATTTTTGGAGTGACTGAAGGAAAATTGCTCGGGCATATCCTCTCATAATAGGGAATCTCCATAGACCCCGAGCGTATCAAGTCCTTACTCAAAATCCCGCCCCTAGGCAGCAAGAAAGAATTAAAATCTTTCTTTGGAAAGATCAACTTCGTCCAGAAATTCATCATAGGTTTCGCGGAGATTGTTAAACATCTCAATGCTATGCTGAAACAAGACGCCAAAGTTGAATGGACACTCAATTCCAAACAATCCTTCGAAGAAATTAAACAGGCCATCGCTAAGGCACCTATGTTAGTTAGCCTAAATTATCTGAAGCCTTTCTACATCTACTCATTTGCTTCAGAGCATTCTTGTGCAAACATGTTGACCCAGAAGGACGATGAAGGAAATGAGCATCCGATCACCTTTATGAGTGCTCCCCTCAAGGACGCTAAATCATGATATCACAATATTGAAAAGTAGGCATATGCCCTCATCAGAGGAGTGAAAAAATTTAGGCACTATATCCTACGCAATAAGGTGTTTTCCATTGTCCCCGACCCAGCAGTAAAAATGCTACTCATGCAGAATGAATTGGGTGAACGAAGAGCTAAATGGGTCACCCTACTCCAAGAATATGACATGGAGATCCAACTGATGAAGCTGGTGAGAGGACAGGTGCTCACCCGCACAATTGCTGAAACCGCTGCAAAAGCTGGACCCGAACTCACTGTGCAGTAGTACCAACTTGAGGATGTCTCCCCCAAAGAGTGGTACCAGAATGTCGTTTACTATTTGCTGAACCATAAATGTCCACCGCACCTGCAAGGAGTCCAAAAGTGGGCCCTGAGCTTGAAAAGCAATGGCTACATGCTGTAGGGTTCCATTCTCTACAAGAAGAATCATGAAGGTATTTATTTAAGATGCCTTGGCAAGGAAGAAGCAGATCAAGTCTTAAGAGAGTTCCACAATAAATTTGGCACGGGCCATGGTTCTAGTTCTTCCATAGCACATCAGATATTGAGAGCAAGGTATTATTGTCCAACCGTCTTCAAGGATGCCCATTGCCATGTTCGTTCATGTCACACATGCTAGACCACTACCACCAAGGAAAAGAATGTTGCTGTCCCACTGTAGCCTGTGCTGGAGGTAAGACCGTTTGCGCAATGGGGTCTCAACTTCATCGGTTTGGTAAGCCCTCTATCGTCTGCAGGACATAGGTACATTCTTACCGCTACTGATTACTGTACTAGGTGGATGGAAGCAATAGTATGTAAGCAATGCACAACTGAAGTAGTTATTAATTTAGTAGAAAGTTTCATTTTAAATCGCTTTGGTTGTCCTTATGCTTTGGTATGCGATAATGGACCTGCATTTGCCTCATTAAAATTTGCTAGTTGGGCATTTGACTATGGAATTTCCCTTAAATTCTCATCTAATTACTACCCTTAAGGCAATGGCCTGGCCGAGTCTACGAATAAAAACCTGATTACTATAATCAAAAAGCTACTAGACAAGAATCCCAAGGACTGACATACCCAACTCCGTTTCGCCCTTTGGGCTGATCGCACTTGCCACAAGGCTACCCTTAGCGATTCCCTGTTCCACCTTGTTTATGGCCTAGAACCTATATTCTCCATCCATCCGAAGATTCCTACTCTTCAATTCATCAACACTTTTTATGAGGGAGGAGATTGTAGGAAAGCTTGGTTAGTTGAGCTCTTGCATTTAGAGGAAGTCTGAGAAAGTGTAATAGAAAATTTTGCCAAACATTAGGGCATAGTTAAAAGATGGTTTGACCGCCGAGCCAAGATCAAGGCCTTTAGAATTGTAGATTTGGTCCTGTGTTGGGACAAGGCCCGTGAAAAGAAAGGAGGACACAGCAAATTCGACAAACTCTGGCTTGGCCCCTTTCAAATAGCTGAGATTTTGGGAGACAATGCCTTCCACTTAAAGACCTTAATTGGTGAAAACGTCCCGTTGCCAGTCAACAGGCAACACCTGAAGCATTACTTCCAGGCTTGAACTCGTTTGAGCTCATCATTGTAAATACTTGTACATAGGTTAGGGTAGTTTGATTTCTGGCTTGCTTGCATTTTGTTTGCGTCGCTCTTTTATTTTCTCCCTCTCGGCAGTTTTGTTTCGAAAGTTGTTTCCTGCCCCTTTGCGGTAGTTGTGCTTGCTCGACAAGTAGTTTACTTTGTTGTCCATTCTTTGTGTTATTCGGCTAAACATTCACTCTCGATTATCGGTATTTGAAAGCGGCCAGTGAATGATTTCCTTGCTTGAACTCTGCTCAGAACTTGACCCTTGGCTGGATCTTCTTACACACATCTCAGATCTCGCACAAAACACAATAATTATTTCTAAAGGATTGTGCCACAGTTGTTATGACACCCTGGTGAGTGAAAAATCTCAAGTTTGCTCCAGTGACCACTGCAGTCTCAAACCCATCGTAGGCTTTAGTGCTTACCCGGTTAAACTAAATGATAAAAGAGAAATGAACATTGAAGGAAATGTCAAAGCAAAAAAATAAAGGAATCCTGAAAATAAACAACCGTATGGGTGTCCGAATAACTCTACCGGGGCTATGGATGCCCGACCGACAGTGGAGCAATATCCGTGAGATTGCAGCGACAACTCCATCAGGGTTATGGACGCCTAACTGGCAGCAGAGCAATGTCCTGGTTACTTTTGA
Organism: Sequoia sempervirens; assembly: GCA_007258455.2. NCBI lineage: Eukaryota > Viridiplantae > Streptophyta > Pinopsida > Cupressales > Cupressaceae > Sequoia > Sequoia sempervirens. The sequence continues at coordinate 341,421,964 of VDFB02058242.1, read as the reverse complement.
TGTTAGACGATTTATGTAGCTCGCTCGGTTGACTTGGTAACCCTGGTCACTATCCTGAGGAAAGGAATGAATTTACTACACACACTTCTGAGATGTCCTGTAAGCTGACCCAATTAAGAATCTTGTCCTCCTAGATTCATCTTTGGAAGCCACTCCTGGTTTGCGAAACTAGAGATTTTGGGTCCTGAATGAATATTTATCCTTAGAACTCTCAGGAGAGTTCTCCAACGGAGTCGCCATTTGTTGTGTTCTTAGCACACACGCCTCGTTCGAAACAGGGACCCTCTTTTCTTTCACCTTGTTGGGTCATTTTTTGTCACTTCCTCATTTTGCGTGCCCCCTTTTTTGGTGTCTCAGGTGGTCAATATTTCTTTAAAAAGTCCCACCATAAGTTGACCATGCCCTCCCCTTTTAATTTTGCTATGTTCTGGCACCTCATGGAGTCCCTCTAGTAGTTTGACCCTGCCAACGACCCCGGGCCCTACCGGGTCTGGCTGTTCGGGGTTCCCTCGCCAGGTTTCCCAGTTGAACCTTCCGTTCATAGAGGCATCTGCTTCGCATCCTCCCAGACCTTGGGGTTCGAACCCCCTCTTGCCGTCTGGTCAAAACTTGTAGAAATATTCAAAACAGTGTCCCACCCTTCAGACCCCGAACCCCGAACCCTAGAGTTCCACTTTCGGGCTTCTAACCGTGCTTCGCCATTGCTCGACGATGAACCTTTGGCTGCGCCCCGCCTCCCGGGTCCCGCCATTGTTTTAGCCGACTAAAATTTGCGCAACCTTGACTGCCGTTGGGTGCTCCGGGCCCGAACATCCAGAATTATGAGTCTAAAATTTTGTGATGTTTCCGCTGTCCATGATGGCAAATCTTTGGCGGAGCTTCGCCCTCCAGGCCCCGACTCCCTCTTCGTCGCCGCCATCCTAACCGACCTGAAATATTCACTGCGGCCGCTGTCTTGCGCCTCCCCGGCTGTCGGGCCTCGGGTTTCCTGCCACCGTCGTCGACTTTCAAACTCACCAAATTTTCTTTCACCGTACCTGCATTCAATACAAGCATTAATGGCGATTAGGGGTATATAATACCAACTCTGATCCATCATTATCATTTGATAGGATTATAGAGCGATTGGAGAACCTGCTATTGGAGCCCACCGTCTTCGACACCGTCACGCTCGTCACCCTCAACATCATTTCGTCAACCGTAAGTGGATCCCGCATCTCCCCACATCGCGTGTTCAAGATAGGTCCTCCGTTTGCCCTCTCAAGCATTATTTTGGTGATTTCTAAAGATTTAAATGAGTAGCAATCATTAAGGAGGCATGAAAATGATAAAATATGAGATTGCGCACAAAACCCATGTGTTTAAAACTTGAGAAACCTTCTAGGATACCCTCATCACCAATCCAGAGTTCCTCCTTATCACGGTTGTTCTTCACGTAGGGAAAATGTCCTCTTCAGCCCCGGGACCTGCCTTCACTGTCCGTGATAAAATGATAAACCTTGCCACCGATGACAATTTCCTCCCTTGGGCTCGAGCCATCAGACTTCCATGGTCGGAAGTCACCCTTGATACCACCGTGTCAAAACAACAGTCTAACCCCAACTTCCCGATTGGCAGAGCCTACCCTTCTCCTCCATGGGAACTTCAAACTGAATGAATTTCCTTTGGGTCTCTTGGGCTCGGGACCCCAGAGTTCCACTTCTGGGGTTCCGTAGGTGTTTTTCCATCCTCCACGGTGAATCTCGCCCGACGTCCCACCCTGCGGACTCCGCCTTCCTGTTTGCTACTTCTAGAAATTTAAACTCGTAGCATCCTTATTGGCTCTGGGCTCCGATAGCTGGGTTTTCATGCCTCTTTATCCGCTGTCCTGACGGTGATCTCTCTCCATCCCTCTGGCCTCCGGGTTCCGCCCTTCCATCCGCTCCCGAGGCGAAAACAAAGTTGAACGGTGGACCCCTCTGTCAGGCCCGGTCTTGCTCCCGGCTATAGGCATGACCTCGCACTTCGCTGTAACCTTTTGCCGCCCCCTTCTGGGCGTCCTTCTGACTACTGGACTCTGGACCGCCATTCGCCGTGGGATGTCAGCTGAACTCTGAACGCCTTCATCCGCATCGCGCCCCGTAGCCCGGGACTCCTGTCCTTTCCCGCTGTTGCGAACAAAGTTCTCGCCCCTTCCCTTCAAGATTCAGGCTTTTCCCTCCCATTCGCTGCCAAACTCAAAGCCAAACCTTGCATCGCTGGGCTCTTACTACTGGGCTACCCCTTTCGGACTTCCATCTGACGTTTTCCGTCCCAAACGATGAAGTTTAGGTGCCTTCTCGGTGCTGCCGACCCGAGTGCTCAAAAGTAAAATGGAAAACCATTGGCCGCCCTACAGCCCACCAGACCCTGAACCCTAGAGTTTTGTCTCCGGATTTCTGTTTACTGTCTGTCATTCCAAACTACTATCTCCCAATGAGTTTCTGGCCCAGGACTTCTGATTTCTCCTAAATCAATCCAAACGAGCCCAAATCTGAAATCCAACTTTGACCTACATGCTTAATTTCAGCCCTCTTCATTACGGACCTCTTAAAATACTAGAATTTGACCGAATAGTGTTTCTGGGAGCCTTCCGCCCTATTTTCCCTTCCAAACAACATTCCTGCCAAGGAAGTCCGGCCCTCTGGGCCCAAATTGTCCAAATTCCCTTAATCAAAAGATCAGTAACATCTGGAGATAAATTGTCATGATATGCTTAATTGATTGTTCAAGATAGATGTTTTTAAGGTGTTCACTAACATAAATGCTTTTATGATCCATTGTGCTGACTTAGCCCTTGCTTGCAGGATATATGGAACCAGGTGCAAGACCTTCAGGGGCATCTTCCAAAAAGGACAAGGAGAAGAAGTTAGGAAGGACCCCTCGAGGGAAGGAAGAGAAGGACCAGATGAAGTACCAATTCTAGGGCAAGCCGCTCCACTCAAAATTCACCATGGATTGAAAGGAGATCATGGACACCAACGTTGGTTAGGTGGATATTGATGAATTCACACAAAGGGTCAGGGTGAATCCAACAACAAAAAATGCAAGATTAATAAGACAGAGTGGAATAGCGAAGGCTGCTAGATTCCCTCCATCCCTCGTGGCGCCCGAGTTGGTCATGGCTTGTTGGGAGGCATATCAGGCTGACACAAGAACAATAGTTGACAAAAAGAGAAACATTCTTGCTAACATGTCACCTGAGGGGATCACAAAGACTTTCCATATTCCCACATTCCAACAGATAGAGGTCCCCACCTTAGAAGAATGCCAAGCGGCGTGGGATGATAATCCAGGTGGCTATAAGAAGTCAATAAATCTACATTGGCTCAAAGAAAGACGGGGCAGCGCTGCGAAAGTTCCTCAAGAACTCTTCCGCAGTGATTTCCATGAAGATTACCATGACCTGGTGACCATGTTGAGTAGGATTATGGGCCTTCCTGTGGCCGCCTACTTTCAGGAATGGATGGCATACTTCGTTGAGCAGATCCTGTGTGGAAACGAGGACATCACAACAAAGGATTTGTTCTACTAGGGAGGAATCATAAGTAACTACTTCCATGAGCAGTTTATTAACATTAAGAAGAGCTCCAAATTTTATATGACTTCCTATCTTGTCTATTCCTTGGCGGATCAGAGACAGTACAGCGGGTTGTTTGTGGCACCCGATTAGGAGCAGAAGTGAACACTCAAAGCCTATGATAGATATCCTCAGCTCCAGTACTAGAATTTCAAAAGGGATTACCACAGAGTAAATGACACGTTGATTGGCCATATTATCAGGTTTATTGCTAGAGACTTCGAGAGGAGGGTCTCCCATAGTTCCAGGGTGCTTTTGAAACAGTATGCCTTTCTCTACATCCAATATCCAAAGTTTACGTATATCCATGCCCAGGGCTTCACTGAAAGGCCGAATAGGCTGCCCCGCTACCCCAATGACTGAATCATCCTCTTGGATCTTTTTCAGCAACTCCAACACCTACAGGCAGTCTTCAGTAGCAAACATATAATGGGGATCTCCTATCCCATGACCCTTGGCCAGGGCATGTACCGACTACAAACTTCCCAATGTGCTGGTAACTCTGAGAAAGAACTAAAGGATTACCACTTCTACCTACACACTGCTCGCCCATAGATGGACCCGCATGGCCATGTCAGGAAGGCGCTGGGGCCTGCATATGCCCATCTTCACCACATTGAGAATGTTTGGGCCAACTGTCAGGATGACAAGGAAGTGCGCACAAGGCACTACATGCGAATGACTGTACAATTCGTAAGAAGGGTGCAGCCATTCCCCATACCAGACTAAGTCGAGGAGGACGAGTCCACTATCATGCATCCTAGGTACCCCGCGGTCGCCAATTTTTCAATACCATCAATTGACTAGGATGAAAAGAAGGTCGATGACCTAGATACCATAACCCAACCAATCTTAACCCGAACCAAGGAGTGGATCGATGGGCAGGTGGCTCATTTAAAGCGATAGGGAGTAGTCTTGACTTATGAAGAGCTCAAAAGCAAGCTGAGTGCCATAGAGGATATTGCTGCCACCACTTCAACTGGCGGGACCTCCAAGTCTCCTCTGGTCACAAGATCCAAAAAGAGAAAAAGAATAGAAACCAAACAGCCTCCAGACCCAAGGGCTATGCAAAGAAAGAAATGGGAAGCTCACCTCCCAAAAGGCTCAAACAGGTAGGGAGTACTACGGAACAACCTTCAACCCAAGAGAAGAAGGCATAAGGTATGGATCAATTGCAGCCTCCCTTGGCCCTCTCTGCCCCTCCTGTTGCACCACCCACCTCCCTGGCTATGGTCGCGGCATCCCCACCGGCAGTGGACATTTCTATCCATCTTGCCCCTTTGCCTTCGGCTGAGTCTGTGATAGTCATTAACTCCTCTTCCGCCATGACTTCTCCCCCTTCCTTTGCTGCTATGTCACCAATCACATCACTCCCTCTGGCAACAATAACCGCACCGATTCCCACTACCACTATGCTCGAGACTCTTTCAAGGCACATGTAGAACCTTCCCCCGGAGGTCTCCCAGATCTTAATGGATCCGACTCTCCAAGCAACTCTTGCGCAAGTCCTTGCTACTGCTCAACCTTCACAACCACCGATAGAGCCACCAGCTATGGAGGCCACCATGCTAATCTCTAAGGAGTGGGAGGAATTAGAGCAGGAGGCCTTGAAGCCTGTTGAGGAGGAGGTCGATGAGTACCATGAGCACCCAGAGTACAAACACCGAACCATTGACAGGGTGGCTTATGAGAAGGAAGAAATAGGCTCTTTCGAGAGTGGGGATGAAGAAGATGGCTCGGGTGCTAAGGAAATCATTCAAACCTTTGATGATGACCTTGAGGAGGAAATGGCACAACAACTGAAGGACATTGGGGCAGAGGTAGAGGGGTCACCCCATGATGAAGGGTAGCCACCAGAAGAACAACAGCCAAAGGATTTAATTGAGGGTGAAACATGTGTTGTCAGAAGCCTCGAGGCTGAGTGTACTAAGGAAAAGAAGGAAAAAGAAACAACAAGAAAAGAAAGTCCCATTCAGCAACCATCCACCAGGCTACCTATCAAATGCCTCATATTTTTCCATGACTCGGATGAGGAGGAGAAAGATGCTGCCAAAAAGAAAGGAAAATCCCCATAGGGAAAAGGAGCAAAAATCTTGGCCTTGACTGAGAAAGGCGAAGGTGACCACGATTCACCCAAGGGAAAATCTGCTATGCCTGAGTGGTTGGAGAGGTAACTTGAAAGAAAAACCCCTGTGCTGAAGGACCTAAAGGAAAGGTTGGAGGCCATCTTGGCTTGAGCCCAAATCACGACAAAGAAGGAGAAGAAGCCCAAGGTCTAATACAAGGTAATGATGGATGCTTCCGGGTCTCGAGCGACCCAAATAGAAATGCCTACGATTGGCCAAACTGGGGTAAGATATAACATCTCCACCATCAACTTGGCGATCGCAACCAGAGAGCAGAAGGTCAAGCACCTTGAGGAATCAGTGGCTATAGTGGTGCATCTGATAAAGCAAGACAATATTTTGAAGGATGAGCTCAAGGCACAGGTCGCAACCTTAACAGATTACATATAGCAATGGTCTTCAGTAGACGACCTGCCTACCATATCCATGGCCGCACCTCAACTACTTTCCAAAGAGCAGATCAATAAGATGGAAAGAAGAAAAAACTTGGAGAAGACCACAAAAGATTGGTTCTGACAAGTTTCATATGTCAGAAACATGCGAATTAGCCAGGCTGTGCGAACAGCCAACAAGTTCTTGGACCTGATGCAATCTTTGGAGAGCACAAGGAAGCTCTGCACCATTTTCCCACAACCTAAGACTCCACCTTTCCAAGGATCGAGGCAATCCTTCAGTTGCCGGAAGCCACGTGGAGAAGAAGCTTGCATTTAAGAAAGAAGATCACTGGCTGATGGATGTGTGGCGCTGAGACTTTGACAACCAAAAAGAGAGGTTGGAACAAATCATGAGCAAGGTGGATCCAAACATTGAATGGATCAAAGAAATCTGGGCAGAATGTGCTCGATTCCTTAAGTTGATGATGGACTGTGATATGCCCACTGTGCAAATGGATCTGGAAAATATAAAACCCTACTTCCAGGAGAAGATGAAGGACAGGATGGTTGGTGAAATCACAACAGAATTCTCGAGATTTGTTGCCCATGCCTTCGATCAATCAGAGTTGTTCAGAGACCAAGGCTCAAAGCATGATGAGGATTGGAAAAGGCTGGAGGATAATGCAAAGGAATGGAGCTACTAGGCGCTGCGATGTAAAATCATTGAAATAGACAAGCTCCAGGTAGTCATCCTCAAGTTCATAGAATACACAACTTCCAAGGGGCAGGAGGACAGCCCCGTCTAAGAATGAAGAACTTCCTGAAGAGTAGCTACAGTGAAAACAACAATTGGCTAAAGGACAAAAGAGCTACAATGCCATCAACAAGAGGACGAAATAGGGAAGAGACAAAATACAATTTTAAATTGTGATATATTAGGGGGTAGGTGAAACCCTATTTTGTAATGAATCTTGGCCACACAATAGGAATTAATCTTGGCCATTCATTGAATCTTTTGGACACTATAAATAGGGCTCCCCTCTCATTTGCAAAGAGAGAGTTGAGTTGTTGTAAAGACATGCTGCGGAAATTTATAAGGAAAAGGCATTGACTTGGTGTATTTTCTTAGTTTCTCTCATGTTACTTGATTCAATCTCCAATGTTAGATGTTTGACTTAGGTTTTACTGCTGTTTTAGTTAGTTGTCTTCTTTCCTTGAATAGATTTTAGAAATGTTGTTCTGTGATTATAAAAATTCTTGCCATGTTGATGACTTGTTTGTCCATACTTTTTGTTGTTTATTGATGGTAGATAGCTGTGCAAAGTTAGCCTGGACTTGAATTCAAAGCTGCTCCAAAACATTTATCTTTGATTCATGCATGTACATGGTGAATGAAGGGTGAAATATCTACAGACCTTAGAAAATAACACAATTTCCATGATACTGTGAAATGCTTGTTTAAGTGGGATATTGGTTCGAGAAGTTGTCCATTGCAGGAACTCCATTGTCACTGTTCACAGTTAGTTGCAGACTTAGGAACTTTCCCTCTTTTTTGCCTTCTTTCCTTTTTTTTAATAACTGATCTATGCTAAGGTTCGTTGCATATTATAAAGCCAAATCCAACAAAAAAATGGAGTCCAAGACTGTTGTTTGAACCTATAGCCTATGTATAACAACTTTCCATCTTAAGAACTCCATTTCAAGATCCGACTTCCATGCTTTGTAACCCATCTATAAGACCGCCTTGTGATTCTAGCAAATCACATCAAACAACTAAAATATTCCAAGCACTGTCAAAATCTGACATTAGAGACCTTGGGATAGTGTTCTGCAATTTGATTATGGAAGATTGTCTTTCAAGAGAGGTAGTGCACCTACGCACTGCCTATGTTGAAAAGTGCATAAAAAACACATCAAAAAACACCAACTCGTTACAAGCATGAGTCAGGAACCTTAGCGAGATACTAAAGGCTCAGACCAACTCTTCACGTCATTCCAACGCTTCGCCAATTACAATGTGGTTGGATTGAGGTACAACTTTCGCTCTCCCCCCTTTATATACCCCACCAGTACGCGTGGTTGGAATCATCACTTGGGGTGATGAAATCCCCAAGTAGGTACCACTAAGAAAATAAAAATAGGGTGACTCAAAGGACTTGGAAAGCTACGATTTCTCATCACCCAATATTTTCAAATGGCGCAAGGGGATTGGATACGTCAAATAGCCTTCCACAAGCACACCAAACAAGGTTTGTTGACCCCTCTAATTAAACTATGTGCCTAATTTACCAAAGAACAATTAGTAAAAACTTGAAATTTCACCTTCGGGAGCTCAGGTTTGCCACCGAAGGTCAGGTCCGCCATAGCATGGGGAAGAAAAAGGTGCCTCGGCCAACTTCTCAAAAGTATGAAGTGGTATATGTCGTTGGAAAGAGCACGAAAAAATGAGAACTATTTTTGAATGGAGTCAATCGGATAAACGGTGTGGAAATGACGGCCCTAGGAAGAAAGAGCAGAAGGTCAGGTCTACCACAACATGAGGAAAAGTCCGCCACCGGAGAGGTCAGGTCCACCACCAGAGAGGTCAGGTCCACTAATCTGTAACCTGAACCTGCGAAAATGCCAAAAACAGCAAATGCGAAAGAAAAAGACCTGTTTGTGGGTCCCACCGGGTGTGCCAGAAATGTGATAGGGAATTATAATCATTAAAAGATGAGCAAAAAACAAAAGAGAGTGCAAATAACAACTAAAACACCCTACACTTCAAGATTGGGCGAATGCTAAACTCAACAACATAAAAATGGAACCTTTTACCTTGTAGAGTTGTTCTTTGGTTGACCTTTCAATTGTAGATGAGATGTATGCTCTTTGATGGCAAGTAGATGCTAGATGGTTGATGTGAGGATGGATGGAAATGGATAAAAGCATAAAAATGGCTAAGTGTAGATTGAGAAAATAAAATTTCAAGAGTTTGGCTAGCAAAATGATCTCTCCCCAAATGAGAGAAAATAGGGGGTATTTATAGAGATTTTGGAAATCTCTAGGAAAATGGATGGCCAAGATTGAGCCACCAATGATCAAGATGTAGGGCCAGGGTGAGTTGAGAACTCATAAGCCCTCACAACTTGACATGTGGCATGTGATATAACCCTAAAAGGTGAAGTGGACATGAGGTGGAAGGATAGTACATGATATGGATGTACTTTAAAGGACCATAGGGATTTGGTCAACATATCCTCATAAAGGATGTCCTTGTCCCATGTGGGTGAGAGGACATGTGAGGAATTAAAAATTCCTCAAATATCCTTATGGGGAGAGGGGAAAGAATAAAGAATAAAGAGAGGACATGTGAGAAGAAGTGAAGGAATTAAAAATTCCTTTTGAGTGCATTGGGGAATTAAAAGTGAATTAAAAATTCACATGGGGAAGTGGAGTGCCTTGTCCAAAAGGGGAAGGATTTTAATAAGGTTGACCAAGGACACATGTCATAAAGGACATAATTTAATATTCCTTGAAAGATGAGAGTGGAATTAAAAATTCCTCAAAGGACTTTGGGAAGACAAAAGGAATTAAAGATTCTTTGGGGGATGGGAAAAGTTGACTAAAGGGGGTGATTAGAAAAGTTGATGAGGGGTTAGAGGAAGGTTAGGTGGTTAAGAAAGATTAGAGGCCAACTTGCAAAAGTTGGAGGATGTGACACCTCCTAATCAAGGATTAGGCATGTGCACATCCTAATGATGAGATTAGAAGAATGATTAAGATTAGATAATAAGAGATGGAGGATGTGACATGTGAGAAATTAAATAAATGTCATATTTTATTAATTTATTTGATGAAAGGAGGATTAAAGAGATAAGGTATTATTGATTAAATACTTTAGGGATTTGGCAGAATTAAAGTTATTAATTAAATAATAGCAGTATTACTTAATTAATGAAAATAAGACGAAAGGGGATGAATTTGGAAAAAGTGTCCAAATTTAGATGTCTACATATTTTACATGCAACCAAGGATAAAATATAAAGGTATGTTAAGAATGAAGTCTTAACCTTTATATTCTAACCAGGATCGGACATGGCAAGTAACTTATTGGAATCTAAGTTCCAATGCACCACTTTGATAAACTCGTTGGATGGACTGGTTGGCTACTACAAAAAAGGTTCTTAATGACACAACATCGAGGACATGGCACCCTGCGAGTGTCCAACAAGCCACTAAAGGCTTTAATCAATCCTACTAGGGGCTCTTATATGTTTTACGGTAGTACGCCGTTCTAAAAGACACTGTACGGCTAAGGCCTACATACCATGAGGACTTGACAGTTTAGTCTTATCCATTTGTATACTAGCCCGAATGAAAAACCAGTTGGATTCACCTTTGAGTTATCCTTTCGGATGTGTCTCTTAGGCAGGCCCCTCTAAAGGTAAACAATAGTGAGCAAGCACATCCGTAGTTTGATCGACCTTCATTTAGAAACAAAGGGAGAACACACGCGATATACCTAACTCACACTCGCAAAGTGTTTTGTTCAATTTTAAACCCAAATCAAAATGTTTATAAGCAATTATTTATGCAATTTAATGTCACCAAAAACCTTTGATTCTCAAGATCGCCGTGAGGTGCGAGAGAAGCGCATACGTCTTTTAATGATATTACTTTGTGTAAATAATTACAAAAAAATAAAGTCATACATTCATTTTATCCTTCAAAGCAATGATTTGATTCATTTTAAAACACCAAAATTCAAATGTGAAGTTGATTTTTTCAATTTTAGTCCAAAAGTAAAAGACTAGTCAGTTACTAATGTTCAATTTTAGTTCCAATTTTGAAAAGATCAAGACAATCATTGATTTTAAATCCAATTTTGAAAGCAAGTTGTCCTAGAATAGAAAATGAAATCACGAATTGAATGCCTCAAGTTATTGCAATAAGCATTAAAAAATTATTTTTTCTAAATTCAAGTCCCCACTTTTCGATTCAAACCTACTTGTGATTTATCCACCTTGATGCAAAGTAGATCATTTTATAATTAAGGATGAAAAATTGATCAAACTTAATCAACAAACTCTACCCTAGCAATCTGCATTCAAAAAAACTTTAAGTTAGCAAAACAAGATAAAATAAATCCAATCAAAGTGTTTTTAAACACTTTAGTGTTTGTTTAACATTTCTTTAAGAATTTGTTACCTTCTCTTTCTTAGGACACTAGTTTTCGTTTGGGCTTAAAAAGAACCTTTTCCATTTCTTGCAAAGGCTAAAATGAAATTTAGGATCACAACTTACTAGATTTGGTTTATTTTATTAACAACTGAACAAGACAATTTCTCACACTTCATTTGGTGCTCTAAAATGAATTCATATTTTGCTTTGAGGATCTAAAAATAATAAGTGTAGCTTTGTTTTTCATGAGGGCTTACTTAGACTAAAGCTATTGAAAAAGGACGTATGCGCTTCTCTCACACTTTATAGTGATCTTGAGAATCAAAACGCCTTTTTCATGACTTTGGGTTAAGATAAAGCAATCACCTCCACACTTCGATTTGGGCTTAAAATTGAACATCTTGTGCGAGTGTGAGTGGGGGCATTGTTGCGTATATTCTCTCTCCTTGTTTCCAACGAGGATTGATCAAGTTACGAATATTGTTCTTCATTCGCTTTTATTTATCCTAGAGGGCTTGCCTTAGGGAAAAAGTACTCACCCAAGGGAACGACTCAACCGGTAACACTTTGAACCCAAGAGTATTTCCAGCTGGGATATAAATGTGGATATTGGATGAAATGTTAATATCACGTAGTTGAATACGACAAGATGGATCCAAAAGGGGACTCTTGCCATGTTGGGTTAAATCCTACGAACGAAAAATCCTTATTAAAACCCATGTGCTAGAATTTTTTAAAATCCTTAATCTATTTGTTGGTGCAAGAACAGTCATTCTAAAGATGCCCCACACTTTTACGGTCTTCTAGTAGAAATGGAAAGCATGGCATGGGAGTTTCATGGGTGTTGATGCTTGGCTGCCCCGATTGACGTTAATGAGCCATGGAGGGGAGCCGGTGGGGTCAAACATCTAACCATTCGCTAGAGATAAGCGTAGCTGGACTTGTCCAAGTGGGAATCCGACAAATATTGCCTTACACATCCATAGGATTGTACTTATTCTTGGGTTACAAAATGCATTGCTTGATCGAAAACATCTCAAAACAAAAACTTAACATCATCCAAATTTCAAACCCTTTTGAGGACAAATACAATTGACTCAATCCATATGTTATTGCTTTCCCTTGGGATTCACATCCTTAGAGGTTTCTAAACATTGGATTATATCTCAATTCGTCTTCTTAAGTAAACAATAGGAAACCCTTGCCTTAAGTTCATTAAACTTCCACATAACATATCTTGTGGGGTTTGTAGAAATTAAGACATTGGACATCTTAGTTTGAAAACCTAATTGAAGAAAGTGTTTTTAGTAAAATAAAGACATTAAACAAAGCTAAGCAAAATGAACTTTCATATGTGTTGAAGACTCATAACCCCAAAATCATTGGTTGGAAATCCGAAAATGAATGTTGAAATGAAATCATTTCTTGGTTATAAAGTTCATTAGGAAGCATTTACATGCTCTTCAATACCTAGGTCTAGACAAACAAAGTATACCTTTTTAGGTTCATCTTGGGATTAAAACATATCAAAATATTTTTCATCCATCCTCCAACAAAAACATCAAAACAAATCCATCTCATCATCACCTTTTGGAAAATCTTGAAATCATCCTAAATACTAGGCTTTGTGGCAAAATAAAAATCATCAAAATCATTGAGACTAACTCCTTGAAAACATTACCAAAATCACTTTGGCTAGGTATGTGTAGATGCATCCTTTTGCGTATGCTTAGTCAAAATTATCAAAAATCATCTTGTCTAGCTTAGTATATGTAGATGAATCCTTCTTCATATGCTTAGTAAAAACAATCATCTTATTTTAATAGGTGTGGATAGATGCATCCTTCTCCTCACACATATCCAAATCATCATCCTTTGAACAAAGCTATCCCTTAGATCATTTACCAACATCTTAGGGTATTTTTGTTCAAAATCAAAAGCAAAATCAAAATCAAAATCAAGGACAAAATCTCAAAATCAAAAATAAAAAAAAATCAAAATCCACAAGTCCTAAAAGCCTAGTATCTCATTCAAGATTTATCAAAAGCCAAAAAATCCATATCATCCATATCATCACCTTTGATCCTCAAGACAGCCTAAAACTTTCTACTTTGGGGCATAAAATAAGGATCAATCAAAAGAATCAAGAGAATCATCTCCCAGATTCCCAAAGATTGATCCTTGTTTTATGGTTCTAACTAGATCTCAATACAAGAAGAGTATGGAAGCCAACAAAGAAACACCCGCTTCAAGTGATCTTAGCCAAACAAATGCAGAAATGAATCTAGTTGAATCAAGCAATCCATTGACCCTCTCATCATAAAATCTGCAAGAAGAAAACCAAGGAGAGGATCTTACTTTTGGAATGTATCGTGAAGAAATGACAGAAATGCTTCAAAATCTAGAGAATCATAAAATCATCAACATCATGATGAGACTCAACCCTTCGTTATACATGCTTGAACTAGCAAAACAAGGGGCCAAGTTGCCTTCAGATTTCGATGTGAGTACTATAGTAGAGGCATCCTTTCCACCAATCTCATCCACCATCCCCATTTCATCTACACCTCCATCCCAAAACATCACGCAAAACATACCACAAATCACAACATTGTTTGCTCCGACCCAACCCAATGTTAATAAGGGAAGTGCATTTCTCAATGCACTTCAAACACACCCCCTTGTTAATAACCAAAATTTGGATGCAAACACCACCTTGGAACAAAACATACCCGAAAACCCATTACATAAAAATGTTCCTCTCACTTTGCATTATGATCCATCATCAACATTTTTTCACGGAGCACCTCAAACTCCTCTCACAAATTCACAAGAAGAGGGAGACATGTTCGAACCAGGGGGCATATTTGACACCACACAACAACTAACACCTCTCACATTTCCACCTCTCCCACCATTGCCATCATCATCCACATCACTCTTTGGCCTAGGGCTTCCTACTTTACCAAGAATTGGTCAAAACAACATCCCAACCATCAATCAAAACATTGTGACAAATGCTCAAAACTTATTGTTGACATCGCAACAACAAAAAACAAACACACAAGCAATGGAAACAACATCAAGAACCCCCATAACATCACAAAACATGGTCTCCCAAGGACCAATCACATCAATGACGCCACTCATCACTCAAACCACCACAACACCATCCACTAATCAAAACACCAACACAACATTATTGCCCTCCTTCTAGTGCCATTTGTAGGACCCTAAATCTACAATATTCCTCAAACAATAATCACCATTAGTTTGGTTAATCAGTTTAGAACAAGCAAACCTAAAAAGCACATAAAAATCATGATATATGTTTATCTCATGGTGGATTGGTGCTATTCTAGAAAATAGCCCTTTCCCAACGCCTTTAGATAAGCAAATGATAATGAGGGACAAGATCATTTCTTAAATGAATAGAGTGACCTTGCATGATATTGGAGATGACATGCTAAGATTCTAGAGTGGATGAACAAAATTAGTTCTCAGTTTAAGAGAGTTACCTTGCAAGAGATGTAGCTGATCGTGGAGGATTTGCTTGAAGAATGATGCCTCTATTTTATTGATTTTCAAATGCTAAGAGTGCCAAACATGGAGGATGTGGGATAAATATCAAGCCAATGATAAGAGGCCACTTTTCATCTTATGAGTGGTTGAGGATTGTGCAATATTTGGGAAATGTGCCCAAGAGGGGGGAATTTCAAATTTGAAAATGAGAGTTAATGCTCAGTTTGACTTGGCAAGGGACTTGTAAGAGACACGTAAGGCCTCATAAATGCTTTGTTGGGTGTACATGCCAAATTTGGGGGAGATTCAAACTTGAAGAATATTCTCCCTTTATGCCAAGTTGAAAGTAAATAAGGATTTTGATAAATCAATAAATGGATTTATTTGTGCAAGTGGAGATATCTAGAGGATTTGACATGCATTAGATTGGATTTAATCATGATTAATTAGCTAGGATGATGATTAGGATGCTTTGACTTTTATGACTTAAATATTTGATTTATTTAAATAAAAAAAGGATGGAAAATGTATTTGGGGATTAATTAAATAAAGGGCTTGATTTATTTAATTAAAAGGAGGGTGATGGGATCAAGTTGATTTATTTGATTTAAACTGATGACTTTAGGAGATTGATAAATAAACTTGATTTATTTATTTGATGAGCGAATGTGATGTATAATGTCAATTTGACTTGTCTACAGTTAGTAATTGGGATCAAGATGTGTACTGTCAATCAGTACATTTTATGTGTCTACAAGATTTATTTAAATCAAATGAGAGGACATTTGAAGATTTAATTAAATATATTGGTTTATTTAATTAAAGAAGATGACATTAGGATAAAATAAATAAAGTTGATTTATTTAATTAAAGAAAGAACATTAGAATCTTAATTAAATAAAATTGATCTATTTAATTAACAGAGGGAACATTATAACTTAATTAAATAAAGTTGATTTATTTAATTAAAAGGGGGAACATAAGAACTTAATTAAATAAAGTAGATTTATTTAATTAAAAGAGGAATTTTGATGAATTAATTAAATAGAGATTATTAAATTAATTGGTTAGTAAAGGGATAATTAAGGAATAATCAGTGTTAGTAAACCAGGATTGAGTGCATGATATCAATCAGGGTAATTTGAACGTCTACATTTTGCCCCTCTTTGAAGAAATGTACTTATTGTGTTGGTTCAATGAATAATCTTGCCAAGATCAAAATTGAAATTTTTTCTAATTTTTTCAGATGCCCCACTGCTACCCTAGTGAGAAGAATTATGTTGGTATACTGCCCCTTTGAGAGATTAGATGAAAATTTAGATTTTTGGGTGATTTCTCGAAAAAAGAGGACTAGCTGCCCAATGGGTCCAAAAATGCTCCAAGATGTTGAAAATGTGCCAAAACATGAGAAAAAGACCTGAAATGAGCCTCAATTAGGAAAAAATGGGGCCAGGGGTGCAAAACCCTAGTTTGACGGCTAAAAAGGGGTAGAAAACTCTATTTTTCATGCTTAAATAGCCTTGGAGGGGTCACTTTCCATTCATTTTCACATTCACACTTTGTGAATTCCTTCGTTTTGAGCTCTGACCCTCCTACAGAATGGCACAAAGAGTGCTTCCCCAACAACTTTCTAACTGATTTCGAGTGTACCAGAGACCTCTAGGCATAGGACCGGTGGTATATGATCCTAACCCAACCTTTAGTTTCAATTTTTTAGTGCATTTATTACATTTTGAAAGGTCAAAATGTCTAGTGTCGCTATATAGCAACACAAACTACAAAATTGGCAACACTAGGGGTCAAATAGCACCACTACTATGTATTGCAATGTTGTGTTGCAATTTAGCTTTAGGTTTTCAAACTACAAATGGTGATGCCATTGTGAATGGTGTTGTAGAGACTCAATTAGGTTTTAGGGTTTTTAGGTCAAAGGGGCCTGTGCATGCAGATAGTGACATCGTGGCTTGGTTTGCATTTTGAAGGGGTCAAATGTAGCTATTTTAACTTTCCAAAGGGTGACGCCATTGCAAATAGTGACACAATCATTGTTCTTATCTTAAAAACTCCAAATGAGGTTAGATTTTTTCAAATTTTGATGTTGTGGCTTCATGAGTGTAGGAGATTAGAGAGCTTGTGCATTCACGCGAGTATCGACCCTCAATGTTGAGTAGATTGAGAAATTTACACAAGTTACGATAGGAGAAATTGGGGGAGATCATGCTCTGGTATGTTGTCTATGCGCCCGTTGTCCGGACACACCTAGTGATGATAACTGTGCTAGCCAAGAGGTGGCATCGTGAGATTTTGTCCTTTCACCTTCCCATCGGTGAGGCTACTGTTACACTGGAGGATGTTTTGTGCATCTTGTAGTTGTCAATTCATGGTGACCAAGTTATTTATGATACATATGCTAGTGGTGACACATGCTTTGGGATTATGGGGGTCAAGGAGCTCACACTCTCTAAGGTCTAGATTGATCTAGAGTATTATAGAGGTTGGGTGCCAAATTTTTGGTTGATCATTGTTGCGATTATATGTAGACTAGTGGCTCTAGACTAGCAAGGCAGATACTTCAGCCTGGGATGGGGTTTGGCTTGGGAGTGGATGCTTTGGGGGAGGAAACTATTTACTTGGGGACCAGTGATGCTGGCCTTATTATATCATGATCTGCATGAGTTTTCCTACTGTGATAGCTAAGTGATTGGTACTGGCGTCACATTATTACACATCTAGGCATGGGGGCACATTGTCGTACTTCAACCAATGGTTACGGTGGTCAACGTATAGCCCAAAGACCCAACAATTTAGAGGTCTAGGGGCAGCCTCACCTTTAGACATATAGGACAGTTAGGCCTACCTCGTTGGCGCTGTGTGATCGATGAGATGACAATATTTACTTGGAAACCATGGTTACATATGCTTTCCTGGTTTGATGATGTGTAGCAGTTATTCTATGCTTGGCAGGATCGATTGATATAGGGGTGTGAGCACACTAAGATTGTGCATTACCAACCACACCTAGTAGCTAGATAGTTTGGAGATGTGAAGGACCATCTTGATGATTAGTACATGGCCATTTTTGTGAGGACATCCAGAGAGAGTACTTAGGGCCGGATGATCCCAGGGTCCAATGCGGTCAATAGTTTCAGGCAGCTAGTTGCTAGGGCATGGGCCTATGCACAAGGACAGGTGGATTCAAGCACCACACATGCCTGTGATGACTAGTTTAGGCCTCCATTACGGCTCATAGTTCTAGGAGTAGCACTTCCTTGGAGGAGACTCTGAGGTAGGCCAACAAGGAGGGAGCAGGCAAGACAGGTCCTAGGAGCACCTAGAGGAGGAGGTGGGCCACCTCCATGACAACCAGATCAGTAGAGGGGTTAGGGGGACCAGTAGAGGGATGGGAGGGACCATAAGAGGGATGCCCCAAGAGATGGCTAGAGAGATTAGCAGGATCAACAACCTCACCCTCCACCTCAGCCACCGTAACTAGACCCATGAGACACCCAGATTCAACAGCCACAGGGGAAGCTACAAGGGTTGCAAGTACAATTACGTATTGTTATAGTAGAGAGGTACCGAGCTGGATAGTAAGTCCATACTCTGACAATAGAGAGAGATCAGGAGCACCAGCAGAGGTAGGCGATAGAGTTGCAACTAGCCCAGGAGGTCGGCAAGAGACAATAGATGGAAAGTATGGCTACATCATCACAGGGGAGGATAGTTCTGACATAGATGTATCGTGAGGCTATGTGAGAGGCCAAGTACTATAGATTCCATTATCGATAGGTGGTACCTTCAGTAGCTTGGGTTCCAGATTACTCTCAATAGACAAGGTTCAGATAGGCAGATGATTGGGATAAGAGATAGGAAACCAAGGGGGGCAACCACCAAGGCTAGCTACCACATACAGTTTTGATTGACAGTTTTGATTCTTTTTGAGGCTCACAGGATCCATTTTTTATAGCTTTGTGGGCATTTGTATCTTGATTGATATACATCCATATAAATTTGATTTGTACCATGTCGGTGATGCTATTTGATATATATATATGATATGATTGATTTATTATAAGATGTGTCTATTTCATTTATGCATTATGGATGAATGTATTTGATATGCAATGTGATTCTATTTACCTTATGTGATGGATTATTATGTGGATGTTATGGATGTTATGGATGCATTTATTTTTGTATTATTTCTATGCACTTTTTATGATGATGATGTATGGAGTATGGATTTATGGATGAAAATGTTTATGATATGCAAATGATTTTAATATGCTTAGACTAACAGCTCTATATTATGCCCCTAATGGATGATGTTAAATGTTATGATTGTGAGATGTATGGGATGTTATGACATGCTCCTTTTCTTTTTTAGTATATTTTTCATGTATGATATGATGCCTATATGATGATATGATGATGTCTATATGATTATGCAATGGATGTAGATGTATGGTTTACGAGATGCTTAGAATAACCAATCTTTAGTATCATGCAAATGGTGGAAATGCAATGCATGTGAAATGATCGATGTTTCCTATTATGTATGATATGAATGATATGCAACATGCTGATAGTTTGTGGATGCAGGATGGATGCATTGGAGATGTTTTGATTAATTGTCATGGTACCATGTTAGCGCGAAGAGAAGTAAGAAGAATTAAAATGATTACAAGAGGATCCAACAAGTCCATGATCTACGAGAATTTATTAGAGATGAATATAAATGATTTTCTTATCAGGAATTGGGATTTTAAAAGGGCTTACTTACCTTATGTTTGATAACACACATAGGCACAATGCATCAAGGTATACAAAACTAGGATGGTGTTGTACCTAATGTGATGGACTTTGAATCAACAATTAGATAGGAGTATCCTTGTTCACACCTGGTATACGAAACCCTATTAAGGATGCATTTCAGATATTCCAAACATCTCAAACCAAAACATAGAAAGGAAAGCCTTCCTATGTGGTCAACAAGACACCTAAAACACCCTCCCTACAGACCAAACAAAGTAAGCAGGACCAAGGTTATATTACAAGAATATCCAACAAGAAAAAAAGACATAAGATAATGATCGTTGCCCCATTCCTTTCTCTCTAAATCCCTTTATTTGGACATCATTGAGAGGTCATTGGAATGAGCGCAATAAGACAAGTCAAAAGACAAAGATCAAGCAAGCAAACAAGCTAATGTTCTTCATACCTCTAGCCAAGACTAAACTACGGTGATGCCTAATGTTGATGTCCATTATAGGAAGGATACGTCCTAGGACATGATGTTATTAGAAGATTTGGGACAACTGGATGATGAGCTATTAATACCAAGAATTCACCAACTTGTTTACCTACGAACCTAGACTTGAGACCCTAACGTTTGAGTTTTCACTTTTCAACTGCTAGACTTGTTTTCGATTGTCTTACCAAAGGTTGGGGATGACAATGATTTATTTATGAGTGGATTTTCATTGTGGATGAAAGCGAGATGGGACAGACGGATTTTTCAAATATTTGGATGTTTTTGAAGTTTTGAAATATTTTAAGGCTATTTTTGGTATTTTCAAGACATTTTACAAATGTTTTGATTTTCAAAATTTCAAATGTTTTGGTGTTTTTTGAGAATTTGACCAACTATCCTAAAGACCTATCCTAGGGGCCTCGGGGGCTGATCAAAGATTAGCCTTTCCTATGTTATACATGCAAAGACAACGTAGTTCGACTAACATAGACTTGTGTATTGATGAGATATGAATAAGTGAATTGCTAGTTTATTATGAAAGACTCTTAAAGGACTGACCTAAGTGTCTCAGGGGCACATCGATGATGGCCTTACATACGTTCAAATATTAGAGACCCATAGTTCAACAAGACGACTTTGTTTTTTACTTTTTCCTAAATTTTTGACCTGTTTTTGGATTTTGATATGTTTTGAATGTTTTTGTGTTTTTTGACTTTATGAATGTTTTTGGATTTTTTGATTTTAAGGAAAATTTCAAGAATATACACAAATCTAATCTGATGTAGGTATAAGAATATGCCCCCAGTGTGGTGCGATGTGATAGACTACTCTGATATAGGCAAGATAAACTGACCTTAAGAATGGGCCGAGTAGTACTAGGAGGGATCATGATGCAAACACATGATCAAGCTATGATGTGGATGTAGATGAGTGATGGATGCAAAATAAGCCACATAGACCATGGTGGATGGAAAATTCTTATTTACAAAATGTTCTTGTTTTCCAAGTTTCCACCAAGGTAATTTCCCAAAGATCCACCAAAGTGGTTTTCACTAGAGGACAATTTTTATTTTTACTGTTTTCAATCCTTTTTCTGATTTTTTTGGATTTTTATACTTTTATTTTATTTTATTGTATTTTTGGATTGACACCTTGCAAGCTTAGGCATAATTTTTTTTGAGATGGGAGCTATTGATAGGCTCTTGCAAAGGTTCACCTTTTTGTGTTGATAGGTGACATGCCCTTGATTTGTAGCTCGATGTGAGGATGAAGGGTCCCAACCAATTGGGTTCCTACTTTCCCTTGCTATCTGGATTTGGTACATTTTTCTGATTCTCCTTCAAAATGAGCTCCCCAACTTGAAAGGTCTAACTTCTAATCTTGTTATTGCATAGCTCCTCTTGAGACAGTTATGGTAGAATTGCAAATAGTTTAAGGCATCCATGCACCACTCATCCAATAGTTCCAACTCATTCAATTGTGATACCTAATATTCTTCATTTGTAATGAGGTTTTGCAGTGATATTCTTAGGTATGGTATCTTGATATCAATGGGAAGGATGAATTTTGATCCATAGACTAGTGAGAAGGGGGTTGCACTTGTTGGTGTGTGGATACTCGTTCAATAGGCCCACAAGGTGGGATTCAACTAGAGGTGCCAATCACGACCAACTTCATTGACTGTCTTCTTTGGTATTTTCAAGATGGTTTTATTGGTAGCCTCAACTTGGCCATTTCCTTTGGGGTAGTATGGAGTGGAAAAGCGATGTTCCATATTGAAAATTTGGCATAGGTCCTAAACATCTTGGTTTTTGAAAGGTGTCCCATTATCTGAGATAATGGCTTGAGGGACACCGTAGCGAAAAATTAGGTAGTTCAGGATGAACTTGGAAATTTGTTTTCCTATAATATAGGTCATTGGGAAGGCTTCTACCCACTTCATGAAATACTCATTGGCGGTGATGATGAACTTATGTCCACTGGATGAGGTGGGGGTGATTTTGCTAACAAGATCGAGCCCCCATTGTGAAAAGGGCCAAGGTGTTATGATTGGGTGGAGCTCTTGAGCTGGTGCATGGATGTTATCCCCATGTTGTTGACAATCCAGACACCTTCAGACATAGTTGTGAGCTTCCATCTCTATTGTAGGCCAGTAGTACCTAGTCCTTAGTAGTTTCTTAACCAAGGTCATACCACTCAAATGTTACAAACAAATTACATTGTGTACCTTGGTTAAAGCAGTCAAAGCTTCCTCAATGTTAAGGCATCGTAACAGGGTTCCTTTGATACTCCTATGGTATAGGGTGTCTCCTAAGATAACAAAGCGAGATGAATTCTTGAGAAATGTTCTTTTAAGGTCCAAGGTTATATCAGTGGGGAGGACTCCTTTTCTCAAGTAGGTATATATATCATGATACCAGGGATCACTGGGACCAATGATTTCACACACAAATTCAAACTCTGGTACCTCGAATGTTGGTATGAGAAGCTACTCTAAAAGGAATTCTTACTTTGGGATGTTGTGTGGGACATCCAGTAGTGATCCAATCATTTCCATGGAATCTACGACTCTATTATTTTCCTTGGGTATTTGCTCAAACATGATGTCAATAAAGAATTCTTTGAGGCTTTCCACCAGTTTCTTGTATGGGGTAAACGTGTCGTCCTTCATTTGGTATTCATTATTTACCTGATTGATGATAAGTTGTGAATCTCCATAGACCTTGAGTGTCGTAATCTACCACTGCACCACTATTCTGAGCCTTATGACAAAAGCCTCACATTTTGTAATGTTGTTTGTGCAAGGAAAAGACAGCTTATATGACTTGAGTATGCAATCTCTTTGTGGCGTAATGAAGAAGATTCTAGCTCCTGACCCATGTTGTGTATAGGATCCATCAAAATACATTTTCCAGTGATCTATCATGTTTACATTAAAAATGGACTCATCGGGGAATTCTGATACAAGTGAGTTTTTTTAATATATCAGTGCTTCTACTAGCTGATTTGTAATCACTTGTCCTTTAATGGCCTTCCATTCTACATACTCAATTTCGGGTTCTTTTAGGATCATAACCCATTTAGTTATTTTCCTTGTGAGCGTTGCTTTAGAAAGTAGATACTTGAGAGGATCTATCTTGGCAATGAGTTTTATCTAATGTGCTAGCATATAGTGTCTGAATTTCTACGTGGCGAACATGACTACTAAGCAAGCCTTCTCAATGGATGTGTAATTCAGCTCGTGTCCCACCATGGTCCTACTGATGTAGAAAAATAGCTCTCTCCTTCCCATTTTTGTCATGTTTAGCTAAGAGAGCACCAAGGGCTGTTGCTATTGCTAATAAGTAAATGATCAATGGCTTGCCTGGAATTGGTGGCATGAGAACTAGTGGTGTGAGCAATTACTCCTTGATTTTGTTGAATGCCTAATCACATTTCTCATCCCATATGTTACTCCCTTGTGGAGTAGATGAGAATATGGAATATCCTTATCTACTAATTGCACTATGAATTGACAGATGGACTGGAGTCTTCCTTGTAAACCTCTTAGTTGTTTCAATGTCTTCGGTGCCTCTATCTCAAGGATTTCTTTGACTTTAGTAGGATGTATCTCAATTCCTCTCATAGACACAATGTGCCTGAGGAGTTTTCTTGACTGTACCCAAAGAAACACTTTTTTGGGTTGATTATGACTTTGTATTCTTTTAGCCTATCAAAGATGGAGCTCAGTGCCACTATGTGATCCCAACGTTTCTTTGATTTAGCCAATATTTTATCCACATAATTTTCCATAGTTTTGTGAATCATGTCATGGAAGATTAGTGTCATAGCTCTTTGATAGGTAGCTCCCGCATTTTCAACCCAAAGGGAATCATGTTCCAACAGTATGTCCCCCATGGACAAGTGAAAGTTGTCTTGTGTTGGTCATCCTTAGGTATCATGATCTGATTGTACCCTGAGAATTTGTCCATTAGCGATAAAATTTCATGTCTTTCCATCATATCTACAATCATATCTATGTTTGGGAGAAGTAAGTCATCCTTGGGACATGCTTTGTTCAAATCTTTGAAGTTAGTGCAGATGCAAATGCCCCCAGTGGGCTTGGAAACAAGTACAAGATTTTAAACCCACTCTCGGTAATCAATTGGCCATATAAAACTAGTATCTATGAGCTTCTGTAATTCCATCTTGACCAATAATGCTATTTGTGGATGTGACTTTCTTATTTTTTTTCTTACTAGTTTTACTTCTGGATAGATAGCTAGATGGTGCACCACAACTTCTAGATCAAGGCCAGGCATATCGACATAGGTCCATGCAAAATTTACCTTTCTTTCCCTTAGGAATGCAACTAGGAGTTCTTGTTCTTCTATCAATAGTGATTTTTCATAGAAGGTGATATGTGATATTTCTTCTATTCCTAGGTTTACAAGATTGCACTTCTCTACTAAATCTGTTGACCTCTCCTGATGAATAACACTAAGAGGAAGATTGAATCTCTCATCCTATGGAACCTTAGAGAGTTTTTCACCATCAGATGCATCCTTTACTTTTACTATTTTTGGGTTTGAGAGTGCCATAGTTTGGTTTTCACTCAAAGACCTAGAGATTATTCTCAAATTTTCATATTTGCAACTAAGGGATTCAATCATCTCCCCATAGTAGGTATGTGTATCTAGCTCAATTTTGAACTTGGCCTTGTGATCTCCACATGGTATAGTATCTTGCAATCCCATGAATTCCAAGAGTGCCTCATTGTTTTTGAATGTGTCCATAATTGGTGGTCCTCATTGGTCATAATCGATGAGTTGGGGATAAACCAAGTTTAGCTCATGGGTGTTAGGTTGTTCAACTCAAAATATAGGGTACTAATCATGAGAAGGGAGGAATCCTCAAATAGCCTGAGTAAATTAGTTATAGTGTCCTCATTGCATACATCGATTATGTCAAAGGTATAGTTGTCTAAGGGAAAATCTATGGATACTGGCAACTAAGGGGGAGCTTTGAATTTTCTAACAGGAGGAATTTTTCCAAGTATGGTTATTTTCGGAGGGGTACACCCAAGGCCAAGATTTCTTATACACTTCTCAGCAACAATGGGTTCTAACAAGCCATTATCATTTTTCCCAAGTTTCTTGTTATTTTTTTAGCCCATGTTGAGCATCATCTGAAGTAATTTTCCATTATCATCCATGGGAAGATCAGGCATGGGCCTTTCATCTTGGTATATCAAACTTGATACATCCTTTTCATCTACTACTTACCGACTTAGGTCTCCCCATGGTGCAGGAGCACCTTGACACAATTTTACCTCCTAGTGGAAAGTTTGAAAAATTAGTTCAATTTGATGTTTCAACTTGTGATAAGGGTCATTAAAGTAATTTATAATGTACTAAAGTCCTATCAATGTGAAAAATGCAAAATTGTCAACAAATAATGTCAAAATTGAACAATGTAAAAGTTGCATAAAGCAACAATTAGGGAGTTAAAAAGGTCATTAGGGATTCTAAAAATTAGTGGGAAGTTGTAAATCAGTTGGAAACTGATTATTCATGTTGTAATTCCTTTAAAAATTCTCTAGGATCATTTGAATCCTCGTTGGTGATTGAATCCTTGAAGGAAATAATGAAAAACTCTTTTTTTTTCACATTTTCTAGAAAATACTTTGTTTTCAGGCTTGTGTACGGCTTCTACGGACTTAAAAACGTGCAAGAATTCTCTTGAAAGTTTTTATTGTCAATCACCTTCCATTTCCAATTTGTTTCATGCAAATTGGTTCATTTTTAAAGAAGTTATGCTAATTTTTGTAAATACAGTCTAAATCCTGATCTAGGGTAACAATTTGTAGTAAAATTCGTGTTTCTCAAAATTTAACTATTAGATTTTGCTAAAAATTGGATAAAATTTCTGTTATGATATCTTCTAAAGTCTCATCAAAGTGATTGGATTGATCAATTGATTTGCGAAAGTTATAGGTGATTTTTTGCATGCATATTTGCCTATTTAGGCCTAATTAGCAGAAAAGAAGTTAGGACAGCAGGCATGTGTTCCAAAACAAGTGTACCTAAAAATGAGATATCTTTTTAATGGAAAAAATGGGTACTCAAAAATGTATTTATTTTTTGCAGATTCAATCTGGTTTGAAAGTTACACCCGATTTAGTGCTTTGATTCCCTTTAAGCAAAATTTGGGTTTTTGGTGCAAGTAATTTGTAAATCTGATAAAACAGAGGAATATGGCTATGTAATTTGTTTATTTTTGTCAAAATTATGATTTTGAAGATTTATGAGGGTCTGGTTTGAGTTTTATAAAGGTTTAGAGTCAAATTTTTAAAATTTGGGCTTTGTAGCCATGAAGAAATTCAAAGAAATTGAAGTGATTTTGGCAAGGATTGAATGAGAAGTGTTTTAAGTATTGTTATTTTTTCCTTTGCCTCTGCATCACCCCAAAACCTAAATATGGAGGGGTCTTCTTTAAAGGTTTGTGTTGATGTTTCAATTGGTTGGGGCTGCCCGTGAGACCTAGGAGATTGAGGTAACTCTCCTACTACAAAGGCACTCTTTTTTATTTTGTATTCCCCACACCCATTGTCTTGGATAATGAATTTGATATCAAAGATGTCAGGAATGGCGGGTTTCTTTGTCTTAGAAGTGGTTTCAAGAGTATTCAGGTCTACATATGGAGTTGTAGGGCCTTCATCATTCTTTGGGACTTGGGGGATTTTGTAGTAATTAGCTTCTAGACTATTACAATAATAAAATGGCTTGAGATCCCCATGGATGGTGACCTCTTGAACTTGATAAGGGAACTTGACACATTGGTAAAAGGTGGATACCATAGCTTGCATCCCATGGATCCATGGGTGCACTATAAGGATATTATAAGGTAATTCAAGATCAAGGAGTTGGTATGTGGCTTCCATAGTTTCTGGCCCTACTTGAATAGGGAATTGAATAGTGCCTTGAGACGCTCTTTCCTGATCATCATATTCCCTAATTGCTATACCTTTTCCCTTTTCAATGACATCCTTAGAGAATCCCAAACTTTTTAT
This sequence comes from Sequoia sempervirens, assembly GCA_007258455.2. Lineage (NCBI taxonomy): Eukaryota > Viridiplantae > Streptophyta > Pinopsida > Cupressales > Cupressaceae > Sequoia > Sequoia sempervirens. The sequence continues at coordinate 341,394,879 of VDFB02058242.1, read as the reverse complement.
TAGCTTGAGGGTACAAATATTTAGTCCTTCACCTCCATCCACCATGACTCTTTTGACTTTGTTATTATGGATGAAAACTTTGAGATGGAATGTGTGGTTATGAGATGGTTGTGTTGGGAGGTCTTGATTTGATAATGTCAAGAGATGAGGCATGGTGATGTGTCCGACCATAGCTTGAAACTGATACACATCAAGATCTACGGGGACAATAGATGAAGCTAATGCTTCCTCTAGGATTTTCCTATGTGTGGGTGATATTTTTAGTAACTCCATGATGGAGATCTAAGCGGGGGTTATTTTCAGTTGGTCCAAGACATTATAACGATTGGGAATAGATTTTGGATTAGAGGCTGGTGCCCTGGATGGTTGGGATAGTCTAGAAATGGTAAGCTTTCCACCACATGTGGTGACTCCAAAGTTGACTTTGGTTCCTTTGAAGTTAACAAAAATGACCCATTCATCTAAGGATGCAACAACATGATCATAAAAATGGTTTAAATTGCCATACTTTTTCTTTCCATTGTTGTTCCCTTTATTATGATTCGACATCGGATTCGTGTATATCTTGAGTTCTTGATTTCCTACAGTTTGTTCAACATTTATGGTTTTTTCATTGATAAGGTCTTGGATCAAGTTTTTTAGTCTCATGCAATTGGCCATTGTGTGTCCCTTGATTTTATGAAAATCACAAAGGTGATTTTCGTTATACCATGGTGGTTTCACTTGGGGCTCTTGATAATTCTCATAAACGGGGATTTTAATGAGATTCTCTTGCACCAGTTTTTTCATGATAGATTCGATTGATTCCCCTAAGGGTGTGTATTTTTGTATGGGAGGATATTTTTTTCTATGGGGGTGGTCCCCCTTGATTATTTAGATTATTGACCACTTGGTTATTAGGTTGTTGTGATACTGCATTGGCTTGTGTGTTGTTTTGATTGTTGCATTACAGTTGTTGGTATGATTGTGTGTTTTGTTTCGAGGAATTAATTGTGACCTTGGCATCAACCACACCATCATTAGTGACATTCTTGTTATTTTCCCATGTGCGAGGTTTTTTGTTGTAACTGGTTGATGGGTGCTTATCTTGATATTCTTGATGTGTTAATGTCCCCCTTGTGTAATAAGGGATCTTTCGATATTGAGCACCTTGGGGATCAATTGGTCGTATGTGGTGATGCATTGCATTTTCAATTGGAAAGACAAGGTCTTTTTGATATTGGCGATGATAGTGCAGAGTTGTTCTTCTAGCATGGTCCATTTTCTCTTGTTGGCCTTAGATCACCATCATTGTAAGAAGGATGTGAATGTTCCCCCCTTAGCTTGTTTGAGAGTAGATAGTTCCTCTAGAATCACATCCATTCCTATGTTGAATGCGTAGTTATGTATGAATGCGTCCACAATTTCTTGGAACTTTTTGATTCTGGGAGGAAGGTGAGAGAACCATTCTATTATGGGTCTAGCCAAACTTCGATGGAATAGTCACATTAGATAAGTGTTGTCATATGAAACTTCCATGCAATGCACTTGGAATTCCTTGATGTGATCTTCAGGATTTCCCATCCCACAATATTTGTCAAATTTAGGAATTTCAAACCCTTTTGGGAATGATACCATTGTGATACTTTTGTTGAAGGGATAGGGGCACAAATTTCTTGGTGTTTTTGTGGTTTTTCTAGATTGGAGGTCTAGAACTTGCTGCGAGAGAAATTTGATTTGTGTTGACACACCATTTTGTTGATCAGGTGGTGGGATGAATATGTTTTGGGGTGGTTTGATCATTTGAGTGGTAAGTGGGGTGTTTTTCATGTTTGTGGGAGGTTGTTGCAAGCTTTGTTGTATGATCAATTCTTCTTGGTATGCTTGCAATTGTTGTTGTGCCAATAATGTTTTTTGTTGGTCTTGTTGTTGTTGTGCCAACAATGCTTGTTGTTGGGCTAATTGTTTAGCTGCTTGTTGCACTTGGTACTAATGCAAAGCTTGCTGATATGCTTACTGTTGAGATGCTTGGTATTATGCTTGCACTTGTGCTTGTTGGGCTTGATATTGGGCTTGTTCCTAAGCTTGACCTTGTTGAGCAGCTTGTGCAACCTAGGCAGCTTGTGCGGCTTGTGCAACTTTTTTTTGCAATAAAGCTTGAGCTTGCGCTTGAGAAGCTTGTTGTGTGGCTTATGTAGCTTGTTGAGCTTGAGCAACTTGAGTGGTTTGAGCAGCTTGTTGAGCTTGGAATTGTTGAAGAGCCTTTTGATAGGCTTGTTGGGTTGCTTGCGAGGTAATGTTATATTGGTTTGACATGTTTGGTCTCAGTGGTGGAAAAGGTGAAGGATTCAAAATGGTGTGAGATGCGGTGATGGGCGTTTGTTGAGGTGGTTATTGAGGTGTTGTTGGATTGATGATAGGGGGTTGCGACGGTGCAATTTATATGCTAGGTCCTTGGGAGACCACATTTTGAGGTATTTGGGGTGTTGTTGATGGTGTAGTGATTGTTTTTTTGTTTGGATTGGCACCATCTATTGTTGCGATATTGGTGGCATGATCAGATGATTTGGCATGTTGATTTGATTTATGATTGGGGGATTGCTTTGATTTTGTTGATTGAATATTGGTAAAGGGGGTTTCCCTAAACTAAGGATTGGTGTGGATGTCAATGGTGGGAAAATGGATGGTGTGTTTCCTGATGATGAGGGATAAAATATTCCCCCTTGTCCAAATAGCCCACCTTCTCTTTGTGAAGTCAGAGGGAGAGAGACTTGTGTGTTAATGGGATATGCTAGTGTTGCAGAGAAATGGGATGGAGTGTTGGTGTCGTGGAAGGCGAGTGGAATGTATGTGTGTTTTGGATCTTGAGCGATAGTATTCGATTGAACCAAGATGGTGTTTGCATCCAAATCTTGGTTGTTTACAAGGGGATGTGTTTGAAGAGCATGAAGCAATGAGCTCCCCTTGATAACTATAGGCTGACTTGGAGCATGAGATGAGATTGGTTGCGGCATGGGTTGACTTGGAGCATGAGATGAGATTGGTTGCAGGATGGGTTGAATGATGATTTGGAAGGAAGGTGTGAGTGAGATCGATGGAAAAATCCCAAGAGGTTTCTCCACAATGGTGGTTACATCAAAATTAAAAGGGAGTTTAGCTCATTCTTTTTCCAATTCAACATGTATTGTGAAGTAACATGTATTGTGAAGGGTTAAGTCTCATCATGGTGTTTACAATTTTGTGAGTTTCAGGGTTTTGGACCATTTCCATTATTTCATCTTGAGTCATTCCAAGGATGTTTTTAGTGATATCCTCCAATTGGAAACATCCCTCTTGAAGATCTTGTGGTAGTTGAGGAAGGTTAAGTGGGGGATTTCTAGATCCAATGGGATTGATTTCAGGTGCAATTTGACTCAAGTCACTTGAAGTAGATGTTTCTTTGTTTGTTTCCATGTTCTTCTTGTGTTGAGATCTAGTTTGGACCATAAAATAAGGATTAATTTTCAAGAATGTGGCAGGTGTACCTCTAACTCCTTAGATTGATCAAAACTTTAGGGACAAAAAAGAAAGTCTAAGATGTTAAGGATCAAAGGATGGTGATGAGATAGTGAAAGATGGATGATGTGAATGTTTGAACTCTTGAGGAATGTTCAACGAGATACTAGACTTTAGGACTTTTGGATTTTTTTTTTATTTGGATTTGGATTGGGTTTTATTTGATTTGGATTTTATAGTGAACTCATAAAATCCAAGAGGTTTGATGTTGTCTTAGAGTAAACCTGTCCATAAGATGATAATTTAACTAAGTATGTGAAGAAGGATTGATCTACACACACCTAGTCAAACCAGATGATTTTGATTTGTTTCAAAGGATTTTCCAAAATCCTAGCATGAATGATTTTTCCAAGATTCCAAGGGTTGTTTTGTGAGATGGATTTTGATTGATGTTTGAAGATGGATGAAAATGTTGATTTTGATCCTAAGAGACTTAGAGAGACTTTTGTTTACAAGACCTCGATATTGAAGAACATGCTATTCTTCCTATGTGAGAAACTCAAATCATTGAAAAAGAATTGGATTTTGACAATAATAGAACAAATAAAAATTGGGATTATTCTTTGAAGCACATTTGTAAAAGTTAAAGACTAATATTTCTCTAAATTTTTAGAGTGTTGAAACATGTTTCTTAAGAGATTTTTGACTAAGACCTTTAGACTTTGGTTTTTGGATTTTGATCTTGTGGGAAATCATTTAAGAAAATACATGTGAGGTTCAATTTGTCTTTTATCTTTGCTTAATGAGTCCTTTTTACCACAAACACTTTCTTGCTTATCTTTTGAACTAAATGTCTAATGTCTCAATTTATTCTCATCCCAAAAGGTCCATTAAGTGGAAATCAAGGAAAGTAAGGCAATAGTTCCCTAATGTTGACTTTAAAGAGAGAAAATTGAGATATAGGTCCAAATATTTAGAAGCCTCTCATGATAAATCCCTAAGGACAAGCAGTAATACTTGGACTTTTCAATGGTATTTGCTTCTACTAAAGGGTTTGAAATTTGATGGTCATGGTTGAATGTTTTTTTTTCAAATGTTTTAGATCCAAGAAAAGTGTTTTGATTCAAAATAATGCACAACCATAGGATAGAAGAGATAATATTTGTTGAATCCCCACTTGGATAAACCAACTACGTTTATTCAGAGCATATGACTAGAAGCTTGACTAGATTGGCTCCCCTCCATGACACACACTTCTCAGGTCAGCCAAGATTTAGTTCTCATGAATCTCCCATGATGAAATTTTCATCTCTATAAAGAATCACAAAAATTTTGGGCGGCTTCAAAGGTACGACTTCTTGCACCAACAAATAGAAAGGGATTTTTGGCTTCTACACAATTTGGCTTTTAGTCAATGCATCCGTTTAGGTGGGCTATACATACAACAAGATTAGCTCCATTAAGGAGGACTCCCAACCTGTAGATTTTAAGCTTTACAGGGTTTTATACACCACATGGGTACTGAGGGAATCACTTGTCGGCATAACCATTCATGAGCTTGATCTTTCCTCAAGCATCCATTTTATATACCCGGTGGAAGTGGTTTGGCTTCAACATGTTACCGGTTTGGGTCATTCCCTTGGGGTGATTACTTTTTCCCACCAAGGCATTCCTTCTAAAGGTAAACAAAAGTGAGCAAGTACATCTGTAGTTCAATCAATCTTTGTTTGCACAAACAAAGATGAAACACACACAATATACTTAACTCACACTAGCAAGATTTTGTTCAATTTTTATAAGCCCAAATTGAAGTGTGGAGGCAATTTTTTGGACAACCTACTATCACCAAAATACTTTTGATTCTCAAGATCAACATGAAGCGCTAGAGAAGTGCATAAGCCTTTTAAATGATATTAATTTGTAAAAAAAATTACAAGACAAGAAATACACAATTTCATTTTAGACTTCAAAAGTAGTAATGGATTATCTTTATAGTACCAAGATGAAATTTTTGGAGTTGTTTGTTCAATTCTTAGAATCCAAAACCAAATTTAGTAAGTTCCTAATGTTCTTTTTAACCCTTTGACTGTTCTTTTTAAAACCTGAAAGAAATTTATTTGAGTCCTAAAACTGAAGATAACAATATTTCCAAAGATTGGGATTATAAATGTTCCCAAAGTGTTTAAAAATACTTGTTACAATGATGAGATAGTGTCATAGAAATATTTCTCCTTGTTTCCCTCTTTTCCTTCTTGATCACCTCAACCTACAAAAGTTGGTCAATCTACAAAAAATAGAGCCAAAAAAAGTCAAAAGTTTAAGGTGATCCAAAACAAAAATCACATGTTAAAATAAACTTGAAAGTTAACCTTTTACCCAACTCTAGTGTCATAATCCACAAAGGCGTCGCACTGGTGAAGTCAATGTCACTTTGTGGAAAAATAGAGACTGCATATGCATTGATATTTTTGCTCAGTGTCACTCTTTGGAGATTGAATGGATCGACCTTTAGGAGAACTATTGCAGCATCATATTTTGGAGAAGATACACCATCGCTATATAATGACGCTGGACTGGTAGCATCCCTATTTGACCTTAGTGTCGTTGTTTCCTAAAAGCACACAAATTTGAAAAAAAACAATGAAATTTTCTAAAAAATATATTAATTTTGAAAGGTGGCCCTCCTTCTAGCACCAAAATGTGAATGGTTGATCTAGACTTGCTCCAACATGATTAAACAAACCAATGTTAGTCAATAAACAAATCTAAAACAATCGTTCCCCATGTAATTCATTCAAACACAATGAACAAGACACACAACAAAATTAATCAAATGAAATCTAATGAATCCTATTCAAAGCATTCAAACCAACATCCCATGGGGGAATTGGTGCTTCTTTGATGTGGAAAGAAGCCCTTTCCCAATTCCTTGTTGATCTTGATGATGATAGTGTGCTCCTTGATGAAAATTGTTGATAACCTAGATAAGATTGATGAAAACTGTAACGCTGAAAATGAAACAAGCTTTTGCACAATAGACAACAAGAATCAAGATTAGAAGCACACATGCATACAATACTAAATCTAAAATGCAAATTTCAATCGTTAAGCAACAAAGAACATGGGAAAGTAAAAACGTAATTAAAATTGAAACAATCTCACCAATTCCAAACGTATTTCCACGAATTATCTCGATTGCCCTTCTCCATTTTGCTTGTGTAGTATAATTGCCCTCAGATTTTCAAGTTCGTGCAAGTATAGCCTTATGATAATGATTAGCAAAATATCAAAGATTCAAGACAAAGGTGCTCTCAAAAGTTATCAAATTCACGAGAGAGATTGGAATGAAGAATGAAAAATCAATTTATAGAAAATTGATTATTCGAACGACAGACCAAGATTGAAAGATTAACAGACAGTTGAGATTGAGAGATTAGTCATGCATTCAGATAACTGATAGAATTAAAGATTAAATAAATGATTTAATCTTCAGTTCGGATTCAAAAACATTAGAAATATCTTTGCATGAAAAAGATAAAGATTGATTATAACGAATCTCTGTTCGAACGCACGCACAACATTTAATTAATTAAATAATAATATTTAATTAATATGCATGTGCACGCAAATGAGTTAAAACTGGAGGATTGCATGATTTGAAGAAGAGATTACTCAAAGACGCCACTCAGACATTAAATCAATAGTTGACTGAACGATTAAATTAGATGTTGAGTCGAGTAAAAGTGAATACTTAGATAACTCACATAATTATCTAAAATATAGAAGAATGTGTTAAAATAGAATTAATGAATTAAATAATTCATTTAATTCAAGACTCGATATTTGAAGAATAATTGAATAAATAAGATTTATTTAATTAAATGACGAAGGGGATTTAAATGAATAATTAAATAAATTATGAATTTATTTAATTATAGTTGAAATATGATAAAGAGTAAATTAAATAATGATTTATTTAATTTAACAAGAAGGTTAATTAGTAACATAATTAAATAACAAGCGTTTATTCAATTAATTAGATAGAATAAAGAAGAGTATGAATTAATTAATTAATTAAGATTATTTAATCAATAGAAGAATTGAATTAATTAAATAATTACGATTATTTAATCAATAGAAGAATTAATATTAAGATGAATTAATTAAATAATTAAGATTATTTAATCAATAGAAGAATTAATGTTAAGGTGAATTAATTAAATAATTAACATTATTTAATCAATAACCATGAAGAATACGAAATATGAAGAATGTGGAAGTCGCAGGCCTAAGCCAGATTTCGGTGTCTACAAAAACTATGAAAACTATGATGATAATATGGAAGAACTTTCTCAAAATCTGTGGATAGTAATCTTGCATGAAGCTGTGGATCCAAAATCAAAAGAGAAGTCCTCCATTTATAGGAAAGAAGGATGGAGGAATGAGTAAAAAGGATGAATGTGGGACTAAACTTCAACCAATGGCATTGTGCCACTTGTCAACATGCTATTGAAGAGAGATGGAGAACATTTTGATCAATGTGCAAATTAATGCAATTAAGTGGAATTTGAAATTCAAAAGATGGCTTGTGGAGGAAGAGTTGTAAGATGAGTTAATGCCAAGGTGGCTCAAGAAAAATGACATGTAAGAGCTATAAATGCCATGTTGGAGGACAAGTCCTTTTGAGAGGGAGATTTCAAATGGGTGGAATATTCCAAAGAGTTGTCATTTTTGAATGGAAATAGAAGAATGTATAAATCAAATAAATTGATTTACATGTGCAAGTTGCAAAATCTAGATAAATGGAGGGTTAGTGCTAGAAGTTAATTAATATTAATTAACTTAGATGGAATTAGTTGATTTGAAATTTGATTTAGATTTTAGATTTATTTAAATCAAATGAGAGGATATTTGAAGATTTAATTAAATATATTGGTTTATTTAATTAAAGGAGATTACATCAAGATTAAATAAATAAAGCTGATTTATTTAATCAAAGAGAGAACATTAGAATCTTAATTAAATAAAATTGATCTATTTAATTAACAAAGGGGACATTAGAACTTAATTAAATAAATTTGAATTATTTAATTAAAAAGGGAACGTTATAACTTAATTAAATAAAGTTGATTTATTTAATTAGAAAGGGGAATGTTAAAACTTAATTAAATAAAGTTGATTTATTTAATTAAAGAGGAATTTTGATTAATTAATTAAACAGAGATTATTCAATTAATTGGTTAGTAAAGGGATGATTAAGAATTGATGTTAGTAAACCAAGATCGAGTGCATGATATCAATTAGGATAATTTGAATGTCTACACTAGTTATCCAGGAACATGTTAAAATGATATTATGAAATAAAATCTGCAAGGATTCTGTCTAAATATTTGGTGTTATGCAATGAATGGAGTTGTATGATGGATGGATGCATAACAATCTGAGTTAGATTTGGCTCTTAGTTAAGTGAGGCAATATTCTGAGATGGCCATTTAGGTACTGCTCTTCACTTCATTTACTTCTTTGTTTATTTATGCATTTCCATTAATTATGTTTTCTTTATCCTACACGTGCATTACAAGTAAATAGTTTATGGTTAGTTAAAGTTGTGTTTTTTCATGAAAAGAGGTATATCATAGTTCTCCAAAGATTAGGATTAGTTATTTAATCATTTTAAATAGTTTCAGATTGATTTTGCAGTCACAAGTCTTAAGCAAACACCTACAACTTATGCTGCAGGTACCTATAGCCACAAAGGTTCTGTAACTCGTTTCATTTTTTTGTAATTCTGTTAAATTCCAGCAGAGTAGAATAGTTGAATAAGTTTGTGTAGGGTAATTTAGGTTAGCACAAGCCCATGAAGAAACATATAGTGGAGTATCATCATAAGTTTATGCACCTTGGCTGATAATTTAATGTAGGATTGTAATGTCAAGAGGACTGTTTAGCTTGGCACACCACTGAATTGTGTAAAATTTACCTAGTCCATAACACATTAGTTTTCCTCTACATTTTTGGCACCATTTCCAGGGATGGTGCTATCTTCATAGGCATGTTTTTACAAGCTTTCATAGTTTAAAATTTCATAGTTGAAATCTTTTATTTTGTATTAGGACTGATAGATTTAATCTACAAAAACCTAGAGTTATACTAACATTGTGCAGGTTTGTTGCCATACAAAGAAAAGTTTACCATATTTCGAGGAAGATAGATAACCAAGGAAGATTCATCCTTCAAACACTCAAGATAGAGAAGATACTAGTGGTTTTTATGAGTATACTACAAAGATTGTTGAAAGAGTAGACACTACCTTTACATCTTCATCATCTTCATCATCATCATCATCTTCCATACATACTGAAGGGACCTTTCAAACAATGGGGAATGCACCACTAGATGACCCAAATCATGGTTCCTTTGAGTTCCCTATTATTGATCAAGCCAAAGCTACTATGCTGAAGAATATTCCATCATCAACATTACCAGCATATTATGGCTTGGTAATAGAGGACCCAAATTCCTTTCTCTTTGAGTTTGATGTCTTGTGTAGAAGTTATGATTACACTACTAATGTCCATCGATTCGAGCTCTTCCTAGCTACTCTCAAAGATGCTACCCTTAGATGGTTTATGGGGCTTGGAAAGGATGTTGTCCCGGATTGGGACACCATGAAGACTAAGTTCTTGGAGAAATACAATGATTATTGGAAAGGATTAGACTGAAGAAGAGATGACATTTTCTCAATGTCTCAAAAAGAGGATGAGCCACTATAAGACTATGTACAAATATTTCAATTTGCTTTGAAAAAGAACCCACAACATAAACTGTCAGAGAAATCCCTTAAATTGGTATTTTTAAGGGGAATTAATGAAGATAGTATGGATGCCCTCAATATTATTGGGGGAGGAGATATTTCTATTGGTCCATTTGAAGACATTTGTAAAGTCTAAAAAAATTATTCCAGAACTCTTTCTAGAAAGCCAAGAGGGGAGAGGTCATCCATCACAAGTAAGTCCTCTAATGGGGTTTCTAAGATTGAAATTAGTAATTTATTGTCCAATATGAAGTAGGATATAATCAATCATCTAGCAACATAGTTGGACACCCTCCACATCAAGATGAAGCAGGAGGAAGCATAATCCATGCTCATTGAGTACTGTCCTAATTGTAGGCAGCAGAAAGCCAATTGTAAGTACAAGAGAGTGACCAATATCCAACAAGAAAAGGTTGAGAAACCATATTTTTCAGCCAATGGAAGATGATGATGGATAAATTTTCTAAATAGCACAAAGGAGGCCTTGGTAGCAAAGACAAGGTATTGTTCATGGTGTTTTCTACACAACAACAACACATACAAGATACAATATCCTATCTCTCTTGAAAGGTAAATCTATATCAGCAAGCCTCAAGAGATAACCCCAAGGTCTCTAATGTCAAGTCTTGACAATGCGTAAACAACTCAGTGATAAAATGTGAAAATGCTGGTAATCACAATGGGACCTTACTACAAGAAAACTACTAAATCGAGATTTATCAGATTTAACAAGATATTGATACTTCAGTCCTAGATTTAACCCAATAATCAAGAAATAGAAAAGATAAGGGTTTCAAAGAGATTTCTAAATCTAATACTACTCCTAAGATCAACAATGAAAATGACCAACACCCAGAATGGACCAATCCCTCAAAACCAATCTCTACTTGACCCAGATAAATTGCAATCTTATAGAAATAGTGCAATCTTCTAAGGTGTTAAGATTTTCAAATCATGAGCATTCATTAAAACAACCCTATTGCAATCAGAATGAATAAACCCTCATAATCGAACTTAAGCACAAGGAAAATGAAAAGTCTAGGCTAACTTTGCAAAGCAACTAACAATCAGTTGGTTGCGAAAAGTATGGACTGGGGGGTTGCTGCAACATTCAAGTATCAAATCACAAACATTATTAAATCGAATATAACCTGAATATTAACCTCCTCAAAGAAATTTTAAAGATGGAAGAACAAGAACCATGCAAGACAAGAGAATACTAGTATGCCACCAAATCACAATGTCATTAATTATATTCGAATTATCCACTATAGCAATAGTTCTAGCTTTCTATTACAATATTTGCTTGAGGGAAACTACCTACTAACTTAATCTAATTCCAACTAGCTCTGCCCTATTTTCTGGTTAAAAATTCTAACCTTCTAACTATTTCTAACCCTTTACAAAGAGGCCAAATTCCCAATATATAGAATCCCCAAAAAACCGTCGGCCAAGCAAGGGTTTTGTAGTAATAACTCGACACAACAACCCAACCAAGAGAGTCTTTGAAATGGGTCAAATAAGAAATAAATTCATGTTCCATCGAAGTCAGCCCTGGATCTGTAACATAGCTCGGGTGATGTGTGGGAAGATAATAGGGAAGCACAAATCCTATCGCAGCCTATCATTAGCTCCCTTCCCTATTATCTCTACTCTGATCTGGCTCTTCATGTACCTTCAAGAATGCTGCATCCAAGTTGGCCACAGGTGGCAGAGGAAAAACCCTAAGTCATCTTTTGATGGATGCAATCTCGTCCCTTGAGTGTTTGACCTACTTATCCCAGTCTACCTTATATGTCAGGTATTTGTCAATAACTGCAAGGTAGGTGGCCGCATCATCCAACTGGTGCTTAGAAACGGACCCATCATCGAGTGGTGCATAGATGTCATGCCACCACTCTCTCAGCTACTCCAAGCTCAAGTACTTGGGCATGATATTCCTTCTCCCCATCATAATCTCGAAAAAAGCAATGCAACCATCGTAGACACCAACTAGGGTGTCATCAATGTGTCTTCATTGTTTGTAAATCTTTTTTAGTACTTTCTGCCTGATCTACAATACTTCAAACCATTCCCATGGCTCATCAACTCTAGAGGAAGGAAGAATCCTGTCACTCACCAATCTCTACCAGGTGTATTCCATCATAGTCCTGGTTTTCTGCAGAAGGAGATCCGTATCTTCCTTGTCTTGTGCTAACACCACCTTCAACCGCTCAGTTGTCATGACAACATCCTTTCCTGTTGACAAGATCTCCTTAATGCTTTCATCGCCCTTAATTTGCACCCCTTGCAACCAACTCGTAGTGGTGAGGGTGGAAGCTTTCATCTTTTCCAGCTCGGTGATGGTTCCCTGAGGTAGATGATTTGTAGCAGAGGAAGAAGGGTTAATGGAATACAGTGGTCCTATTAAGTCCTTCAAGCATTTCCCAAGATTTTCATTTTCTTTCATCAACTCCTGCTTGGTTTTCATCTCCTTCCTCAATCTACCCACAATAACAACACTAGAACCCTCATAATCTTCTATGTCCTGCTTGACTGACGTAGGTCCTAAATTGAAAGTCTGAATATTGTAATCCTCTCTAACCACATCATCTCTATTTTTGTCTAGAGTAGGGGTGGCAATGTGAACAACTCAATCATGAGCCTCATCTCTTTCAATCCTTGAGACCACCCTAGCCTTCTTCTTACCTTTATCTTTTCCAATTTTGGCTAGCAATGTGTCCCAATTTAGTGGACAATCCTCTACTATGACCTGTTTCTTTTTATTTCCTTGTCTAGCCACTCCAAGATGGCGGGATCCAATTGCACCTTAGCCTATTTTTCCTTCTCTTGTTGACCCTTAGGTGCCTCCTCATTCAAATTTTGTTTATTGGGAGTTTCATCTATTTTACCTTCTTCTTCTTTGACATGTTCCTCCTCTTGTTCAAGTGATGGATCTTTCACTACCTCTACCTTGCTTGGAGGAGATTCAATCACCTCATTTGTGGCCGGTGACTCTGTATATGTAACCAAGGGAGATTGCACTTCCTTTTCAATTTCAGCCTTTGCACTGTAGAGCTCTCCCTCATTGAATTCCTCCCCTTCTGTGTCTGGATGTTCATCAACTTTAGCTTTTCCAAGTTCACTTTGAACTTCATGAGCGGGAGGGACATTATCCTGTTGCTCATCATGAGAACCAACCAGAGGAAGGTTAGCCTTAGGCATACTGTTCTTTGGAGAAGGAGTCCTAGACCTCCTTGTATACACCTTTTCTTTCTCCTTTGAACTTTCTACATTCACCACTAGTAGGGAAGTTACCTCTTCTACGACCTTGGAGCTTGCCTTCTCTGATATTTTTACAATTCTTCTTTTCTTCAGCACAGGAGCATCAGTCTCAGGATTCTATTCCTCAACTTCCTTGTGTTCAGACCTTTCAGTCCTTGTCCTTCTCTTGGCCTTCGGCCTTCTCTATTTCACTGTTTCCTGGGCCTCTTCTCTCTGAACACCTTTTTCCCTAACCTTGGATGGGGAATCCAACTTACCTTTACCTTTAGGATCCCGCTCGGCCGATTCCTCAAAGGTGGAGTGAGGATTTAAATCTCCCATCAAGTTATAAGTGCACTTCACTCCTTTATTCTCCAACTCCCATACTATATGTTTGAGCCACATCTTAGTGAATTTGAGTACTGGATCCATCAATTGTTTCAATTATGTCTACTCTTCCTCTAACCAGTCTATGTCACCAATCGGCCTATCTTTCACTGCTTCATAGGCATGATCCTAAATTAGGTTCCCATCATCCTTCAATTGATCAGGGATTACCCTCACATTGTACAATCAGACTGCTTCCACCGGAAGCTGAGATAAGTTCTTCTTTCTGACCTCGTATTCATCATTGCAGTTGGCCCAGTAGTCCTCTAAGCTCACCTTATGGCTGTATTCCCTACTGGCCTTCTTTTGAGCCTCACCTATGATGTCAAATCTGGATCTCTTGGAGTGGAGAGACAAACCAAGAGTACTCATTTCTTCTTCTGAAGCTTGGGAAAAACCAATGAAAGGACATACCTCTCCAGTGCCAATCCTTAATGGGAAGTCTCCACCAAATCCAGTCTTATGCTTGTCTTTCTCGACAATGACATCAAAGTCATAGATCTGCCTAGTGACTTCCAACAATATAACGTGATTAGTGGGATACCTTGGGAGTATGTATGGGGCCTTCTGGTAGCCATCAATCTGTATGTAGGAGAAGGTTGGGAACTAAATGAACCATGCTCCATATTTCTGGATGAGTTCCTTAGCCTAGTTTGAAATCCTGACATGCTCTGCTTCTTGAAGAATTTTGGTGATATACATAGTACATGCATCATTTTCCCTCACACAGTCCAAGCTTCCTAAATACAACTGAGGGAAAACTTCATAGATGATACCCTGCCCAAAAATTCCCTTTGTACTAAACCCCTTGTAGGGATGGAATCTAGCCAATACATAGACTAAGTATGAGGTCATCGTGAAGGTCTTCGTCTACAGCACATTGGATAGCTACTTGTGAATAACTTGGCTAATGACCCCTGCCTCCTATTCCATCCTTACAATTGCATGACACATCCAATTCTCAAATGTACCAGCACTCTTCAATCCAACCACCCTATTAAGAAACGTGATGGCATCATAGTACTTCTTGAATTTTTCTCTGAACAGCTGCTTAGGAAACTTGGAATAGTGGGACTTGGGCTTCTCCAGCTAGGAGTTGATCAGCTGCTATGACTTCATAGTTTGTTCATCGTAGAACTCCTAAGCTACCTCAATGGTGAATCCCACCATATAAGACCGGTTTGGCATGTCAAAGGTTTGGGCAATGGAGACTGGGTTGAGATTTGCAACAACCCTCCCTTGAGGACCAATAATCCTCTGTGTGCCCTGATCATAGTGCCTGGCGCACTCAAGGACTAGCTCATAGCATTGCACTGTAGCAGGGAAACCAACAACATGCAACAATCTTGATTCCATCATCCTTCTAGTCACCAAAGGAGGATCCTTAGCTGTCATCCTTGCCTTAAATTCTTCATAATCCCATAGGCCAACATTCGTATCGGTCACCTCTGACCAGACACAAGTGATCTTACTCTCAGGGACCCTACTCTTAATGTCTAGCTTAACCCTCTCTGCATCAGACAATGAAGACCCCGCTGTTGCTTTGCTTGATTTAGCCTGCACTCAACATGAAAATCACAGTAAAAACCATAGGAAAGCAAGCTTAATCCATTAGAACACCATTAGAATGCATCTCATATAGTCAAGGTGTTATTAAATTTCATATAAAATGACCACAACAAATTTTGGGTTTCCAAACCATCCGCGGAATCCGAGCTAGAGAGGAATTTTGGGAAATTCCAGATCGATCGGATTCCAACAAGAAAGCTAGGAAAACACCTACTTAACCATTAAACTTGATCATTTTTCATCAATAAATCACATGGGGGATCCAAATATGACATGAAATAATCATAAAATGTATCACAAATTATAAACGAGTCCAACTATTTCACATTCCTTCATACTTCATCAGATTTCAGGAAAACCCGTAAGGGATGGATTTCCGCGAAGCACTAGCCAGAGAGCAGTTTCGGGAAATTAGAGAGATGGCAGATTTCAGAGAAATCTAGACTCGACAGAAATCCACGGTCAAGGCACAATTTCAGACCAATGTAGATTCTTGGAACGAAGGCTTCGGTAAGAGTCAATCGTTTTGCTGAGGAGTCTCAGCGACTTCCAAGAGTTTCGCCGAAGGAAGTCACTAGAATAGGTTTCGATAAGACTTAGTGGTTTCAGTGTAACGTCCTGCAGACTAGGGGAGTCTCAGTGAAGCAAATGAGTGTATTTCAGCCAAACAAATTTCATTCGGAAAGAGGTCACGCCGAAGGGGGCACGTCTTGCCGAAAGCGAATATGAAAGTCACGTTGATGAGAGATCCTCTTCGAGGTAATGCCACAGTGAATCCCCCTTGTCTCACTAACAGAAATAGAGTTTAAGCAATCACTTCGGCCAGACCAAAGTTTATCTATATGATATCTCGGTGAAACAACAGAGTCTTGCCGAACGACGATGTAACGAACATCTCGATGTGACCAGTGGGTAGTCAAGGTAAGGTCTTGGCGAAGTTGCGATGTCTTGGAAACTTTGGAGTCCAAAAAAACATTCAGCCAGACTGAAGTTCTCGATATAGGGTCTCAGCAAAGTTACGATGTCTTGGTGACTAGCGATAGATTTAAATTCAGCCAGAGGTCTCGCCAAACGCATAATGTTTCGCCGATATGAAGTCCCATCAGCATAACCTCTTGCCGACAACATGGAGCTTCCCCGAAAGAAGATCTGAGCTCGCCAAGAAAGGAAGGGGTCGCCGCAAGGTCTTGGCAACCGCTAGTAGTCTCGGCAAAAGTGAAGGTTTCAATAAGACTAATGGATCGGTGAAAGGTCCTACCGACTTAGCGGGGTCTCAGCAAAGCAAAGGAACATCGATACAACTAATGGATTCCGCTATGACCATCTGCTAACAGGGCTTGTCTTGCCAGTAGTGAATATGAAAATGCATGTCAATGAGAGACATCCTTTCGGGGTGGGGTCTCAGTGAATCCTTGTTGTCTCACTGATTAACACCCAAGACTCTTTCGATGTGAGAAATGACACCGTCATAGCGATAAAAATAGGAACTTAAGAAGGTCTCTCGGTGAAGCATAGGGTGACTAGTATGACATATCCCCAACCTTGAAGGGTCAAAGTGATGGAAATTCGGAAGGGACGGGGAGTCATGATTTTACTTAGATGCCAAATCAATCACGAATTTCACAAGTTCAACTCAGGACAAGTCAGGGACAAACCTCTTATAGATTTTTCGTTGCATTTCAGACCCATTTTAAGATGAGATAACCTAACATGTCCCTACCCTAGGTTTCAAACCCCACCATCCGCCATTAGCGCATAGACCAGCTTTGAATTCAATTGTTCAACTACCAAGTCATTACTAGGGTTTACTAAATACTCTCAGGAAAGATTCGTCAAAATGTAGATAGACAAGACTTACCCAAGAGATGACGAATGATGCAATAGTGAACAACCCTTGCATGAAATAAACAAATACCCAGGAATTCAAATGCCACAAGCCCTCACAATACCAACGTGCCATTCAAAATTCAATTTAAAGCAAAGCAACTAGACACATACCATTATAAAGTGGAAACCAAACCGATCCAGGAATCAACAATGCGAAGAGAATTGAGTCCTTAAAGAACAGATGTGAGAACACACAAGGAATAGCCACTAAGTCAAACAAAATGAAGCCAACAGTTCAAAGAACAAACTCAAAGAATGTAGCTCTAAATTCAGAAAATGGAAAATAGTGAGCATAATCACACAAAAGATCTCAGAAATCAAGTAAAATCTAGCCTTCAAAGCACGTATGAAGCCATTAATGCAATTGATAAGACAACCAGAGAAGGAATTTGGGAATCCGACAATAGGGAAAAATCTGAGAAAATCCATCCCATGCGGAAATCTGTGAAGATCAAAAATTCCCAAGCAACACGATGCAACCAGAATCCAAGTAGGATCCGGGAAAATCTGACCAGGGCATAAAATCCTGAATCAGGGCAAAAGCCCAGAATTCATCCAGAACTTAATATTTTCAATGAATAACCTAGGGAAACACTTAGGCATTCAAAATAAAAATTTTAAGCACCTACCCAAGTAAGACAAAACCACAAAAAAGAAAGGGGCAAGAAACCAAAACCGAAGTGAAAGAGGGTTCTTGCTTCCAGCAGGGTATGTGTGCGAAAAACTGCACAACAGGTATGCCACAAGACCTCCTTAGTTTTTATCCATCTTTTCCTTTGGGAAATCAAAACTTCTCTACTTGGAACACCTAGCCCTAACAAATAAATCATAACCAATGGAAGAATCCTCAACCATGACCACAAGCCCAACCAAATTGGAAGCAGTAGCCAAACCCATGGCCACAACAAAAATTTCAAGGTTCCAACTATAATTGACAATGACCAACCTAGCAAAATCAATGGCAACCTTAGTGATAGAAGGCCAAGAATGGCAGCAAAATATGAATTACCAGCAACCTATGCTACCACATCCCCCACCTTAGTAGCAATATCTAATGCCTCCATCAAATCCTCAGTCTCAACCACCTAAACCATCCCAAATACCTATGCCTCCATCAAATCCTTAGTCTCCCACCTAAATCATTTTAACATGTTTCTGGAAGAATTGGTGTTAGTAAACTAGGATCGAGTGCACAATATCATTTAGGATAATTTGAATGTCTACACCAGTTATCTAGAAACATGTTAAAATGATATTATGAAATAAAATATGCAAGAAGGATTTTGTTTGAATATTTGGTGTTATGCAATGAATGGAGTTGTATGATGCATGGATGCGTAACAATCTGAGTTAGATTTGGTTTTTAGTTAAGTGAGGCAATATATTGAGCTGGCCAGTCAGGTACTACTCTTCACTTCATTTACTTCTCTGTTTATTTATGCATTTCCATTAATTTTGTTTTCTTTATCTTACACGTGCATTACAAGTAAATAGTTTATGGTTAGTTAAGGCCGTGTTTGTTCATGAAAAAAGGTATATCATAGTTCACCAGACATTAGGATTAGTATTTAATCATTTTAAATAGTTTTAGATTGATTTTTCATTCGTAGGTCTTAAGCAAACACCTACAACTTATGCTGCAGGTACCTATAGCCACAAAGGTTCTATAACTAGTTTCATTGTTTTTGCAATTCTGTTAAATTCCAACAAAGTAGAATAGTTGAATAAGTTCGTGTAGGGTAATTTAGGTTAGCAAAATCCTATGAAGAAACATATAGTGGAGTATCATCATAAGTTTACACACCTTGGTTGATAATTTAATGTAGGATTGTAATTTCAAGAGGACTGTTCATCTTAGCACACCACTGAATTGTATAAAATTTACCAAGTCCATAACACATTAGTTTTCCTCTACAGTTTTGGCACCATTGCTAGGGATGGTGCTATCTTCATAGGCATGTTTTTACAAGCTTTCATAGTTTAAAATTTCAAAGTTGAAATCTTTTATTTTGTATTAGGATTGATAGATTTAATATTCAAAAACCTAGAGTTATACTAACATTGTGCAAGGTCATTGCCATACAAAGACAAGTTTACCATACGCTAAGGCAGATAGATAACCAAGATTGATGAGTATACTATAGATATTGTTGAAAGAGTAGACACTTCCTTTCCATCTTCATCATCTTCCACACAAACTGAAGGGACCTTCCAAACAATGGGGGATGCACCACTAGATGACCCATAGCATGGTTCCTTTGAGTTCCCTATTACTGATCAAGCTAAAGCTACTATGCTGAAGAATATTCCACCATCAACATTACTAGTATATTGTGGCTTGGTAACAGAGGACCCGTGTTCCTTCCTCTTTGAGTTTGATGTCTTGTACAAAAGTTATGATTACACTACTAATGTCCATCAATTCAAGCTCTTCCTAGCTACTCTCAAAGATGCTACCCTTAGATGGTTTATGGGGCTTGGAAAGGATGTTGTCCCGGATTGGGACACCATGAAGACTAAGTTCTTGGAGAAATACAAGGACTATTGCAGAGGATTAGACCAAAGGATAGATGACATTTTCTCAATGTCTCAAAAAGAGGATAAGCCACTAGAAGACTATGTGGAAATATTTCAATTTGCTTTGAAGAAGAACCCACAACATAAATTGTCAAAGAAATCCCTTAAATTGGTATTTTTAAGGGGAATTAATGAAGATAGTATGGATTCCCTCAATATTATTGGGGGAGGAGATATTTCTACTAGTCCATTTGAAGGCATTTGTAAAGTTTGCAAAAATTATTCCAAAACTCTTTCTAGAAAGCCAAGAGGGGAGAGGTCATCCATCACAAGTAAGTCCTCTAATGGGGTTACTAAGGTTGAAATCAATCATTTATTGTCCAATATGAATTAGGATATAATCATTCATCTAGCAACATAGTTGGACACCCTCCACATCAAGAAGAAGCAGAAGGAAGTAGAAGCCATGCTCATTGAGTACTATCCTAACTGTAGGCAAAGGAAAGCCAATTGTAAGTGCAAGAGAGTGACCAATATCCAACAAGAAAAGGTTGAGAAGCTATATTTTCAGGTAATGGAAGGTGATGATGGAATTTTTTTTTGAATAGCACAAAGGAGGCCTTGGCAGCAAAGACAAGGTATGCCACAAGATCCCCTTAGTTTTAACCTGTCTTTTCCTTTGGGAAATTAAAACTTCTCTGCTTGGAACAGCTAGCCTTGTCAAATAAATTAGAACCAATGGAAGAACCCTCAACCATGGCCACAAGCCCAACCAAATTGGAACCAGTAGCCAAACCCATGGACACATCAAAACTTTCAAGGTTCCAAATATAATTCACAATGACCAACCTAGCAAAGTCAATGGCGGCCTTAGTGGTAGAAAGACCAAAAATGGTAGAAAAATATGAATTACCAGTAGCCTATGCTACCACATCCTTCACCTCAGTAGCAAGCTCTGATGCCTCCATCAAATCCTTAGTCTCAACCACCTAAACCATCCCAAATACCTACCTAGTTTGCACCTAACCGTAACACTAAGCTTGTTCAACAGGCTTATACTAACAGAGCTATCCAATACCCCACTTATGGGGTAGAGTTGAGTAACCTTCATCTCAGATCAGGGAAGTAGCTTGCAGTACCTTGATCTCCTAAAATCATAGAATTAGATGATGAAGAACCTACAAAGGAAGCTTCAGATAACCCACCTTTGGAATCCCATTCTAATCAAGGGCTCTAGACCACATTACATCTGAAGCCTCCATTCCATGAATATTTGGCTATCTAGTAGCAACATACACAAGATAAAACAAACCTTTTAAGCTAGTTAAAGGATATCAACATTTAAATCCCTTTGATCCAAGCTATCAAAGATATTCCCATTTATACTAATACTTTTAAGTATCTCTACCTCAAGTAGCCAGGAAGGAAAAGAAAGGACCCACAAATAGTCCATGTTTTGGGTAATCTTACTGATATAATGTTGGGAAATATAACTGTTCCCAAATATACAGATCTTGGTAGTCCAGTGGTGGAAGTTAAAATCAATGGGATTCTTATTAAAAACACTTTTATAGCCTTAAGTGTTTCAATTAATGTGATGACCAAGGAAACCATGCCCCTACTACAGTTATCCAAGCTTAGGCCCACTAAAATTGTAACTAAGAATCTGGTACTTTACCCACTAGCTCAACCACATCAAGACCTTAAGTAAGCAATTTGACCACACCTAGATGATGAATAAATCTATTCACTACATACCTTAATGACCATAGAGCGTAGCCCTCTATTGGATATCCAAGATGAGGATAAGCCAATAGCTCATGTCATACAAAATGATTGTGGAATGAACCTATATTAGCAAGGTTGTCTATCCTGTTTGCAAGATCATTTGGAAAGAATAATACCTACCAATTTCTCACAAGAAGTATCCTAGATAATCCATCCTATGTTACCCTAGTAATGCTTACCAATAATACCCAACCTTGATCTATCCTCTGTATAAGACATGTCTATGCAATTAGAAGTCAATCCTAGAAAGATGTTGAATGTTAATAGTGCATTGAATGATGACCAATAGAAATTCTAGCACATTGTGCTGCAGGAACATGCAACAACTTTTGCATGGGATTATAGTGATATGAAAGGAATTGATCCTACCTTATCCATGCACAAGATTTACATCAATGATGGCTACAGACCCATAAGGCAACTATAGAGGCTTATGAATCCATCTCTTAGAGAAATTGTGAAAGCCACACTACAAAAGATTTTGAATGCAAGATTCATATATCCTATCTCAGACAATGAGTGGGGTTCACCATAGGCCACAGTACCTAAAAAAGGTGGTAAATGGAGAGTTTTTGTTGATTACAGGGAACTCAATAGTTCCACCAGGAAAGACCATTTTCCATTGCCATTCATTGACCAAGTTTTAGATTCTTTGGAAAAAAAGAAATAGTTCTCATTTCTTGATGGTTTTAGTGGTTATAACCAAATCAAGATTGCACCTAAAGGTCAAGGTAAAACCATGTTTACCTGCCCCTGGGGTACCTATACATACTATATTTTACCTTTTGGTATGTGCAATGCTCCAACCACATTTCAAAGATCACTGCTTAGTACATTTCCTGATCTTGCACATGATAAGATGGAGATTTATATGGATGATTTCACCACAAATGGTGAAAATTTTGAAGAGTCTTTGCAAAATTTAGAAATAGTGTTGAAAAGATGCACTAAACACAATTTATCATTGAGCAATGAAAAATGTTTTATGATGATGACAAAAGGCATTATCTTGGGAAATTTTATTTCTAGTGCAAGGATACAAGTTGACCCTAAGAAGATTGAAATCATATCTACACTACCTATCCATTAGAAACCAAAGGATGTGAGAAGATTTCTTGGACATGCAGGTTATTACAGGAGATTCATTCAAGATTGTAGTAAAATAACTACACCTTTGTTTACTTTGTTGAAAAAGGATATTGAATTTGAGTGGACTCTATACTGTCACTAATCCTTTGAGAAGTTAAAAGCAACCTTGAAAAATGCACCAGTTTTAAGAGGTCAAAATTGGACATTACCATTTCACATTCACACTAATGCATCCAACTTTGCAATTGGAGCTATTTTGGGGTAGAAAGAGGGAAATAAGGAGTATGCCATATATTACATCAACAAAAACCTATAGGGAGCATAATTGAAATATATTATGACTAAGAAAGAAATGCTTGCAATTGTCTATGCCATTAACAAGTTCAAACACTACATTACTGGTTATTAAGTATTCATACACATAGAACATACAACAATTAGATTCTTGATGAATAAGCCAGTAGTGGGTGTAGACTTGTGAGGTGGTTGTTGCTACTTCAATAATTTGACATAACCATAGTTGATAAACTAGGCAATGCTAATGTGGTGGCTGATTTTCTCTCCAGATTTCCCACAACATCTGAAGGAGTGGTTGATGATTCTTTCCTTGATGAACATTTATTTGGCCTAACTATACATAATTCATGATATGTTGATATAGCTAACTACCTAGTAATAGTGTAGATTTCGGCTTACTTCTCTCCTAGGGAGAAAAGATAGTTCACAAGTGCTTCCCCTATTCTTGGATTTTTGGATTCTTATTCTACACTGGCCTAGATAACATGAGGAGATGTATTAGGGAGGATGAAGTGTTTGACATATTGAAGGCCTGCCATGATGAACCTTGTGGTGGAAATTTTGAAGCCAAGAGGACAAATTTTAAAATATTAACAAGATATTATTGGCCAACCCTTCATAAGGACTCTATTAAGTATACTAAAAGCTGTGATAGGTGCTAGAGAATGGGGAGACCTACAAGAAGTGATGAGATTCTATTGCAACCCTGACTAGCACTAGATCCTTTTGATAAATGGGGGCTAGATTTTGTTGGCCCTATATATCCCACTTTGAATAACAAAGAATATATACTAGTATGTACTTATTACTTAACTAAATGGGTAGAAGTAAAAGCATTACAATTTTCTAGAGATGGAAATGTTGCAAAATTCTTATATGAGGAAATATTCACCAGGTATGGTGTTCCTAAGGAGATAATGATTGATGAAGGGCCACAATTCACATTAGACCTCATAGCATATCTAGGTAAAGTATATCAGATCAGGCATAAGAAGTCTACCCCATATCATCCTCAGGAAAATGGAAAATTTAAAGTCACCAACAGGGAGATTGAAAACATATTGATCAAAATGGTACAACTTCATAGAAGAGATCGGGTATCCAAATTTCCAAAAGTTGTTTGGGAATATAGAACTACCTGGAAGACAACTACATGGTTTATGCCTTATCAGTTGGTTTATGGTAAAACAATAGTGTTACCTATAGAATTTGAAAACAAAACCCTTCATAAAATAGTTGACTTGGGGATGGACTTAACATAATCTCAAAAAGAAAGGTTGAAACATTTGAATGCTTTGGATTAAATTAGATTACAAGCATTACACCATACAGAGGTTGTTCAGAAATAAAGGATTAAATGACATGACTAGAATATCAAGACTAAAGAATTTACTATGGGGGATTGGGCACTTTTGTATGATTCCAACTATAAATATTTTCCAAGGAAGTTGTAGTCACGATGGTTAGGAACCTATGAGATACAATAAGTATTTCCTAATGGTGCAGTACAAATCCAAACTATTGATGAGGTCAAGTTTTTATTACTGGTTAATGGTCATAGACTCGAGTTATACAAGAAGCCACTTGAACATGATGATTTCATCATATCTCTAATGGATGAGTATGGTGTACAAAGTTCTATTGCTTCAGGATGTCATATATAGGATAATATTCCATAGGTTAATGTTCCAACAGAAAATGACTTACCATGCACATCTAGTAATACAAAGGTCGAGTTACACAACTCTACCTCTAAGACTACTCAGGCCTAATTTTCCATGTTTTAATCACATGCACACACAACACAATATCTATAATGACAATGTTTTCACTCCAAAGGGACATGAATTTTTTATTTTCTCAGGACCTATTTAGATGAGACCTGTCAAATACATTTTAATCAGGCCTTGTGCTTCGTGTACTTGTAGCAATATCGGTTGCATGTATGTTACAGCTACTTGGTGGATTCAAATTGTTTTCCCACAAAATATTCTAATGCACACATGTGTCATTTACTTCCCAGTAAAGTGCATGTTGATGCTACAACCGCCACTTTTTCACCAACTCCTATGCATTCAATTCACATTACATCACTTGTGTGTCGTGATATGTGCATTTTCCAATTCATAACTGCGTCGAGTATTACTTTCCATTCCACATGTATGAAAGGTAACTTCATATAATTAAATCTAGCTTTCTTTTTATATTCATTATTATTCATTATTTAGCTTATGCATGTGAACTTTAACACCATTAATTTTCAACATTATCCTCTCACCCTAACCCATTTTGCATGAAGTGCGGTCACTTCACCTTAGGTTGGGGGGAGGGGTATTATTGTTATCAAATTTTTGTTATTAAATTTTTTATTTTGTCAGGGAAGTTTTTCAGACTACATTATTACCATCCTTTAAAACTAGAAAAATTTCCTGTATTTCTAATAAATGTGATTCCTTCCCTAAGATGAACTAAGATGTATACTTTAGATGCTTAATTGAACTGAGATAAAAGGGGTTGTGAGTATTGGGTACAAAGAAGGCATTTGAAGGAGCTAAATTTGGGGGATTTTAGATGGTGAAGTTGAATTTGTAGAATTTGAACTCTTTGAGGTTACAAGAATTGAAAGAATAATGGGAGGTGATGTAATTCATAGAGAACCATTTTCTCACAAAGAGATATTAGAGGATACGATGGTTATACCTCTATTCACTAGAGTAGGATGGCTGGAATAATTCCTGAAGTTGACAGAATATGATAATGAGATGGTTAGGGATTTTGCATCCACGTTGAGGTATGATGAAGCAATAGCAAAGGGATTGGTGGTGGATGGCTCAGAGATGGAAATTGCTCAAGTAACGAGGTTACCTCAGATAGGCGCTGAGTACCCAGCTCATGCAGATGTGGTGGTAGCTAGAGAAGCATTCTATTTATGGGGTGAGAACTTGGATTCAACATCACAAGGTACTAGAATAATTTACCTTCTATTCTTTTGGGGAAAATGTGATGCTTATATTATCAAATACCTTACTTGTGATGTCTACCACAATCTATTGTATACTGTGCATTTCAAGTTGTTGAACCACTTACAGCATGAAAAATTAGTCAATGTGCCTAATTTTAGATATACAACATGCTGAAAAGAATGGCCCCTAAATATCAGAGAAAACAAACTGATACTACATTGTCTCACCATTGTCTGCTAACCCTACTAGTTAAGAGGAGTTTGAGAATTCAACATCCTCAAGTTGATTGGGATGCCTTTAAAAATTGGAAAGAAATCATTGAGTTGCTTGAGGCACCTAAAGTAGAAGATGAACCCTTACTAGAGCTTGAACCAGAAGTTGACCTTGAGGAAGATGAACGAGAGAGAGAAGATTCCCCTATTTTACCATTTTCTTCTTCTACCCGTAGCCAAAGTGGGACTGAAAAACAAGATGTGTTAGCCACAGTAATAAATGAACCCTCATCCTCTAAAAACCCTAGAGTGAGGAGAATTATTGCATCAATGTCCTCAAAAGGGAAAAGAAAGAAGAAAGGAGTTATCAAGCAAGAGAAGGTTGAAAGAGAAGGGGATGGAGGAAGGAAAAATGGGAGAAAAAGAGGAAAGGAGAGTAAAGTTACACAAGAAACTGCTAATCCCCGCCGCTTAGGAAGGATAAAAATATAGAGAATGGAGAAAAGAGATAGGTAGGAACCATTTCCAGAGGGAAAGGTTAGGGAACATAAGCATCATATTCCATTGATGGTAGATAAAAACACATATAGGGAAAGAGTTGACCCTGACAGTGTTTATGCTGAAAATGTTGATGTGCCTACTAGGAAGAGAAGATATGCATTATCTTCCTCTGATTCTGACTTAGAGGATTCTTCCATTGCCAAGAAGACCAAAAGGAGAGTTCCCAGTGATTCTCTTAGAGAAGTTTTTGATGCCACAAGTAATGATAGTGATGGTTTGAATTTTGAAGAAGAAAAGGAGTTTTTGGAGGATAAAAACATAAGGAAGGAACTTCAGGAAGCCATTGACAAAATAAAGAAATTGGTAGAGCAAGTAAAAGGGTATGAACAAAAAGAAAATGAAAATGAAATGAGAATCAAAGAGATGGAAGAAAATGTAAAGACCTATGACCATGCAAATAAATTAGATCTATTGGCACAGATGGCCGAAGGAAGAATGGGGATTGAAACTAATTTGAATTTACAACCCCCTGTTGCAAAAACACTAGCCTATCATACTACTATGTATTTGGGCTTTGAATTGATGAAAATTACTACTCAACTCAAGAAGGAAAAAGAAAATTGGGAAAAAGAAATGCAAATTTTGAATGAAACTAAGAATTTAGAGTTGAAAAGGATAGAGGAGAACTTCACAGAAGTGGTTGATAGAGCTATACAAATAGTTGAATGTATACCTCTACCTAGGGTTTATGCATTGTTTTTAAAGGAGAAAACTATCAATTTTTAATTCAATAATTTTATTAATGACTAGCCTTTTGCTTTGGATAAGAAATAAAGTTTTCTCACTTTCTTCAGCAAAATTAGTTTGGAGGAGCAAGACTAGTTATGTGGATATTATTTGCATAACTATGTGATGGAAGAAGATACTAAGTGGAATCCCCTAATTTATATTGGGGATTTGCAAATGGAAAATCTTGCATCTTACTTCAGAAATGAACAACTTCGTGGGGAGTTGATGGAGACATATGAAGAAAAGGAGAAAACAATGGTGCTACAAATCAGAAAAAAAAGTAATGAACGCTAATATAGTCATTACTCAATGGTTAAGAATCCTTTCTCATAGGGCTCCAGGGAAAAAAATTATAGATTTAAAGCTCAGGGATTATAGAAGGATTCAAAATTTGGTAGTGACCACTCTTCAAAACTACCTGGTACATGTGAGAAATAGATGGGGCAGTCTAACTCTAGAATTGCAGAGGAAGGAACCTCACTCCCTCTATAATTTTATGAACATGTTTGAGAGGTTACACAAGTATATTGAGATCTTAGGAGTAAGGGGAGTGGAGTGGCTTCCATTGACTTACCGCCCTCCTATCCTACTTCACCCAGTTCCACATTGGACTGGAAAGATCACTGATTATGATAGGAATGCCAAATTGGACAAAATGAATAGGCTTGCATGCTACAATGGTTTCTACCTCAAATGGGGATAGGGAGTCAACACAGTCATGGATCTTAGGTAGATTACTCTATTTTATAATCTTCTTCCCTAAGTGATTTGGTTTGATACTTTTGCTTGAGGAGAAGCAAAATGACAAGTTGGGGGGAATGATGGGTCTGGTTATTAGTATCTTTTTCATATACTTTTAAGACACTTTATATATGTTTTTAAAGTATCTCTTAGACAATACTTCAATAATATGTTATGCTATCTACATACCTTGCAACCTTGAACCCATTTTGTGGAGATGAAATATGGTGAAATATTTGTATAAATGCATGGTTTAAATATGGATACATATATATAGATATGTGTATATAAATAAAATGTTTTGGTTTAATTATAGTGGTTGGTTGCATATGTGTGTGTATGGATCAATCTCTTTGCAGCTCAACACATGGTAGCAAGAAGGAGTATTTGTAACAAGTACCAAAGTAGTAGAATAGGGGATTATTGAAGTTCAATCCATTCAAAGTGTAGGGAGCTATGGAGCTAAGCGTGGTCATTATAGAAGGGATAAATGTTAAAAGATATCTGTTCTTGAATGTTGTATGTTTGCCTATGTGTTTCACATGCAAACTGTCCTTATTTGAATAGGTCTCTTTTTCAATTAGATGAATAAGTCAATCATCATTCCACCTCCTTGTATCTAGGAGTAAGATTTATGGTTGCAGTTAATTAGTTAGTTGGCAGTTTGAAGAAGACTCTTCCCATTTTGTATAAAGTCAGGGGATGAGTTCATAGTTTAGTTAGTAGTTTTTCTAGTTATCCAGAAACATGTTAAAATGAAATTATGGAATAAAATTTTCAAGAAGGATTATGTTTGAATATCTGGTGTTATGCAATGAATGGAGTTGTATGATGCATGGATGTGTAAAAATATGAGTTAAGTTTGGTTTTTTGTTAAGTGAGGTAGTCTTTTGAGCTGGACACTTAGGTACTAATATTCACTTCATTTAATTATTTGTTTATTTATGCATTTCCATTAATTTTGTTTTCTTTATCTTACACGTGCATTTCAAGTAAATAGTTTATGGTTATTTAAACTCATGTTTGCTCATGAACAGAGGTAGATCATAGTTCTCTGGAGATTAGGATTGGCTATTTCATAATTTTAAATATTTTGAGATTGATTTTTCATTTGTAGGTCTTAAGCAATCACCTACAACTTATGTTGTAGGTACCCATAGCCACTAGGTTCTATAACTAGTTTCATTGTTTTTGCAATTCTGTTAAATTCTAGGAGAGTAGAATTGTTGAATAAGTTTGTGTAGGGTAATTTAGGTTACCACAAACCTATGAGGAAACATATAGTGGAGTATCATCATAAGTTTATGCACCTTGGTTGATAATTTAATGTAGAATTGTAATGTCAAGAGGGTTGTTCAACTTGGAACACCCTTGAATTGTGCAAAATTTACCAAGTCCATAACACATTAGTTTGTCTCTACATGAAGTTTTGAAACCTTTACAAAATCTTGGCAAGCTTCTCACAACCTTGGAAAATCTTGATAATCTTTTGAAACTTTTGACAATAAAGGGAGAATTCTTATGCTCATTAGTTTGACAAACACTTGAGGAGGTTTGGGAACCACTCTTGATTCATAATAAAGGTTTTTTACCACCTTGTTTTGTTGATAAGAAAAGGAATGAAACAAATATGAAGGAGATTATAAAGTGTGAAGAGTTTTTGATGAGTTTTCATGGTTTTGAAACTTGTGTTTGCTTATGGAAAAGTTCTTATAACATTTTCAAAGCCCAACAATATTTTTGAGGCAATTAGGAGGTTCCACATGTAATTTTTTTGTATTGGTTTAAACATTGTCAGCTTGGATAGGTTTAAATGTTGTGCTATTGGTTGGTCCATCCAAATAATGTCCACAGTTAATTTTTTCATGAGTAGATAATATGGAAAAAGTAACAAAAAACTTCCAGACATATGCTATTGGTTGAAATAAGCAAGTCATCGAAAAGTAGGTCTGATGAATAAAAGAAAAGACAATGCACAAATTTCCTTCATATGGACAAGTGTTGCCTTGATGCAAAATTTAGAAGATGATAACACTCACACTTGTAGGGTGTTACACCGTTGGATATTTTACGCTAAGTTAGATTTGATGGGCCCCACATTCTATCATTAAGATATCAAAGGTTTAGGGACATCAATCACAAGTAAAAAATATCTAATGGTGCACATATCACATAGAGCTTATCAAGATATAAAAGTAAAAAGCATTTCACCATTGCCCAATATTGATGAATCAATAATTCTATGGTCCATGCATGAGAATTCCATTTGGTAGAGGATTGAGATGGTTTAATAACCATCTAGGGTTATCGAAATAGGTTATACTTCCAATACGGTTTGTTAATAAGAAAATAAAGAATGGAAGGGGTACATACATGTTTTATGTGATGAAGGTTGGGGATGAATCTAAAACAACCCCAAGTTGTTGACATAGGTTTTTGTTCCAATACCAAGTGTCAATAGTTAAAGGAAAGTTGAACCCAGTTTTGGAAAAAGGCTTGTAGCATTCATTAGGGCTTCAAACTCAACCTATAGTGCCAATAGACACTCAAAGGATCAAACATGCTTATTGTAAGGAAAAATAAATCAAATAGAGACCCATATTATTTGAAAATGCATTTCAAAGGTTTTTGGCACCAAATGCAATGACTTTTTCCACCTACTCACCTTAATGGTGATGTCAAATATTAGTTATCACCATTATTGCGAAGGGTTCTTACCTACCTGTCTTGTAGAAAAATGGCCCCTTGTCATTTTCATGGCCTTTTAGGTCTTGTTTCATGGTGTTGGAACTATGTTGCTCTAATTTTATGTTGTAACATGGCTTGAACATGCTTATTTAGGTACTAAAATTCAAAGAACAACATCTTGTGAAGGTGTTGTGAAGCATTGCAAGACATTTCTACACTCTTCTAGACCCTATTCATTACATTTCACCTAAAAAACACCTTTTCATCACTAAACAAGTCCTATTTTGAAGTGTTGTAAAGTCTTGTAAGAAGATTTCACACTTTTCTAGGTATATTTTCACTATTTACTCCTTTCTCATGCTTTATTTGGTCCCTTTATGCCCTCATATGACTTAATTAAGTGTATTTTTTAATGTTAGCCTGACAAATAACATTAAATACAACATTTTCTTGACACATGCTTTTAGGTCCTAGGTGGGACCCATTCGCCATGGGTGGCGAATGAGTCCCCTTTGGTCCCAAATTCAAAATATTTTAAATTTCCTTTCAGGATTTTATTCAAAATCACTTGATGTCAGCCTGTGATGAGGTATGAATGGATACCAAGGCACAATAATTATATAAATAAGTGATTTTCACCTCATTTTAATCCCCATTCATCAAGTTCACTTATCCACCTATTCACTCAAGCATTCAAGCATTTTACATAATCTTTTCAAGCACTATTCAAGTACTTTGAACTAGCCATTGACATTACTTCAAACTTGCATCATCAAGGGCTAGGTAAGTTGATAGCACTTGCATGTTATTAGTTTATCTTTTTTCATTGTCTTTTCAAGGGTTTAATTACCAAAAGTGGGGTTTGACCAAGGCAAACCCCTATTCACTAACCCTCAATCATTTTTCCCCTATTGCATGCTTGTTTGTAGCTTTATGTATGCATATTTGATAATATTTTAGGTGTTGAAGATTTATTTTCAAGTCAACTAGGTGCTTCAAGTCAACTTAAGTCAATTTCAACCTTGGAGAGAGTTATTTGTCCATTTTTTGTAGAATTGACTTCGACAACTTGACAAGCAGACATTTCTAGATTTGGTGTTGCAGAGTTGTCTCCTCATTTTTTAGAAATTTGGGAGAGGACTAATTCACCATCTATGGTGAATGAGTCCCACTTTAGGATTGAAAATCTGAATTTTGTCAGATTCTGGATCTCGACAGATAGAAACCAGCTCCCGACACTTTTTCACCAGGAGGAGGACTGATTTGCCACCTTGGGTGAATGAGTCCCACTGTGAAAAATTAGTGAATTCAGCCAACATCCAAGACATTCCAGAATCATCACATGTTTCCCAATTGCACTCTGATTTGACCCATCTCTTTCTGTTATGCACATTTCATTCATTTTCTTCATTATTTGCATATCATAATGTGTTTTCAAACATAACTTTTATTTCACTTTTGCATTCATTTTCATTCATTTAGATTAGTCAATTTCATTTATTCATCTTCATTTACATAAAACAAAATTGCATACATCTTGATTTGAGTGAATCATAAGCATTATTGGCCAAATATCTCTCATTTTAGGTGAAAAACCCTAGAATTGTAAGAGTAGCCTTTAGGGTCCCAAAAATCTATGGTTCACTACCAAAAATGAATTGCCATATTTCCTTTCAATTTTAAATGTTAATTTTGGATAGGAATGCTTCTCATGTTGTGGATTTTTTGGTGCTATAATGTAGTGATTAAGGTTTTGGCCCTTCTAAGTATATTGTTGCAATTTTAGCATTTGGGAAATCATTGGACAATAGTGAGATGCATAAATAGTAAGAGAATAATTGATAAAGATAGAAATATATAGAAAATTTATGTCAAGGAAACTATAAGGAGACATGGATAGTATTAGATCACCAAAAAGGTTATTGCATGATTTTTGTCAACTTTATGTCTCCCCTGATGTATGAGCAAGTTTATAAAATGTGTTAGTCTAAGATATTTTCTTCAACATATTCAATGATGTGAATGTAAACACCATTTGGTGAATTTGACAAGATTCTAAAATTATTATAATAATTTATAATAAATCATTTTGTTCTTACATATGAATTGGTTCAACTCATTAAGGGATAACTAAAAATGTGAAACTAAAAAAATATTTATTTTGATTACATCTAAATGATGAATCAAATTGGTGTTCTTTATTGTTTCTTTTATTTCCTCTTTGTCAATTGATACTTTGTACCTCTTGGATTGACATCAATGTCCCTAGTCCTTGCTCTTGTCACCCATCAAAAAGAAAAGTAATTAAATATTGTTTTTGTTTTTGTTTTAAGCAATTCATGCTATCAAGATATGGGGAATAATTTTTTTGAAAACTTTGTGAATCATGTATCTTTCCCCCACACCTTGCACTCATTGTAAAGGTGTTGAATCAACTATACAAAGTTAGTAAGGTTGTTAGTTTCACTTAGCCTAGTGAAATTTTGAGGTTGTAGTTAGGTCTAGCTACTAGTTCTTTAGTCATATTATATATTTCAACCTCTGCGAATACCCTCTTGATTTTAAGTCTATATTGAAGTTTAGGATAGGAATCCTATTCTCATAGAGTCTTCCTTGAGCCCTTGATGCAACCATCGAATCTATCCCTGACAGGCTAGATGTGTGACAATTGACAATTGGCTCCCTTTGTCAATTTGTTACTTTTTTTTGGTTTTGTACGACTATTCAATTGGATAGATGATTTTTTGGTTTTCCTTCTCCTTTAATTGGAGAGTTTTGGCTTTTCTTTGGATGGGAAAATCTACATGTTAGTGAGGACAAATTTCTCTTCTTTCCTTCAAGTTGTGAATGATACAAAACTTTTTTGGTCTTGTTTCTAATGAAACTTCTATTTCCATAACTACAACATCCATCCCTATTCTATCATGCTACATGTTATTTAATTTAGGCTAATGGGATTTACTTTTTATCTAGTTTGTTAAGAAAAATGTTGTGTGTATGTTTAGTCTTTTGGCTACAGGGTGTTATGGGGTTAAGTTGAGAATGGACCTAAAGCTTTTGGAGACTTGGGTGCAAGTACAAAGGTTCAATCTTTATTGATTTTGGTATGATAGAAAAATTTCATGGTCCAGAGGGGAGTCCACATGAATTGGGGAAGAAGGGGCAAGAGGAATATGGGCCCTCGAAGAAATCTTGGTGAAATGTTTAGAAGGTTAGAGGCCCTTGAGACTAGATTACAATTGGATGAGTCCAAAGAGGAACCAAAAAACTTAGTAAATGTTGCTAGGGTTTTAGAACCTATAGAGAGGCTTATTGAAGCATTGACTAAACAAATTTCTAGAGAAAATGAGGATATTTCAGATTTTAAAGGTGAGCTCAACCCCAGGTGATCTATTCCTAGATTGGATCCAAGAGTTGGTAGAAGTAATTTGATGTGGAGGATATTGATGAGGACGATCCAAAAATAATAAAAATCATCTCATCGAAGTTGAAGTCACATGCAACCATGTGGTGGGAGAACGTACAGATTTCGAGAAGAAAAGAAGGAAAAAATAAGATTAGGATTTGGCCTAAGATGTTGAAACATTTGAGAGATTATTTTTTTTTCTCTAATTATCAATTGAAATTATTTAACGAATTTCAAAATTTGAAACAAAAGGCTATGCCAGTACAAGCTTATACTAAACAGTTCGTGAGGCTTCAAATTCAAACAAATATATAGGAAAGTGAGGGGAAAATAGTAGCTAAGTATGCAATGGACTAAAATTTCAACTTTAGGATTCAAGCTCACATTGTTGAAAGTACCTACAATGGATGAAGATTATGAATATTTCTTAAAGGCAGAGGAGAAACTAAATCGTAAAAACAAAATAGTGAGTAAAATGGACGATAGCAAACAAAATAGAGAGAAAGAGGTTTCTTTGAAAATTACCATATAAGTGAAGAGTCAGAAGAAGGAAAGAATGTAAAGACCAACTTCAAAGGAAAGGGAGGCTTTAGAGGTAGAGGTCGAGGACAACTACCTCCTAGAGAGTGGAAGCCCGTGAAGTTTTTTATTTGTGATGAATCCCACAAGCCTATAGATTGTCCTCAAAATCCCAAAAGGGTGATGGTAGCCCAAGAGGAAGAACCTTGTATAGATGAAACTAAAGCTAAGTCAGGAGAGAACTTAATATTGAGAAGAACTTGGATATCTAGAGACAAAGAAACCCTTAAAGTTGATTTGAAGAGGAAGAACATCTTTCAAATGGAATGCAAATGTAAGGACAAGGTATGTAAGGTGATCATAGATGGTAGAACCACTAATAATCCATTGAGTATAGAATTGGTTAACATACAATAACTTGCTTGTGTTCCAAAATCTAATCCCTATAAGATTTCTTGGTTAAAAAAAATTCATAGTGTACTTGTGGATAAATCTTGCCTTGTTGCCTTCAAAATTGGTCCATATGTGGATGAAGTACTTAGTGATGTGGTACGAATGTATGTATGCCATTTGTTGTTGGGTAGATCTCAGAAATATGATTGGAATGTAATGAATCAAGGTAGAGAGAACACCTATGAGGTATAGCATGAAGGAAGGAAAACACTCTTAAAACCATGGAAAGATGAAGGAGCATCTGAAGTGGCAACTTTGTCTCTTCTAGCAGAAGCCAAGTTTGAGCTTGAAGAAAAAAACAAAATTCTAGCTCCACCAAGAAGAGAGTTGGAGGAAAATCTTGGAGAAAAAGAGGTAAACCATTGAAGAATGAGATGCAATCAAAAATTGATGTAGAGCTGCAACAAGATTCAACTAACAAGATTACATGTGTGCCTCAAGAAATAGGTGTTGGAGTTTCAATTAACTATGACCTTCATTTTCAAGGAGGTAGTGAGTCAAGTGGGAGTATAAGCACAATCATCAAAGATCTTCCAAGAATGTGATTCAGAGTTCAGTCCAAAGTAACTACCTTACCTAGTCTGAGAGAAGTGATGTGAAGTGTGATTGGAGCAAGGGAAAGAATTTCAAATCTACTAGTGATTGCAATAGTTATTACTTTAGTGGTTTTTCTTTGGGGACTTTTCCTAGCTTTATTGGTCCAACTGAATGGTGGAATGAGCATTGGATTCCTGTCCCTAGAAAAACATGGGTTGGAAGTTTGGATGATAGCTCATATTGTGCCAAGGAATCCCAATAGAATACTTTGAAGATTAGACTACTTGTGGTAATACAAATTGATTTTTATGAACTAGAAGGTTTAGACCTTTTTAAAGGCTAGGAAGATGATGTAATCATCGAATATGTCCTTGACTAGGAAAATGTGTAACAGTTGAAAGTTGTCTCCCTCTGTTCAATCTATTACTTTCTTCTTTTGGTTTTATGCGATTGTATGTTTGGACGGTTAAATTTTTGGTTTTCCTTCTCCTTTAATTAGACAGTTCTGGCTTTTTTTTAGAGGGGAGAATCTGCATGTTTGTGAGGAAAAATGGATCTTCTTTCCTTCAAGTTGTGAATGATACAAAACTTTTTTGTTCTTGTTTCTAATGAATTCTTCTATTTCCATGACTCCAACATCCATCCTTGCTTTGTCATTCTTTGTGTTCTATAATTTAGGATAATGGGATTTACTTCATATCTACTTTTTTGAGAAAAATAATGTGTGTATGTTCAAAATGTTGTGTATATGTTTAGTCTTATGGCTGTAGGGTGTTATGGGGTTAAGATGAGAAGGGACCTAAAACTTTTGGAGACTCAGGTGTAGGTACAGAGGTTCGATCTGCATTATCCCTCCATAGTTTTGTTGACAAATTGATTTCACTTTCTAGATGACAACCTTGGCCTTGTGAGTGAAATTTTGTTCTAGGAAGTGGAGCAATGATTTTGGGAGCCAAAAAAATGACACTATTATTAGGGAAAAATTGTTAAAAATTATAAAAATCATCAAAAAAATTCAAAGATTCAGTGTGTTTGTAGTTGTTGTTGTGGTTTGCAACAATAATCTTATTCTAGAAAATATTCTATCACATATAAGGAGTGACAAATATATTGTAAGAACATTGTTGTAAATTTTCACTACCATGGATAGAAGAAAAGAATAAAATGATCAACTTGCACAAGGAGGTAATGCAAGTAGTGTAGGGAATTATCTTGCTAAGTGGAAGAGAAAATATGTACTTGGTTCTTTAGAGTAGAACAACTGAGAGAAAGTAAGCACCTCAAGAAAAGGTAATGTCTTTGAGGACGTGAGGGACCAATACTAGTATACCTCTAATTATTTAGTTGATTAGTTGCTCAAAATGTGAATAATTAATATTGATGAGTATGATGTAAGGGGAAACAATATTGTAATGGGTATAATAGGTAGGAGTCAATTTAAAAAAATGGATGCAAGAATGTATGGCATGCCTAATCAAGGCATGAGTGCTCACCAATTTAACAAGTAGAAAATTTCACCCACTAGTCCCCAAAGATCTCAATTTGATTATAGTTTCTTGATGTTAATCAACAAACACAAAATGAGGTAAATGATAGAGACATAATTCTAGAAGAGGAATTAGAATTAATAGAACAAGTCAAGCGAAGAAGATAAGAAATTCAAGCTAGAATTGATTAGATAACGCAAATTCATGCTCAAGCTACTCAATGACAAGTAGGAAACCAAAAAGTACACAACATGCCTTAAAACCAATAGAACCTTTAAAACAAAAAAATGTAGGATAAAATGTGGGGAACATCCCTTGGAGACAAAATCAGAGGTTTGCACCTTTCTGGCAACCTTTAGGAGTTGAAAGATATAGGAAACTGTCACATCCCTGTAAAAAGGACC
This sequence comes from Sequoia sempervirens, assembly GCA_007258455.2. Taxonomy (NCBI): domain Eukaryota; kingdom Viridiplantae; phylum Streptophyta; class Pinopsida; order Cupressales; family Cupressaceae; genus Sequoia; species Sequoia sempervirens. The sequence goes on along the minus strand of VDFB02058242.1, from coordinate 341,357,114 downwards.
CATTGACATTAGCAATGTGTGGTCAAAGAAGCAACTTTGGAGACAAACAACATTTAATGAGAATGGAGTAGCATGCACGAAGGAGGTTGGGTGAAACGGAGGGGCATTCATGCCATTAAGAGGCATGGCGTACTAGTTAGAGAGCCTTCTAGATAATACAGAGACCGAAATATGTGTGGAGAAGTGTTCCCCGCATGTTGATTCCACCATGACAAGGTTTGTGGGTGTGGTAATACTTATACTTTGGCACATTTCATCTATACAATGTTTGAGCAGAAAAGACTTTCCCCAAGGATTTTTCTTTGGCACAACTGCTTCAGCTTACCAGTATGAAGGAGCAGCCATGGAAGAGGGGTGCGGACCAAGCATATGGGATACTTTTTCCCATCTCTTAAAGCATAAATGGTAGAGGATATTTGTCAGAGGGTGTATAAGTGGGAGAAAGAATAAAGAGAAATAAGAGAATGATGGCGTATAGGGCTAGAAAGGAGAGGGTGGATGAGATCGGAGGTGGGCAGTCTAGAGCATGGCCCAACTATTAGAAGGCGCCTGAAGTTGAACATGGTCTCGTGGAATACAAAATAATGCAGGATATGCACACCATCGATCTATTGTAAAGGCCTCAGGAATATTTGAGCAAATTTAATTGGTAGATGTAAAGGAGAAATAAAAACAGAGCCAAACATCTGTTGCCCACATCGGTCCTGCTTATTCCGCCAAGAGAGTTTGGAACAGGGTTTGGTTATCCAGCTAAGTATAAACATTTTCCAAATATAATTGGATTTGGAATATCTGTTCTTCTTAGTTGTCTTAGAAGGATTTAGGGAAGACTATGGTAGAATAGAAAATGATAATTAAATTAATATTTTGACTTAAGTCATTTGTCGTAATCCCTCAAACTTGCCAAAAAATTAGTAAAATACTCTAAACCCATTTATACGTTTTATACAATGTTGGGATCATGATATCCTCCATTGCTACCTGTAAATATTTTCATTACATGATTTTCTTCATATGTAATGGCTCTATATGTTAATAAATTCCTCTAATTTAATACTTAGTCATCCTCAATATATGGTTTGAGTTGCAAGCTTAAATTCAAGCCTCAATTACGCTAATTGTTGAATCTTTGTCAATTCCTAGTAAAGGGAACTGTGGGACTGTAGGTAACACTGAATGAAGTCTATAATGAGACTTAAAGAATTTAAGGTTTCCTAAATATCCCAAACTATATCCCCTCTACATAGTTAGGGGTTAATCCCTTCAAGGTTAAATATTATTTTATCTATGAGTGCCAATAAATTGTGTTATTTCTTGCTGGTTTGCAAGATAATTGGTATGGAAACTAATATTTTGGGTGAATTTCATGACAAGAAGACCCTTGTAAACCAGTGATGGTCAAAGTTAAAAAGTGCATTTATGGTTCTTAATTGATGTACGAGTCTTAATTAATTATAAGGGTATGGGTTAGGATGGAGTTAAGTTATCCATCTCATTATAGAAATGGGATAGTAGTCAAATTGGTTGATGATGATATCCTGATTGAAACTCACCTAATCAATTATGAAATATGTTCACCGACATTTAGAAGCACTCAACTTATGAATTAAGAAGTATGAATTATATTATATGATTCTTTCTATGTTGAAAACCAAATAAGAAGTCAGATTTTAACCCTTACGAAAGTGATCTCTTACATGTTCTCTCTAAATCTAAATACTTATAGTGTGTAAATAAATAGTTCAATAAGGTTTATAGCACCGTTGAATGTGCCTCTATGATAACTTTTAATAACTTTATTGATGGGCAATTTCTTCATATGTGGTATATAGTATATTGGGTCATAATCAACTCAAACGTTTATAGCCAATAGTGGCATAATAAGATCATGTAATCATTAAGTTACTAGTCCATGGCTTAGCGAAGTGTCTTCGACCTTAACGTATATCTTGAAATTAGAGTGTGTTATATGGCGAAGATTTCCTATTAGGCTTACAATTAAGCAAAATATTATTATTTATGATTTCTAATGCCATTATTATCGAAATAATATCTATACCAAATAGCTAATACTCATCTTTCCTAGGCTTAATATCGACATGCCGTTTAATTTAGTGAAAACTATGAAGATTTATATGCTTATAATATTGAAATTATTAGATGTTGAGTTATATATATATAAGGTACCCAGATGCATGTAATGATGTGACCCTCTGGGAATTTCTCTTGAACTAAGACTATTTTAAATAGCGTGGATTTCACCAAATAATAAAGGATATTAATAGATTAATAATATAATTGGATGTATATGTATTTGGATGTTGATCCAATGGATATAATGTTGCCAACATTCCTAAGTAGGATTCGAGAAATGATTATAACTTAAAATGAGTTCATAAAATTATTGTATTCCCTTCAATGATATTTGTTGGCCTCTTGAGTATAAGAACCTCAATTGTGAACTATTATATGAGTTTCAAATGGGATGATTTCCTATGGGTCATGTGGACCAAGGTAATTTTGTATTAGGAAATAAGCCTATCCCCTAGGTCAATGAGATGAAAATATAAGAGTCAGAATGTTCAAACAAGATTATAAATTTAAACTGGGTGGAGATTGATCCAAGAACTCAATATACTTAAAGGGAAGTGAAACCTCGAGATATGGGGAAACTTGTGTGTAGGTCCTTTGAGAGACCTTGTTAGGAGAACTACGTGTGACTTTGACCCGTTTGTAAGTGGGAACGTAGGCGGTCATTGGGCGAAGGATGCCCCTGTGACTTCAAGTCTATAGGGGGAGGGTTTAGGGGGGTAACTCCAAGGGTTGGGGTTGTTCCTAATTGGTTTGACCTTCTCCCTTTAGTAAGATTTAGTTTGAGGCTGAATGGGTACTGAATGGGTATGAACGAGTCAAAGGAATCTAATATTGTGTATTTAATACATAATATGCTTTTATATAATTAGCGAAGATTGACTACTTTGTAATGGGTATTTGATTATACGTATATGATGGGTAAAGTTAATCTCATGTTAGTTCCATGTATCTCTTATGTGTTTGTATAATTCAACTCCATATTTATGTGTTTATGTATAGGCCCGTGTATCTATGGATTGAGATTGTGATTCATGTTATGTATGACCTGCCCAAGAATGAACCTCTGAGATTTTTTGAGTAGTGACATGCAATTATTGGACCATGCCAATGATCAATGTCTGGGATACTACTAGGGATTAGTCAACATTCCCCTAGTTCATGGAGGTGAAGGTAGCAGACTACCTTGGTTATGATACGGTCGTTTCGGTTTCACAAGTAGGGACCCATTCGTGTGGGTAACGGTAATCTGAGGCTAATCATGTATTGAAAGGGTTCACTGGCTGTCATTGGTATGCACAAAAGTGACCGATGCCATGTGTTACACAAGATTGAGAAGAAGATAGCTAAAAATACCACTAAGGTCATAAGGTGGTATATGTCGGAGCTACTTCTTCCTAGGTGGACAAACTTGTCATCAGTGACATATAAGCGATTGAAGTCAGAATCCATTAGGTTTGGTAGGTTCACTGCTTAGGAAACCCTTGAGATGGTGAATGGACCTACGGTGTAGTATGGGATGCACTGAATCCCCTTACCAATTGTCAGACTATATACTTAACCTTGTGGGGTTGAGGACGGACCCCCGTGTAGTATGGGATGCACTAAATCCTCTTCCCATTGTCCAATGGTGCAAAAGACCAGTGGAAAGGATGCACCCACGGTGTAGTACACAATGCATCGATATTCTTTCTATCTAGGATGCATTATGAACATATGTTAACCATCGTGATGTGTTAGTCAGCCATGGTTATTATGTTTATGTGATGTATGATGAAGTTTGTCACTGTGTATTTGTAGTATATGCTGGAGCCAGTCACTAAGATAATTGTGATATGCGAATGCAGTAATAATTGTGTACTTGTGATGTACATACGAGCTAATCTCATTATACTTGTGATCTGTGATTGAGACAATTTTGTTATACTTGTGATCTGTGTATTATCTAGTCACTATTATACTTGTGATCTGCATACGAGAGAGTCATTGTTATACTTGTGATCTGTGTATGATCCACTCACTATTATACTTGTGATCTACGTATGAGACAGTCACTGTTATACTTGTGATTTGTGAATGATCCAGTCACTATTGTACTTGTGATCTATATATGATCCAATCACTGTTATACTTGTGATCTATGTATGATCCAATCATTGTTGCATTTTTTATCTGTGTATGATTTAGTCACTGTTGTACTTGTACTATGTATGATCTAATCAACTTGTGTATGTGGGGGTATGCTCATGATGACCATTGTGTATAACCTTTGAGATTATGATATGAATGATCTCTTGTGAATATTGTGAATGTTGCTACACTAACATTTGGTAATGATTGGAATGGACCAAACACTTGATGGCAAGATTATTATCATTATATTATAATTGACTATGTTGATAGCTTGTATGTACTAAATTAATAATAGATCTCATACAAGAGGAGAGATTGAACTCCCTTTGTCATTGTGGGGTGAACTACAATGCCTCTGATTCCCACGAGGGGATACATAGGCAAGGTCATCATGAACCCTTGAGGCTTAGGTTGTAGGTTTAGGAATGACCCTAGCTATTGATCTTAACACCTTTGAGTGTAAGCATATAAGTAGTGGTGATTAGTTTTTGTTTCCAACATGGTGAACACAAAGCTATTGAAATTGATATTTCTAATTTACAAGGAATATGTTTGGTTGGTTAAGTGGTAGTTGTACATTGTTATTAAAAAAAAAATTGTTGTGCTCAAGATGGGGATATTACAGAAACTTGATTTTTATGGTATCTTTTAACTACCCAAATCCAATCTTGAATGATATTATAGGGAAGGTTATGAAATTCCAAGGTAACAATGTAGTCATAAGATAAGAACACCTAAGATGCTTCATCAATATTACCGATGAGTATAAAATTGAGGACGAGGATGTGATGATGAAGTTGTTTGTCCATTCCTTGGAAGAGAGTGCAAGAGAATGGTTCAGGAATCTTTCAAACAACATTTCTTCTTGGGAATAATTTGTAGATGCATTCAAGATGCAATTTGGGGATAAAATTGACCCAAAGTTTACTATCCATGAGCTCACCATGATCAAGAAAATAACCAATGAGATGGTGAAGGACTTCAATAGTTAGTTCACCCTCACAATGAGAAAGGTACATCAATACCTTAAGCCTAATGAATGTGTGTCTTGTATTGTGTTGTGGTGCATTTAATTCTAATATAGGGTATTTTTCAAGAGATAAAAATCCTCAAAACCTTAGGGAAACATATGGCATGGCCATAAATGTTGAGAGTAACATGAGGGCATCTAGTAAAAAATTGAAAAGAGCTGATTTGAGGTTATCACAATCAGATATCGATGCTATGAAAAAACCCCTCTCAACCAAAGATAAATTAGATAACTAATGGGATCCATGAAAGACTTGTTCTATAAGGTGGCATCATTTATGAAAAGGGGCTGGTACCTCATGGTATGTCCATGCATTTCAATGAAGGGAAGATATTACACAATAGGCCATACAACATTGATGGTTCAAAAGACCACAACACAATGGATGAGTTGTCCAAAGACATGCGAACTTCAAACAATAGGACACTTGGACACAGTGGACCCCTTAAGGAAAGAACATGTGAATTATCAAGAGGATATATTATGGTGTCAATCATGTTTCCTTCTTCATGATCCCTTATAAATTATCTAGTTACACTCTTTTTGAGTAGAGATAAAGAATTCCCAAAGGAGGAGGGTGGTGTTAAGTATTATGAGGATGCCATTGATGAATTTGATGAATTGGTATTTGATCAAGAAAATGGTATAATATGTCATGATAGCCTTGGTTTGAATGACCAAATTTCCTAATGTGAAGATATAAGCTCGATTCACAACAATATCAACTGCTAGCTCATGACTTCAAGCATTTGAAGTCTCTCATGCAACAAAGGTACAAGAGGACAATGTCATTGAATAAGGAAATCAAATACCTCATTGATGCAATAGTCATGTAAGTTAAAAGTGATTACTAGCTGAGGAATAGGTTTGTTTCAATGCAAGGGCAATGAGATGATAAGGCAATTTCGATAGTATTAAGGGTTGTTATTGGTAAACAAAGTTTGATTGTTGATGATAAATAAAATATACCAACCAAGAAGATAGTTGATAAAATAAAGAATCCAAAACAACAATAAAATAAAAAGAAGTGCATCCACAAGGTCCAATGTTAGCCTATGCAAACAAATGGTAATGTTATCCATAAAGAGAAGATCACAAATACCAAAAATTCCAAAAATGAAAAGGAGGTGTCATCAAACCATGTGCCTACTAATATTCAAGCTAGAATGGAGGTGGGAGATAATGTAGTTGTTAAATGATATAGTATGTTTTCTCCCCTTTTTTTCAGCTATCCTCTTACATGTGCCCTCTCTTTCTACCCTTTTTTTTGTCTATCTTTACAGGCCATCCCTTCTCTATGTATCCCTCCTTGTTATTATTTTCTTTAGTTACATGACCCTTCTCTTTTTTAATGACTTCTAACTACTATTCATCCCTCAAGAATAAAATATAGAGAAACCAAGCCATTAGAAATGATAACCTCCTTGTAATTTTTTTGGCTTATCCCTTGCCAAAAATTTTGAAAATTCTTTTGAGCCAACCTAAAAATAATGTCTTTTATTTTTTTCCTTCCCACACAAAACCTCAATTTTCCCTATCAAACTCTTACAAAATTCATCCTCAATTTTTTTTGAGTGTCTAAAAGATAGGGCATTTTAATTGGTGGGAACAACCTAGGTAGATTTTAGATTCATCAAACTCTAGCATTTCCTTGGCTCATCATTTTAAATGTAACTAGAAATAGGTTGAATAAATCCAAAATAAAACATGTAGCAAAAAATAATCTCAAAGTCATAGCCTCAAGAAGAATATGTGTTTTTTGTGGGCTTGGATGTGATGCCCCTACATGATGATTTCCTAATGTCCATCTACACAAGAGTTTTAAAGCACTTGTTTTACTCAGATGTTGAAAGTGTTATCTATTTAAAGGAGTGGCATACATCTAGCTAGCTAGTATCATCTGATTATGGTAATGAGAGCAGTGGGATTGCTTGTTTAAGTTTATAGGTCGATTCTTGTAAGGAAACTCATAGAAGAATTTGGGTGTTCATTTTTTGATGTTCACTAGGTTTTGAAAATGAAACCCCTTTAGAAAAGGATGCCATTTTTGAAAAAAGAAGCACCCGACAAATTTTTATGTGTTAGTCTCAAGTGCTCTAGAAGGTATTTTTCTTGCCAATAAAAGGTTCCAAACCACACCATTTTATTAAGTTTTTCTCAAAAAATAAACTAGAGTTATTTGCTAATAGTTATATGAAACTAATGTACCATTTTGTTTTCATTTTATTTTGTAGGATGTAATAGCATGTAAGGAGGGAACACACAATGTAAGCTTAAGTCTTTTCATTTAATATTTAACAATGATCACTTTCATTCTATTTGTGGTCTACAAGAGACAATTTCTATATGAAATTCGTAATAACATTCAATTTAAGATAACTTCTTTGCTAATTTACTAATGTGTTATTTCTAAGTCATTAGTAGAGTTATTTATTCTTTTGTTCACTTTGTGTTTAAAATTAATATTCTTGTGATGATAGTTCTAATTTATATACTTAAACTCTACTACATTATTAGATTCATTGATAGTTGCATGGAACAGGTGTCTTGGAAAAATTGGAGTACAATGTTACATACCTCAATTCTGCATATTTCATACAAAGAATTTCTCAACTTTTGCGACTAAACCATAGTTTTTTCATGAACATTGTTTAATCAAATATCACAATTGGAACAATTATCATGAATCTCTTCTTTAAGGTTTGTCAATTTTTATCTCACATCTACCCTTGTCAAATGAAAATATAACCTTGAACTTATGACAATGAATGTTTTCAAATAATTTAATCTTGAAATTTGTATATTTGAGATGATCAACCATGAGACGTTCCACAAAATATTGTGGTGTTTATATTAGTGTTTAAAGTCTATGTAAATCACAATCCATATTGTTGCTTATGATGAAACATAAACTTGTATACAATGAATTGAAAATAAGAATAAAACTTACTATAGCTAGCCTAGTAACATAATATCACATGCCCATATGCACTTCCTCAACACACAAATCAACCCAATATAAACCCCATTAATTTTTTGAAAACAAGCATCATATCAAAGATTAAAATTTTGCAATTACATACACACTAAGAAATTAATTAGAAAAAAAAAAATTTATTCAAGGGGTAAACGCTTTTGACCGGAGCTATGAACCGGAATACAACCATTCAACAATACCACCCCAACAGGGTTTGAACCTTGGTAGCAAGAACAACAATGCCACCTATAAACCATCACACCATGCCAATATTGACAAATTAAATAGAAAAAATTCAAAACAATTTTTTAATTTAATTTATTAATAGAAAAATATATTATCTTCCCTTATTTCCACTTGATACTCCCCAATTGAAAAACATGCACAAATGACATCTCCTTTGAATGATGGTCGACTCTTACCTTAATCAAATATTCCTTCTTTTGATTCTTCTTTACTTCCCTAAATACTTCTCTAAACTTTCTCTCCTCTTCCCTCATGTGGAACTCCTTTTTTCCTCGCGAGAATTCAAATCTCCTCTCTCCCTCTCTTGAAGAGAGAACATTATTTTCTCCTAAAATGGTGGGCTCCACTTCAAATCTCTTCTTCTTCCTTCATGTGGGACTTCTTTTTTCAAGAGAATTCAAATATTCATCCCTCAAAGGGGTGGATGCTCTCATCACATCAAAATGTCTTTTCCTTGTCCTTTCTGTTTGGTGGGTAAATTTATCTCTCCTCTTATTTTATAGTTGCACATTATTCTCTCTTCCTAGCGTCTTTTTGTTGTCCACTTTCCTTTTCTTATGCCAATCTCTATTTTCCTCTAAAAGTTATCTTCAAAGCTCTACATAATCATTTTTGAGTGCCAAAAATGGTTTCCTTAAATGTAGACGCGCCAATACACCAATTCGGAACCCAAACACCTACTTAATTGAGAAAGTGGCCTAGGTAGAGTTCAATTTCACCAAAACTCTCGTACTCCCCATGGCTAAACATTACTGCAGCTATAGAGGGTTAAATGGCTCTCAATAAATCAGGTATAAATAAATGAATTTTATATCATTGGCCAAGAGATAAATGTAGTTGGCAGAATCTTGATGTGATTAAAAATTGAGCCTCTACTCCATGTCGGAATTGGTTATGCAGCCTAAATTGTATTCTTTATTTTTAATTTTTAATTAATTAATATATACTATCAAACAGTCAAATCAAGTCCATTTTGTGGGCTGCATAGACATTGCCCTCATTGACACCATTGTATGGCTACAACTCATAGACCAGGTTGTATGAGTAAACTTGTAGCTGACCCTCCTACCCTTTCTTCCTCTTTCATTCAACACAAGCCACTTCTCTTTGTCGTCTTGACTAATATGTAGCTATATCTAAGCACCTACTATCCTCTCGTAGCATAAATCTTTTTTTTTTCTCCTTGTAAATTAGCTCTCTTTAATGATATACAAGATGAATAAATCATCACAAATAGTTTTTCATTTAACATAAGATTTAACTCTTTTTATTCCACATTCATTCATCCCTATCCAAATTCTCTTCTTCTACTGCATCATTGCCCATTGCCATTGGTGCTTCTTTGTACTATGCTCTTTCCATTCCTTCACATCCTTCATTACATCCTCATGTTCACTCTTTTGGATTGGATTGAGTACCCATTGCCCATTTCACCCCTCTTGTGGTTGTTATTTTCTCTCCATTTGTCTTACTTGGTTGTACTATGTCTAGTAACAATTGTTGGCCCCTTGGAGGACAAAATAATGTTGTAACTTCACTCACCATAGTTGTGGCAATAAACAATTTTTCAACTTCCCTTTCATGAATAGAGGCTTCTTGAAGCTATCACACTCTTAACTTCATTTAGATCACTTCTTTACCATCATAGGCTACCACTTCTTGCAACACCTTACACCTAGCGTCGTAGATCCTCTTCTCTTTCACTAACATGGTTGGCATTCTCTCTACCTCCTCATTCATGCCCTTAGATCGACATAGTCGCCTCGGACCACACCTTCCCTCTACATGCTTTTCCCCTTCAATAAATCATTACCCTACTACAAAATCAGAAATTGTAAACCTTGATTCTCTCCTTCCTTCGGAGGCTATTTAGTACCATCTATTACATCTACCTACCACACCATTATGATGTCTCACTAACTTGTAGCACCATAGAGACAACCTTGTCAGTGTATGCATCTGCACAGTCGGCTCCCTTTGTTGCATGTATTTGCAGTATCTCAAAATTATAGTTTCACCATTATACAACCTCACATTGGGGCTCCCTTGCTATGTCTACTTGTAGCTCTTTGGGAATCATTTTTGCAACACATGCACCTTCATATTTGAGATATGTATTCTGTAGCCTTATTTCCAAAATTCCCACATTCAAAACATTTTTGAGAAAGAGAACCAAAAAACTGGTTCATCCTGCTCCTGCATTTAGTTGCTCTATGACCATATTTGTTGCATGAAAAACAAACACCATCAAAGGAGGGGTACCTTTGTGCATTAGGCTTTCTTGCAGTCGATCTTCTTGCAAAATTATTTCTCTGCTTCCTCTTGCCTTGATTCTTCTTCACATCTTTAGAACTTTCACTAGTATCAACTCCTAAGCCACCTTTGTCTATACATGGTTTATTTCCTACAAGCAGTTCTTCAAGTTTACTAAAGCTAGATCTGAAATTATTTTCATAGAGTTTAGCCTTCTCTAGTTCCACTCTTAAGTTTACTATCTCCTGCTCGAGTCTAGAACATTCATTTGACTTGTTTTGCACCATTGTATTCAAACATTCTTCAATCCTCTTATTTTCTTCTACTATCACTTTCAATCCAATTATCTCTTGTTTCAGTTGTTCACTTACTTCTTTGTGTCTCTATCTCTATCTCTATCTCTCTCTCTCCCTCACTTTTTCTCTCTCACTCTCCATCTCCCTCTTAGGTCTTTCTTTCTCTCCCTCTTAGGTCTCTCTCAGGTCTCTCTCACTCTCTATCTCCCTCTCAATTCTCTCTCTCACTCTCCATATTCCTCTTAGGTATTTCTCTCTCTCATACACACACACTCCCTCTCCCTCTCTCTCTCTCTCTCTCTCTCTCTCTCCCTCCCTCACACCCTCTCTCTCTCTTAGGTCTCTTGCTCCCTCTATCCCTCCTACCCTACCTAGACAACTCTCTAGCTCTCTCCCTCTCAGGTCTCTCCCTGCCTCTCTCCCCCCATCTATCCCTCCCACCCCTTCTCTCTCTTAGGTCTCTCCCTTGGGCATCCTAGCTAGATAACTCTCTCTCTCATCTATCTCTCACTATTTATCTCCCTCTCAGGTCTCTCTCTCTCTCCTCTCTCTTAGGTCTCTTCCTCCCTCTATCTCTCATAGCCCCTCTCTCCATCTCACTATATGTATATAATAATGTAGTATATAATATAATATATAATACATAATATACAATATACAATATATATAATATATTAGTATATTAGTATAGTAGTATATATTAATATATTAAATATTATGTATTATAAATAATAGAGGTGAATTCACCCGATAACATTTGGATCTTGGGGGCCCCCATCTCTCCCACCCAGCCTCAATTCAAACCCCTTTTGACTTCAGCTAGAAAGAGATAGGGCAAGGGGCCCATGAAGACAAGTCCCTACCTAGAATTGATGATGGGGTGAAAGGGGCCTCTTCCATCCTTTCCCAACCCCTACTCTTGCCCCTTTTTTGGGCCATATGATATCCCATTCTCTTGGAGCACTGAAACTTGGTAGCTAGAGGGGCTTGGAGGTGCAGCCCCTAGGGGATCAAGAGTGGTATTATCTAGAGAAGAAGTGAATGAAACGAGAACTGTTAGGTTGGGGCACAAATATTATATAATATATAATACATAATATATAATATACAATATATATAATATATTAGTATATATTAGTATCTTAGTATATATTAATATATTAAATATTATGTATTATAAATAATAGATATAATAGATATCCGTTTCAAATGGATATCCAATTTTTGTGAAAAAAATAGTAGGCTCAGGATTTCCAAACCTGTAAAGTCAACTGAAAAAATGTGCTTGCAAAATTTCCTTAGTTTTTCAAAGTTTGCCCTTGTGGCTGAAGAATATTTTTTATCTGAATTTGATGAAACAAAAAGGGTTTATTGAAAAAATTGTCAGCATTCCACCAATATAAGATATGCCTTATTTTGAATTTAATAGGTAATTATTATTGATTTTCTACATAGATTAAGACTAAAGTTTTGATTGATAGGCTAATTGAAACTTCTATAATTTTCAAACTATTTCACATTTCTTGAATCTAAAATATGCTTCACATACTATAGGATAAAAAAAAATTAATTTCATAAATTTTTGACTAAGTTATGCTGGTTCGACAAACATGTTTTAATAAATTTGACATGTTCTAATAAAAAAATCATAACTAATTATTTTCGTGCAAAAAATGACAAAAAAACTGCGGCACATCCATGCTTGTGTCCTCTACGCATATTGAAAGTTTCAAAAAAATAAATATTTTTTCTTGTACTTAGGGTGGTTAGACATACACCTATTTTTTATCTTTTTCCTAAAAAATTAGTACTACTGCATTGAAATTTCAAATTTTGGAAAAATAGACTTACCTTTTTCCCAAAAAGCACTAGTAGCCTAGAAACTACATTCAATTTGCTACAAATTATATTCTTACATATTTTTCAAACTATGTTAATAACCTATTCAAATTTTGATATCAACTTGTCTAACTCTATTTTTTCTAAATTTGGAATGCCACTTAGGGGCCTAGTTTGGACCACCATGATCTTTCGCTGACCCTAAAGTTGTAATTGTTGTCACCTTTGTTGTCAAGCCATAGAAACTTTGATCCCAAATTTATTTTTGACTTTCTGACTGTGGGACCTGGGGGAATTAGTAGTGTAGACCCAAGGCCCGAGGATCGTGAAATTGATTTTTAATTCCTATAAAAGGACTCATTCCCTAGTGGATGAATGAGTCCTAGACAAGAATTCAAAAAGTGCTTTTGGTGATAGGTACCTAGTGTTTGATCCTTCTCGGATCTTCCAGATCTTTGTTATTTCTCATAGTTTTATGCTTGATCTACAGGATCTAAGTGTTAGCTTCCATAATTGTGGTGATTTACTATTTTTATTTTTTCTCCCAAAAGTGTTTTTTAGGTTGATACCCCCATCCTCAATCATAAGGAAATTGGCAGATTCCCTCCTTGATTTGACTCACCTAAGGGTTGTAAGTCAATTCTTTGTGTGGATCTCATTTCATAATGAAAATAAGAAGATAGGTCCACCATACCCCCATTTTCCCCATTCCATAATTGATTTAAACCCTATTTTTCTATGTTTCATTTTGGTGAACCTAACATTGTACATCAAAAATTCTAAATTTGGAGTCCATTCAAACCCTAGATCTAGGATTTGCATTATTTTATATCTAATTGCATTAGTTTTCATTTAATCTAGATTTTTCAAAATTGCATTAGTTTTCATTTCATTTAGGGTTTTAAATTTGCATTTTTCATTGTTTAAAATCTAAAAAATTCAAAAATTTGCATGCATGTTACATTAATCTTGCATAAGACTTAGATATTAGTGTGTTTTCAATCATTCATATTCAAAAGTTGAGTCAAAATTTCATTTTAAAAAGTTTCATATTTCTCATCATATATCATTCATTTCAATGACATTTAAACATCAAATTATGGAAAAATCTACTACAAATACCATAGTTTGAGACCTTGAACAAAGAACACATACAATAAGCCATAAATTACAATTTTTATTTTTTCAAAAGTTGTACAGAGACCCATTCACCCATGGATGAATGAGTCCTTTAGAGCTTATCAAAACCAACTTATTTGAGCATTTATTTGGTTTTTTGAACTTCCTAGATCCGTTGGTAAACCACTATTTTAGTCTGTCAAATTTTCATGAATATTTGTTTTATGAATTAGGTCTAATCATCCATTTAGTTTAAGCATTGCAAATAGGGAAAAATTTTGCATGTTTTAGTTGTGAATAGTTTTAAATTTATATACATTCACTTTATTTTTAGCATCATTTCATATTTTAGATAGATTAATTTGCATTTTACAATCATTTCAAACCAAAAACTACCCTAAAAATATCAAAATAAAAACCATAAACTAAATGATAAACCTTGGAGAAAGCATATCCTTCAAACCGTTTAGTTGTGATGAATTTAACATTTTATATGAAGCCCTTAAGGACCTTATCTCACCTAGATCATCCAATCAAGCTTTGGCGCAAGAGTATGCAATCATAGGCAATCATGATAATCCTAGTTGTTCTTCTCCTGATACCTCTCCTACTTGTGATGAAGGTATCTTGGTGTTAGGAGACCCAATTATTGAGCTTCATGAGAAATGTGTTTGTCCCTCATTCAATGCTATATTTCTCTCAACAAACAATAAGATGGATGGCATATATGAAGATATTAAGTTCACATTAGATCCCCCCTCACTAGAAGGTCATTTAGGTAACTTAGTTGAGGTTATGAATGCACAAATTGGATCTCCTTTATTTAGTGATCCTCCTAAATCACTTCCCATAATAGGACCTCATAAATTATCCCTAGGAGATATCTTAAATTTTACAAGGCAACTTGATAGTAACAATTTTTTGCAACAACCGAGTTAAAATATCATTGCTCACACATATAATATGAGGAAAAATAGGAAACCAAAAACCACTCCCACTTCATTACCACTTCCTCAACCTATTTAAATTCCTAGTGCTCCTTGTTTTCCTTTACATGGCATAAAGGAGTATCATCTTGTTGAAAAACTTAAAAATACTCTCACTAAGATATCCTTATGAGATCTTATTCAAAAATCACCTACATACAATAGGATGCTCCAAGAAGTTTGGTAGAAGAATGATATCCATTTTTTATGAAATTAAATGATGTAGCAACCTCCTTTGATCATATGCAAGTGATAAATTCAGATATCACATTCCCTCAACAAGAATTAGTACCCTTACTTGAGATACAAAATATACATAAGGCCTTAATGATAAATGTGATCATTAATGAAACTGCAGTTAGTTGCACCCTCATAGACAATGGAATAGGTATTAATGTTTGTAGCATTGATCTTGTAGATAAAATTGGTGTGGACAAGAATCTTATTCAACTCAATGATGTTAATATTCATGACTATGAAAATGTTAATAGGAAAATACTAGGAATGATCACATTATCTATTGAGGTTGGACATGTAGTTTTGCCTACCCCTATCCATATAATGTCAAGATCACTTTCATACAACCTTCTCCTAGGGAGACCATGGATTCATGCCATGAAATGAGTCCCATCTACTCTTCACTGTGAAATGAATTTTGAATACAACAAAAATATATACATGGTTGAAGCAGATGAACAAAGCTATAATTCACAAGTTCAACATGATCATAACACTTCCAACTCCCCTTATACTTTGATTCCAACTTCAAAGGAAGAACCTATACAAGATGATGGTAATCCTAATTCTATTCGACCTACAACAAAAATCTTAGGTGACAATTGGAAGTTGTTAGATTTTACACCTCATCTAAAAGAAGAGTCCAAAATATCACCCTCAAAGTACAAAGAGTAGTATACAAATGATTCATCTTCAAACACATGTTTTAGGGATGATTTGGGTTCATTATATTTTACACCTTGCTTTCTGGGATAGCACAAAATACACTTTTGTTTCATTTACTCAACTTTTTCTGCATCAACATCTCCCTATGGTGGTGATGGGGCCTCTTCAAAACCCATCCCTCATGAGAGGAGGATACATAAATTTACAAATCTTAACAAGGATTTATGTGCTCGTGAAGAAGCCAACCCTTCTTAGAGGCATAAAATCTCTTCATATGAGTTGGAAGCATGTTATAGTGTTGGATACAAACTCCTTTCTAACCATGGATATAATGAAAACATGATGCAAAATGATAGAAATCTAGCAAAGTCTATACCATACTTGAAAGGTCTAGGTTTCCAACCTTTATCTTCATCCTCATCTAATGCCTTATCATCTACTATGTGTATGAAATATTATTCTAAGAAAGAAATATCCCCTACTACTGATCAAGAGACTATCTTGTTGAGGCTTCTGAAAGCCCGCTTGATTACTCTTCCTCCAAAAAAATGAAAGAAATTTTACAACAATAGTTCATTTTATGCATATCGTAGAGTTCATGGTCATTCTACTAATGAATGTAAGGCTTTAAGTAATAAAATTCAACATCTTAAGGACTGTGGTGCTCTTCCTTGTGTTGATGCACCTATTTCCTCTTATTGATACTAATTTTCTCCTATCACATTGCTCATCACTATGTGGCATTGATAGCTTTATGTGTCCTCATTTTCACTAATAGTGGTACAATATTAGGTGCAACAATATTCTCTCAGCAGCAACATGATAGTTCTTGGTGGTTACAGTCTTTGTCCCTATAATTGGGGGACAAGCATAACTAGTTCTCCAAGGTGTTCATTCTTTTCAAGGATCACCTCTTCCTCTCTTTCTACTTAAAATACCAACATAGCGAGTATGTTGATATTTTAAGTGGGGGGAATATGGTCCCCCATTCATTATTCACATGTTCCCTTTTTAGTGATCATAACATACATCTCCTGGGAAGTGTGACCATTGCATTAGCATTATTTCATTTTGGCATTAATTTTTTTGACATTTCTTATTGAATTTAGTGTAGATCATTAGTGTAACATATTGATCATGTTGTGGCACCTTATCAAAGTTATCAGGAGGTATAACTTTGGTATAGTTAATTTTCCACTTTCTAGGGGCTCAACTAGTGAACAACATATTTCACTAGCCCATGTGAGCACAAGCTATTTGCATAGTGGACAACAGGTTACCATTGGTAAAAAAAAATTGGGCAAAAAAATAAGGCTTGATAAAAAACAAGTTGGACAAACATTCAAGGTTTGATCCACCACTTTTCATTTTTTCTTTCTTCAAGTCTTTAGTAATGTATGTTCGTGTATCTTGTCTTACTGCTTCATATCATACATCTTGTGTATGTCCCTTTGTTCTTATGTTGGCTTTCCATGGGATCTTAGATTCTAGGGGCTTGTCCAACCTCCTTTATCCTTGTCATCCTATCCCATCAATATTTGTGCACTTGGACCCCTCTTGACACATATTTGTCTACTTTAGCATGATTTTGCACTTGTGTTGATCCTCTCACTAAAGTGGGGGCTAAATGTAGTGTAGAAAAATGTACTTTACATTTTCACACTTTGTTTGGGTTGCCTCAATTAAATTGGACCTAATTATGCCTTAATAATCCCTATTCTACATCTACAAGCCTAATAAATTACACTTTTCAAAGGGGAAACCCAAAAACAATCAATTCCAACACATAATTAATTACCTTGAGAGATGTTTGTTTGAGGAATAGGGACCTGGGACCCATTCACCAATGGGGCAATGGGTCCTCCCTAAGCCTTTGAACCCATTTTTAAAACATGTTTTTGGTAGTATAATTTTTAGAATCCCGAATTCAAAAATTTCAATGTCATCTTGTAATGTTTAATTTTTGGGCCTTGTCTTGATGATGATCTAATATGCTACAAAAGCCCCCTTTTATAGGGCCAAAAGATGCACTTACACTAAGCATTCATTGCTAATAGAGATGAATTCCTAATAGGTGTCCTTATTGGATGACTCTGCAATCTGATCAAGGATTTGATTTGATCATGTTAGTCTTTGCTAATGAAATTTGAGCTCCTTCAATAAGAACTCTTCATGAATCTGGATGTTGTGAGAGTCTTGTGAAGGTATTGTTGTCATGAGAGGATCTGAAGTCATAACCACTTCAAAAAATCAGACCTGATTGGTAATAAGTAATAATGGCACCACCCAAAAGAGACTAATCCTGAAAGTGTAAGGTCCTCCATGCTGCCCAATGAACTCCATGAAAGAAATAATATGCTCACAGGTGAAACAACCCACCTGAAAAAAATATGAGTGACATGGCACACTAGCAGGCAATTTTCAAGTCCATGACAGCAACTTGTGGTAAATTCCCATGATGCAACCACGTGTCCTACTTCGGTTTTGAAAGGAAAGTGATATGAAAAATCCATGTAGCCACTACATGTCACATTACACACCTTTTTGTGGGAGTAACTAAAACCTTCGAGATGAGATGCCATCAAAATGAGAAAAGAGCAAGAGTCGAAAAGAGGGGAACTACGGGGATTAAATAAAAAAGAGAATATACTTAGAGAAAATATTGCTCCATAATAGTAAAGAGAAATAATCTATCCAATAGTGAAAACCGCTTCGATGGTGCTTTGGACAAGTACCATGGTGAAATCCTGGCAAACAGGTGCAATGTATAGTTAATCTTTGCTCCATCACCTACTATCATTCTATTTGATTTTTCACTTCCCTCTATGGTCTATAATGCACATCCCACTCAATAATAAACTCTTCCCTGTCCATCTCACACATAATAAAGCTTAGGAATTCCTCTCATGACCTAAGAATCATTGACATTTTATGTTGTCGCTTTTCATATCCATAATAAATTTTGGTCCATCCATCTCTTCGTCCATAATAAGTTGGTCATATACTTGACTGTGAGAATTCCTAAACTTATGTCTTACATGGGATCCTAGACATGGTTCGACACTTCAAAACACACTAAAAAATCCAAAAGAAAAAAAAAAATTCAAAATCCAAAAAAACTAGAAAATGTCAAAATCTAAAAAAAATCAGAAAACATCAAAATCGAAATTTTGTTATCAAACATCAAAATCTAAAAAAATTAGAAAATGTGAAAATCCAAAAAAAATTAGTAAACATCAAAATGTGAAAATATTAAAAAAAAGTGTCAAAATCCCCCAAAATAGAGTTTGTGTCAGTCCCAGTGGTCAAACTACATTTCCTTTGTGACTTCATGTAGGCAAGGTGATCATGTATGAGCCCTTGAGGCATTAGGTTAGTCCTCTAGGTTTTGTCATAATAAATTGTCAAGTCCATCTATACCCACTTCATAATAGACTATCCATGGTCTAAGTGGTTGAACTATGTTGTCTTTGCACTTTGTGTATGAAATGCCATCATTGATGATCCCCTGAGGCATTAAGTTATTCCCTTAGGTTTTTTCATAACAAGTTCTTCATACATCCCAAATCACGTCCCAATAAGTTTTCCCTTGCTAAGGTTGACATTTTGAGAAAACATAAGCAATCATCTAACAAGAGAATTGAGCTTATCTAAATCGTGAAACAATAAGACAACTATCCAATCAATCTTCAGCCAAATAGATCAATTTCCTAAACACATGTACCTATCAAAAAATCAATATCAAACATCAAACACAAAAAAATTAGTAAACCTTATCAACTGTCAAATAGTCTTATACAAGGTGTTGCATTGTCGAAACCAGACTAAATGTCTTATACAACATGTCACATCTCTGCAACCAAAATTTAGCTATCCAACCTATCAATTGTCTTAAATACAAGTTGTTGCATACTTGAAACTAGACTCAATCCATCATTGGTGTTATACAAGGTATACAATTCCTAAAACCAAATGCTATCATTATCTAGAACCTGATCATCTAAACAATCTTTAACAAACGATCTAAATCATTGTTGACACTATTGGTTTAGTTTGTTTTATCTTTTTACTGATTTATCTTCAGTCATGTTACTATGCCCCTTGAGGATGTCCCAAGAAGGATTTAGAGGAGTGATGATGGATCATGAAATTTTTGTCTTTGATTTATGTTTGTAGTTTCTCTTGGCAATATGACTAGGGAAACTTAGTTCCATGTGTGTGATTGGGGTTCCATTTGACACAATCAAAACATCCTATGCAAGCTCAAGGTCAATCTAATTATTTCTTGTGTTAGGATCAACATACTTTGTGGTTACTTCCTCACATGTTTTGGGAAGAATTTGTGGTTTCTAGTCTGTGTCATGTCACTCCTTGTTTGTTTTGTGTCTATTTTGTAAGATATAACATATCACACCTTGTTGTATGTCATATCTTGTTGTTCATCATCCATTGGCATAATAAGTTCTATGATGATACTTTTGCAATCAAATAAGAGCTATATCATTCATTAGCCAGATCTCAAAATATGAATGGGTATGTGCAAGATCATCATGGAAAATACAGGCGCTTAAGTGGCAACAAATTAAGAAGAATCAGAGTTAGGCAAATTGACGTAAAAATTTGAATAAGTTATCTATATTATTTCAAAAATATGTAATAATAGAATCTGTAGAAAATTGAATGCAGTTTCTAAACTACTAGGTTTTTTTTTTTTTAAAGAAATCTATTTGGTGAAAATTTGAAATTTCAATGCAGTAGTACTTAGATTTCAAGGGAAAAATAAAAAGTAGGTGTCTGTTTGACCACCCTAACCACAATAAAATGATAATATTTTTTTATAATATTTTAGATATAAGTAGAGGACTCATGTAAATGTGATACATATTTTTTTGTAATTTTTTTCCAAGTAAATAATTAATTGTGAATTTTTTATTGCAACCTTTTAAAAATATAAAAACTCATATGTCTGACCACCTTAACTTGGTCAAACCTTCATGAAATTCAATTTTTTTTTTTAAATCCTATAGTATGCAAAGCATAGAATGTGACACATGTTTCAGATTCAAAAAATGTGATACCATTTGAAAGCTATAGATGTTTTTCAATCAACCTATCAATCAGGAATTTATTTGTAATTTAAATAGAAAATGAATAATAATTATTTATTAAACTCAAAGTAAAACATAATCTATATTGGTGGAAAGTTGAGAATCTCCTTTAAAAAACCTTTTCATTTCATCAATTTTGGGTAAAAAAAAAAGGTCGTCAACCACATACCCTACACATACCCATCATATTGCCACTTTTTGGCACATCATGATCCTGCACATACCCGAATCTTCTTTCATCATGTCCACTTTTTCTTCATCTCCATTTACCTTCTTTCCATACTAACATTTTCCTCTCACTAACATTTCTTTCATCAATCCTTGCATTCATGCCTATCAAATTAGCTTATCGGTAAATTTTCCAAAAAACATATTGGGACATTTTTCAAAAAATTGTCAATTTTCTCTAGGGGGCATCATCCTATCTTGCATCCATTGGGGCATCTTCTAGGCTAAATTTTTTGATTCTTTGACACAATTCTCAAAATCACATTATGTCAAAGAGGGACAAAATGTAGACAATGAAATTGTCTTGAGCCTACAAGCAACATTTTATCATTAATTTGTCTTCTTCCTAGCATAATTAAATAATTTTAATTATTTAAGTATCCCTTAATGTCATAATTCTTTTATTAATTAAATAATTCTTAATTGTTTAATTAATTCACTTTATCCTTATTCCTCCTTGATTAATTTAAATAAACGTCAAATTTATTTACATTACGTTACTAATTATCTTTTTTCCCTCTATACTTAAATAAATTTATTTAATTACTTATGTTCATTTTCCTCTATAATTAAATAATTATTTTAATTATTTAATTATTCATTGGCTTTTTCCTTCCATAATTAAATAAATTATATTTATTTAATTATTTTATAATTTTCCTCTCCCTTATAATTAAATAATGATTTTTATTATTGAATTATTCCTCATTTTCATCCACTGTCTATTAAATAATTATTTTATTGTTGAATATTTAGTATTCCACCTCTTCTTCTATAATTAAATAATATTTTTTATTATTTAATTATTCATCTCACCATTCCCTAAATTAAATAATTGTTTTAATTATTTAATTTACCTTTTTCTAGATAAGACCTATCTCTTATTCCAATTTCTTGGATCATGGTCCCTTATTTCTATCCTTATCTCTTTTCCTCCCAATTAATATCATCCATTAGTCACCACACATTATCTCTCAATCCTAGCCCGTCATTTGAATTGAATTTCTATAAAAGAAAGCCATCATTATCATTTCAAGTCTATAACCACAATATTCAATATTTTTCTTCTTATATCATTCATCTTGAACAACCACAATCTTCAATATTTTTCTATCTTTAGATCAATCCATCATTTATCATTATCAAGCTTAGTGAGTACATTGTATACTACAAATTTGAGAATAAACAAAGCATAACGAAGAAGAGTAATGGATCCATGGCATACAAATTGAGTGAATTATTACTTTATTATTTGGATTTATATTGTCAATTGTGCTTCATTGTTGGATTAGGATCTTTATTTCTTGAATATGGTAGTGAGCTAATGTAAGGATCTATGAAAATTGCTAAGTGAATGCTTAACGTTTACAATACTTAATTTGAAAATCAAAAAACGTAATAACGTAATTGAAACACTTAAACAAACATTATAATGATTAAACAATGAATTAGAATAAGATAAAGAAGACAACAC
Organism: Sequoia sempervirens; assembly: GCA_007258455.2. Taxonomy (NCBI): domain Eukaryota; kingdom Viridiplantae; phylum Streptophyta; class Pinopsida; order Cupressales; family Cupressaceae; genus Sequoia; species Sequoia sempervirens. Next base: position 341,334,431 of record VDFB02058242.1, on the reverse strand, counting down.
AAGAAACAACAAGTTGATAATGGAGTTCACCAAACAACTACGTCTGTGGGTCCCTCTCCAAAGAGTGACTGATCATTGATTATGCTCCATAAATTGGTTTACAAGGCTTCAATTGTTACAGAGTCTCCTCATGTCTCCTTGGATAATAATGATTGAAAAAATCCTTCTCTATCAATTACAACAAGCTTGAATTAAAGCTCCCAATGCACAAAGACAAACAATTCACTAACATAACTCTCCAAGAAAATTCTCTCCCAATTCACTCTCACAAAGGAAATTCTCTTACAAAATTCTCCACCCCCTCCAAGTAAAAAAACACCCCTTTTATACACATTTTTTACCCAATATGGTTTATAACCATATGATTTTGAAAAATCTACCCTATCTACTATTTACAACAAAAATATCCAATAATCTCGCCATAATTAACGTGAGTATCCTTATTAATCTTCCTAGATTAATTCTACCACTTTTAATTATGGCCCTAATAATTCTAGGCTTACAAATACTAAAATCCCTTTTAAATGAATGGCTTATAATTCAAGCCTTATAATTCTTTCAAGATTGTAATCCTTTAATAATCTTTATGAATTATTTTAATTATTATTTGAGCTCCTTATATTTATTAGAAGATCGGGCTTTGACATATTTTTAGGGGTTAAAAGTTAAATTAAGGAGATTTTATCTTTTAAATCTTCTTTAAAAGAAACCACGGCCCGATATTACATCGAGATCTAACTTGTTCTAGTGGTATAGAGTGATTTTGGAGGTAGGGAGGTCACTCGTTCGACCCCCACCCCCTTTTATTTTCAAAAACAAATTTCAAACTTTTCTTTGACAAAATCAACTGACGGTCACTACAGGTCAAAATGCAAGATGTGACGTGTTGGTAGGCAGAGGTATTGTTAATCAGGTGGTCATGGGATCAAATCTTGTCCACACTATAGAAAGGTTCCACATGGCACCCTGTGATTGGGCCACATGGCACTTGCTGATTCATCGAAGCCAAACGCGTCAGCTACCATGCCATGTACAATCTGCAACACTGTTAATGACACATCAGCCTTCCACATTAGTTTGCCACATCAGCAACTATACTGCAACATTAGATGTCAAACTACCATGAGTCAAAGATGAGTGGTGCCATGTGGTGCTATAGATTGGGCCACGTGGCACCTTATGATTCGTTTAAACCTAACACATTAGCTGCCATGCCATGCCATGTATGATCTGCCACACTGTCAAAGACATTTCATCTTGCCATGTTAGCAAGTGTACTGCCACATCAGATGCCGTATTTCCATGTGTCCAACTCAATCAACCATACAGACTGTTATGTGTCAAGCCGCGATTGGTCCATATCACTATCCATATGGTACGACCTACTGCATCAGCATGCCGATGTCAACATCCATACAGTCCAGTCAACCTACAACTTTAACCATCCATATCTTCGATGTACAAGCTCTGTTTTTGGTGAACCGAGCGGAGTTGGGACCGTTTCGTTGAACTCTTCATTTTGATGTCAATTTTGTCCAATTTTGAAATGATCAAATTTTTTCCTTTCTGACTAGCCCCTGGTACCCTATTTGACACAAATTTGATTGAGTGTACGAGCTCCTTTTGACCCCATTCAAGTTGGGTTGGATTCAATTTTTCGAGCACTTTGACATGGTGATGATTTCTGGAGCATATGGAACACTTCAAATTTTGACAAGTATCCACCTGGATCAGGTAGTTTTGTGGTTGCTATGATTAATTCATGCTTTCCCTCGAATTCTAACCCTATCTACGACTTCCTTTATTTCTAACTAAACCCCATTACCTTATTTGATAATTTATCCTTGGCCCTTAGTGCATGTAGGTAGGCCTCCTCAATGGTTCATAGTCTTATCAAAACTCATCTTATATACTCAACCTTAGACCATTTACATACCAAGAAACCTTCTTATGATCCAACTCATGATGATCCAATCTAGCAAAGATCTTATAGAACTCCTCAATGGAGCCATGTTAAGTCATAGATGAAACATTGAATTATGTGAGTCAATGATAACTATTTGTTTGAAAAGAGAGGAGGGTGATTAATAAATTGACAATAAATAGAAGAATTAAGAATTTTTTTATGTTTATATTTTTTGAATATATTTATTAATATCCAATCTTATTCCAATTTTAACATTTTTAATTTTAAAAATTTTAATTCAATAATTATGAATTAGGTACAATATTCATGGTAGATACCTTGATCCAATTTAAAATTTGTTATTATTTGTTTTCTTTAGTTTTCACTTTTTAAGGTGAAAATAGCTTTCTCTATTTGTGGGCTATGAGTTTTGGTATTGTGATTGTACTTACATTTATAAAAGCTTTTATTTTCATGATTATCTCAATTGTTGATTTAGTTTATGCATGGAGAAAATGAGCATTGAATTGTCTTAACCTATGTCATAGAGTTTGCCTAATTTAAATAATTAAAATTCCAAATTCGGTTTCACCAAGTTAATCTTGGGGTTTTTTATTATTATTTTTTTTAAAATCCTTGAACTGAGTTGTGGGTGAGGTGATTAGTGCATTTTCTAGCATTTTTTTAGCTCAGTATCCATGGCCCATCCATTTAAGATTTGGTAGACATAGTGCCATAATTGCTAACTTGGACTTTTTTATTAAAAAAACTTTTTGAAAGCCTTGAATTGAGTTGTGGGTGAGGTGATTAGTGCATTTTCTAGCATTTTTTTAGCTCAATATCCATGGCCCATCCACTTAAGATTTAGTAGACATAGTGCCATAATTGCTAACTTGGGCTTTTTTATTAAAAAAAACTTTTAAAAAGCCTTGAATTGAGTTGTGGGTGAGGTGATTAGTGCATTTTCTAGCATTTTTTTTAGCTCAATATCCATGGCCCATCCATTTAAGATTTAGTATACATAGTGCCATAATTGCTAACTCCATTGCTCTTAGCTTGGTGACTTGCTACAAAAAACCCATCTTTGCTCTTCTCAATAGGAAACATGCCCTTCCTTGCCTCAAGCTTTGGTGAAGGTCCTCTAGTTGCTCCCTTGAAGGACTTTCCCCTCTTTCCTACCAAGAAGGGTGGCTCCACTCATTTGTGTGGAGATACCCGCATTCATAGAAACAAGAATTATTAGAGGGTGCATGCACAAAAATGGGGAGCCAAAAAGACCATATTTTTTTTATCAAAATAATCAATAATATTATTATAGTTTAAAAATTATAATGCATTAAAATAATCAATAATATTATTATAATTTAAAAATCATAATCCTCTCATGTTAGAATGTGACAGCAATTGCTTGAGTTTTATAATGCAATAATGTATTCTATTATAAAAGAAAGAAATTGAATCACAATCTATTTTTTTTATTACTAGTAAAAAATATTCTCACAAATTTATTATTAACCCTCCATTTTCTAACAAAACTTTTAAATTCTAAATAAATAAATAAATAATAATCTCACAAATCCATTATTAACCCTCCATTCAATGGCTCATTTCAAACAATATTTTTTAATTATAAATAAATAAATAAATTATATGTCTCCGTCTTCGCATACCATAAATAAAGAGTGATAAGGAAACCACACAAAAATGAAATAAGGGAACACAATCATTTTATTTTTAAAATGGTCAATAGTTGATTGGACAGCCCTTCTGCTGAGAGGAAAATTTATATATAATTTATATATATTTAATAAGCTGTACTTATATGTATATAATTTAAGCTGTTTGACGAACATCTATAGTAAAAAGAACCACTTACAAATATTACTATCACAAATTTTTTAATTTTGAAGCCATCCTTAAACTCAATGATGGCTCAAACAAAATTAAATCTACCCGTACTCAATGCACAAGTATTACATGAAGTACAACATGGTGAGAAAGTGAAAACAAAGCAGATGGCATTTCCTTAACAACCATTCATAGCTTCATCCCCTACCTTAAATACTTTGGTTGACATCTTTCTGCTTCCAATTGAATCTGATATTCAAATTGCAATACCAACTTGTCAAAAACAGCAGCTATAGACAACTCATGCTCAAGGCATTTTCTCATGAAATATGAATGTGTGTTTACACACATCTTATCAAGTACATAACTACTTGATTTGATTAGAAGAGACATATTTATACATGCTAATTAATTTTGACAAACATGTGCGATATTGGCAACATTCAGAAACAAACAAAAAGTATAATAGGCCTAATTATAAAGCAAGACAAATATTTTAAATCACTGGAATGTCTCAGGTAAAAATTTAAATTCAATATTCACACATCATCTCAAATCTATAGAGGCAAAAACTTCTGGCCGTCCCAACAACATACAGCCCATGACTTGCAGACATGTCAATCCTGAAGTGATCTACCGATCAAAAAATAACAACGAACGATAACCCTGAAAAAGTGACGTTTTATAAACGAAAAATCCAAAATCCCTGCATACCCAAAATCCAAAATTTTGTTTCCGTCACCAAAACCCACTCCAAGCGTCTCCTCATTCCCAAAACTCAAGAGAAAAACTGATCATTCTGAATGTACTTATCATTAAACAAATGAGAGATAGAGATAGCAGGGGATTTTCAATGACCAAACCTAAAGTCAAAGAGTTATGATCAGGGAAGAACACGGCAATATAACAATGCAGTATCATTAAAGACTTCTAGCATCCACAATCAATAATGTTAAAAGAACAAAGAACAAAGATTTCCAAAAACACTGGCCTGTTATCTATGTTTTATTATTTCAGTAAATTATAAACCTTCACCAAATTTTAGTAGTTCACTTACCAATGCATTTCTTTTTGTGCAGAGATACAATGGTTCGATCTCTGTCTCTGTGAGAATGAAAAAAATGAATTAAGTAAAACAAATAAGATAAATGCACGCATACTTACCTCAAATCACCTTCAAATTCTATGATTGAATTAGAATACGATGCACCCCCCAAAGTCTATTCTTTTTAAATACTAGAAAATATTCTTACAAATCCACAATTAACACCCTATTCAATACCTCATTACAAACAATAATTTTAAGTTCTTTAAAAAGAAAATTATGTGTCCCACCTTCACATGGACATCCAATTTATCTAGTCCATAACTACTGGAAAATAGAGTGGTGGGGAAATCACACAATCATTTCATATTTGCCAATCATACAAATATCTGTAGTTGATTAGACAGCCCTTTGAAAGTGGCAATGCACATAATTCAGACATAGAAAGGAAAAGTTGATATAATTATAATTCAATTATCAACATCCATTTATGGAAGAAATGTTGTCCACAAATTAGTGCCCCCTCATATTACAACATATTACAAGAATAGCATATCTTAAAAATAGATAAATAAATAAATAAATTGATTTGTAAAAATAAAAAATCAATTGACTTGTGAAAGATAAGGCAGAGTTGTAATTATATGTATATAATGTTCTGCTATTTGACAAACAAAAATACATTAATTATGATAGTACAAAGAAACACTACAAAATATTATTTATTATAAAAAAACAATATTTAATGTTTAAATTTCAAAAGCCTTTTTAACTCTCAGAGAATGAATCAAGATGTTGGCATCAGACAAAATTAAACCTGCTTGCACTTAATGCAGAAGCAATGCACCAGAGAAACAATGTAGATGACAACATTTCCTTAACAACTTTTTTTATAGCTTCATTTTCTGTTTTGGAAATAGAAATGCTGCTACATGGCAATACAGATCAAATTGCGATTTCAAAACTCACAGCCTTCAATGGTTTGTAGATTAGTAAATTTGAATGGCCAACTGTAGTTTGTCTTACACATCCAAAGGAGCAGCACAATGCCACTAACCGAATAAACTCTATTCACACTTAGTAAAAAACCTATAACACTAAATATCTGATATACCATGATCGAACAGAGATGAAACAAAACAGATTTAGAGCTTTCCTTACAAACTACATTCATAGCTGTCATTTAGCTTCACTTTCCAAGTTGTGCTCTGGTAGCATTAGCAAAGTGTGTGCAGACCAATAGAGCTCACATATTTATTACAAGCTCGGCCATAAACACCAATTACATCTCTTGATCTCAAATCAATCTCAAAAGGAGCCCAATCTGCTACACCAAATGGACCATATTTTGCAAGGTTGGTTTCAAACGATAAACCTTTGATGACTGTCCACGTATTTTCTACAAGTCCACAATATCCACTTATCTTTCGAAGCTTTTCAGTTGGGTGTTTAAATTCCTGCACACCATACAAACAGACCAAATATTTCTGTAAGAAACAGAAGAGAATGTTAGCAAGAAACAAAACTGAAAATGAATGTTAGCAAAATTAATTACCGTACAAATAGCCTCTCCTGATCCTCCGTGTCGAGGTGCGGTATAAGTAGTACCCTTTTTAGTAGCATAACTAAATTCAATGGCAAGCAAGGATAACGAGCTCGTGGTTACAGTAATTCCAGTTATTCCTTCAAAATGCCCATCGTTCCAATCTATTCCTCCACCTCCACCAAATGGCCCCAGATTATGAAAGCTCATTTCACTGCATTTTAGATAACTTCCTTGGCTCCTACTCAACGATGCCTGCACATAAAGAGGGCTGAGATTCTCTTTGCATGCATCAAGATAACCTTTTTCATTCAATATACTGATAACATCACCATCTTCGTCTGTATATCTTAAATTAAGCTCATCGGGATCCCCCTTCAACATGAAAAGATCAAAAATATTGGATTTTAGGTCATGCAAAGATATTGCCGGGCTCTCAAGCCGTTTAAAATCGTCGTCATATCCCAGCTGCAAAATATCAATACTCACATCAAGCCGTGCCATCACGTCTTCATATTTCACCTGAAAAATGTCACTCTCACATTAATGAGGGCAAGAAACAAAACAACATTGCTACAAGAGCATCTAAGAAACACCAAATATTAAACCACAAACCAGAAACTCAAGCTAAATTTACTAGAATTTTCAAAAATTCTAATCCGATTGGTCCCAGATGAGGTCGACTAATCCCCTACCTTCCATGCTTTGATGGCTGACATCTTTCTGTTTCCAAGCTGTAAATCCATCTTTCTGCTTCCAATTGAATCTGGCACATTACAGACACATTACAGTTTGTTGGCAATATATTTACCGTTAATTTATTTGTATATTGTTTTATTAGTGATCCCTGCATACCCAAAATCCAAAACTTTGTTTCCGTCACCAAAACCCACTCCAAGCGTCTCCCCATTCCCAAAACTCAAGAGAAAAACTGATAAATACCGAATGTACTTATTATAAAACAAATCAGAGATAGAGATAGCAGGGGATTTTCAGTGACCAAACCTAAAGTCAAAGAGTTATGATCAGGGAAAAACACTGCAATATAACAATGCCATATCATTAAAAACTTCAAGCATCCAGAATCAATAATTTTAAAAGAACAAAGCTTTCCAAGGACCTGCCTGCAATAGAGTCCTATTAAACAACAAGGCTTTCCAAAAAAATCCTTGCCTGCTATCTATGTTTCATTATTTCAATGAATTATAAACCGTCATCAAACTTTATCAGTTCACTCACCAGTGCACTTCTTTTTGTTCAGAGATACAATGGTTTGATCTCTCTTCTCCCTGTGAAGATGAGCAAAATGATTGAAGTAAAACAAATAACACAAATGCATAACACACGCATTTACTTACCTCAAATCACCTTCAAACTCATTCAAACTGATAAAATGTTGATTGCTCTAAAACTTATGGAGGCAACATAACCCTAATAGCAACAGACTTGATGAAAATGAAAGATGAGAACTTCAATTTATAGAAATATGATCAAATGGATGAAGGGTTGAAATCTGGCCACAAGATCAAGAGTTCAGGTTAAGAGGTTCTCTTAAGTTAAAAAGAAAAGACAAGTGTCATGTAAGTATTAATTATGGATAGAGGCTAAATGATGAAGATTGAGTAAGATTGTGGAAGATTGTGATAGGATTTATAAGAGGCAATCTTTTGACTTTTGCTATTTCTTAAGGAGGTGGTGATTTAAAATTAGATTTTATTGATAAGAAAGAGGTGGCCCCATGCAAAGTCAACTAAAAAAGTGTCATTTGTTTCTAATGGATTTAAGGAAGAAGAGGTGAGGAATTAATCTAGAGGCATGCACATGTGAACGGGGATGACACATGTCAAGTTTGAATTCTGAAAAAGTTTTAATTGGGAAAAATGTTAAAAGGGGATTAAAAGGGGATTATGGGATTAATTAATTAATAGGGGATGACACATGATGACAAGTTTGAATTTTGAAGAATTCTAAATTGGGAAAAAGGTTAAATGGGGATTAAAAGTTGGATTAATTAATTAATAGGGGATGACACATGGTGATGACAATTTTTAATTTTAAAGAATTTTAAATTGAAAAAATGTTAAATGAGGATTAGAAGAGTATTAATAAATTAATAGGCTTAGAAGAATTAAATGGTAGGGAAAGTTAAATTAAATAAATTAATCAATCTTTAAAATAAAAAGAGAAAAGGAAAAAATTAATTAAATAAAATTTAATTAATTAAGGATAATTTATCAAGTAATAAACTATTTAATTAATTATTGGTATTAGGATATATCAATTAAAATTTAGAATTTTAATTAATTATAAGGAAATATTCTCAATAGTGGCATAGTGTGTGGTTAAGTTGTAGTGTTGCTCTTGACATCAAGTTCAAACCCCGCTTGGGTGTTATTGTTGAATGTTTATATTGAGGATAAGATCCCCCATTTTTGACCCCATTGGTTCATAGCTCCAAGTCAAAAGCATTTACCCCTTTTAAAAAAAAATAAAGAAATGTCAAATTTGTGATATCTACATTTTGCCCCTCTTTGATGTGGCATCAAAAGTGAAGTTGCGTCAAAGAGAAATAAAATGCCCCAATGAGATTAAAAGAATAGGAGGTGATGCCTCCCCTCAAGAGATTGCTAAGATTTTTTTTTTTGAAAAATAATTTTGGATGGTGTCTCGAAAAGATGGGATTAGACGGGTTCACTAGGGGTGGATAAATGAGATTTAGGTGAAAAAAAAAAAGAAATGAGGGCTAGAAGAACGTAATGACAAGTGCATCTAGTTAATATGGTTCCTCCAACATACACAAGGGTCCACTTAGGGTTAGGGGCCTATAAATAGGCATATGGGGCCCATAACAAGTCATTTTCATTCAAATCTTTGGAGAAAAGGAGCAAAATAGAGAAGGAGATGTAACATTTTCCCCACCATTTGCATTGCATGGAGCAAGTTTGAGAGTTCTAGCAGTTGGTGGAGGCAAGAGAGCCAGTAAGTACCCTATTTAGCATCTCTAGGGGTAGTTAGGGGCAATAAGTTCAGGTAGAATAGGGGATGAATGGGAGGGAAATAGAGGTGTGATTTCATGAAACCACACTTATGAGTGTGATTTAAATGCACTTGTGTTTCATGAAGCGGCACCTGTGACTCGAATGTCACATGCATTGTGAAACCACGCCCATGCACCACCTATCGACACTTATTGTAACATACCCCCCAGAATTTACCTAAGTTTTAACTTAAAAGTAAATAACACAAGTCCTCAAGTACATGGACATAAAAAAATTCCTTTTCATTATCATAAAGTATCATTGCATATATTATTTCTTGAAGGAAGTAATCATTATGTATAATCTCCTATAAATTAAATTCATCTTTCAAATACAATTTACAAATGATTCAATATTATCATAAACATATACATATTATAACTCACTTGAGTTTAGCGGTAGAAGTCTCCACCTATGGATCTCACTTCTAGTCAAGGTGTCCACCTATGGATCACTCTCCTTCTATTTCACTAGACTCGGTAGCTGAAATCAAGAGGAAGGGCATCATACAAGTGATCTTCCTCCAACCACGGATTTACTACTGTCCCTTGCACATCTACCTAACTGGTAAGATGGCCCTACCCTTCAACGAAGAAATTGGTGTGTAAACCATAATAATACACATCTAAGTATTTAGTGTTGTGTTCTACATATCAATTATGGCCATACAAAGGATTCCTTCCAACTAGCATGAAACTACTGACTAGTATGCAATCCTGGATCACAATGAACTGACAAGGAGTAGGTAGCAGTGTTTACACCTACTCTGGCTAGAGATTCTATATATATATATATATATTCCACTTCTATGAGCAGATTGTATGTTTACCCACCCTTACTCGACTTGAAAACTATAATGACCATTGAACCTCAAGGGTTACATCCATAATAAAGTTTTAACAAAAGTTATAACACACTAATAGTAATACCATATACCTTAAAGGCTGGACACATCCACTAGATTACCCTTTTCCATATTCGTAAGGTTTACCCCATGATTATCAATCACAAACAAGGTTTCATCCAAAGTGATCACTCACAAATACTGAATTAATAGACCAAATAGGTTTAATCACAATCTCTTGAATACATGGTTACATGCTTGTAACACCCTGGGTCAAACTTCTACCTCCTATTCAAGATTTATCCTTTAATAATAGAAGTGAATATATTCTCTTGATTGAAACACCATTAGTTAAATATTGATGACTCCATGTCACCAAATAGACACATCTAGTCTTAATCTACACTACTGTCAATATGTCAACATGTATAGTAATTTAGAATTAAGAAGATTACTACTTTGTATTGGTTTTTCTACTCTTGGTTGTCATATCTAGTTTGGGTCCATCCCTCTAGGGAATCATAACAAATATGGTTATCCTCAACATTAATAACATATAAATTATTATAATAATATCACATAGTATGTCAACATAATAAGCTATCAACTTCTAATAACTCATCTAAGAACCATTTAATTGATCTTCTAATTCCCTCATGGCCCTTTCTAAGTTATCCATTGCATTATTTGAACAAGGTTCCTACATTTGTAAATAAGTGAGCAATCATATTTCCTTTCTCTTATTATAACATGCACATATGTGCACATATCTAAATGTAAGACAAGTTTATATCTAACCTAGAGGACATTTTCAGCTTGGGAGGAGTCTATGCTTCTGCACCTTAAAGTCTCCTTGCACTACAGCTTTGGGTTGCTGAGAGGTACAATCCTATTCTTAAGATTAGAATACTGTAAATAGGTATAGACTCTTGGTCAAGTATAAGATAATAACCATTTGGTAAGGTATTTAGAAAGTATATATACATCTCTAATATGATTTACAACCCTATTGTTGCATTTCTTTTACATTCAAGTGTACACCCTAACCCTAGGAAATATCTTGCCCTAATCTTATAAGGTATATTTAACCATTCAAGAACACGAGTTCTCTACTTAAACAATCTAACTAATACATAGGTATTTCTATCAAAATATCATTTGACCTATCTCCATTAAGACTCTAGTTCCATTTATTGCAAACCATATGGTTATTCAAGAAATATTTACACACTAATATAATATATCATTTCTTTAACAACTACATTCTTCAAACATATAAAACCATGATAAACTCATATCTTACTCTATAATAAATCCTCAATTCAACATCATACGAACTAATGAGAATCCAAAATAATCATTTCTATCTAATGACTAGAGAATACATGATATGATAACTCAACTATTTCCAATCAACACACAATTCAATTTCATGATACAAGAGATAAATAAAGATCAAGCATGTTTGGACAATAACGCTTCCAATGAATTAATCTCTTGCATCTTCTCCCAAATGACTCTACTTGCAGCTTCCTATTTTCTCATCTTCACAAATCAACTTTAGCTCATTCCAAAAATTCACATAAACTCACTAAAATAATCCTCTCAACTCATTTATTAAAATTCTCTCTAACTCTCAAAATGAACTCTATATTTGCACTCACAACAACTCAACACAGCGGAATAATTTTAGCAAAATGATGGACAACTAAAGAATGAAATTATGGTCTCAATTTGTAGAAAAATGATGAGAAAACTAATGCTATAGAATAGCTAATGGTTACCCCACCTTTCCTAATTTTTGCCACCTCTAGTGTTGAATTTTAAAGAATTTTAAATTGGAAAAAATATTAAATGAGGATTAGAAGAGTATTTATCAATTAATAGGCTTAGAAGAATTAAATGGTAGGGAAGGTTAAATTAAATTAAATAATCAATCTTTAAAAAAAAAAAGAGAAAAGAAAAAAACTAATTAAATAAAATTTAATTAATTGAGGACAATTAAACAAGTAATAAAATATTTAATTAATTATTGGTATTAGGATATATCAATTAAAATTTAGAATTTTAATTAGTTATAAGGAAATGTTCTCAATAGTGGCATAGTGTGTGGTTAAGTTGTATTGTTGTTCCTGACATCAAGTTCAAACCTCGCTTGGGTTTTATTGTTGAATGTTTATATTGGGGATAAGATCCCCCATTTTTTACCTTCATTGGTTTATAGCTGCAAGTCAAAAGCATTTACCCCTTTAAAAAAATATAAAATGCCAAATTTGGGATGTCTACATTTTTCCCATCTTTGATGTGGCATCAAAAGTGAAGTTGTGTCAAAGAGTTCAATAAAATGCCTCGATGAGATTAAAAGAATAGGAGGTGATTCCCCCTCAAGATATTGCTAAGAATTTATTTTTTTGAAAAATAATTTTGGATGATGTCTTGAAAAGGTGGGATTAGGTAGGTTCACTAGGGGTGGATAAACAAGATTTAGGTGAAAAATAAATAAATGAGGGCTAGAAGAAGGTAATGACAAGTGCATCCAGTTAATATGGTTCCTCCAACATACACAAGGGTCCACTTAGGGTTAGGGGCCTATAAATAGGAATATGGGGCCCATAACAAGTCATTTTCATTCAAATCTTTGGAGAAAAGGAGCAAAATAGAGGAGAAGGAGATGGAACAAGTTCCCCACCATTTGCATCGCATGGAGCAAGTTTGAGAGTTCTAGCAGTTGGTGGAGGCAAGAGAGCTAGTAAGTACCCTATTTAGCATCTCTAGGGGTAGTTAGGGGTGATAAGTTTAGGTAGAATAGGGGATGAATGGGAGGGAAATAGAGGTGTGATTTCATGAAACCACACTTACGAGTGTGATTTATGCACTTGTGTTTCATGAAGAAGCACCTGTGACTCGAATGTCACATGTATTGTGAAACCACACCCATGCACCACTTATCGATGCTTATTGTAACATGCCCCACAAAATTTACCTAAGTTTTAACTTAAAAGTAAATAACACAAGTCCTCAAGTACATGGAAATAAAAAATTTCCTTTTCATTATCATAAAGTTTCATTGCATATATCATTGCTTGAAGGAAGTAATCATTATGTATAATCTCCTATAAATTAAATTCATCTTTCAAATACAATTTACAAATGATTCAATATTATCATAAACATATACATATTATAACTCACTTGAGTTTAGCGGTAGAAGTCTCCACCTATGGATCTCACTTCTAGTCAAGGTGTCCACCTATGGATCACTCTCCTTCTATTTCATGCTTGTAACACCCTCGGTCAGACTTTTGCCTCCTATTTAAGATTTATCCTTTTAATGATAATCTCTTGAATACCTGGTCACATGCTTGTAACACCTTGGGTCAAACTTATGCCTCCTATTCAAGATTTATCCTTTTAATCATAGAAGTGAATATTCTCTTACTTGATACACCATTTAAATATTGATGACTCCATGTCACCGACTAGACCTATCTAGTCTTAATCTACACTACTATCAATATGTAAACATGTATAGTAATTCATAATTAAGAATATTACTACTTTGTATTGTTTTTTGACCCTTGTTTTTCATATCTAGCTTGGGTCCATCCCTCTAAGACATCATAACAAATATGTTTATCCTCAACATTAAATAACATATAAAGTCTTATAATAATATCCCATAATATGTCAGCATAATAAGCTATCAACTTCTAATATTTAACTCATCTAAGAACCATTTTACTAATCTTCTAATTCCCTCATGGTCCTTTCCAAGTTATCCATTGCATAATTTGAACAAGGTTCCTACATTTGTAAATAAGTGAGCAATATTTCCTTTCTCTTATTATGATGTGTGCATTTGTGCACATATCTAAATGTACAAGATAAGTTTATATCTAACTAAGAGGACATTTTCATCTTGGAAGGAGTTTGTGCTTCTACACCTTAAAGTCCTCCTACATTATGACTTTGTGCTGCCGAGACGTACAATCCTCTTCTTAAGATTAGAATACCATAAATAAGTATAGACTCTTGGTCAAGTCTAAGATAATAACCATTTGGTAAGGTATTTAGAAAGTGTATATATATATATATATATAAAATATGATTTAAAAAACTATTAATAGGGGATGACACATGACAAGTGATGACAAGTTTGAATTTTAAAGAATTTTAAATTGGAAAAAATATTAAATGAGGATTAGAAAAGTATTAATCAATTAATAGGCTTAGAAGAATTAAATGGTAGGGAAGGTTAAATTAAATAAATTAATCAATCTTTAAAAAAAAGGGAAAAGGAAAAATTAACTAAATGATAATTAATTAAGTAATAAAAGGGTATGTGTAGGATCATGATGGGCCAAAAAGTGGCGATATGATGGGTATGTGTAGGGTGTCTGGCTGACGACTTTTTTTTACCCAAAATTGATGAAACGAAAAGGTTTTAAAGGAGATTTTTAGCTTTCCACCAATATAAATTATGCTTTACTTTGAATTTAATAAATAATTATTATTCATTTATTTGAATTAATTCTAAAGTCGATTGATAGGTTGGTTGAAAAACATCTATAGCTTTCAAAAGGTATCACATTTTTTGAATCTAAAACATATCACATTCTATGCTTTGCATATTATAAAAAAAAAAATTTCAATTTTGACGAAATTAAGGTGGTCATTATAACAGTTTTATATTTTTAAAATTTGTAATAAAAATTCATAATTAATTATTTACTTGGAAAAAATTACAAAAAAATATGCATCACATTGGGACATGAGTCCTCTACTTATATCTAAAATCTTATAAAAAATATTATCATTTTATTGTGGTTAGGGTGGTTAGACAAACACCTTATTTTTTCCTAAAATTTAAGTACTACTGCATTGAAATTTCAAATTTTCACCAAATAGATTTTTTTTTAAAATAAACCTAGTAGTTTATAAACTACATTCAATTTACTACAGATTCTATTCTTACATATTTTTGAAATAATATAGATAACTTATTCAAATTTTTACGTCAAGTTGTCTAACTCTAATTTTTTCTGAATTTTTTGCCACTTAAGGGCCTATTTTTTCCATGTTGATCCTGCACATACCCAAAATATTTAATTAATTATAGGTATTAGGATATATCAATTAAAATTTAGAATTTTAATTAATTATAAGGAAATGTTGTCAATAGTGGCATAATGTGTGGTTAAGTTGTAGTATTGTTCCTGACATCAAGTTCAAAACCTGCTTGGGTGTTATTGTTGAATGTTTATATTGGGAATAAGATCCCCCATTTTTTACCTCATTGTGTCATAGCTCCAGGACAAAAGAATTTACCCCTTTTAAAAAATATTAAAAAATGTCAGATTTGGGATGTCTACATTTTGCCCCTCTTTGATGTGGCATTGGAAGTGAAGTTGTGTCAAAGAGAAATAAAATTCCCCTATGAAATTAAAAGAATAGGAGGTGATTCCCCCTTGAGAGATTGTCGAGAATTTTTTTTTTTGAAAAATAATTAGTACTTCAAGAATTTGACATCACCATAGTGGATAAGCCAGGTAAAGCAAATGTAATGGCAGATTTTTTTTCTAGACTACCAACTCAATTAATAGAAGATGTTGTTGATGATTCTTTTCTATATGAGCATTTATTTTCTTTATTTCCATACACACCTTGGTTTGTTGATATTGCACCAAAGAATATGAGATCTATGATATCCTCAAAGCTTTCCTTGATGAAATATACTAAGAGTTGTGATAGGTGTCAAAGAATAGGAAAAACAACTAAAACAAATGAGATGCCTTTGCAACCATAGTTAGCACTAGCAGCATTTGATAAATGGGGGCTAGAATTTATTTGCAAAATATCACCAACATCAAATAATAAGGAGTATATATTATTCTACACATATTATCTAACAAAGTGGTTAGAAAGTTAAAGCATTGCAATTTGTAGGAGCTGGAATTGTGGCAAAATTTCTATATGAAGATATAAATTTAGAAGGTATGGAGTGCATAGAGAAATTTTCATAGATCAAGGTCCACAATTTACATCAGAACTAATCATCTAGTTGGTTAAAGAATATGAGATCAAGCATAGGAATTCAACACCCTACCACCCTCAAGCCAATGGGTAGGTAGAAGTAACAAATAGGGAGATTGAAAACATTCTAACCAAAACAGTGTAGATTCACAGGAAGGATTGGGAACCAAGTTGCCTAAGGTATTATGGGCCTATAGGAAAACTTGGAAGACTACAATAAGGTTTACACCATATGAGTTGGTGTATGAAACAACAATAGTATTTCCTATTGAATTTGAATACAAAACACTAAGGACAATAGTTGCACTAGATATGGACTTGACAATAGCACAAAAGGAGATATTATACAATTTGAATGCATTAGATAAAATAAGGATGGAAGCTATATACCACACTGAGATTGTTCAAAAATAGAGAATTAGATGGCATAATCAGTTCATCAAAAAAAAGGAGTTTAGTGTGGGTGATTGGGCTTTACTTTATGACTCAAAGTATAAGGACTACAAGGGAAAGTTACAGATGAGATGGTTAGGTCCATATGAGATACAACATGTATTTCCAAATGGGGCAGTACAATTGTAGACAATTGATGCAGTCAAATTCTCACTACAGGTTAATGGCCATAGATTTAAACTTTATAAGAAGCCAGTAGAGAAGGATGACTACCTTCTTTCATTAATGCACCAGTATGGACCAAAGAGTGACTCTGACAATTCCATTGTACCAAACATAAAAGATTCAGTAGTAGATACAACAAGTTCTTTAATTACCTCAGTAGATGAGCTACACAACTCGCGTAGTAAGGTCACTCGGGTATAATTTCCTACCACATATCACATGCACACACAACACAGATGAAAACAATCAACAATTATTTTTAATTGTAGTTTTTGATGTAGTAGGGACTTGTAGTCTCACACTTGAAGGTGACAAAATTCACAAAGGGACCTATTATTGAAGACACCTATAGCACTTGTTTGCCAGAAATTTTGAAACTTCAATCGAATTAAATGCATATTCATTCATATTCACTTTATTCATCCGTACATGCCACCTCATACATATCATTTCACTACATGCAGCTTAATCCACTTCCTATCACTTTTCTCGATATACATGTGATATGTAGTTCATCTCACATCCCATCACTGTACATCTCACAACCTTTCACAACCATCATTTACCATGCACCATTCAGTTATATCATACATCACCAAATGCAATTAAAAGTGATCACATCATATCTCATTATGGGTAGTTCAAATATATTCCACATGAGCTAATTTTTAGTTAACTTCACTTCTATAGGTACACATTAATTTTCCATAATTACCATAAATGGTAATTGTTTTTCTTACATGTTTACATAATAAATTTTGCATGCTTCATGTCATTTTTTATTATTTCCATTACATCATTTCACCCACCTCCAAAAAAAAAATTAAGTGAGGACATTTAATACTTTAGATCATCTTCCCCACTTGAATCTAAAAGGGGACACTTATCCAAATTGAGCCATAGGATTTTGTCTTTTTTCATTATTACCTTACAGTACATTTTTATTCTTAATCATAAAATCCAGAAAAATAGAAAATGTGTAAAAGCCAAAAAAACCAAAAACATCAAAACACTCTAAAAAACAAACAAATCTATGTATCCTCCAACTCAAGCTATCTACATCATCTCCAAGTCAAATTTTCTATCCTCATTACCCCATCCTAATCATTCCTTCCCAACCTAATCATCCCTTTCCATCCTAATCATCCTAATCATCTTATCCTAATCCTCTTATCCTAATCATTCCTAATCATGTCTTAATCACTTCATCCTAATCACCCATAATTATTATACCTATCCCCCTCATCTTATCCTAATCATCCCATCCTAGTCATTCATAATCACTATCATTATCATCCCTAATCGTCATAATCATCTCACCCTAACCATATCATCCTAATCCTCCATAATCATTCTAATTATATTCTTGATAATCCTAATCATCCATCTCCTTTATAATCATTATTTTCCATCTTAATCATTCCTCATCATTCTAATCATCCCTGATCATCTCAATCACCTTATCCCCATTCTCATCTTAATCATCCATAATCTTTCTAATCATCCCCATTAATTATTCTATTCATGTATCCAATCCTAATCATCTCTTTATATCCCAATAATCTCATCCCAATCTTTCATAATCATCCTAATTATCGCCATAACCTTTCTAATCATCCACCTTCTCTCAATCATCCTCAATCATCTAGTCAATCTCATCCCAAATATCTTAATCATCCAAATCTATCTCCTAATCCATTCTTAATCCATCATTTAGGACCCTAATTCTAATTATTTTTTCTAATCCAATCAAGGTCCTAATTATATCCTAATCATCCTCTATAATCCACATCAAAATTTCTTATTCTTAATCCAATTTAATCATTAATCTTGGTCCTAATATATTCTATCCATTATCATCTTTAATCCACACCCTTCACTATCTTAACATAATCCATCTACCCCTTATCCAAATTAAATCATTCATTATCCATCTATCTATCTCAACTGTACATCCAATCCCTAATACTTCATCAAAATTTGGTTAAGTGCTTAATCTCCTTCATACCCCATATACCTTAATCATCATCAAAATCCTTCACCCAAGGATCATATCCCTAATCCAATATCATCCATTTCAAATCCAATCTCCCAATCAAAAATCAAGACCTTAAGCTGATTTCATCTTTAGTCCAAACTTGCTTAAGAATGTTAGTCTATCTTAAGTATAGTCATCAAATCCCATCAATTCCTACTTAAGAACTTTTCCTATCTTAAGTAGAAATCATATCCAATAAACTCAAGTACTTAAGAATGTTATTCTATCTTAAGTATAGTGAATCATCCTCAATCAAATCAAATCATTTTAAGGTCTTGACATTTTACCCCCAAATTTAATCGCATCCTCCATCTTCATCCTTAGGTCCTATTCTTCTAATCCCCAATCCATTTCTAATCCATCACTCTAATTTCTATACCCATCCAAAATCAGTCCTAAACTTTACTCTTACAATTAGTCCTCCACCATGTCCAACAATTTAATCTATCCTTCATCTATTCCAACCCAATCCAATATCATGAACCAATATCCTAACCCAACAAGACCCAAAATCGCAATCAATATTAACCCTAATTATATTGATGATAATGAGGATATCTCTGTTTACCAACTTGAATATGATCCATATGATGATAATGAGAGTCTTGTGGACCAAGGTGATCTATCCACATCCTTAGGTACATCCATGTCATCTCCATCCACCACTACCAATTTCATCCTCACCCACTACTTCAATAATGATAAAGATTCCATGCTTAGATTCTTCCTTAGAATTGGTGTTAAATTTCCATCCTCCCCACCTCCATCCAATAACAATCCCATCTTATATTTCTTATCCTTCCCCTTCTTTTGACAAGGAAAACCAAGCCTCTATCCAAAATTTTCCTCCAACCTCATCCACATCCCAAATCCCCATTTCCAACTCTTTTTCAAGATCCTCATCCTAATCCTCAATTTACCAACCAATGGAAGCTTCCACTTGTTCATCTCCCATATCCTTACAATCCACTTCATCCCATGTCTCTCATGATTTCCTTCAAGGACTATTAGAAAGTTGTTAAATCCCCAATTTAAAAAAAAAAATGCAATATTCCTATGTCATGCATCCACCTTCATCCCCTCCACATCAATATAAACCCCAATCCCATAAACCTCATGAATCTCCTATCCCTCCATCTACTGAATTGGAAAATTATATCCAACCTTCCTCCCCCATCAAACCATCCACATCAAATGAGTTATGTCAATCCATTAGTCCAAAGAATGCTAGCATGGATTCTCCTACATGTCAAGATTTAAACATCCCTTCCATCCCATCCAATGATCCCCTTCCATCTCATATCCCTCCTCCTCCCCCTCATTATCCCTCTCTAAATCAAGATCAAATTATTCATTCCATCACATCCAATGATCCCATTCTAAATCAGGAACAATATATCCCTTCCATCCCACCAAATGATCCCATTCCTCCATATCAATATCAAAGCATCCCTTCCACACCACCTCATGATCCTCTCCCATCTCAAGATAAATTCATTCCTTCCACCCCATCTAATGATCCCCCTCCTAATCAAGA
The DNA here is from genome assembly GCA_007258455.2 of Sequoia sempervirens. Classification (NCBI taxonomy): domain Eukaryota; kingdom Viridiplantae; phylum Streptophyta; class Pinopsida; order Cupressales; family Cupressaceae; genus Sequoia; species Sequoia sempervirens. Next base: position 341,313,981 of record VDFB02058242.1, on the reverse strand, counting down.
TTGTTGGGAAAATGTGTCTCAACCTTGCATTTCCATAAGTTACTATTGATACATAAGGTACTATTCATACGACGATGAAAAGGGGGTGCAGAGGGCCAGGGGGATCATCCCCAAGGCTATGGTTCTTGGGGAAACATGCCCCGGTGGGGGATCAGGGGCAGCACCCTTGAAAGGAAAATTTTATTTATATTTTATTATGTAAATTTAGACCATTCATCATTAGGTCTTAGATATGATGACCGATATTTTATTAGCTTGACTTTCCCTAGAAGGAAACCCTATTTTATGAGGGAATTATATTACGGCTATGTATTGTGATGTATTTTGAGAGTCTAATAGTGGTTGTGTTGCCTTTGGATCTCTAGTTGGTGATCTACTCTTGTGAGAAGCTTGCTCTGTAAGTATATTGTAATCTTTGTGATTTTTGAATAATATATTGGGAAGCTTTTGGAGTGTGGGGTTTTTCTCCTGAAATGGTTTTCCCCACATAAATCATTATGTTTTGGTATGCATGATATTTATGTTTATTTATGTTTATTTTTCTATAATTGAAAAGATTTGTAAAAGTTTTGTATTATTCTCCTCAAGATTATTGTAGGAAGTTTTTCTACTACCTTAGCTTCCTTACAAAGATCAATATATCTCATCCACTGCATCACATAATCCCATTGCACCTCATGATTCCCTTCCTAATCAATAATTCCTTCATCTCATCCAATGATCCCTTTCCATCTCAAGCACAAGGTATCCCCCCTCCTCCCCCTCATGATACCCTTCCATCCTAAGAAAATTATACCATCCACTACATCATATGATCCCTTCCCCAAGTTAATACCAAAGCATCCTTTCATCTCCATATCATGATCCTAATCCTCCACAAGATCCCATCACCTATATCCAAGCTACTCATGAACCCCACACCTATCAAATGGGTTCTTCCACTTTCATCCAATCTAGTTTCCTCCAAAAACATATAATCCCTTCCATGACATACCCCCCTCAAAATGGAGTCCCATATTACTGAACCAAAACAACAATTATCCCATTGGAAAAAAGGATTTGTCAAACTATGAATTATCAAGGTAAAGGGTTAGGCCTCCATGAGAAAGGTATACTAGAACCCATTCATATCAAAGAAAATTCAAATTTTGATGGCCTTGGCTTCCAAGCTCAAGATTTTGGTGCATCTTCCATCCATCCTAAAACCCACATCCCTCCACTTAAGTCCAAACATTCATATCCTCCATCCTCCAAATCTATTTTGGGCCCTTATTTACCAAAGTCCAAACACTCACCTTGTCCATATATTTTGGGTAACTATGTCCCAAAACCAAGTACTTCATCCCTTTCATCCATCTTGGATCCTTATATTCCTCCATTCATCATCCCCATAACTCATATTCCAAAATCCATTTATCATATTTTCCATCACCACAAATCCAAAATCAACATCAACCAAAGCACACATCCTTGAAATTATTTCAGGATCCCACATATGTTAAACCATCCATAATGCATCTAGATCATTCATATCCATCCTACAATACCATTGCTCTTGGAAGAAAATTGGGCATCCAAATCTAAAATGCATAAATCAAAAACTCCACATACATACAAGGATCAACATGTCCCCTCAAAAAGACATGTAAAGAAAATTTTGATCCAAAATCAAAAAACAAAATCCAAAAGGCCAAAAAGGCTGATGAAGTCAAAGACAAAAAGCATGTGGATTCATAAACTACTCATAGAATCCATGCATCTCAAAGACAAATAAAATTTGGCATCCAAATTTTCTAATCCAATAGTTTCATCCACTATCCTAAGTCTTCCATAATCTCCTTATTCTACTTTGGGCCCCTATGCCCCAAAATCCACATCTACTCCTCTATCTAAATCTCCATTCAAAATCCACTCCTACACAAGTCCACCACCCTTCAAGGTGTGTTCCAATGTTGATCTTTCCAACATTTCCATTCACTCATCCAAAAATCTTCTAATCCTCCATCCATTATCCAAAATTCATCCCCCTTTAATCCAAGCCTAAATGCATAAATCAATTTCACCCCCTTGCCATCATTATACCAATTTCTATGAGCATACATACAATATTCATGGTCTAATGAAACACATATTCAAGGGATACCATCCCTAGGACTAAACACTTGAGTCTTTCCTCCATCTCCCTATCATCCATCCGCTATCTTCCAAATCAACCTATCCACATCCTTATCCTCATCCTTCTCTATCCTTTCTATTCCAAATATACAAATAAATAAAAATAATAATAATGAAAAAAGAAGAGAAATGATTCATTCAATGGTGAAAACCACTTCTTGTGGTGCTTTAGAAAAGTACCACGATGAAAACTAGCATCATGTGTAATCCATCATCCTCTTGAATTCTACACTTGGGGGATGGCTTTTTACATGCTACCTACCACATCCTTTCTACGTCTTTCATTATCAATTTCGTCACCTATCCATTATCGTATCTAAGTCCATCCTCTCTTTTCCACCTTAGATCTTGACAAGGATATAGTGTAGAAAATTGTATACCTTGACAATATCACACTATGTTTGGGTCCCTTAATTTATTGGAATTAATTATGCTTATAGTTTGTCAAATTATGCATTCCAAAGCCTTATTCTTACCATTTTTCTAAAGGAGAACCAACATTAAATAAATGCATTTAATAATTAAATTGGCTTGGATCATGTGTGTCTTGGAGATATAGGCTAGGACCCATATGCCCATGGGTCCCCTTTATGAGCTAGGACCCAAATTAAAATATGTTTTTGGAATAATTTAATAATCCAAATTCAAATTGTAAGTTTTGGCTTTTGGAATCTAACTTTCGGGAAATTAGATAAACACCTATAAATACATAGGCGTTTGATCATTTGAAATCTATCTAGCATAGGGAGAACAAAATTTATTATCAGTATTATCAGTCATTAGTTTATGTGTGTTTATGTTGTCTTGTGAAGGCTAACATTGTGTTGTAGGTCTTCATGCATTTAAGCATCCATGCAAATCAAGCAAGCAAGATCCAATTCCCTTGAAGTTGTGTGTATGTATTTAATCCTTCAAGGAAGCTATTGAAGGGTGATGAGTTGCATAAATTTGTTCATTCATCATTTCCTTCCTTTCCATTAAGGTTTTTATCATTGGTATTTCCATTGTGAAAGTGGGAACACTATTCATGGGGTTTGACTGAGGAAAACCCTTATACATGGCACAAAAAAAATTCCCTCTTTGAGTATGTGTAGGTTATAGGTTGAAGAAGAATTGAAGAGATATTTTTCATTGTTGCATTTGTTTACATCATCCTTTTCAACCTACAGAAACTAAGTTGTTGAATTCATTTTTAACATTCTGAAAAATTTGCAGGTGGAAAAAAGCATCTCAAATCTAGCACCAAAGGACTATAGAAAGATTTTTTGGAAGACTAATCAAAGACCCATTCACCTAGGGGCGAACCAATCCTTTTACACACATTCTGGAATCAACTTTTGGTGATAGGTACATGATTTCTAATATCTCCCTGATCTGCCTACAAAGTGCTATTACAATCTATTTATCTTTAGGAATCTTCATTTTATATATTAGGTCATATAGCTCAATTAGTTTTATCATTTCAAATCATTCTTAATCATCCTAAGGACCTAATGAATTACCAATGGGTGATCCCACAATAGTGGGCTGCACTTTTTGGCCAAACTTGACATTAAACTAAACTTTTTAAACTAAATCTTCACTTTCGAGCACCTATAGTTGCTAAACCATGAGGAATTTGAAGATGATGCAATCTAGTGATTTTTGAAATTTTGTTTGTAGATTCTAAATATTTAAAAAAAATTGAAATAAAATTGATTTCTTTTTCCATCTCCTTTGAAAAGTAGTTTTAACCAGTAAACACCATTTTTAAAGAGTGATGTTCACCATATAACACATAAATTTTTTTCTATGAAGGATAAAATTCTATTTTTTTTGAATTTAGATTTTAACTATGATATCTATCACCTTCATTTGGTTTCATGGTGTTTTATTGAATATTTTTTTCTTAATTAAGTTTTTAAGTCAAACCAATTACAATTTAGACATAGGCAAACTGTATAACACAACTTTTTTTGTATGTATCAATTTTTTTTGGATCAAGGACATCAATACCAAGCACCTACATATTTTTTAGAATTTTTTTCTTATAATCTACTATTTTTCCACATGTGTAGAACAAAGAGCTTGACTTTCAATGAAAAACCTATGTTTAATTAAACTAAAAAAATACATAATAAAACTAAAATATATTAAAATTACACTTGATGGAGATATCATTTGAGGACTATAATCCTCTAGCTAGGTTTTTTAAGTTGATTCCATTTTCATCCTCAACTCGAGCTTCGAAACCCAAAATTTTGTAAAAAATTGCACATTGAGGGGGAGAATGGTAAAAAAGGTGGGTTCTAGCGAACCCCCCTTTGAGTGAACCCCCCTTCACCCCTTCAAGTGAAGGGGAGTTCGCTCAAAGGGGGGATTCGCTAGGACCCCCTTTTTTTCCATTCTCCCCCTTGAACCCATTTATTTTATTAATAAAATCCCATCATAACAAGGTTCACTCAAACATGCAATTAAAAATGGGTTCGCTTGAAGAGGGGTGTTCAAGCGAACCCATTTTTGAGTTCGCTCAAACACCCCCCTTCGAGTGAACCCCAAAAAACTTGAATTTTTTTTCAGAGTGTCCAAGCAATTTTTCTTCATGAATACAATTGTAACCCACTTATGTGGGATCACCCCAACCCAAGTTTGATTGAGTCATCATTGAGGTTGAAATCCAATCTCCTGGCTTTGTGGTTGGTATTCTAATGAAATCTAGGAAAAGGTCCCTTGAATCCTAGGTTCTTTGAATTAAGGGCCTAGGATCTCCCCTTTTCCCATCATTTCAAAGGCTAAGGATCTACATGAGCATCAAATATCCTACCTACCTTATGCCATCCATACTATTCATCCTATATAATTCCATCCTCCCCTTTCCACCTTTGATCTTGATAAGGCTAAGGATCTACATGAGCATAACATATCCTACCTACTTTACGTCATCCATATCATTCATCCTATCCAAATCCATCCTCCCTTCCCATATTTGATCTTGATGAGGAGACTAGGGGTAAAATAAACATGCATCCATATCTTATCCACTTGATCTTGATCATCCTATCCATATCATTTTCATCATCTCCATCTACCATCCTATCCAATTCACCCTCTCTTTTTACCCTTGATCTTGATAAGGCTAGGGTCAAAAATTTCAAGCATGTTTTGAACAATAAAATTGTTGCTTCCCCTAACATTCATATTCTTATGCACTATCCTTCCTTACAATGCATCTTTTTCCACCATCTTTCATCCTTAATTGCACTACACCTAGTGTGGGGCATCTTACTCCTTTGCAACATATTCCTTTGAGCTTCATCCTCCTATCCTTCATCTACCATCCTCTTATCTATCATCACCTATCTTCCATCCAATTAATCCATTTATCTCCTATCTAAGAAATCCCTCCATCCATATTTTACCAGGCCTTGGTTCTCCCTTTCTATTGGTTCCCATCTAATCCCTTTACCCCCCATCTATCATTCCAATCCAGCCATCCATATCCAACCCATCCAATGCAATCAATCTTAGTCTATGGAATCCAATATTGCAATCTAGCCCATCATCCATAAGAAATATATGATCTTAATCCAAATCAATTGAAATCAATTGATCCTTTAATCATACAGATGTATCATTCCCAATCCACATGTTCTTATCATTAAAAACACAATCCTTGGGGTATTCATTGTTCTTATCAACTTTTCTATCCTCCTCATCAATCAATCAATCCATCAATTAATTTTCAGCTTGACTTGGAGCATAGTCCTTGTTTTCTTTTGTTTGTTGTACATGCTTGCTTGTTTCTTGTGTGTATTTTCATTTTTTACATTTATTATAGTCTTTGCATCCTATTGCCCCAAGGGTATCATGGTATTCCATATCATGGTGTTATAAGGTATATGTTTTCACTTGACTTTTTGATCACATACTTGTCATCCTAGTTCCTTATACCTTGGTGCATAATGTCAAGTAAAATACCAAATCTAGGTTTTTCATATTATTGCAGAATGATGATCATCCATCCTACCTCTCCATCCATCATTTTCCTCTAGATCTTCTTATCCTTCATCCTCTATTCCACTCATCCTTTTCGAGAGCACACCTATGTTCTTTGAACCCGTATGTCCTCTAGAGGGGGCATACCACTACCTCTTCCCCATTATTCCCTATTCTCGCTAGTAACCAAGGCATCATGCCATTGGTCTTTATCCCTTGTCTACCCACTATTATTTATTCCTCTTTGAAATGATATACTTCTCTTAGTCGCATCATCATCTCAAAAAGGGGTAAAATGTAGACACCTAAAATGTGACCTTAATCTAACCACACTTGACTTCGCCTATCCTAATAATTAATTAAATAAATGTTTATTATTTATTTGATAAATTTAACCTTTCCCTTATCCATCACCTCTAATTAAATAAATTTCACATTTAATTAATTAATTTTAGCACTTATCCCCAAATCCTCCAACAAAATTAATTAATTGATTTAGGCTAATTAATTATCATTACCTTTTCCTTCATTATTTAATTCACTTTTATCCATTATCATTATCCATTTAATCCTAGTCTTGTTCACATAGATCACAATCTAAACTTGCCATCATGTGACAAGTCTCCCCTTCACATGTCTAACTAGCTCCTTGTCTAGATTCATTGAACCTAGACACTTCTCAAAATTCAAACTAACTTTTCATCTCATCCACTCATCTCATTTAACCTCATAATCATATCCATCCACATGAGGACGATTCACTAATCATAATCATAAATCTATCCCTTATCCCTCATATGACACTTGTCACATGACTACAAACTTTTATCCAAACCCTAATCCTCAATCAATCCTCGTCATACATCACTCAATATATATTTTCCCTTGATTTAGACTCTCATGAAAATTCTAGAAATGAGAGGCCTTCCATCCCATTTGCATCAATAGCTTCTTATGCTACTATTATGCTACCCAATTTTTTATTAAACTATCTTGATCATACCATCATGCTACAGAAATCATGAGCAACGACATCCAAGCTATCAACAGATCAACATACTAAACTTGATCTTTATGAGGTTTACATATATTTGGTTTGGTCTTTCTAGGCTAGATTTTATGCATATTTCATTTATATTATTTGCATGCAATACAGTGTTAGCTAAATAGCAAGTTCTTGTGTAAAATATTGATTCCACATGGGAACCATGATCAAAATCTTGGTTGTCTAATGGTTCTCAACATATACTTTAGAATAGACTTCATTATCATTGGCTTGGGTACTTATAGTAGGGTTAAGATGAGTACTTCTTCTAAAAGGAAGATTAATGTTTGGGTATGCAATATAAAGCACTCTCAAATTTAGAAATAAAAAATTAGTTGTATTGTTGGGAATATTACATCATTCATGTAGTTGTTAGTACAAAAATTAGTAATTATAGAGTTTTTTTTTATTTGTTGAAAGAACTCGTCTACATAGAGTTGTTATAGGAGGCCTCCTAAAATATAGGAGATAGAACTCCTATAAATATGTAATATAATTAAATGAATAAATGAAAGAAAATATAATTTTATTTTATTTTGTTAAATCTTCTCATAATGCTCTCATGGTATGAGAGTTACTCTTCCCTCCATCACTAATCTGATGCATTCATCAATCCTCAATACTACATCTATGGCATTACTCGTCCCTACAGCAGTGAGCAAAAGTAAACAATCACATCCCTTTTTTCCATTTTTTCCTACTATGGAATAGCTATGTGAGCTCATGGTTCGAGTGACTTGATCTTGTTGTTTCCACAATCAAGTAAGAAAAATATTCCTTGATGGTTGTTCCTACTAACTATTGGTTCTCTTTTAATTAACAAATCAAATTGATGTGTGATGCATCAGAGCAATAGTTGCAGTGAGAATGGGTCTGTCGTGAGCGATCAAGAATTTACTCTCTAATTGAAAAAATTGAGCCATCATTAAGACAAAAAAGTGTAGCCAAAGGCTGCAAAATTCACAGCGTCATATGGAAAGACACTCAATGTTCAGTTAAAACAAGTTGTAGATTAGTTTGTAAGTGCTCCTATTGCTATCGACCCTTTTACCTTGGTGTATTTTGCTGCAATATATTGTCAAGACTTTGTATGTGCAAGAGTAGGTCAACATTGATAATGGGCCACTAGGATCTAAGGTGGAATGGTTCAAGTCTTTGAGTAGTGATCCACAGTTTATTAATACAGTGACCTTTGAGTCTGCTATTCACAATGGTAGCAGCACACCAACTTTAATGATGATTCATGGTTATGGGGCTTCTCAGGGTTTTTTAGATTCATTGCCATTGACCAATTAGGGTGGGGTACATCAAGTCGACTAGTCTTTATATGTAAAAGCACAAAAGAAATGAAATCCTGGTTTGACATTTATTCATTTGAAGCATGGCATAAAACCAAAAAATGTCTAAATTGTTGATGCTAGCATATTTTTTTGAAAACTGTAGCTCAATTCATTTTAGATAGCATAGATAATTTATGCAATGATAGTCATACTGTTGTTTGTTACAAAAGACTTATTTTCATCCAACCCATTGTCACGTGTTAATTGTTTGATAAGTGTATCTTCTCTCAATGAATTGGTTTTAGTGTGGGTTGTACTTGATAACAAGGTCTTTGTTGAATGGTGTAGTCATTATTTAGGAGTGATCATTCAAATGATGATTTGGGTTATATAATTTTGAAAGGAGATATTTTGTGTTGTACTCTAAAATTCAAGTTGTATTTTTTTTTTGTTTAGAATGGGGTTCATTTTTATGGATTACTAATTTTAATCTTTCAAAATATAAGTGTTAAAAAGTAATAAATTTTTTAAAAAATTCTCAATTGTAAATGGATGTACTATTGCTTGTATGTGATGTCCATTTTGAGGGGAGCACTTAAAAATCTAGTATCAAAGCCACATTTTTTAAGTAGCAATCCAACTAGAGGATGAAGGTATAGAAGGTTGGAGGACATTCAACAACCTCTTGTTAGTCACTAGCAACGGGGATGCAAAACTATTTTAGTGACAAAAATACTTGTGCAAAAAAAGGGCTAAAGACCAAATCAATTTTTAAATGATAGCGATAATTGTCTCGTATTATTTTTCATCAAGGTGGAAATGATATATAAAAATAGATACATATACAACAACAAGAACATCATTCTCAAACTCTTAATGTTGTGATTGGATGTGTATGTCCCCAATCGCATTTGTTGAGTGTTTATGATTGGATGTGTGTGTCTCCAATAACAATTATTTAGTGAATGATTGATTTTTTTGTTCCCAATCATGAAAGTTGGTGATTATAATTGTAAGTGTGTCCCTAATCATAATTGTTGTGAGCAAATGTTTAGGTGAACTCCTATTCATAACTTTGATTTTGGATAGATGTATTTGTCCCTATCCAAAATTATTGCATGACCTTTGATAGATGTGTTAGTCCCTATCCTTGGTTCCATAGTTAGGTGTGTTTGTTCAAATCCTTGGATGAAGTCCAATAAGGTCGTTCCTACTAAAGAAGCCTAATGAGACTAGTTCAACTAAATTGCTTTTCATGAGTAAATGTTTATGTCCCTATTCTTACCTTCATTTTTTTATGAACTATCAAAAATGGTCATTAAGTATGGTCATTAAAATTTCATTGCTAAACTAAAAGTTCAAATCTAAATTCTAATTAAATCTAAATTAAAAAAAGCTAAAAAGGTTAAATCTAAAAAGTAAATTTAAATTAGAATTTTAATGTAAATTAAAAGTTAAAAATTAAATCTAAATTAAAATTTACACTAAATTAAAATCTAAACTAAATTAATTGAAATTAAAATCTAATCCTAAATTAATTAAAACCAAAGTTAGAAACTAAAAAGAAACACCAGGAAAGCCATGTTAAGAATAAAATGTTTTGATTGCAGTTTACAGTGAAATGATGGCAGGCTATGATGTGATTGCATTTATTCCTCAAATTATTCAACATTTATTCAGCCATGATTGTATGATATGCATAAGTTGGATTCATCAATTAAGTTTTAAAAAATTGCAGCAAATCTAATTGGCAAATCAAATTTCTCAACTGTTCCCAACACTCTTTCTCAAAGCATTCATTAGATGTAGTTGTCACTACAATAGTAGATAGTATGGAGAATGTGAGATTGCATGATTGCACAAAATTGATTTCTTGAAAAGGCCTTTAAAACATTCATACAAATTTATTTTGCAAGTAGATGATCTCTCTTTACATTGCATAAACAATATTCAAGCACTTTCTAATGAGTAATGGAAAAACAACCTGGAGTTACTTGGGTGCTGCCACATTCTTTTGTTGATCCAATTTTACTGCAGTAAAACATCTAGAAGGAGAAGAGAAAGTATTTGCATGTGAATGATGTAAAGTAAAAATGTAGGTTGTGAAACAATTCACAATAGATAAGGTTCCACATGTTCTTGCTATTCATCTTAAGTGCCAGAGTTAATGATCAACAGAATAAACAAAAAATATTTATTAATGATGTCTAAATATTGCAAAATATTTGATTTTAGCCTGCCATATTGTTATTTCACATCTCCCAGGCAAAATAATTTTGAAATAAGCATGTCTGCATAGAATAATTGAAAATGGGGAAAATTGCAGCCATAAATTAATGATTTGGCATTGGGTTCACCATTTTGTTTATGCTGAAAACTGAAAGAACTAATTAAATATAATAACCAGATTCAAAATATTTTCAACATTACATCAATGAAGCCTTTCCAAGTAAATGCAAATGCAACTTGAAGATAAAACTAAACTATGCAAAATCAAAACATGTGCATTTAAAGGAAATTTAACTCCATTGTCATCCTATCATCAAGATCTTGTTTTCATGCATTTTGGTGCTCTCATATTTTTGCACAAGCACAAATGCTACAAGAAGCTATGATGAATGGATTTGAATGATTGAAGGTATGATCAGAATTCAATGTATGTTTTTTTTGGTGAGAAGAGAAGGCTTTTTATAGATGAATGCATAATGTGAAAATGAGAAATGAGTGGAGTGATTTATGCCATGATTCATGTTTAAAAGCTCAAAATGTGCAATTTTGAGCTAATTCCATGGAAATTGATTTATGAATTTAATGTGCAATTTTAAGCTAATTTCATGGAATTTGATTTATGAATTTTAAATTATTTAATTAAATATATGAATGCATTTTAATGGTCAAAGTGAAATGATTTATGTAAATGGATGAATTAATGATTTATGAAACGGTTAAATGATTTATGAATATGTTGATGATTAATGAAACGATAAATATTTATGAAATGAATTAATGATATATGCAAATGGATAAATAATGGATAAATGATTAAATGATTATGTAAATGGATTATGGTTATGAATAAATGCGTATATAATATTTTAATGGTTTTATGGAGATATGATTATGTAGATGATCAATTAAAATATGCAATGGATAAAAATGATTAAGAGGACATTTTTATGCTTCTACACCTTCCTGCAAGTTTGTGGGCCTGTAGGATGCTTCTTTTGAGCTTCCTCCATGCGAGAGATCTTGGGGGTGGCTCCCCTATAGGTCTACAGGTCTATAGGGCACTTTTTTGGGTTTCCTTCCTATGAGAGATCTTGGGGGATACCTTTCGCGTTGATCTGCAGATCTGTAGGGTGCTTACTCAACTTCTTCCATGTGAGAGATCTTGAAGGACGCCTTCCTTGCAGGTCTGCAGGTCTGTAAGGCACTTTTCTGGGTATCCTTCATGTGAGAAATCTTGGAGGACACCTTCCTTGCAGGTTTGCGGGCCTGTAAGATGCTTACATTCTTAAATTCTCTTCTCTTCTCTTCTCTTCGAGATTGTATATACTAGATCAAAGATATGCATCTTCTTCATCCTAAGTATATGCTCCATCTCTCTTCATCTTAGAGTTCTTCTATGTGTTATTATTTTGGGGATGACACATAGTACTGAGACAACCTTTTACATCGAGGTCTCTTTCACTTTGCCGACTCAAACCCTTTAGCTTTTTATGTTCTAACATTGTTGTCTAGTGCATGTTTCTCTTGTCTAACGCATTGGTTTTGCAAGTCTTCAATTTGGGGGCATGCTTGTGTGGTTCGAACAGTTATCTACTTCCTCTACAATATCCTTTTGGCATATGATATTATTTATGTTTAGTAGATTTCCTTTAGCGTGCATATTACCTGCTAAAGTGGGGGCAAAATGTATAGTCGTAAAATTGTATCCCTCTCAATTTCACACATTCTTGCATCCACTTTAGTGTCCATTCCCTTAGAATTTGTGTAGGCTCATTTTAGCCCCTGCATCAGCCTTTTTCCCTCTCAGGATGCTCCAACACCCCTTTTCAATAGCTACCCTTTGCACATCAGCTTTACATCGAACCTTGGGATTTTGTCGTTCTTGTCATTTTGTAGCATGACGTGTCTAGACACTAGCACACCGCATGGACGTCTATGTGCCACACTAGCATCCTACAACGTTTTAATGCTCAAATAGTTGTCTCTGAGCATGCTTTCCACTTTTCCTCACCTTTTTTCGGTGGTAATGGCCTAGTATGCCTTGTAACAGCTAGAGAAGCTTATTTTCTCTCCTTAAAAGCAGTCTTTTCACTCCATTTGTATCTTCTAACTTCTTCTAGCTCCATTCTTCTAAGTTCTTCCAACTCTTATTCTACTTCTAGCTTCTCTCTTGCTTGCATAGCTTCTTAGATCTTGCTACACCAACATTCCTACATCCTTTCAAGTTCTCTTTGCAACATTCTCAAACTCTCTTAGCAACACTCTTTGTAGCCCTCTTGGCTCTCGCATCTATCTCCTTCATCTCATGCTTGTGAGAATCTTAGGATTCCATATCCCCTTCCTATTGCATCTCATACTTTGTAATATGGGTTCTCCTCCTTAAGAAAGGATTGCTTTTATCATCTCTTTTGTGATATGGGTTCTCCTCCTCGAGTGAAGTTTTCTTTTATCACTCATAATTGGTGGTGCAAGTTCTACTCCTAAAATGGGTTTTTCTTTCACCACGAGCTTTGTCCATTTTGGTTCTCTTATCTCTCTATCTTATGGGTTGTCTGTGGAGGTGGGAACACCAAAACAGGGTTTGACTGAGGCAAACCCCTATATATCCCCAACATTATCTCCAGATATTGCGCATGTAGGTTTTGAAGGCATTCATCTTGTTGGAGGCTTCATCACTTGCATGGTTGTGAGCTCTTTCTTTCTCCTCTTTATCTTTATCATTTACTTTTCTTTATTTTCATTTTTATCACTTTCTATTACTTTATCGCATTCTGTAAATTCTCAGTAATTAGAATAGAAGCATTCACTTTGCTATTTTCTACAACATTTTGGCTTTCTAGTCCGTATGAGACTCCAGCGCACTGCGCTGTCGTCCATATTTTGTGTTGACATCCTTTGGCCAAGAGCTCATTAGTCTATCTAGAAAATCTTTGTGACCTACTCTTTCAAATTTTGAAAATCTCATTGTTGTTCCTGAGGTAGTTTAGGGCAGTTTTCCCTATGAGGCTCTTTGAATGAAGAGAATTTGTGAGTAGCGAATTCCCTTTCTTCTACATCTTTTTATAGCATTCCATCACCATGAGACCACATTTCTTTGAGGCATTCTTTTCAAACATTTCATTGACTTGTCTATGATATTGCTTAGTATTATGCTTTGAAAGGTTTTTTCCAAGCATCCATAGATTGTTTGAAAGCAACTGTTTTAGGCTTTTAGCCATAGCGGAAAGGTGATGAACTATTTGATAAAATGATTTGGTAGACATGTATAAAAAATGTGGTAACATAGACAAGGCAATGAACTATTTGAAAAAAATGCCTCAAAGAAATGTGGTCTCCTGGTGATGGAATGCCATGACAATCCATAGCAATTTGATTGTCATGGTGTTCCATCACCATGAGACCACATTTCTTTGAGGCATTTTTTCAAATAGTTTATTTCCTTGTCTATGCTACCACATTTTTCATACATGTCTACCAAAGCATTTTATCAAACAGTTCATTGCCTTGCTACTATGGCTAAAAGCCTTAAAAAGGTGCTTTTGAACAAGCTATGGATGCTTGGAAAAGATCTATCAAAGCATAATAGTAAGCAATAACATAGACAAGGCAGTGAGCTATTTGAAAAAATGCCTCAAAGAAATGTAGTCTCATGGTGATGGAATGCCATGACAAGAAAAACTTTTAGCCATAGCAGCAAGGTAGTGAACTATTTGATAAAATGATTTGGTAGACATGATGAAAAATGTGGTAGCATAGAACAGGCAATGAACTGTTTGAAAAAATGTTTCAAAGAAATATGATCTCATGGAATGCCATGACAAGCAAATGCAATTGGCAGCTGCTCCTAGTTATTAGTTATTCAATGTGAAGTAATTGCATAACTGCTTAGGTTGACTTTGTAAAAACTATATTGTAAATGAAATTTTGACATCTATCAGCATCTAGTTATTAGTTATGCAATGTAAAGTAATTCTTTGAGCTTGAAAGATGTGCAATGCAATGTAATCGGCGATATGAATATAAACTACAAAAATCTATTTTTTACAATTCATTAGTTAAACTCTTTATTTTATTCACTCTCTATATCTCTATGCTATGGAAATTCCTTTCAATTTCAAAAAAAAAATAGTTTTTATCTCTTGTTCTACAATTTTTTACTTTTTTTTTTAAATCCATTTTTTTCTCAATTTTTTAAAAAATCTTATACTTTTGGTTTGCTGATTTTTTCCCCAAAAGATTTTTGCTGCTATGGTTTGAAGAGTGATTTGATGTTGTTGGTGGCTTATAAATGTAGGTTTAGCCCACGAGAATAAATATGGTATAAGGAGCAAGGGATTTTACTTGGAGAAAAGTCATCAGATCTTATTCTAATTACTTTTAGAACAACAAAGAAAATAGAATAAAAGTTAATAAATTGTTTTCTTTGGGTTCCTATTCCTGTACAAACTCAAAGATTCTTTTTATTGCTACCCAGAAATAAATTATTTTTACATTTCAAGTTACCTGAGTTGGAGTTATTTGGATAAACAAAATCTAAAGGGAAAAACAACGTCAAAGTTAGACAATGTACTCAAACACTCCAAAATAATCTACATATTGACATTTGATGTGAGCATCTTCAAACACAAGTGCAACAGTATTAATGCATGTTTTACCTATAATGTCTTCATCAAAGAGTATACCAGGACATAAAAGGAACATATAATATATTTTAAGCATAGAGGATATGAGTACTGCAAGTTCACAAAATATTAGAGGCAATGATGACTTCCAAAATTGTTGAAATGAATTGATAAATGATTTATTACAAAACAAAAACTATAATTGACCACACTTAGTTCACTCAAAACCTTCTATGAAAAAATCACATGAGGCATAAAAGAATACACTTCATTCTATAAACTATAGAGTTATAATCAGGAAATGGAGAAGATTCAGAACTTGGGTAAGTTCATGCAATTTGTGCAAGTCCAGGCAATCCAGCTGTTGATATTGTCATGAACTACAAGATAACCCTGCAAAGATATGTCTACAAAACAAAATTCAACATTAAGATAACTACTAAAAAGACTACTTTAATGCTCAAGATAAAAGCCTTAGTAGCATCTAGCACATGAATTCCTAAAGTTTTTGAACAAGGAACAAAAGCTTCATAAAACACAACCTAGAAGAAGTAAATACCACATATACCATATATAATGCCAATTACCTCCAATGACATTGTAGGGTCCAATTTCGATGTCGTAAAGTATCCCTAAATAGACATTTCTATTCTAGTCATATGTGAAGGTTAGGCAGTATGTTCAATTAGTGAAGAATTCATAAAATATTGAACAATAGATAGTTTGAGGTATTGTGTCTAGGCCCTAGTCACCTTGTTATAATAAATTTTAAGGAATGAAATTTGCATGATGTTAAGGTTTAGGAATTCTTACACTAATTATCAAATAACCCTCTACAGAGATTTCTAACTTTGCATTTTTGGTATTTGGTGAGGTGCTTTTGAAGTTGAATGTTAGTGGTTTGAAGTATGATGTTACATCTACAATGGATCTGGTAAACTCACAGGAGTTATATGATAGGGTATTAGCCTAATTCATATAATTTGTACAACATAAGAAATTTATGTTAAGATGAATTCATAAAAATGAATTCTCACATGTGAAATATGAACAAATTAACAAATCCCTTCAGCTGAATTTTTTTCCCTCGCCAACACAGTGGAATGGTCTTATCTAATAAAGCTTGTACCAACTATTTTATAATGCTTTTTTTTTACTTGTATCAACCTTGCATTGTTAGAAATAGAAAATAATTATATTAAAATTGCATAAGGTTAAAATTGTCTCTAAACACTTACTACAAAGGCAAGAGTGTCATAAGCTTGTCATAAGCTTGTTTTGTGAAGTATGTATATGAGTTCGCAGTGTCAAATATTATGCCTCCAAGCCTTCTTTCATCTCCATCCTTTGCAAGAAGTTTTCTACCAAAGATCATATGTGCAACTCCCACGTGGTAGTATTTCTTGAGAAGTCAAAGAACAATTTGTGACTAGATGCTCATAGACTTTCTTAGAGGAAGGATTCAAGAATATCCATTTACATGAAATTAGGATATTAGAGGTTGTGTAACTAGAGTTTGATACGTGAAGATTGACCCTTTACCTCTACTTTAAATACATTAATAATTGATTCCAATAAAATATATGATGACAACATACACTGATTTAAAGATGACACAAGCCAAACTCCAAATTAGTAGTCAAAGCTATTAGCTCTTATGTTTAAGGTTGATGTTTTTTTCTCTCGATTTAAAATTTCTAAAGAATGTCAAAGCCTGTAATTTGAATTTGTCAGAAGCTAAAACAAGAAACATTTTGTCTCCATGAATTAGGCGTATCAAAAAGACAAGCATTGTACTTAGGGGCCTAGGGCTATGTTTTAGCTTCTTTTGGGGTGTGGATGTTTTATTTAAACATCCTTACTCATAAGTTGAAAGCTAAAATTTGTGTTATCACAACATATGATACATGTAAATTGTTTCTATAGAATGAAAAACATTTATGAGATATGGCGTGGAAAAAAAATATTGTATGTTGAAGTGGCAGGACAAAGAATGCAACCAAAGAGGAAGGAGGATTACAGACAAGGAATTGTGCATGAAACTTGAGGGTTTCAAAAAGATATTGAGACATATATTTTTATAAGAAAACAAAAGAAAGAGAAAAAAAGTATCACATGTTAAGGAGAAAGACACAATATTGGCTTACTGTTTCTTTAAGTAGGAGGCTACCAACAATGATATTTTTCGGGTCCATGGACAGAATATCTCACTCTATGTTGAGGTACTTGAGCACTGCTTTATTAAGTAAGGAATGGCTATGGATTATTCAACAATAGTAAAGATGGTTGTGACCAGGCTAAAATTGCATATAGAATTGTCATCGGATTATTTACAAGAGGAACACACATAGTGAAACTTGACCAAAATAGTGAATCATTTATTTTTATGCTAAACTCTTTGTTCATTTTAGTAGTTTTGAAGCTTAAATAATTAAAAATAAAGAATATCAATGCAAGAATACATGAAGAAAATTAGCAATTTATAAATAAGGGTACACTTCACAAGAGTTGTAGTATCAAATTGAAATCAAATTAGAAACATTGAACTAGAGCTCCTTGAATTTTACCTTCCAAATTTTTTATTAGAAACAAAGGAATGCCAAAGGACTAGAAGCAAAAAATAGTGAAAAAGGTGTTTTGCAACTCTGTAAACAAATGTACACATTTTGGTGTTGGGAAATCCATGGTAGGATGACATAAAGGTCATTTGTGATGGAGATGCTAACACTCACTGGTGCATATTGATAGAATTAAAAATATCTTCTAGCATTTAAAAAGCAATCAATCTCAACCTTTTAAGCAATCAATCAAAAAGAAAGGTATGTAAAAAAGAAAAATTAATCTACCAATAACTAAGTTTTAGATTGTCCCCAAGTATTGGAAAGTACCAAAAATCAATAGAAGAATTCAAAAATCTTGTGACAAATGGTCATATGTTCATCATGCTTAAGTTAAGCCTAACAGAGCCTCTAAAGGAATCCTAGGATCTTAGAGAGGAGGAGGGTTGGAAAGCCATAAAGGTAAGTTGTGATGGTATGAGTTGAGTCATGGTATCAACACTAGCATTGCTTTGGAATATGAAATCACATAATTAGGACTTAAGGTAGCCTCAAGATGTTCCATGTAAGACTTGTCAAGGTGGCTCAAAAAAGGCCATCCATGTCTAAAACAGAGTCAATACAAGGAAAAGACTTATGTAGTGAAGAATCAACTAGTGGACATATTCTTTTCGTTGATAAATGCTCTTTTCTAGTGAGATTTTTCTTAGATGTCACAATTTTGTATTACTTAGGTGTATATTGTATATCTACAATGCAATAAATATATTCAATATTCAACTTAAATAATGAATATACTTAATAGATATGCCAAATAATTTTGCAATATAGAAATGTGAACCAATTGAAGCCCCTGTAGATACAAGCATCAAATTGTTTGGCAATTTGTACCACCAAAATGCAAAAGAGAGCTGAAATGGCAGTCACCCCATATTAGAATGCTATTAGCATCCTAATTTTATCAACAATATGGACAAGATTAGATGTTTCTTATATTGTGGGAATGGTAACCTAGAACCTACCAAACCCTAAAACACATCATTAGAATACTATGAAATGTATTTTTTTTAAAATCTAAAGGTTACAACAGGTCATCAAATTTGATTCAAACAAAGCAAGGCAAAAAAAACTATCTTACAAATAGTTGTATAATGTTCCTCTAAATTGGAAAAGGATAGTGATATCAAGAAACTTGCTATAAGATGAAACTTCAAACTTTACAATGGTTGTGTTAGTTGCAAAGAAAGATAGAACAATAGTTATAGTGGCTAGCATTAAAAAGTATATAATAAATGTAACATGTTGATTGTTCAATGAAAGTAAATTCACTAAGTTTTAACCTCAAGTAAATAACTATGTTGTTCAAACTCATACCAATAAAAAAAATTCTTCTATTTCAAAGACTAAATGCACATCTAAAATAGAAAATATTCCAAACTTTCCATTTGCATTATAATTGAATATTACAATTCTTCCAATACATATAAAATATCAAGATAACATATCTTATAGTACAACTTCCAAAGAAATGGATATAAGAAAACATACATAGCTTCACAAGCTTTATTAGTACTAGTAAGAAATGGTCCAGGAAATCCCCTACAAATCTCGGCTGCCAACTGATGAGAAGCATCACTCAAGCACTTTTTCGTCAACCACGAACTCAAATGTGGTCCCCCGCACATCTTCCATATATGGAAAGATGGACCTACCCTTCAACAAAGAGATTGGTTGGTAAAACCCCATAAAAAATAGCCTTACTGAGCTTAGTTTTGTGCCCTACAATCCAAAACCTAATCATACGGTAGCTACACCTACAAGTATGAAAATACCAAACTAGAATGTCTATATTGGACATAGTGAACCTTGACAGTGTAAACAGTGGCTGCTTACACTACTTTGGCTAAAGTTTCATATAAAAAGTCATCTCTTCACCCACTATCTAGCTTGATTTGGTTAATGACCATTCATGTACTATGCTTAGGTAATTCCCTTCTTAAGGTAGTCTTTAACCCCAAGAACAACCTATTTATTTTACAATAAACTACACATAGACAATTCCCTTCTTAAGGTAATCTTTAACCCTAGCAACAACCTATGCTTATAACATTCCTACAAAGTAAATGTAACGCATAAGTTACTCTCTTCATAGAACAATCTAGTTCTAAGGTAATCAATGACCCCTCTATAGTTTGTATACACAATAACTTGATTCAAAAACAATAAAAGCTATCCTAGCTTCATCTTTCCTAGTATATAAAACTAAGAATACAATCACTCCTTGATATGGAGTATGTACAAACACTCAAGAAAGTACATAAGAAGTAAAATATACTAAGATTCTTTCAATAACATGATCTTTCCTAAACTAGCAAATAAATGCTCTTTCCACACAAAACATCAACAACTTTCAATCATTTCAATAAACATATAAAATGTAAGAGAGCAGAATAACATACCTATAAAACACTAAATCCCAAATGAAATAAAATAAATTATAAGCTCAATTCACTCCAAGACTCCTCAGTAATTCTCCCAATCCATACAAAAAAATACTCACAAACTCTCACTAAACTATCCTTTCAAATAACTCTTAGCTCACTCAAGAATATCTCAGACTAAAAACAACACAATGTAATTGAATAATGTGTCCCAAATAAAGTGATCTACACCCCTATTTATACATAATTATAAGACTTATTTGCCTATACTCAAGCTAAGTTTATTGACACTTCTCAGTTGTAAGGTTCAACTTGGCAATTTACTACAATTAGTGTCAGCATTTTAAAAACAATATTCATCAAAATAGAATAAAAAATTGACTAAAATAGAGACAAGAAGAGTTCATCTTAGAAATGCAAGGTGAAAGACAAACAGGTCGACTCCAAATATGCCAGCTAAAACATGACTTATTCTACCATTTACATGGTCTTCCATCATTGGATAATACTTAATAGTCTCAAACTTCTAATCATAAGGCAATTTTTTTTTTGGTGCCACCTATTTCTTTCCATTGTGCATTTTGGTGTTGTTGTGTTTAGACTAAGTCATCAACTAAATGCCATTCAAATATCTTATTAAACTTTTGACTGTCTTTGAACATATTGTGTTGCATTATCAGATTGGTCGACTCATTATTAATGACTATAGTGCTACATATGGTGTGTATTACATGCTGCAATATCATTTATTCATAGTGTGCAATGTATAGTATGTGCTTTATTCATAATATCAACATCACTTTGTTTAAATATTGTGCTTTGTTTTAAACATTACACTTTATCAATAATCAATATATATATATATACCCATATATATATATATATCCATCAACTTTCACAATATTAAATATATATCATTCAGTATTTCAAATGCATATATCTATGTTATCATTTTATAAATAAAGCAATATGTATATATATCTATATACATATATATGTATATTCATACATATATTGATATACTCAATATGTGTGTATATATGTATATACATTCGCTTATACAAACAATAGTACATATTTACAACTCATCGATAAATATATATATATGTATATATACATACAATATATATACATATATATACATCTCTTATTATCCATTTGATATTCTCATGCCCATGAGCAATCCATCCATGAGCATGAGTAGGTACATCTACCTACGTTTACTCATGTATGTATTAACTCATGTGTATGGTTTTTTTGTTGACATGTACATGTATACATATATATACATACCATATCCATATATATATAGTAATGATTTAAACTAAGAACATATAAGAAAGAACTCATATGTACAAAGGAGACTCAACAATATCACAAACAAGAACATTCACCACTGAACCACAATTCAAACTCAAATAACACTAAGGGATGACTTACCAATTTCCCAAACTACTACTCAACTAGACCAATCTATATGTGTGTGTGTGAATAAGCTTAGTTTGGCTTCTTTTAAGGGTTAACCAACCAAGCACTTCTCCTGAGTGATACTTCCCCTCCTTCTAGAGGCTTGATCCCTCTATTTGCATTCAACTCAGAACATTACAATGGTAGTTAGTTATTCATCAAAACTATCTTTTGCATATATATTATTTTCATTATCAAAATACCAAATTAAATCAATGTTCATAACATTTAATCATAATCATCAAATAAATTTAACTTCCTTTCTTCATTTTCCAAATAATACATATAATCAAAGTGCAAACACACATGTTTCTCAATCGAAAATATAAACACATTCATTTATTCAATATTTTAACCAGCCATAGTAATAGTAAATAGGTAAACGCACAACGGGGTGTAACAATAAATTTGCAAATTAGACATTGGAAATGGTAATGAGGTCATGAAGATTCTATTAAAATGAAGCAAGGCAGAAAAACTATCTTACAAATAGTTGTATGTTGTTCCTCTAAATTGGTAGAGGATAGTGATATCAAGAAACTTACTATAAGGTGAAACTTCAAACTTTACAATGGTTTTGTTAGTTGCAAAGAAAGATAGAACAAATAGTTACAGTGGCTAGCATTAAAAATAATATAATAAATTTGCAAAGTAGACATTGGAAATGGTAATGAGGTCATGAAGATTGTTTACAGATATAGGATATATAGAGGAGAGTAACATAAACCATCCAAGAAGGTCATGTGAAAACAAAACATACATAATTATGTCATCTTTCAATTAGATAGGAATTCATAGGTGGAAATGTAGTGTTGGACCTTTAAATACAGAAAAAATATAGTTTGGCAGGCTCAAAAAATACCATCCAAGTCTAAAATAGTCAATAAAAGGAAAAGAATTATGCAATGAAGAATCAACTAGTGGACATATTTTTTCATTGATAAATTATCTTTTCCAGTGAGCTTTGTCTTAGATGTCACAACCAGGGTGTATCTCTTGTTGAAATGCAGCCCAAAATTGCATCTAGCCTCATCTAATGGGATATGCAACACCATTAGTTGAACCAATATTTTATCAAATTTCCACACTTGTCCATTGGGATGTGCCATATCAAGCGAGTTGACCCAATTTTGACAATTGGTCGTTGGGATATGCCCCACCCAATGCATTTGACAGGTGTAAAGACAAATTTTTCAATGAATGCCAAAAGTGAAATGTCATAGGGGTATCAAAAAATGAGGATGTGAATTAGGTCTCTCTCTTGTAGCTTATGTATCGAGTAGGTAGATACTATGAGAAGAGTGAATCTGATTTGGATAAGCAATTGGTAGAAACAAGGGAAATTTTTTAAATATTAAGACTAACATTTCATGAATGGATAGCAAGTATAGAGGAGGAAGATAACCATCTCATGGTGTGAGTGTTTTCTCTCATTCTGAATATTGGTCAGATTGGAACCAGATATTGTAAACATTCCAAAGTCTAAACCATACTTAGTTGAAAAATTCAATTTTGTCCACAATTCCATATATGGATAGCGTAATTTGATTCCTAGTTTCTAATAGCTAAGATGTCACAAAATGTGAATCCAAAGGATTCAAAGGTAGATGAATCTTATAAAATACATTGTCAAAGATTACTAGCAGAGAAAATTATTTTACATGAATGCTTATTGAGCTAAAAATACTCCTTGTAATAGATAATGAACTTCAAAAATACAAAGATTTAGTGTCAATAATTTGATGAAGCTTTTGTGTGTTCATGTGCATATTTAAGAATCAACTAAAGAATATCCTAACATACTTTTCAATTCAAAAAAATGGGAGAGAAAGAGAGGTTTTTTGTTCTAACTTGCATGGGTGGCATGAGCACAAGAACCTAGGTCATGGACGAGGTAGGCACATGATCATCAACAAAGAACATGTATCCCCCTTTCTTCCCTCCTCTAGCAATGCAAATACCTATGAAATTATGGATGAGGTCTTTCTTTTCCCATTGAGATGGGAGACTTGTTGTACCCCTACTCAGACCCAAAACACCATCTATAGTTTGTATTTGTTTCAAAGACCCAGCTTGGTCATATCCACACCTATCACAAGAAAAAATAAAGTCACTGAAAACCTCAAATTATTTTCCATAACTTTTCTTTTCTTATAGCTAAGTAGGCGAAGAAAGGTCACATTACCTCAAATTGCATTTTTGTTTAGGTTCATCACAAATTATGCAAATAGACCTGTTTTCTTTTTCAATATTGAGGGGCTATATTCTATGATAATAGGTATGTTGAATTTGTATCCATGTGCAACATTTTTGCTAAGATTTACATGAAGTTGTAAATTTCCAGTGTCTTATGCATTTAATGTATCTTAGTCCCTTGGATGCTTAAGAACATAGTATGTGAGGTTATCAGCTTCTCTAATTTATGATTTGACTCAAATTTTTGTACTATTTATAAATGAGAGAAAAAAGTAAGGAGAATTCCTTACCCAAATACAAAATTAGGCTTGATGATGGTGTAATTGGTGAGTTTTACCATGAAACTTTCCCTAATGAGAAATCCCAATAAGGACCCATGATAAGCATAACTAATATCATAATCACACTGCTGGGAAGAACTCTTACAGTCATATTTTTCATGACTCGCTACCTACACAGGTGCACATAAAGGATCCTTGCATGATACTAGTAAGCATGGTTGTGGCGTGTACAATTGATGGGGTTTCTACAGAAAATGGAAGTAACCATACTACACTGCACATTTTCATTGAGAAAGACATATGTGTACATTATTTGCTTCCACATACCATTCACATTCAAGAGGCATGTCTTCAAAACCGCACAAGTAAGTAAAAATATTTTAAAAGCTACATAACTGTATCATCCAATGCCAAAAAATTCCATGTCCTAGCTTATCCTCTAACTATCTGCAACAACCCTATGTTTACGACCCCACACCTCAATATCTACGCCCTCTCTTGCCTCATGATATCTACAGAGCCTTTGACAATATCTGCACCCCCAATCCGAGAGTACCAAAAACCCGCAACAATATTTATGGTAAAAAATGTGCAGCTTCACATATGCAAGCAACAAACATAAAAAAAAATCTTGAAAATATTAAATCTTGATTGGCTACTACAACAAACATAAAAACAAATCTTGAAAAGATTAAATCTTAATTGACTGCTAGAAAATGGATTAATGTCATGTCCCCGAATTGGAGGCATTAAATTAATTGTTTATAAATTTATTCCAATAAATTAAAATTAAAAGGATGAATTTATATTTAATTAATTTAATAAAGTGACTAAATAAAATAATATATTATAGTCACATTGGAGAATAAAATAATAATATTTCTAGAAGCTTCCTAGAAGTCATTGAGAAATATTTATAAGGAGTTGTTGGCTTAGCATTTGGGTATGCTTGACTTGAATCTCATTTCTCATTACTAGTTTGGTAAGAAGATGAATACTTTGCTTGCTCGAGGGTTTGAAGACTCTAGAGTACTAAATTTAGTTGTTAAAGATCAACCCTAGCTAGAATTGTTGAGGAACCCACCCAGGGTTTCTATAGGTACTTCATTGGAGAACTTGACAGGTGCAATAGCTGATGTATTATTGTCCTTCTGACAGGAATTCTAAATTGATGTGATAGCTGGTTTATTATTGCATCAACATCATTGTAGCAGCTGAGGTATTGTTGCAATCATAATTTCCTTGGAGAAGCAACAACTGATGTATTGTTGCATCTCACTTGAGAAAGGGATTTATTACTGGTTGGTTCGATCATCAAAAAATTTAATGGTCTAAGAACCAAATTTGTAAAGCAAGAAGATATTCGATTTTGGAGAAGTTGGTTTGCATATTTGAAGTTTACAATTACAAATTTTTGAAGGTCAATAATCAGTCAGAAGCTCGATTTATCATCTTTGGGAAATTCGATATCATTTGATATTATTTATTTATTCAAATTGGGAAAGTTTGTCTTAACCTGGCAGATAAGACAAAAATTGCATGAGACAAATAACAAAGTCAATTGAATGTTGAAGGATTGACTTTTCAATTGAAGTTGTGATTTCACTTATTGGAATAAGTTTATTAATATTTGAAGTCAAGCTGGATGTGTAAGGCAGATCTTGGTTTATTTCTCAGGCTTTATTTAAAGGCAGAGATCGCACCTTTAAGAATCATCATATCAAGTCAGGAGTTGCTTGGTTGATTTGAATACTTTGATTATGAAGTCATTTGTAATATCATCGTTGGACATAAGGAAAATCGTCACATAAGTCAAAGAGGAGGAAATGCAATTGAGTAAAAGAAAAATTTGGGAAGATTTAAGGGGACACGATTATTCAAGGGATATCGGGCCTTCAAGATTATTGTTGATCAAGCAATTCAATAGTTATCGGGTTCATTAGAGGGTGGGGTGGCACATGACTCATCAAAGGAAATTCAGATTACCCATTTTCCATTCCCTTGTATGCTAGAATTTTATTCTTCGTCTCTAACGTGCTTTGATATAAGAATGGACACTGATAAATAAAGTCGTACCAACACATTTTAAATCATATTCATTCTGTTGTGAGAAAAACAAATAGTAACCGTTGTCAAATTTTGTGGGAAGTCTAAAGATGTCAGAAGTTAAAGACAAGCATAGGAAGGTGATCGCCAGTTAATATGTGAAGAGATCGATATTTTTCCGAGGCACACCATTTGATTTTGGAAGCATATTTGGGTGTAGCTATCTCCAGGTTCTTTATTTACATTGCTAATATTGTATGTAATTGCAGCTATGTAATTTATGTCATGATCAACACCATCACTAGTGTAATATGAAAGTCAGTTTATTGCTTATATCAAAATTTAAATATAGTTGTCTTTTCATTGGAGTAAGTAATATCATTGTAATTCGCTGGAAAAAGAAAGTAATCAGTTATAGCAGAAAATAAAGGAGTTTGGAGTTCGCATAGCATCTATTTGTCAAAATGTCATATTGTTGTAGTTGAGCATTTGCATTAGTTCAGTCATATTATTGTAGTATTAAACCAAAGATATATTGCATTGCATTTCTTCCATTTCAGTCACTTGAGAATTGCAATTAGAAGCTTTTTTATTCATAGTTCCATCATATACATCAAACACAAAAGGGAAACATTATAACAACAGTTGAAGAGTTTCAAGCAAAGTGTTTGACGAAATTCCCATAGTTGAAAATTAGAAAATTTATATCATAAATGGCAAGGCTCCTTACAGTGGTATCAGAGCTACTATCCTACCAGCCTTGGGTAAAAATCAGTCTACTTCAACTTCAGGATTCATTAATAGCTAGAGTTCAAAATGAAAGAGTGTTACCCACATTCTTTCCTGCCACACCAGTAAAGGAAGAGACAAGTGTGGAGAAACTATTAAAAGATCTTGCATGAACTCAACAAAGAATATTTTATAATTTGCAGCGTTATGAAGATTCTCTTTTGAGACAATTCAGGCAAGACTACAAGACAAATTTGGTAAAGAAACAATACCATAAAAAAACTACAAGATGTGTCTCCAAAGATCTTCATGAAGAGTTTAAGAAACATGCTGGTTTGGCACATGAGGCATCTACTAAGGAGAAAATGAGTCATCTTGTCATAGAGCATGATGGTTTAGAACTTGAATTTGATCAACCATATGAAGGTATGGATTCTTTGGATGTTCCTTTGGTTGATTCCAGTGTTGTCCCACAAATTCTTGAAGGTTGCAAAGAAACCATTGGAAAAAAAGAAGAGCCAAAGGTAAAAAGAAAAAGAAAGGAAAGAAGAGCCACTTGTTTGCAATTTGTAGCCTATAGGTGACCATGGAGTCCTAAAGAAGATGAGACCATGTTCACAAGCTCACTTCCATCATATGAGAGTTTGGATCAAGAGGAATCACAAATTGGATCCTTGATTTTTCAGGTTGATCACAAAGTGGAAGAGAATGCAAACAGGGATCAACCACTTGGAGATATTGAAAACATGACACATAG
The DNA here is from genome assembly GCA_007258455.2 of Sequoia sempervirens. NCBI lineage: Eukaryota > Viridiplantae > Streptophyta > Pinopsida > Cupressales > Cupressaceae > Sequoia > Sequoia sempervirens. Next base: position 341,286,180 of record VDFB02058242.1, on the reverse strand, counting down.
GTATGATGATAACCCTGATTTTCTAATTAAAAACAATAGTCTAATACCTCCACATAATCATGAGGTGACAGGTAAAACACATGAAGATTTCAAGGTTATGAAAGCATCTAATGTCAACGTTGAAGTTTTATGTGTTGCACATGAGGAATGCCTTGTGGATTCAAGCCACAACAAGTCTAATTTTGTGCACCATACCATGGAAGATGTCAAGAGAACTCAATTATTATGTGACGGTTGGTTACAAAGAGCAAAGGATGTTAAGATGTTGGCTAACATAGAAAAACAACACTTGCAAGAAGTCAAGGAACGTTGCAACCAGCTAGGACAAGCAAAAAGGTATGAGTTAGAGAATTCGGCCTGTGTATCTAATTGACAGGATGAGTTGTATGAGGTCCCTTTGAAGGTCCAAATCCTAGTGGGGGTAAGAGGAATTGAGCATAAATTTAGTGGATCAGCCACTAATGTCAAATCTTCACATGTTTTTGGTAGTCATAAGGTGATTGAAGTGCTTCAATGGGATATTATTGGTCTCCATTATTTCATGAATAATTATGAAATAAGGATGATAGATCCAAGGTACAAAAGAGATATAGTCGTGCATGATGGTTTTATTATTCCTTGCTTCATGAGATCGTCATTATTGGGAGGAAACATGAAATGTAAAGTTTTGATTTTAGCTAAGGCATTTTGTCTTAGAGAATTGACTATAGAGACTAAGAGATTTCCTAACAAGAAGATCCTACAATTTGATAATGTTTGGTTTGTCATGGATACCACACCATGGAATTTGATAGAAGCAAAAATCATATTAGCTAAGGAGGTTAAGGGATGGATCAATTTTGTGATAGCTATGACAACTAGAAGAATGCATAACTTTCAGCTAGGAACACCTCTTAGACCAGAACTCATGGAGGAGCAACCTATCCATGAAAAAGATATAAGGGAAGGCAAGGAAGACACCTCAAAAATCTATAAACACAGTTCTGATTTTCTAAGTATGGACAATAGTTCTCTTGGAAGCCTTAAGAGGGGAAGTATGACAGCTCTTGAGGGAAGTTTTCAATATGGCACACACCTTGGGATAGCAGTTTATGATAGCATATATGAAGGAGAACTCGGGAGGTACAAAGGAAAGGTGGTTTTCATAATGATGACCAGCCATCTTCTATATTCTCATAGTTTCATTCATCTTGTGGGGATGCAAGAATGTATGATGAATAGTGGAGAACCACATTGCATACAAGTGTTGTCATCAGGTAGTACTTGTCCTTGTATCATAACAACATTTCCTAATCATACTTGGAGAGGATATATGGTATATGAAGAAAACATCATGGAGCATATAGAAGACAATGGTACTTCATGTTTGTACCATCGGGTTTTGAGTTACATCACAAGGATAGAGGTTTGTTCTACTTACCTGAGTAAGGATTTTTTAGCCCTAGTTCATTGGGTTAGAATACTCACTTTGGTGATAGATAGTTGTTTCATACTACTGATCATAGAGATTTTAGTTTGGTTATTGAGGACAACACCAGTTGGGATAGATAGAAGTTGGGATTTCCACCTTGGTGTTGGAGGACAGTTTGATGATGATTTCTTGTCATCATTTGATAGTTATAGTACGCTTTTCTCCATCATGGATATGTTACATAGGTTGTGTGGTACTATTCAAATTTATCCCAACAGTTTTTCAAAGATTGGCATATGCTTCTATGCACTTATGATTAACATTTTTCACATCCAAAAGAGATCACTTGGTATAGAATGGATTGTTGATGACATGAACACATCAGGTTTGAGTACAGGATTAGGCATCATGGGGAAGTTGAGCACAAGGCTCTACATTGGTACTATAGTGATTGACATTAGACAGCCTTATCAAGAGAAGTCACTAGTTTCTTTTGAGCCTTGCACGTTGGAGATTGACAATACCTAATCTTATGAGGAATATGGTATACATGACTACTCTGGGATTCCTTTGGCACAAAATGGTGAATTCCACCTTGACTACATCTTCAGGTGTGCTCATCAATTCACTTTCAGCCCATATACGTAGGATCTGACTATGTCATTGATATCACAGAGAGATGGGTTGAATAAAAGGTGTCCTAGTTATCTCTGGTATGACTTGTTTCTGACTATGGATGATGACTTCAAGTTGGGAAATTTTTTTACTTTGCTCTCTATTTTTTATCAAGATTTTGAGTCTTGCTACATTGGGGTATTAGAGGTTATCAGAGTGGCACAATGGAAAGAGACAAGTGTTGACTTTCCAATTGATTCATGGGACCTGGGTAGAGATCGTTATTTTGGTTGGCATGGATGCATGAGGTTCATTACCACAATTTATGGATGGAAGATTTCACTAATCAGTGCATGGTAGAGATCCATGTGCACAATTTATATAGAGATGATTTTCAAAGATGGGATCTGGGAGTTTACTTGTTCAGCAGTTGGTTTCGCAGATTGATAGGGTTTGATAGTGTGAGGAGTTATAGTTGTATACAGAGGTTGTTGGTTAGAGTTCTTTATAGGATCATTTGGGATCTGGGTGGTTGGAAAACAAACACAGATGCTTTGTTATTCAGGTATTAGATGATGTGGCAATTGAGTGGATTTGCAGTTGCAGATAGCTTGAGGGCAAGCAATCTTTGGGAAGGAAAGACTGTCATGTCCTGAATTAGAGGCATTAATGTTGTCACAGGGATTTGCACCCAATGCTAAGTTGAAAGTACAACAATCTCGTGTAACATGGGACTACTCTCAAGTTGTGGGTATCCTAGTGAAAGTAGACCTCTAGGTTATGGGCTCTAGCTCCCCTTTAGATAACTTAAAAATACTAATACTTGATAGGGAAAATGGTAAGAAGGATGTGCTTATAATTTTAAACATGTCACTAATAGGTGATACACCAAAGATAAAACTTGATAATGCTGCTAAAACTCACAAATACACTCAACTAATGAAGTTGTACTATCTCACAACTCAGCTACACATGCTTGCAAAATGATTCTTATAAAAGGTTTTAGCTTTTTGATGTTCATAAAAAGGAAAACAATGATGTTTTCATAATTTTGATACAACAGAATAATAAACACAATCACAGACCTACACTATAACATGCCACTCTCTAAATTCAATATTGAAGGAATTTTGATAAAAGTAAAGTAAAACACAATATTTTTATCATATCATTCACTAACAATACTGGGACCAAAAAATATTTGATGAAACAAGCTTCTTTTATTGAAAACCAGGAGTTCCTTGCATTTCAAGGCAAAAAAACTTTACAAAATTACTGTAAGACTCATAAGAAATGAGTTACAAAGTATGAATATGTTACTACAGCAGTCACCAAACTCAAAACTAGTGAAAAAATGAGAGAAGAAGAAGACTTATACAAAAGGCTCCAAGAATTCAAATTTTGAATTTTGGCTCCAACTGGCTTGATGAGTTATCTAATACCTCTCCTTCAAATTAGGAACTTGACTGAAACAAAACTCCTCCAAAATAGGCACAAGGAGTTTCAAATTGAAAAAATATCTATAAGGGTGAATGCATAACTGAAAATTCCCCAAAAATAGGGTTGGACTTGCTAGAAACATGTAGTTAATTGTCTCAAAAGTCCCCTTGATTCGTGCATAACCCATGTAGGTCCTCAAACTGATGTCTATCTGCTGATGAAGTCACCAAATCTCCTATTTTTCCTCCACATGTTTGAAAATTTCCTCAACTATCCACTAGATGCATGCAAAGGCTTCAAAGCTTTAATTAACCCCTCCTTTGACTATATCTTTGAAAACCAACGTAGCATCTTTATCTTGCACAATAAGTAATATTAATTGAAGTGATTTATAAGCACATCACTTAAACTAATATTTTACCTTTTTTTTTAATGAAAAAACAAAGCATGGCTTTAAAATTCAAAGAAAAAATACACAACTCCTAGTTCATTAGAAATTAATACAAGGTGGGGTATTAGTTCTATTGAAAAAAATTTAAACAAAATGCAAAAATGCCTTAAGTTATCGGCATGTGCTAGGGTTGAAATCCTAAAACAAAACATGGCCAAAGTGTTTGCAAGGCATTTATTTGTAACTTTGAACTTTCTAGAAGCTCTCTTTGGCTACCATGATGAATAGGGTTTGGACTTGAATGCACTTCATTCCTTGTTTTCAAGAGATTTTCAAAGATTTATTTAGGAAATTGTATGGTAAGTTTTTCCCAGATAGAAACTTTTGATTTCTTCGCCGCAACCTCTATAATTTTCTAACTCATTTCCTATGCTTCTTTTCTTTGTTGAATCCTCCACTTTGAGCTGCCATGGAAAGCTTGACTCTAAGTTTCTGAAAGACATGACACTTGGCTTTTAATGGTTTCTTCTTCACACAAACACTTGGGTAAGTTTCAATACTTTCAACTTATGTATTTCCTTCTCAAACAAGCTCTTTTTGAGCACTCTTTGAACCCAAACACTATAATTTATAATTTTTGTTGGGGCAATGAGTGGAAATCTGTGTGTTTTTCCTAAAGTTCAGGGCCTGTGTAGCTCAAACCAACTTCTTTCATTATGTGTTTTGATTTCCTTGTGCAAACCCTAAGTGGTTTTGACATTTATGGAGAAAAATATGTTCTTAGGCTACGGCCATGAGAAACCATCTGTACCTTCTCCTTGGATTTTAAAAGAATAGCTCTATTCGAGTTTGACCCATGATAGTAGATTAATAAAGACTTTTGATAGAAATAATTCAATGCATTTTTCTTTTCTATTTTCTAGGTTTGAGACCTCTTAATGGCCACAGCCATTCACCATGTTGCTAACACTTTCTGAGATCTCAAGAACTTGCACGAGCTCAAATTATTTATGTATTTTGTATTTGAATTTCTTTTGGAACAAAACCCAAGTGGGTTTATGCTTCTGTGAAGAGGAATGCCTCTCTCAGGCTATGGCCATGAGAGTACCAATTGGGGTTTTGATGTATCATATGTTTCTTCTTCATTTTCTGAATATGCTCTATCTCTATGATATGCCTTGATCTCTCCTTTTGGACTGAGCCTTATCTAGGGTGGTGTCCAATAGAGGACTGTCACGTTGGATTCTATAGACCATGCTATATCTCATCATGACAGTATGACTATCTTCATATGTTCCTCCTTGGACTATCGAACTCTAGAAACATCTTACAATCACCATTCACATCGTATACTACTCTCATCAACATGAATTGTTGTCATTGATATTATAAGTTGTCATTATATTATGAAACTATCATTGGGTACTTTTCACTATGATAATGTAATAACATCATTACTTGCTTGGGTTTTCATTGTAATCTCTATGATAATACAACATTAGAATATTTTCATTGCTGCTGTCATACTAAGACTGAGATTTAATATGCATTGTGACTACTTCTATGACCTTTTGATGACAACTTTTTTCTATATTTGAATACTCCTTATGAACTTGATTGTGCATTGCTTTGTATCACTACCATGAGATAACTTCATGTAACTGGAAAAGACTCAAGTCTTTGCATGCTTCATGCATATAAAATCTTGAAATATGTGAACTTTACCATGTATACCTATTCACTATCACTTCATGATCATGTGCTTATTTTGTACTCCACTTGTATGTAGACACTGCTTATAAGACATTATGTTTATGATGACACTTTTTGTGAGATATTGAACACAAAAACAACATAAACAACAATACCTCTTTGTTGTCCTTCACTTGAATTCACTCTATATCATGATATCTTGTAGCTCATGATAGCTTTTAATATCACTTGATGGCTCCTATTGTATTAACAACACTATATACATGATTTTAAAACTACAATCATCATAGAGTCTTTGTTGGATATATTTGTGTCATGCTTCTATTGATAAGGAGTGCCATTGTCAATGTGAGATAACTCTTATTAATAATGGTATTCATTCTTATCAGTATCACTATGACAAATGAAAATTGTCTTCAAGGATCCATTGGTGATATGAAATATGACTATCCCTCTCTAATGAAAAAGAGGGCAGCATGTTGGGCTCAACCCTTGTAGGAGCCACATTTTATCCTACATGCTATAAGCAGATGAAACAAAATAGTAACAAAGATTTCACCTATACCTGCACAAGAAGCAAACATGTTAAATGAAATAGAGCATATGTTAGATGTGTTTGATAATTTTTCTAGTTTTCCTAGACATCTTTGGTATGCTATCAATTTAAATGCACATGAGGATCAAATTATATGTTTATGTATAACTGCACATGTATTGACCAGTGATCCTTCATTGCTCTAACAACACTATTCTCTCTCACATGCAGGAAAACTAGAACCAACAAGGAAAGCATCAATTGAAGATGGGACAAGCAAGAGGGGCAGCAATAGATGCAAAGCCAAAGCCAACAACTATGATTCATCATTCAGGCAATGATGATTCTCCTTTCTCTACATATGCACTTTTTCATTATCATCTATAAATGTATAGTTTTTCCATTATATGCATTTTAATAGTTAGTTCCACGGATTGTGTGGAACACCATACATCATATTATCAAGAAAAACTATTTTTTGAAGAAAATGATTCTTTCTCCTCTGTTGTATGCATATGTATAATGTGATGATGTAGTCTTTAGATATTTTCCTTTGTGCATATCAATAGGACTTAGCAGGGAATGGATGTACCTTTTTTTCTTTCTCTTTGTAAAAACATAATCAACTCTACCTATTTGAGCTAGGAGCAAAAATAGGTAACATTTTTGGTGACATCTGCTATATGTTTGCTTGCTAAACATCATGACCAGTTGCCTAAGCTTATCCATTGGGAACAGAGTCACATAGACCTTGATAAAACTTAGTAAACAGTCATTTCACACTAATGTAACTCATCAGAATACTACTATAACTCATTATGGTTCTATCAAATAGATATATGCTATTTGTCACATTGAATCTTCAATTTTGTGTTATGAATGATGAATATCTATTTGATTGAATCATAATGAGTGACAACAAAGTATTTTCCATACCCCCACCACTAAACTCAGAGCAAACTAACCAACTGTACAAATACAAAACTTAGGGAAATAAAAATGCATTTAAACTATGTGCAGCAGCACTTATTTGACACCTACAACCTACTCTAATATGTACAGATTCATATCATACCTCAGAAGCAATGCTTGAGGTGAATCCCATTAACTGGGATTGGGTCCACATCACCATCCAACTTAGATAGTTGGAAGGCATTATGTTGTTTACATTCTGAAATAATGTAAGGCCCACTCCAAAATGCATCAAACTTGGAATTCTTTCTAGGTTTTCTTTTAAGTTCATCCCTCTTCAGCACTAATCACCTTCTTGGAATATTCTTGGGGATGCCTTCTTATCAAATGAAATTTTCATTTTAGCTTGGTGTTGTTCTATCTTCCTCATTTCTTCGCCTCTAGTCTCCTCTAGCTCAACCAATCAAGAACCAATCTTGTTGTCATAGGTTCCTCTTCAATCATGTCAAGCTAATTGACTAGATCAAGGGCTGGAAGCTCAAGGGATATAGGCATCCTTGCCTCTTTTCCATACACAAGAATGTATGGTGACAGTCTTGTTGAACTCTTTGGAGTAATTCTATCACCCCACAAGGTTGATTTCAACTTGATATGCCAAGCTCTCTGATTTCCTTCCATAGTTCTTTTAATGATCCTCACGAGGTTCTTATTTGTGGACTCAGCTTCTCCATTACCTAGAGGATAGTAATTAGAAGAAGTATTCAGATAAAAACCATTTCTAATTACCCAATCAGATATCCTAGTTCCTATGAAAGCAAGTACATTATTTGAAACTATTGATTCAGGAACTCCAAACCTTGTTATCAGCTCCTCATAAAAGTTTAGAACAACTATCTCATTATCCTCCTTAAGTGCCACAACCCTAGTCCATTTTTTGAAGTTATCAGTGGTTGTGAGCACCCACTTAAGGCTAGCACTTGAAGGCAGATTTATGACTCCAATGAAGTCCAAACCCCTCTTCATGAAGGATTGTTCAACTTGAATTGGATGCAATGGGAAGGCTTCCAACTTTTCCTTTCTTGCAAATAGGGAAATCTTTACATTTTCTCACCCACAAATGTGCATCCTTGAACAAACTAGGCCAATAGTAGCCTCCTTTTGTAATTTTAAGAGTTGTAGCTCTTGGTGAGAAATTTCCACCAACTGATCCTTCATGAAACTCATGTAAAACTCTATCAACTTGATCAACCTCTATGCATCTTAACAAACACCATGGAAATATTTTCTAAAAAGCATACCGTTTAAAAGTACATAGGGTATATATTGTAGCCTATAATACCTTTTTTTTTTGCTTTATCCAAACCACAAGGACACTCACCAGTTAACAAGAAATGAGTCATTTCTTGTACCCAACTTGTAGAAGAAACAGGTATAGTTGTTTGTTCTTGATCTCGAAGAGCTAAGACAACACCCTCTTCTTTTTCTGTACTATTGTTACTGTTACCAGAAGGCTACTCACACAGACCCTTGCCTCTAATCAGCTTGGTAACTTTGATCTCAATGTCATATTCCATCACTTTAGTCACCCAACTAGCTCTTTTACTGTTCAATTCCTTACTCAGCAAAAATTCCTTAACTGAAGGGTGAGCAACTAGAAAATTAATCTTGTTGTTAGAAAGCATGTATCCAAACTTTTTCAAACTTCTAATAACAACAAGTACATGCTTTTCAACAAAATAATACTTAAGCTCATAATCTTTGAGACCTTGACTGAAAAAATCCAAAGGTTGCTCTAAACCATAATCATTATCTTGAACTAACATATCTGCTATACTATCAATGTTCCCATATGCATACAATATAAAATCCTTTGAAAATTTTGGGTTTAACAAAGTAGGAGCAGCTACAAGTGCTTCCTTAATAAGCTCAAAACTCCTTTTTTCATCCTTGGTCCAACTAAAAGAAACATTTTTCCTTAACATTGAAGTAAGAGGCATTAATAACTCAACAAAATTTAGTATAAACCTTCTAACAAAATTGATTCTACCCAAAAAACTTTGCAGCCCTTTCTTGTGTGCTAGTAAAGGAAGAGAATGGATGGCACTTACTCTTTCTGGATCAATGGTAATGCCATGTTTTGATACAATATATCCCAAAAACTTACCTTCATGGATAGCCAACACACACTTCTTTGGGTTGAGAAATATACCAAACTCTCTACACCTTTCAAAGATCATCTTCAAGTGAGCCAAGTGTTCATTTGAATTTTTTGAAAAAATAGTTAGGTCATCCAAATAAACTAGCATAATTTTATACATCAAACCTTTGAAATCCATGTCCATAGCTTTCTAAAAAGTAGCTCCAACATTAGACAAACGAAATGGCATTTTCTTGTAATCCATGGTGCCCCATTTAGTTGTAAATGTTGTTTTAAATTGATCCTCTTCATTAACTAAAATCTGATTATATCCTGAGAAGCCATCTAATAAAGAAAACCTCTCATAACTTGAAACAACTGAAAGGATTTTTTCCATGGAAGGTAATGGGTAACAATCTTTTAGGGAGGCTCTATTAAGGTCTCTAAAATCAACACAGAGTCTGATTTCACCATTTTTCTTTCTCATTGGAACAAGATTGGATACCCAAGAGGTATGTTTGATTGGAAATATAATTCTACTCTCAATGTTTATTCAACTCTTTGATCATGAGTGGCTCAAGCTTGGGGTTAAGTGGCCTTTGTTTTTGTCTTATAGGTTTGGAATTAGGCTCAAGATCAATGGTTTGTTGGAAAAAAGTAGTATCAAAACCCTTCAAATATGAATATTCTCATACAAAAATATCACTGAACTCTTGATAGAATAAAACAAATGCATGTCTTTCCTCTAATGTGCATACCTTCCCAAGCTTTAAAAGCTTATCCTTGAAAATATGAACATCTTGATAATGATCTTATTTGATATGCAAGCTTTCTTTTTCCTTTCTTACTTGGTCGTTAGCATTGAAAATTGACTCCAATGTCACCAAGCCTTTGGGTAATTTGTTTGTTTCCAGCTGTATGATTTGATCTTCATACTGTTATTTGAGTTTTTGTTGATTAGCATCTGAAAATTTTGGCTCTTCTCTCAAGAAGTTTATGATTTGCTTATCACTATCAAAAACTTGCATATGCTCATTATTGTTAGGAATAGAAGATCTAGCAATGACTTTAAAATACTGCTATTTCTTAGTGTTGTTGATGTCACTAGGAATATCATATTGAGCTCCTATGGCAGCTATTCTATCAACGTGTTTATTTTCAATTCTGGGAATGGATAGTAAATTAAAAGCTTGAAAATCTTCAATAAGATCCCATACTCTATGTTTATAAGATTTCAAAAAATCATTTTTACTAGTATGGAGACCTCTTACTTGATTAACAATCAATTATGTATCACCTCTCTTTCTTTCCCATTGGAGACCATGAATCAGAGTTTCATACTTAGCTATATTATTAGTGTAACCAAATGTGAACCTATATGTTGAATAATAGTTGTCACTATTAGGAGAAATGAGCATACAACCTCCTCGAGCATCATTTTTACTCCTTGAACCATCAAAATACATCTTCCATACCTCATTTGCTTGCTGATTGGGCTATTGTCCAACACTTTTTCAAGATTACGCATGAAATAATTAGGTTCATGCATCAAATAAATTCCCAAGTTTACCTCTTCACATGTTGTTCATTCAAGACATTATGAACATTTTCAGCTGCCCACTCATCTAGAAGGATATTAGGGATATCCTCAATCTGTGTTTTTGTCTCATTGGTTGCAAGGACCTCTTCACGATCAAAAAGAGTGCAATTAACAGCAACAAATACACTAATAACACTTGGATTATAGGGCTCAATGTGATTTTTAGCAATAGGTTCCTATTTGATAGTGACCTTGGTGCCATACCTAGTCCTAAAGAGCATATGAGACCAATCAAAAGACAAATATCCTCCAATTTTAGCAGTGAAATCTCTTGATAAACATATGGAAAAATATGAGGGTAGCTCAATGACATAAATTTCTTGAGGTATAGAGAAGTTTGGACATGTGTGCAAGGTTGGACTCAGATTCTTGATAACTCCTACAGTCTTAACAATTGTACCATCTAATTGCACTACCCCCTTTTCTAGTGGTTCGTACTCTATTCCTAGCTTATCAACAATTTGTTTGGGCATTACCAAACTACTAGCACCCAAGTCGATCATACAATTTGTGAATCATTAGCAAGTACAACCTTAGAGGACTGCTGGTTAGACGCCTCATTTGACAAAGAAAACTTTGACAATGCCCCATGTAACAAATTTTTTTTCCCAAGAAGAGCTAAAGAATCCCACATAGAAACACTAACATGTGTTTTCTTCATATGATCTAAAATATTGAAATTACTAGTACTAACCTTTTGTTGTCCTTTAGGAATAGCAGCATCTCCTTGTACTTGTGTTGGTTGAATCGGTGCTTTAGGCTAATTTTTTCCAACGATGGGTTGTACTCTTGGCAGAATCTAAATGTTCTATGAAGAAGGCCCTGCTTGGCCTTGTGAATTTGTAAATGATTGATTTTTGGCCTTATCAGCCTGTTTCCCAAAGTAAAAATCCCTTTTTTTAGACCTTGTATTGGCTGCTACAAGATTATTTGACTGATTTTGTGTATTATTGACCCCACAAAACTCCTCACCTTGCCAATTCATCAAGGTGACATCCGGATTTCCTTGTTCCATATGAGTAGATCGTTGTTCATGAACCTCTTGTGATGAATCTCTTGGAACAACAACACTTTTCTATGCCATTAAAGCTTGATTCATCATGCCATTAGAACAAGTGGACTGGTTATGTGTTTGATTACAATGAAAACACCAATCATAATCAGTTGCCATGTTGTTTTGAATTGGTACCACCTCCCTAGAAGAGCTAGGTACATTGGGGTTATAGGGCTGAAAAGGCCTTTGATTGAAATTACTCCTTTGAACGTGAGGATTAGCTTGGTACAAAGCTTGGTAAGGTGGTCGGTAATGTTGTTTTTTGATATTGACTAATTCATTACCAAAAGTTTGCAAAGTTTTCTGTATATTATCATTTTTCTCCTTAATACTTATCATTTCTTAGAATTGACTTGGGACAACATTCTCTTTAGTTGCAGCTTGATTATTAAATGTTGGAAATGAAGGGATAGCAACTATAGTGGGTGGTATTATAGGGACAATTGGATGCACCTAAGCAAAAAATGGCATTGGAGGCCTAGGTACTATATTTCCATCTTGAATTAAACTATTCTCAGCCCTTATAGAAACATCAAATGTTGTTGGTAATGAATTCCCAACCGTAGACTGTATCATAACTGAAATATCACTATTCAAATCTTTTAGATAAAACAAAAATGCATAATAATTTGAAGGTTTTACGGAGGCTAGAATTCTATTCTAGGTTTTCTTGAAGTGGTAGTTGAAGTCCACCAAATGTTCATGTGGAGCTCCTTTGATGGTAGTGAGATGCTCCACCAATGAAAAATGATCTGACTTATCCTTGAATTGCCTATTCAACTTAGATCTCCTAGTTGGTCCCATGTTGCAATTGAATTAACAACAAGGCCTTTGAACCATTGGAGGGCTTTACCCTTGAGATAAGTTTCCAAGAGACTCATTACAATATTTTTCTCAGTAATATGATGCAATCCACACAATGAGGCCACATCTCTAATGTGTTCTATGGTAGTTGTATGATCCTCTCCAGTGAAAAAAGACATACTCTTAAGGGATGTTGTTGGCATATCATAATGTTGGGCAAGATGCAAGGGACTTCCTTGATCAAAAGAAACAAAGGTTTGATTCCTAGGTGGTGGATTATGAGCCATAGTGACTCTTGAAGGATTGGAACTACTAGGAACAGTGGAACTTATTGGTATTTGAACTACAGAGATTGAAAAAAGAGAATTTCTATAGGTTGTAACTGAATTTGATGCATTCTTAATTACCTTAGTACTTCTTAGTGGTAGCTCAAAATGTTCAACAGGATTTGCACTTTGTCTAGTTTGATATTTTCTCATAAGCTTAACCATTGAAACTACTAAAAACAAAGCTTTAGAGTCTCCAAATGTGAAAACTTTCCTTCTTGAAGGCTGAAATATTGTTGCTCACACCAAAACAATAGCAAAATGAAGCTCTTCTTCAACTGACAATCAACTCAAAGTCCTATCGGGCGTGCCAAAAACTGTTGTCATAGGGATTTGCACCTGATGCTAAGATGAAAGCACAACAATCTCGTGCAACATGGGACTACTCTCAGGCTGTCAATATCCTATGGTAAAAGTAGACCTCCAAGTTATGGGTTGGCTCCCCTTTAGATAACTTAAAAATACTAATACTTGATAGGTAAAAGGGTAAGAAGGATGTGCTTATAATTTTAAACCTATCACTAATAGGTGATACACCAAAGATAAAACTTGATAATGTTGTTGAAACTCACAAATACACTCAACTAATGAAGTTGTACTATCTCACAACTCAGCTACACATGCTTGCAACAATAATTCTTATGAAAGGTTTTAGCTTTCTGACGTTCATAAAAAGGAAAACAATGATGTTTTCACAATTTTAATACAACAGAATAATAAAAACAATTGCAGACCTACACTATAACATGCCACTCTCTAAATTCAATATTGAAGAAATTTTGATAAAAGTAAAGTAAAACACAATATTTTTATTATATTATTCACTAACAATACTAGAACCAAAATATATTTGAGGAGGAAATAAGCTTCTTTTATTGAAAACCAGGAGTTCCTTGCATTTCAAGGCAAAAAAAGCTTTACAAAATGACTATCATAAGAAATGAGTTACAAAGTATGAATATGTTGCTACAACAGTCACCAAACTCGTAACTAGTGAAAAAATGAGAGAAGAAGAAGACTTATACAAAAGGTTCCAAGAATTCAAAATTTGAATTTTGGCTTCAACTAGCTTGATGAGTTGTCTAATACCTCTCCTTCAAATTAGGCACTTAACTGAAACAAAAATCCTCAAAAATAGGCACAAGAAGTTTTAAATTGAAAAAATGTCTACAAGGGTCGTGCATATATGAAAATTCCCCAAAAATAGGGCTAGAACTGCAAGAAACATGTAGTTAACTATCTCAAAAGTCCCCTTGATTCATGTATGACCCATGTGGGTCCTCAAACTAATGTTTAACTACTAATGAAGTCACCAAATCTCCTATTTTTCCTCCACATGTTTGAAAATTTCCTCAACTATCCCCTAGATGGATGCAAAGACTTCAAATCTTTAATTAACCCCTCCTTTGACTATATCTTTGAAAACCAATGTAGTATCTTTATCTTGCACAATAAGTAATATTAATTAAAGTGATTTATAAGCACATCACTTAAACTAATATTTTACATTTTTGTTTAATGCAAAAACAAAGCATGGCTTTGAAAGTCGAAGAAAAAATACACAACTCCTAGTTCATTAGAAATGAATACAAGGTGGGGTATTAGTTTCATTGAAAAAGTTTTAAACAAAAGGCAAAAATGCCTTAAGTTATTGGCATGTGCTAGGGTTGAAACCCTAAAAAAAATGTGGCCAAAGTGTTTTCAAGGCATTTATTTGTAACTTTGAACTTTTTGGAAGCTCTCCTTGGCCGCCACGATGAATAGGGTTTGGACTCGAATGCTCTCCATTCCTTGCTGTTTTTAAGAGATTTTCAAAGATTTATTTAGGAAATTGTATGGTAATTTTTTCCTAGATAGAAATTTTTGATTTCTTGGTCATGGCCTCTATAATTTTCTAACTCATTTCTTGTGCTTCTTTTCTTTGTTGAATCCTCCACTTCGAGCTGCCATGGAAAGCTTGACTCTAATTTTTTGAAAGAATTGGTACTCGGCTTTTAATGGCTTCCTCTTCACACAAACACCTAGGTAAGTTTCAATGCTTTCAACTTATGTATTTCCTTCTCAAACAAGCTCATTTTGAGCACTCTTCGAACCAAAATACTATAATTTCTTCTTTTTGTTGGGGCAATGACTGGAAATCTGTGTGTTTTTCCTAAAGGTCGTGGCCTATGTAGCTTGAAACAACTTCTTTCATTATGTGTTTTGATTTTATTGTGCAAACCCTAAGTGGTTTTGACATTTACGGAGAAAAATATGTTTTTAGGCTACGGCCATGAGAAACCATCTCTACCTTCTTCTTGTATTTTAAAATAATAGCTCTATTCAAGCTCGACCCATGATAGAAGATTAATAAAGACTTCTGATGGAAAGAATTCCATGCATTTTTCTTTTCTATTTTTTGGGTTTGAGACCTCTTAATGGCCGCAACCATTCACCATGTTGCTAACACTTTTTGAGAGCTCAAGAACTTGCATGAGCTCAAACTATTTATGTCTTTTGTATTTGAATTTTTTCTTGGGACAAAACTCAAGTGGGTTTATGCTTCTGTGAAGAGGAATGCCTCTCTCAGGCCACAACCATGAAAGTACCAACTGGGGTTTTGATGTATCATATATTCCTTGTTCATTTTTTGGATATGCTCTATCTCTGTGATATGCCTTGATCTCTCCTTTTGGACTGAGCCTTATCTAGGATGGTGTCCTATAGAGCACTTTCACGTTGGAGTCTATAGCCCATGCTATATCTCATCATGACAATATGAATATCTTCATATGTTTCTCCTTGGACTGTCAAACTCTAGAAACATCTTGCAATCACCATTCACACTATATACTACTCTCATCAACATGAATTGTTGTCATTGATATTATTTATGTTGTCATTATATTATGAAACTTTCATTTATTAATTTTCACTATGATAATGCAATATCATTACTTGCTTTGGTTGTGACTATTTTCTTGGGTTGTCATTGTAATCTATGTGATAATACAACATTAGAAGATTTTCATTGCTACTGTCATACTAAGATTGAGATTTAACATGCATTGTGACTACTTATATGACCTTTTGATGACAAAAACTTTCTATATTTGACTACTCATGAACTTGATTGCTCATTTATTGTATCACTACCATGAGATAACTTCATGTAACTATTAGAGACTCAAGTCATTGCACTCTTCATGCATAGAAAATCCTGAAATATTGGAACTTTATCATGTATTCCTATTCACTATCACTTCATGATCATGTGCTTATTTTGTACTCCACTTGTATGTAGACACTTCTTATAAGACATTATGTTTATGATGACAATTTTTGTGAGATATTGAACACAAAAATAGCATAAACAGCAATACCTCTTTGTTTCCCTTCACTTGAATTCACTCTATATCATGACATCTTATAGCTCATGATAGCTTTTAATATCACTTGATGGCTCTTGTTGTATTAACAGCACTGTATACATGAGTTTAAAATTACAATCATCATAGAGTCTTTATTTGCTAGCTTTGTGTCATGCTTCTATTGATAAGGAGTGCTATTATCAATGTGAGATAACTCTTATTAGTAATGGTATTCATTCTTATCAGTATTACCAGGACAAATGAAAATTGTCTTCAAGGATCCATTGGTGATATGAAATATGACTATCCCTCTCTAATGAAATAGAGGGTAGCATTTTGGGCTCAACCCTTGTGGAAGCCACATTTTATCCCATGTGTTGTAAATAGATGAAACAAAACAGTAACAAAGATTTCACCTATACCTGCACAAGAAGCAAACATGTTAGATAAAACAGAGCACATGATAGATGTGTTTCATAATTTTTCTGGTTTTCTTGGACATCTATGGTATGCTAGCTATTTAAATGCACATGAGGATCAAATTATATGTTTATGGATAACTACACATGTATTGACTAGTGATCCTTCATTGCTCTAACAACACTATTCTCTCTCACATGTAGGAAAACTATGAGCAGCACGGAAAGCATCAACTAAAGATGAGACAAGCAAGAGGGGTAGAAGCAGATGCAAAGCCAAAGCCAGCAACTGGGATTCATCATTATGGCAATGACGGATCCCCTTTCTCTACATATGCACTTTTTCATTATCATCTATAAATGCATAGTTTTTCCACTATATGCATTTTAATAGTTAGTTCAATGGCTCGTGTGGAACACTAAACATTGATATTATCAATAAAGACTATTTTTTAAAGAAAATGATTCTTTCTCTTCTCTGTTGTATGCATATGTATAATGTGATGGTGTCGTCTTTAGATATTTTCCTTTGTGCATATGAATATGACATAGCAGGGAATGGATGTTCCTTTTTGCTTTCTCTTTGTAAAAACATAATTAGCTCTACCTATTTGAGCTAGGAGAAAAAATAGGTAACAATTAAATTAATTGTTTATAAAGTTATTCCAATAAATTAAAATCAAAAGGATGACTTTATATTTAATTAATTTAATAAAGTGACTAAATAAAATAATATATTATAAAGTCACTTTGAAGAATAAAATAATAATATTTTGGAAGTCATTGAGAAATCTTAATAAGGAGTTGTTGGCTTAGCATTTGGGCATGCTTGACTTGAATCCCATTTCTCATTACCAGTTTGGTAAGAAGCTGAATGCTTTGCTTGCTCGAGGGTTTGAAGACTCTAGAGTACCAAGTTCAGTTGTGAAAGATCAACTTTAGCTGGAATTGTTGAGGAATCCACCCAAAGTTTCTATAGGTACTTCATTGGAGAACTTGACAGATGCAATAGCTGATGTATTATTGCCCTTCTAATAGGAATTCTAATTTTTTTGTGATAGCTAGTTTATTATTGCATCAGCATCATTGTAGCAGCTGAGGTATTGTTGAAATCATAATTTCCTTGGAGAAGCAATAGATGATGTATTGTTGCATCTCACTTGAGAAAGGGATTTATTGTTGGCTGGTTCGATCATCAACAAATTTAATGGTCTAAGAAGCAAATTTTTAAAGCAAGAAGATATTCGATTTTGGAGAAGTTGGTTTGCAAATTTGAAGTTTACAGTTATAGATTTTTGAAGGTCAATAATCAGTCAAAACAATTTATCATCTTTGGTAAATTTGATATCATTTGATATTATTTATTCAAATTGGAAAAATTTGTCTTACCCGAAAAATAAGACAAAAATTGCATGAGATAAATAACAAATTCAATTGAATGTTGAAGAACCAACTTTTCAATTGAAGTTACGAATTCACCGATTGGGATAAGTTTATTAATATTTGAAGTCAAGCTGGATGTGTCAAGCAAATCTTGGTTTATTTCTTAGGCTTTATTTAAAGGCAGAGATTGCACCTTTAAGAATCATCATATCAAGTCGAGAGCTATTTGGTTGATTTGAATACTTTGATTCTGAAGCCATTTGTAATACCATCGTTAGACATAAGGAAAAGTGTCAAATAAGTCAAAGAGGAGGAAATACGATTGAGTAAAAGAAAAATCTAGGAAGATTTAAGAGGATGTGATTATTCAAGGGATATTGGACCTTCAAGATTATTGTTGATTAAGCAATTCAATAGTTATTGGGTGCATTGGAGGGTGAGGTGGCACATGACTCGTCAAAGGAAAGTCAGATTACCCATTTTCCATTCACGTGTATGCCAGAAGTTTATTCTCCGTCTCTGTCGGGCTTTGATATAAGAATGGACGTTGATAAATAAAGTCGTGCCAACACATTTTAAATCATATTCTTCCTATTTTCAGAAAGACAAATAGTAATCATTGTCAAATTTTGTGGCAAGTTTGAAGACGTCAGAAGTTAAAGACAAGCATAGGAAGGTGATCGCTAGTTAATATGTGAAGAGATCGATATTTTTCCTAGGCACACCATTTGATTTTGAAAGCATATTTGGGCATAGCTATCTCTAGATTTGTTATTTACATTGCTAATATTGTTTGTAATTGCAGCAATGTAATCGATGTCATGATCAACACCATCACTAAATTGTAATATGAAAGTCAGTTTATTGCTTATGTCAAAAGTTAAATATAGTTTTCTTTGCATTTGAGTTAGTAATATCATTGTAATTCACTGGTAAAAGAATGTAATCAATTATAGCAGCAAACAAAGGAGTTTGGAGTTCACATAGCATCTGTTTGTCAAAACGTCATATTGTTGTAGTTGAGCATTTGCATTAGTTTAGTTATATTATTGCAGTATTAAACCAAAGATAGATTGCATTGCATTTCTTCCATTTCAGTCACTTGAGAATTGCAATTAGAAGCCTTTTTATTCATAGTGTCATCATATACATCAAACTCAAAAAGGGAAACATTATAATAGCAGTTGAAGAGTTTCAAGCAAAGTGTTTGACGAAATTCCCAGAGTTGAAAATCAGAAAATTTATATCATAATTGGCAAGGCTCCTTACAATTAATCATTGTTTAAGGTTTTAAGCCTCTTCCAGGCAAGAACTAAGAATTAAAAGAGAAGGGATTAATATTAAGAAAGAAATCATTAAGTCCAAAAGGTAGCGATCAGTTTGCAAAAGGTTGTGTCTTCTGAAAAGTTTCTCTTTTTCAAGAGATGTCTCTTTTCATAAGAGGCATAAATATAAGAGTAGAATAAGGTGAGATAAAAAAAAATAACAATTCAATGATTTATTTTTTATTAGAAGAGCATATTAAGAAAAGATAAAAGGGCAGAAATATGAAGTGTAACTCATTTATTTTGAGTGCATGTGCATCTGATGTATGAATGATAAATACAAAAATATATAATAAATATATGTGAAGATTAAGAGCAAATTGTAAAGTGAATTTGAGCAGATGATAAGGTAAAAAGTATGTGAAAATAATGTCATGATTATGATCAGTTGTGTGAAAATAATTGGTACAAATATTGGATAATATTTGTGATAAATATTGTACATGATAGTGATCAGATTTGGAGGGAAGATTGTGTATGACTGTAATTAGATTTGTGAAAAGAAAGAATGCGTGATTTGTGATCAAATTTGAAAGGAAGGAAGTGTGTGATCATATTTGTGGGGGTTGGAGCCTCCAATAGGTTGGAACCTATCAAATAGAGGTTGAAGCCTCTTTTTAGGTTGAAGATCAGTTTGTGTGGGGGTTGAAGCCTCCAATAGGCTGGATATCAAATAGAGGTTGGAGCCTCTTGTAGGGTTGGAGTTCAATTGAGTGGGGGTTGAATCCTCTAATAGGTTGGAGCCTATAGTTCTATAAAGTGAAGATTGTAGTCTCTAGTAGGTTGGAGCCTACAAGAATAAGATTAATCTATAATATATAAGAAACATTTTGTCATGGTTTTCTCTCACAAGGCTTTCCACATAAATCAGTGTTATCATTGTGTTCTTAATTGCTCAATATTACTTGAATGTTTTCATTGTGATTGGTTAAGTTTTGAAAAGTAAAATATTTTTAGATACTAATCCACTCCCCCCTATTAGTATCATCGTGTGCTCGTCAATTGGTATCAAAGTTGGTTCCTTCGAATATAGCCTAACCACTAGAATGTAGACCTTAAGAGAAAATATGGGAAAAAGAAAATTAAATAAGGGAAAAGGAAATAATAATCATAATTTTAATCAAATAGCACCAACAAAAACAAATGAAAATTATGAGGTGGCACTTGAAATACACATGGAAAAAGAGAAGAAATATGGTATCTTTGAAAAAGAAGATAACACTGTGAGTGAAAGAAAAGAAAAGTTAAAAAGGGAAGAAAATGTTGAAATGGATTTAGAAGAAGAGAATTCATCTAAAGAAGAAGGAATTTTTAAGGCATCAAAAAGAATGAAGAATTCAAAGAATAAATCAAGTGATAGCTCGAGAAATGAATTGGATTCAAAGGAAGCTCGTGTTGATAAACATCCTAAAGAAGAATCTGACATATACAAAGGTAAGTATAAAAAATTTAGTTGTGATAAAATTAATTATTGTGTTTTTGAATGTGTACAGGTCAAAGGTGAAGACAAAAGAAAAGAAGAGAAAGATTCAAGAGAAGAAATAATTTTCATGGCTATGAAAGTAAAAGGTGATAAAAATGAAAGAGATGAAAAGGAACATGCCAAAGATAAGAAGAATGAGGTTCATGAAGTGGATCTTAAGGAAGAAATTTATCTTACATATGAAGAGATTCATTCACTTAAAAGAAGAAATGCACGCCTAAAGTTAAAAGTTCAAGAAGAAAGTGAATCCAAGGCGAAAGTTTCACAAGCCCTTGGAGAAGTGGAAAGGATGATCAAAAATCTAAAATTCAAAATCGAAGAAGCAAAGAGGATAAAGGAAGAAGTAAGAATTCAATTGAAGATAAAATAAGAAGATTGTGAGAAGTATGAGTCTAAAATTATTTAATTGAGGAAATAATTAGAGAAAACAACTACCAAGCAATACAAGAGCCACAAAGTTGATAAGAGTATCAAAACCATGGATGATATTATAGATGGGAAAAAATATTCATGCATGAAGATAAATCTTGGTCATGAAGCAAAGGAAGATCAACCTTCAAATGAGCAAGAAAAGAAAGGAAATGAGAAAAATTCAAAAGGCTATTCAGATGTTTGAAAGTCTCGATCAATAATGAGAATAATAAGAGGAGGGAAAACAATGTCCCGCAGAAAAATAATGTTCTTCATGGAGACAACAAGGATAAATTCACAAGATCATTTCATGTAAGGAAAGAGTAAATGAAAAAGTCTCAACATTCATTTTATGGTTATTGCTATTCATGTAATAACTTTGGTCATAAAGTGGTAGATTATTGGACACATGCAAGAAAAAATGGTTGGGTTAAAAATAGAAGTTCTCATTGGTTTCCAAATAGAAAGGATGACATCATATGATAAATGCAACCATTTTGGTCGTAAGGAAAGATATTATAAAGAACAAGTGAGAAATGATGGATAGAGAAAAGATGGTTATGAGTTTTCAAGAAGAGGCTATAATTATTTTGGTCATTTGGTGAATTACAATGTTATATGTTACAAATGCAACAACTATGGGCATATGGCATGATTCTGTAGAAGTGATTTTATGAAATACCCTAAGAAAAACAAGAAAGTGGAAGCCATGAATAAACAAAACCAAGGATCTACAAAGGTATGGATAAGGAAACAAGAGAAAGAAAATAAGAAGGAATAATCTATGCTTGCGCCTCATGCACAAGAAATACCACTAAGTCCTTAAGGAGATTTATGAGTTCATGGGGAGCTAAACAATGCATTATCCTTTAGCTCCATAGAGAAGAAAATTAAAGATAGACTTGTTGAGGAATATTCTATATGAGCATTTTGTTGCCATTAATCAAAGGTGAAGTATTAGTAGAGAAAGAGAAGATTGATTGGAGAAAAGAAAGAGAGACTAAAGAAAGGCTAGGCATTCAACAAGACTATTGAGTTATATTATTGGGATGATGGAGGTTAAACACATGAGAAGTAAAAATCATAAATACTCCAACAAAATATAGTTTAAAACATGCATGATAGGATGATTGATAAATGATGCATGGCAACACTTTGAAAGACAAGATACAGTGGGAAAGGTGACAGCATAGGCATAAGAATTATGACACATCGAATAATATGATAATAGAAAACAACATAATAGAAAGTTACCTTATAATGAAGTGAAGGAGAATTGATGTCAAGATGAGAGAAATCCTAGAAAGTTTGAGATAAATAATGATTAATATGTTATGGGAAGATGAGAATGATCCAAAAGAGTCATTGCCTAAATAGTATGATAGAACACATAAGCATGTATTGTGAAAATTAAAATAAATGGATAGTAGAAATTTGGATGGTTAGGATAGTTATACAAGTATGTTCAAGTCCCTATTGATGTAATGATGTCCTTAATGTCAAGTGGAAGCATGACATACATGAGAATATCTTTTGTGAAGAGTTGAAGACATTTTCCATCTTGTAAGATGCATAGTAAATGATGGATAACAAAATAAGTTCTTAATGTGTTAAAACTTAGAAGATCATCCAAATTTTTGATGTCTATAGAGAAATCATATCACCCCAAGTGATAAAAAGACAAAGGAACAGAATTAGAGAAAGGGGAAGCCCGAGAAAGGGGGAGCCTTACAGATAGGGGGGGCATCAGAAAAAAGAGGAAGAATCAATATCATGATGGAAATAAGTATACTAAGTGTCCCTTTTCCATTGATGTCAAAGGGAGAGAGAGAGACTAAGGGGAAGCAATGTAAAAGAAGATAATTATGTTTGTGTTGCAATCAATGACAAAGGGGGAGATTGTTAGAATGCGTTCTCATTGATGTCAAAGGCACAAGGTCATTAAGTGTTATCATTGATGTCAAGAAAGATATCATAGAAGTCACAATGGATTTTTTGATTGTAGTTATGGCCAAAGGCCACTAATCGATTCTCTCCAACTATTTTACCTTCATATGACATCGTTCAAACTTACATTATATTCATTGAAGAATGCTGATCAAAATAAATCTATATGTATTGTTTGTTGGTTGACCATGGAAGAGATATTTTAACATGCTTTGTCTATTGGCTGACCCAAAACAAATATCTATAAATTTGGTAGCACTAAATTATGGATGAAAGTATTATTATAGCAAACTCTTGATCAATGTCAACTCCCTTTGTGTAGTCACCTTCTATAAGAGAATTAAAATAAAGAAAATATTTAAATCATATTTGACCAGCCTCTTCTATAATGAACATCCAATGAAGTGAAGAGAATATCTTATGAAGGGGCAGTGATTGATATTTATGGATGATAAAATAATTATATGGTAGTGATTTAAATGAGGAATGATTTTTAAAGAATTAATATTTCAAAATGTTGCAGTTAAGTTTGAAAATGATAGCGATTAGTTATGAGGAAACATGACCCATTATCAAGATTCACATACATTCACAAAAGACATTACCTTTGATTAATAATGCAAAAACCACTATTGGAAGGAAGCAAATTCATAAAGGTGGCAAATCATATAAGTAGTACCCAAATTTGTAATATAAAATAATTAAAAGAGAAGCAATTAATATTAAGAAAGAAATTGTTAATTCAAAAAGGCAGTGGTCACTTTGCAAAGATGTCTTCTTAAAAGGTTGTCTCTTTTCCAAGAGATATCTCTTTTCATAAGAGGCATAAGATATAAAGAGTAGAAGAAGGTGAGGTAAAAAAGATAACAATTCAATAATTTATTTCTGATTGAGCATAAATATGAAGTGTAACTCAGATTTATTTTAGTGCATATGCAGCCCATGTATGAATGATAAATATAAATATATATAATTGTGAATGGTAGCTCTAGACCTACACAAACATGGACAAACAACACAATGTTAGTCAATTATGCCAATCTAAACTATCATTCCCCATGAGATTCATTTGAAACATAATGAACAAGAAATAAATCAAAGAAACCAAATGAAATCTATTGAAAACTAAGTAATCTTATCCAAAACATTCAAAACCTCAATCCCATGGGGGAATTGGTGCTATTTTGATGTGGAAAATAGCCCTTTCCCAATTCCTAGTCAAGCTTGATGATGAACTTTGATATGAAGATTGATGCTCCTTGATGAAATTTCTCCATAACCTAGCTATGAAATGATGAAAGACTATGAAAATGGATGACAATGGATGAACTTTTCTCAAAAACCTATAGATAATGACTTTTCTTCAAGTTGTGGATCCCAAATCAATAGAGAATCCCTCTATTTATAGGAAAGAAAGATGGAGGAATGCAAAACATGGAGGATGTGGGACTAAAGATCAACCAATAACAAAATTCCACTTGTCAACATGCTAGTGGAGAGAAGTGGAGCACATTTTGATGAATGTGTGTATAAATGCTATTAGGTGGAATTTGAAATTGGAGAAGTGACATGTTTGAGGGAGATGAAATAAGAGTTAATGCCACTTGGCTCAAGAAAAAGGACATGTAAGAGGCCTTTAATGCCTTGTTGGATGGACAAGTCCTTTTGGGAGGGAGTTTTCAAATTTGAAGAAAATTCCAACTTGATGCCATATTTGAATGAAAAGGAGGAATTAATAAATCAATTAAATTGATTTATGCGTACAAGTTGCAAAATCTAGAGGATTTGATGGATTAGAGTTATTGTTAGTCGGGATTTGATTAACTTTGATGGAGATTAGTCTAATTTGACACTTTGACTTAGATTTTAGATTTATTTAAATCAAAATGAGGGGAATATGAATATTAGATTTAATTAAATAAAGTTTGATTTATTTAATTAAAGAGGGATGATGTTAGACTTAAATCAAATAAAGGCTAGTTTATTTAATTTAAAGGGGATGAAATATGATTTAATCAAATAAAGTGATTTATTTAATCAAAAGAGGAACATTAGGATTAATTAAACAAAATGATATATTTAATTAATAGAAGATAATGATTTAATCAAATAAAGTGGATTTATTTAATTAAAAGATGAAATATGATGAATTTAATTAAATAAGGGTTATTCAATTAAATGGTTAGTAAGGAAGGTCATTTAGGAAAAACTAATGTTAGTAAAACTAGGATCAGGTGTATGAGATCAATCGGTATAATTTACTGTCTACATTTTACCCCTCTTTGAAGCAATGTACATGTTGCATTGGTTCAAAGAATAAACTTGTTGAGATTGAAATTCAATTTTTTTTTTTTTTTGGGATGCCCCACTACTGCCCTAGCTGAAGAATTATGTTGGTATACTACCCCATCGAGAGATCGAACGAAAATTTGGATTTTTGGGTGATCTCGCGAAAAAAGAGGACAAGTTTCCTGACGAGTCCAAAAAGGCTCCAGGATGCCAAAAATGTGCCAAAACATGGAAAAAAGATGCAAAACGAGCTTCGATTGGGAAAAAATAGGGTCAGGGGCTCAAAACCCTAGCTTAGCAGCTGAACAAGGTCAAAAAACCCTGATTTTCATGCTTAAATAGCCTTTGAGGGGTCACTTTCAATTCATTTTTGCATTCATCCTTTAGAATTTTCATTGTTTTGAGCTCTGACCCTCGTGCAGAATAGCACAAAGAGTGCTTCCCCAACACATTTGCGAGCGAGTTCGAGTGTACCAGCGACTTCCAAGCACAGGACCAATGATATGTGATCCTAACCCAACCTTTAATTTCACTTTTTATGCACATTTATTACATTTTGAAGAGTCACAAAGTCCAACGGTGCTATATAGTGACGCTAGAAGGGTTAAATCGGTGACGCTCAGCTTCAAAGAGCGTCGCTATTGTAACTGGAAACACCGCATCATAGTTTAGCATTTAGGGTTCAAACTCCAAAGAGCGACGCCATTGTGAATAGCGATGCCGCACTCGAGTTAGCTCTTTAAGGTTTTTTCCTTAAACAAGCCCACAGTCAAACAATGATGTCACAATGCGGTTTGTAGTTTGGAGGTCCTAGCGACGCAGTTTGGAGTTTTCAAACAATGACGCCTTTGCTAATAGTGACACCTTTGTTGTTTTAGTGTCAAAAACTTCAAATGGGATCCTATCTTTTTATGAAAATTAACACTATGGCTTTATGGGTGCAAGAGGATAGAGAGCCTATGCATTCACGCGAGCACCGATCCTCAGTGCTTAGCAGGTTGACTAGACTACATGACTTGCTACAAGAGTACCTTGGCGCAATCAGTTTATGGTATGTTTCTTATGCACCCACCATAAGGACCCACATAGCTATGATGACTGCATTAGCTGAGCGATGGCACAGTGACACCTCATCATTTCATCTTCCCACCTGCAAGGTGACCGTCACATTGGAGGGCATCTGGCATATTTTGTGATTTCCCATTCATGAAGAGAGAGTGATATATG
The DNA here is from genome assembly GCA_007258455.2 of Sequoia sempervirens. NCBI lineage: Eukaryota > Viridiplantae > Streptophyta > Pinopsida > Cupressales > Cupressaceae > Sequoia > Sequoia sempervirens. The sequence goes on along the minus strand of VDFB02058242.1, from coordinate 341,259,408 downwards.
ACATGGACGTCAGTACTGATGCATGCTATGACATCATGGGGATAGATGGGATCATTTCCATCGAGGTTCAAATTGATCTCAAGTACTACAGAGGTCGGGTGTCGACTTTTTGACTGATTGTCACAGCGGTTATATCAGGACTTGTAACTCTAGATCAGGGAGGTTGATATTTTTCTCCGAGATGGGGGTTGGCTTGGGAGCGGATGTTATTCAATTGGTACTACTTTTCTTGGGGTCCAGTGATGTTGGCCTCGCTATATCATGATTTCCACGAGTTCGTGTATTGTGACAGCAGAGCCATTGGCGCAAGGGTCACACTTTTACATATCTGGGCATGGGAGCACATAGTCGTGCTTCGACCGAGAGTTACAGTGGTTGATGTTGAGCTTGACGTCCCAACAGTTTGGAGGTACATGGGCAGCCTCACATTCACTCACACAGGACAGCCTGGCCTACCCCACGGGCGAAAGGGTTTTAGATAAGATGACAACTTTTACTTGGAGGCCTTGGCTATAGATGCCAACCTGGTACGACAATGTACAACAACTGTTTTATGCTAGGTAGGATAGACTTATGCAGGGGTGAGAGCATACGATGATCAAGTGCTACCTACTAGATAGGGTAGCTTGGCAGTTTGGAGACGTCCAGGATAGGCCGAATAATCAGTATGTGGCCATTTTTGCTCAATCTACTAGAGAGACTACATGGAGTCAAATGATCCCAACAAAGGATACAGTTGATTCCTTCAAGCAGCTGGTAGCTAGGCCATGGGCCTATGATCAGGGATAGGAAAATCATAGGACCACACAGGCCTATGATGATTGGTTCAGGCCTCCCATTAGATTGACAGTTCCAAGGATAATACTTCTACGGTGGAGACCCCGAGGTCAGACAACAAGGTGGGGGCGGGGACGAGGACGAGGAGATGGAGATGGAGATGGAGGCAAAGGAGATGGAGGTAGAGGAGGAAGAGGACAACCTCCACACCAGCCAGATCAGCATTAGGATCAAATGGGATTGGGAGACTAGTAGAGGGATACTCCTAAAGATTAGCAGCCGCCTACGAGAGACCAACAGCCACCATAGAAAGATTAGCAACCACCACCACCACCTTCACCACCTCATCCTGATCAAAAAGATGCCCTGATATAGCAGCTTCATGGGTAGGTACAGACACTTACAACAGAGAGGGACTAGGCTAAGCAATAGGTCCAGGCCCTCACGGTAGAGAGAGATCAGGTTGTACAGTAGCAACAGGCGACAGAATTGCAACTAGGACAGGAGGTTGGCAGGTGTCAGCAGCTAGAGAGCATACAGGGCAGGACAGTCCCCGCACAAATGTACCACAATGCTGTACGAGAGGATGAGTATTATCAGGTGCATTATTGGCAGGTAGTTCCTCCAACAACTCGGGTGTTAGAGTTTTCACAACAGACAGGATATAGGCAGGTTGGTGAGGGGAGTAGCCACCAAGGCTAGCTCACATAGTTTTGATCGGCGACACTTGATTCTTTTGAGATCCATGGGCTCCATTTCTTATAGCCCTGTGCTAAATTGTATACATTGATTGATCCACATACATGATCCTAATTTTGTACCATGACAATTACATTATTTTGATATATATGATATGATCGATTCGTTATGATGTGTTCTATTTTATTTATGCATTATGGATAGATGTTTATGCGATATTCTATATGTGATGTGACTCTATATTATGTGATGCAATGTATGCATGATTATGTGATGCTTATGGATGTATTTCTTTTTTGTATCTTTTCTATGCACTTTTTATGATGATGATTTATGGACGAATGGATGCAAATGTTATGATATGCAAATGATTTTAATACATGCTTAGACAAACAGATCTATATTATGCCCCTAATGGATGATGTTATGATATGAGATGTATGAGATGTTATGCCATATTCCTTTCTTCTTCTTTTTAGTATCATTTTCATGTATTATATGATGATGCATGTATGGATGACATGATGATGCCTATGTGATTATGCACTAGATGATATGATGATGCATATGTGGATGATATAATGATGTTTTTATGATTATGCAATGGATGTAAATGTATGGTTTATGAGTTGCTTAGAATAACCAATCTATATTATGCAATGATGAAATTCAATGCATATGAGATGATCAATGTTTCTTATATGATATGATATGGATGATATGCAGCATGTTGATAGTTTGCGGATGCAGGATGGATGCATTAGTGATTTTTTTGATTAACTATAATGGTACCATGTTAGCGTGGAGAGAAGAAAGAAGAAATGAGATGAATACAAGAGGATCCAACAAGTCCATGATCTACGAGACTTTATTAGAGATGATGAGATATGATGATGATGCTTTGCTTATCAGGAATTGGGATTTTAAAAGGGCTACTTACCTTATGTTTGATAACACACGTAGGCATGATGCATCAAGGTATAAAAAACTAGGATGGTGTTGCACCTACTATGATGGACTTTGACTCAACAATCAAGTAGGAGTACTCATATTCACACCTAACATATAGAACCTCATTTAAAATGCAGTTCAGATATTCCAAACATCTCAGACCAAAACATAGAAAGGAAAGTCTTCCTATGTGGTCAACAAGACACCCAAAAAAACTCCCTACAAACCAAACAAAGCACGCATGACCAAGGTTATATTACAAGAATATCCAACAAGCACAACAGATAAAAGATAATGATTGTTGCCCCATTCCTTTCTATCTAAATCCTTTTGTTTGAACATCATCGAGAGGTCATTGGAATGAGTGCAATAAGATAAATCAAAAGACAAAGATCAAGAAAAAAACAAGTTAATGTTCTTCATACTACTAGCCAAGACTAAACTACAGTGATGCTTGATGTTGATGCCCATTGTAGGAAGGATGCATCCTAGCACATGATGCTATCAGATGATTTGGGACAAACTGGATGATGGGCTATTATTATCAAGAGTTGACCTACTTGTTTACCTACTGACCTAGACTTGAGACTTTGACATTTTGAGTTTTCACTTTTGAACCACTAGACTCGTTTTTTATTGTTTCACCAAAGGTTGAGGATAATGATGATTTATTATGAGTGATTTTTATTGCGGGTGAAAGCGGGATGGGACGAATGGATGAATTTTTGGGGTTTTTTGAAATGTTATGAGGTTGTTTTTGGTATTTTCAAAATTTTGCAAATGTTTTGATTTTCAAATTTTCTAATGTTTTTGGGTTTTCTGAGATTTTGACCAAGAGACTAACCTAAATACCTATCCTAGGGGCCTCAGGGGCGATCAAATATTAGCCTTGCCTACATTATACACATAGAGATCACATAGTTCGACTAACAGACTCGATTATTGATGAGATATGAACAAATGGATTGTCACTTATTATGATGGACTCTTGAAGGACCTAAGTGTCTCGGGGGATGATCAAAGATCAACCTTGCCTACATTCGAGATCAAAGACCAGTTCGATAAGAAAACTCTATTTTGACTTTTGACTAAATTTTTTACCTCTTTTTGGATTTTGATATGTTTTGATTTTTTTGGATTTTTTTGATTTTCTGATGTTTTTGGATTTTTTTATTTTCAGATGTTTTTGGATTTTTTTATTTTAAAGAAGACTTTAAGAATTTACATGAATCTGATCCAATAAGAACATGCCCCCAGCATGATGTGATGTGATAGACTACCCCAATATAGGTAGGACAAACTGACCTTAGAAATGTGATGCAATGTGATAGAACATGCCCTCCTTCTAGTGCCAAAATGTGAATGGTAGCTCTAGACCTACACAAACATGGACAAACAACACAATGTTAGCCAATTATGCCAATCTAAACTATCATTCCCCATGAGATTCATTTGAAACATAATGAACAAGAAATAAATCAAAGAAACCAAATGAAATCTATTGAAAACTAAGTAATCTTATCCAAAACATTCAAATCCTCAATCCCATGGGGGAATTGGTGCTATTTTGATGTGGAAAATAGCCCTTTCCCAATTCCTAGTCAAGCTTGATGAAATTTCTCCATAACCTAGCTATGAAATGATGAAAGACTATGAAAATGGATGACAATGGATGAACTTTTCTTAAAAACCTGCAGATAATGACTTTTCTTCAAGATGTGGATCCCAAATCAATAGAGAAGCCCTCTATTTATAGGAAAGAAAGATGGAGGAATATAAAACATGGAGGATGTGGGACTAAAGATCAACCAATAACAAAATGCCACTTGTCAACATGCTAGTGGAGAGAAGTGGAGCACATTTTGATGAATGTGCACATAAATGCTATTAGGTGGAATTTGAAATGGGAGAAGTGACATGTTTGAGGGAGATGAAACAAGAGTTAATGCCACTTGGCTCAAGAAAAAGGACATGAAAGAGGCCTTTAATGCCTTGTTGGATGGACAAGTCCTTTTGGGGGGGAGTTTTCAAATTTGAAGAAAATTCCAACTTGATGCCATATTTGAATGAAAATGAGGAATTAATAAATCAATTAAATTGATTTATGTGTGCAAGTTGCAAAATCTAGAGGATTTGATGGATTAGAGTTGGTGTTAATCGGGATTTGATTAACTTTGATGGAGATTAGTCTGATTTGACACTTCGACTTAGATTTTAGATTTATTTAAATCAAAATGAGAGGAATATGAATATTAGATTTAATTAAATAAAGTTTGATTTATTTAATTAAAGAGGGATGATGTTAGACTTAAATCAAATAAAGGCTAGTTTATTTAATTTAAAGGGGATGAAATATGATTTAATCAAATAAAGTGATTTATTTAATCAAAAGAGGGACATTAGGATTAATTAAACAAAATGATTTATTTAATTAATAGACGATAATGATTTAATCAAATAAAGTGGATTTATTTAATTAAAAGATGAAATATGATGAATTTAAAAAAATAAGGGTTATTCAATTAAATGGTTAGTAGGGAAGGTGATTTAGGAAGAATTGATGTTAGTAAACCATGATTAGGTGTATGAGATCAATCAGTATAATTTGTGTGTCTACAATAATGAATACATGTGAAGAGTAAGAGAAAATTATAAAGTGAATTTGAGTAGATGGTAAGGTAAAAAATTATATGAAATAATGTTGTGATTATTGATGAGTTGTGTGAAAAGAATTGGTGCTAAGATTGGATTAGATTTGTGAGAAATGTTGTGCATGATAGTTATCAAATTTTAAGGGAAGATTAAGTATGACTATAATCATATTTGTGAAAATAAAAAATACACGATGTGTGATCAAATTTGAAGGGAAGGAAGTGTGTGATCAGATTTGTGGGGGTTGGAGCCTCCAATAGGTTGGAGCCTATCAAATAGAGGTTGAAGCCTCTTGATGGGTTGAAGCTCAGTTTGTGTGGTGGTTGAAGTCTCTAGTAGGTTGGAGCCTCTTGTAGGGCTGGAGTTCATTTGAGTGGCGGTTGAATCCTCCACTAGGTTGGAGCCTATAATTCTATCAAGTAGAGATTGGAGTTTCTAGTAGGTTGGATCCAACAAGAAGATTAATCTTAATATATAAGAAATATTTTTCTATGGTTTTCTCCTAAAAGGGTTTCCACATAAATTAGTGTTCTCATTGTGTTTTTAATTGCTTGATATTACTTCAATGTTTTCATTGTGATTGGTTAAGTTTTGAAAATTAAAATATTGTTAGATGTTGATTCACCCCCTTTCAATATCACCATGTACTCATCAAGTTTAGCATTGAGATATACTACCCAGTGATGTGCTACTAGTGATGGATCAATTCTTAGCATATATGAATAAAAACATGAAAAATTCTTAAAACTTCTTCTAAGAAAATATGGTGTCTTGATTCTCCTCCTCTATTAATGATAGAACCATGAGAGTGATTATTGGTGCTTCTTCAGTTTCCAAGTTAACGTTTGTTGTTTCTTCAACCAATATGCTAGATGTCTCCTAATACTGAGGGATTGGATCAAGTGCCTCATCTTCTAGAATATTGGAGAGGTTTTCACTAAAAGATGTGTCTTTTATTTTTAATTTTGTATGGTCCAAAAGTGCCTCATCAAGGTTTTCACTAAGGGAGCTTTCGTATTTTTTATTTTTTTATTTTTATTACTAAGGAAAGAGACTTGTTCCCCAAAGTATGTAGCCTTATTTAATTTGATGTTGAATCTTGGCTTATGATCTTATATTGGTATGTTTTCTCAGACTCTCATAAACTCAATAATTGCCTCATTATTTTAAATGTATCAAGTGTATGTGGTCCTTGTTAGTCCCAATCTATAATTTTATGGTATATAAGTGGAATGTCGATGGAATTGAATGGAGTGATGGAATTAATGTAAATTTCATTGAAGATTTTGGTAATGTGTTTGAAATATTCTTCATGTATTCCCTTATTGGTACTATCGATAATATGAGAGACTTTAGTTGCTTTAGTGAGGATACACTCAGGTTCCTAAGGTACCATTTCAGATGATCCATATCCAAGTAATTGGCAACCCATATTATTTTTTAGGTTATATTGGTTATCTTATTCCTCGCTCATGTATCCCTAAACCTTTTACTTTATATCCCATATTCTTACACATATTATGATTCTTGGGATATTGTTTTATTTGCAATACTAACATATGTTCATCTTCATATTTGTAAAGCCATGAGGATATATCTTCTTCAATATTCTCTTTATCCAAGATTTATCCCTAAACCTTTGTGTTTATATCCCATGTTCTTTCACATACTATGACTCTTTGGATATCATTCTATTTTCAATACTGATATATGTTCATCTTCATCTTTTTAGAGCCATGAGAATATATCTTCTTCAATATCCTCTTTTTCTAGGAGTCCCCAACGTTTGAAACTTTGGAAAGTTACCTTTGGTTCTATCTTGAGAAACCTTTGTTGACCATGGGACTTAGGTGAGAGTGGGAGTTGGCCTATGTAAAAGGAATCATATAGTCCATACTCTTTGCACCCTGCATCAGTAATCATGGCCTTGATCTCATCAATGGTATGTAAGCTAGATGTAGCTTTAGTGAGGATGATTCTATGTAATATGGAGAAGTGGATGCAACATCATTTATTAGATAATGGTGAGAATAGTTATAGTTTCCTTCGAATAATTTACAATACTGAAAGGGTTGAGGTTTTGCATAGATAGTGACTTTGGTACCATTATATGAAAAATTTGATGCATTGGTAGTATGTGGAAGGGACAACCTACATAACATGTATCCATGGTCAACCTACAAGAATGTTGTAGGGAGATCAAGGTCCAAGATCTGACATGTGGTCTTCATAGTGGTTGGTTCAACTTGTATGGGTAACTTTATGGTTCCAGTTGACTCACACATAATATCATCATAAGCTTTTATTGTGATTTTATTTTGAGTGTCAATAATGCCTTCAAAATATCCAATTTATTTATTAATTTCAAGTTACATAAGTTGAGTTTTGATCCACCATCTATTAGGACACATTTGATCTTGTGTTTATAGATAAGTGCTTCAATAAAGTGCTTTATTGTAGGGAACATCAGTATGCAAGTATTTATTTGTAAATGCAAGGTGATGTGTGGAAGAGAAGTGTCCTATCATGGCTTGAAATTGATTAACATTAATGTCACTAGGGACACGAGACTCTTACAAAAATTTATCTAGCATCTCTTTGTGCATGGGAGAGGTTTTAAGCAACTGCAAGATAGATATTTGGGTTGGTTTTTTTTTTCCTAAATAATCAAGGATATTATACTTAGTTGTTGTGGATAGAGAGGAAGATTCTCCTTGGATGGTTACTTGACCATGACGTGTAGTGACAGCACAATTGGATGCTTTGATGGTCACAATAGCTACTTGATCATGGCATCCAAGTCTAGATGTGACCTATGACAAAATCATATGATGGGGCATGAATAGTGTTGGTATATGTGTAAGAAATTTCCTTGTTGGACTTAGAATCTTTCCCTTCATTTTGTGGAGGAAAATTTTGTGTATATATTTCTAGTTTCTCATTAGGAGAAGTGTGTGCTTTTCCTTCAATATTTACTTCTCCTCTACAGATTAAGTATTGAATATGATTCTTCAATTTCATGCACTTAGATGTATGATGACCTTTAACCTTATGTTTTTCACAATATTCATTATCTTCATACCATGAATGTTTTGGTTGAATTTCATCAAATGACCTAGTCATGGGAAACTTGATTAGGTTAGCCTATGCAATTTTATGAAATACAACCTCTATGGACTCTCCCAAAGGAGAATATCTATGTTTGAGTTGATTATTTTGCTTAGGGTTTCCTTGTGGTATAGTGACAGTGTTTGAAACAATTTGATGTTGTGACTTGTTTTGATCATATGATGGTGTTGTTTGTATGTTTTGGACATTTTTTTACTACTTACACCATCATTTACAACATTTTTATTTTTGGACCAAAATTGAGATTTATCATTGGATTGATTGTCATTATCTTTATGCTCCTTGTAAATTTTAACCGGTACTTTGTCAATGAGGGATTTTTCTATTGTTAATCATTTATCAATTATTTTATCAAAGGAATTTGAACATTGGAGTTGCAAGTGGAAGCCCATTTCCTAATTTATGTTTTGAAAAAATATAGTCACTAGTTGTTTCTCAAGCATGTGCCAAGTAAATCAACTAGAAAGGTGTCTCCAACACTAGTACAATGTGGAAAAACTTTCCCCACTATTTTGCTTGGTGTTACAAAAATCTAGCATTATGATTTAGTGTTTAATATTGTATGAAAAGTGTGCAACAAATATTTCAGCTAGATCTATAAATGTGAATATTGAACCATGAGAAAAGTGTGTAAATCACTCTAAGGCTTATCCCCTAGACTTATAGGAAATAATCTCATAAAATACACATCATTGAATGTAACCTATAGACATGCTACATAAAATTCCTTGATGTGTCCTCTAGGATCACCCTTTCCCTTATATTTGTCAAACTTCAGAATTTCATAATTCTTAGGGAAGGGGATTGCTAAAATGGAACTTGTCAAAAGGGTAGGGGCATATGTCTTCAAATATATAAATTTTATTTTTATGTCCCATTTGTCACCCTTGGGTCATACTTCTCATGCTTTTTAATTATTGTGCAATGTCAACATTTGATGTGTTCTTGGATATGGATTAATCATGTGATGGTGTTGTTGGTTTTGATGAGGAATGTGTTGATATAAGGATGTGAGAATATGGTTTATATTTAGAGTGTGTTGATGTGAGGTGGATGGATTGATATGTAGATATGCTAACATGGGAATATTATTTTTGTTTAGAGTGTGTTAATGTGATGGGTTGATTTATTGGTAGGCAGATGTATTTAATATGTGTTGTAGGGGTTGGATGAGATATCTATTATTTGTGGGTGTTATGGTCAGTTGGGAATCTTGATGTGTGGATGTTTGGATAAAATTTGTATTGTTATATATGGGTATGATTGGTTGTGTGACTTGATATATGGCATTGGATGGTATGTTGAGCCCTAGTTGCAAGGATGCACTTGAGTATGGTATGACTTATTGCATGATTGGTTGGGATGTATGTGAAAGATTCAATGTGTGTGTGGGATCATGATGAAGAGATTGAGACCCCAAAATGTTATCTAAGGGATGAATAGATGATGAGAGAAAGCTAGATGAATCTTGTTTTCTAATTTGTGATATGTCAAAACTTTGTGGAAGTCTAACCCCCTTTGTGATTATGTCTAACACAATGCTATCTTTCTCAAGTTCAAAAATATTCTTAGTCTAACCCCCTTTGTGATTATTTCTAAGACAATTCTATCTTCCTCAAGTTCAAAAATATTCTTCACCATTTCTTGATTATGGGGATCTTAGGAAAATGCTTGTAATCTTGAGGAATTTTCAGGTTGATCTTCATAAGTCTCTTCATTATGGCGTGATGGGGGTTGATCTATAATTACTTCTATGGTAACATACTCATGTGGATCCATTTTTTTCTTAGCTTGAGTCCTGGTGATTAGCATGCAAGAGATATACCTAGTAGGTTGAATTTCAATGTTTGTAATGTGGATTTTTGGGGTTTTTCTATCAAGGTATATATTTTTTATAATTTTGAGGGTGGTGATATGGAGATTATTTGGACCTTAATTTGATCAAGGGGGCTGATGATGATGATTTGGATGAGGGAATGAATTTCTCAATGATCGGGATAGATGTTTTATGACAGGAGAGGATTATGTGGAAGAATATTGAACCTTATATCAAGGAGGAATTTGAATGATTTGGTTTTGGATTTTAGATTAGGTTTTTGGTTGATGAGGTGGATGATTTAGAGATGATGATGAGTACAAGATAAAAACTTGTATTAATAAAATCTAGATCTTTAATAATAGAGATGATTTGGAAATGATATATCTATCCTTACTTAGGATAGGCAAGTTCCTAAGCAAGATTATATAGGGGATTTTTGGAGACTTAACCTTGAGGTAGCCAAATTACCAAGCTAAATGACCTAAAATAAAGGGATAACTTAATATGTTACTTAAGATAGGAAAGTTCTTAAGCAATGCATAAGCTAGAGACAAAGGATGTAAGGATCTAGATTCTTATTTTCAACAAATTTGAATTTGTGGTTGATAGGATTTTGATTAGGGGATGATCAAATGATTGCAATGATGTAGACAAAGGAGAAAATATGATTGAGTGTAGTTCAAAGGTCCAAAATGGAATGAATGTGAAATGATGGAGAATGGTTTGAAAGGTTCTATATGACTAAGGTGTATTAGGATGGTCTAATGATAAGGTCCAAAATAAGGCTTATGAATGATCAAGATGGAGAGAAAATTTTGGAGTGATGAATATGAATTTGGTTGAGTGGTCTATAATTTAGATAATGGTGTAGAATGGTTTGTTTAGGTCTATTCTCAAGAATACAGAGTTTTATTTTCTAATCAGGCTATGGGGATGGTTGATTATGGTTCAAATCAATGCAAGTGTTGCATGATATAATGCAAGTGCAACAAGATGCAACATAGGCATTGAAAGATAGAATGTAGGCATAGTAGAATGCAATATAGGAATTAAAAGACAAAACACAAGCACTAAAGGACAGAACACACATGCAACAAGATGCAACACAAATGCTAAAGGATAGAACACAAGAGAAACATAATGCAACGTTGGTGCCAAAAGGAAGGATATAGGCACAACAAAATACAACGTAGGCATTGAAATTTTTGAAAAAGGTGTAGTTCTATAGTCTAGGTGTGGTGATTTAATTTTGGCAAGATATGTTAACACACATAGAGACACATTGGCTAACCCAAAATTTTAGGTGATAAGGCGAAGTGGTTTTCACCTGTTAAACATCAATCACATAAGCACAAATCCTAAAATTAGTCAAGTAGGAGTGTATACTTAATATGTGCCCACTAGCCAAAGGCTAATACCCCAAGATTAGTGTTAAGCACTTATCTTCCAAGGGTCAATAGCTAGGGATATAGTGGCACAAGGGCTCACTTTTTCCCTTTGTTAGAGGTCCTAAGACCTTTCCCAAATATTTTCTACCTCTACTTAGGGAGATAAATGATGAGTAGATTTAGGCATGATATTATACCTTACACCACATTGAGCAATAATTGAATGGTCATATTCTAGGTTGCACAAGCTCTCTAGGGTGTCCTCTAAATACCATAAGGGTACGTGAGGCACACTCATGAACACTAGTCCATCACAAGCATGGATCAAGAACTTTTAGCGAGATATATCAAACTAAACCTACACCTCTTGTATTGGAATCACCTAGACATCAAGGCTTCACTAGACATGATGCAACTATATTGGGGTACAAATTTCATTCTCCCCCCATTCTATACCCCACTAGTAACACGTGGTTGAATTTGTACCTTAAATTGATTAAATCTCCAATTATGCCTCCTAAAGGGAAGGACTATGCTAGTTGTTTTTTATCCCCAAGATTGCACTAGGTGTGAGAGAAGAGCATACACACAAGCTAGCAAGTCCTAGGTTCTACTCTAAAATAGAAGTAAGGAATATGGGATTTCTAATCTCCAAGATCACACTAGGTGCAAGGAGAGAATGCATCTAGACACATTCCTATAAACACAACAAACAAGAGTTATTTTACCAAGTAATCTAACTTTAATGCCTAAACTAGTGATAAATAAAAATAACTTGGACTAGCAAATCTACAAAACCACAAGTTAGTAATTTCATATATTCAATCATTAACTGGTGTGAATAAGTTGCACCACTAATGTTAGACAAAAAGGTTAACCAAAAGAGAAAAACCTAAAAATATAGTAAACCAAAATGAAAGCCCATCTCTATGAGATAGAGGCACTACAAGATGAAACAAAGGCACCTTTTGACATAACAAAAGCATCAAATTATAAAAATGAGGAAAAATTAACCTATGCAAAAGTGTGACTTTATAAGAAAGAGGCACAAAAAGTTTGAACAGAGGCACCTTAGAATAAAATAGAAGTGAACATTTGTAGAAACTCTAAATTTGAAAGAAAAGCTAATATTAATCCTATTTTTTACAAAAGAAAGATTAGAAAATGTGCAAAAAAAAATTTAAGGATCCCCAAAGTGTGCATAGAAATATGAGGAGTTAGAAATAAATCCTAAAACCCTAAGGATTTAAGACAAAAAAACCTTAGATATTTATTAAGAAAATAAAAATAACAATGTAAATCTTAGGAATCCTAATGAAAATCTACAACAAAAAAAATTAGACACCCTACAAAATAGAGTGTTAGGAGATCTAAACATGCACAAAAAACAACCAAGGTTAGAAAACCCTAAATCACTAAGGAAATACGTAAACCCTAAAAGAACAACTAAAGACCAAAACCCTAGCACCTGTAGAAAACATATTAGAATAACCTACAAAAAAATATTAGGAAAACGCACAAAAATAGTAGAAAGTTAGTAAAGAAAACTAATAAAAACTAAGCAAAAAGCGGGCAGCTAATGTCAAAGTAGAGGTACAATCTTTCACAATGAAAGTACAATGAGATATAACAAAAGCATAAAATATCACCACATAAGTGTGGATCTATCAAATGGAAGTGTTGAATCACATAGTTAAGTTCCTAATTAGATCCTACAACTAGCAACTCGGCAAAAAGCGAGCAACTAATGTCAAAGCAGAGGTACAATTTTTCACAATGAAAGTAAAATGAGATAAAACAAAAGCATCAAATATCACCAAAGAAGTGTGGATCTATCAAATGGAAGTGTTGAATCACATAGTTAAGTTCCTAATTAGATCCTACAACTAGCAACTCGACAAAAACTCATAAAAGGAAGTCAAAACAGGGATGTGAGTCCCACTAGGTGTGCCAAAATGAGGATGAGAAAAATGATTAAAGTAAAACAGAAAAGATAAGTGCATAACACACACACTTACCTTAAATCACCTTCAAACTCCTTGATGGAACTAGAATAAGATGCACCCTAATCCTATTAGTATGCTCTAAATGGATAAAATGTGGATTTCTCTTAATATTAATTCAGCATTGCCTTGTTGCAATGAAATATGATGGAGGAAAAATAGAAATATAAGGGTAATAGAAATATATTTGATGAAAATAAAGGATAAGAGCTTCAATTCATAGAAATAGGGTCAAATCGATGAAGATTTGAGATCTTGCCACAAGATTAAGGGCCTGAATTAAGAGGTTCTCTCAAGAAAGAGAGAAAGGACAAGTGTGTCATGTGAGGATTAATTATGGGTGAAGACTAAATTATGGAGATTGGGTAAGATTGTGGGAGATTGTGATAGAATTCCTCAAAGAGGAAATCTTTGACTTTTTCCCATTTTTAGAGAGGTGGGAATTTAAAATTAGATTTTATTGATAGAAAAGAGGTGACCCCATGCAAATTCAACTAAATATTTGGATTTTTTCTCTAGTGGATTTAAGGAAGAAGAAGTGAGGAATTACTAAGTCTTGTAAGGTAAAAATTCCAACCTTGCCCTTAATCAAGTACCCATTTCCATCAACCCATAAAAGTCTAAAACTGTGTCAATTTCTCTATTTAACCTATTAGTGTAAGAATGTTGGAATTTATCTTAATTGGGTACCCATATCCACCAACTTCCAAAAGTCTAAAATTTTGTTGATTGCTCTATATAACCTATCAAAGTTAGACTTTGGGCCATTTCCTTAACTTAGTGTCTAGTTAAGCCCCATCCTGACTCCCCACTATCGATATTTTGATGCCCTATTACTATCAAATCTCCTTTTTCAACCTTCCCCCATCTCACATCTCCTCTAGCATGAATTCATTGTCACCCCCTATTTTGTACATTATATAATCCTTAGCATGTATATATATTACCCCCAACCCTCAATAATTCAAAAATATCGCATTTCCACTATTACTCCCACCTACCCTGTAAGATGACTTGACACCATTAATGTGTCTCAATGTCTTGCAACTATCATATTTGATATGTTAGCTTTCATAAATAACTTTTCATCATAAGGGCATCAATATAAACACATTTAAGACTATGTAGATGATGACCATGGGGTTCTAATGTAGTGGTTTGTTTTGGACATGTTTTTTAGGTTTTAAGGATACTTAAGGATGTTGTTTGTAACAAAATTCATGGATCTTGGCTTGAGGAACACATTTCATTGATTGCATCCATTAAGAGTCATTTTTCTACTCAAATTTGGTCACTAGAAAATAATTTTATAAATTTATTCATTTGACATATTATAGGTTGATCACTACATTGAATTTTTGGTCTAGTATAGTCTACAAGCTATTCTAGGGATTTAATCACTAAATTTTTTATTTTCAAATGAAAGGATACACATAGTGGGTAAGTGCAAAAAGATGGGGGACCAAAAATTGGTTCACCACTTTTTGGCCCCTAGTAAACATAGCACAAGCATGTTATAATGCACTAGCATTTTTTGCTTTAAATGATAAAAGTAAGAGGTTGAGCATTTGAACTCAGTCTCTGAACAAAAAAAATTGGTTTGTAACCCTTTTAGAGCATGCTCACATTGCAAAATAGCTTTTTCATCACCATTTTTCTACCAAATCATTGTCAAAATGTTACCACAACATCGCCAAAGTCAAAGAGGTAAGTTTGTTTAGTATTATAGTGTAAAAAATCAATTAAATAGATAGATAGGAAAAGTTTTGAGTGGATTTTCTTTAATTTCCAATAATTGAGAATGCCCCACCAGTTGATGAAACCCCACATTCACCAATTCATGATAACCCTACTGAAGAATAACCACAATGTTAGAATTGTGAAAAACCACAAAACCATGAGCCACAAGATCAAACAACAAACAAAGACACCTTCCATGCAAGAGATCTCCAAACAATATGTGCAATATTCCTCAACAAGAAAAAGGTATACAAGCAGGAGACTAACAAAAGATATGAAAGCTCAAGCGATAATTACAATGAGGGTTGAGTTCTATATAGGAGCAAAACCCTAAAAGCATAAAAGCACTCATAAGTTTAGCTTAAGTGCATAAGAATAAATTAGACTAATAATCAATTAAAGAGTAATTAATTATTAGCTAATGCATGATTACTCTAACACCCCCTCTTAAGATGAACTTAGGGAGTAGCTAAAAACCCTAAAAAGAGAATGCATGATGGGTCCCTCAAACAAGGCCTAGTTAGGTACCCATGTACAAACAAAAGATCTCTCAAAACTAGGAAAAAGAAGAAAACCACTGTGGGATAAAACTCCTCTCTAAAAGCGAGAAAGGAAAATGAAGGACTGAAGAAGCCTTCAAATCAAGGTGTGAAGGATTGAGAAGCCTCCAACTAAAACAATGTCTTGAAAAAAGAGGAACATGTAGAACATCACAGAAGCACAAAGAAGTTGTAGCCTGTTGTCAAATGAAGACTGATATAGTGCTGAAATGAAGAACCACATCTTAAACAAATGATGATCAGGTTCAAGATAACAAGAATTTGTGTGAGTGCCCCAACAACACTACTTGAATCAGATGGAAAACAAAGAAAAAACATCAGATAATCAAAGATACAAATGTCAAGATCAAGGAGACTATACTGCATGAGTTCCCCCTATGACACTACTCAAATCAAATGGAAAACAAAGGAAAACATTTGGAATTCAAAGATACAAATGGTACATGAATCTACATGAGTAACCCTTACAACACTACTCAACATGCAAGATGCAAGTCAAAAATACAAGTACCAAAAGTTTGAAGAACAATGATCATGAGAGAGACAATAATCCAGTAGTCTTTGATCAAATCAAAATGGAAGGTCGCCTCCAAAAATAGGAATGTTAAGAATGTCCACATGGTAAATGCTCCAACTCACTAAAATTCATGTAACCATCCATTGATGTACGTTGCATCTAAAAGTACATAAGAACAAGAAATAGATACATAGATCACTCCAATGCGAAACCAAGGAAGCATTAGCACTAATAGAGAAAACCCCCCATAATGTTGAAAAGGGGGAGCCAAGACAGGTACATTGAAACTATGAAACCAAGAAGTGCACATAGGAGAAACAACTTGCAAATAAAAGGTTGTGAAAAATAAGGCACACATGCATGAGGCAAGAATCACTAGGATTCATTGTTATCATGGAAGGGACACTCACTTGACAAAGGTGTGATGCAAACCAAAGGAAAACATCAATCCCCCCATGGAATTTTATATCATAGTGTGAATACAAAAGGTACAACAAGATGTGCAAAATTCCCAAAAAATATACACTAGAATGGCACTTTATCTCAGTGCATCTACAAAAGAGAATGTGCACAAAAATCAAATTAAAAACTAACAAAAAAATCCATCAGGGTATAGTGGCATATTCTGTCATGAAGGAATATTTTGTCATCTATTTTTTGGTAGGGGGCCTTATTATTTTTGGGAGGTGGACAGAATATTCCATCGAATATTTTTTCACATCAACATGACATCATTTGTACATTTGCTAATGTATGCATGCGTCAGTCGTATGGTTGGCTTACAAAGGGCTCCAAGTCCCTTTCTCTAGACTAAGGGAGCAGTTTTTTTCTTTTGGTCATAACTTGGATGTACGATGTCGGATTTTGACAAATGAGATATCATTGAAAAGTTGGTTCCATCAACTTTCTAGTGGTGTGGGTCTCATCACATGTTTTTTCTATTGGTGAATTATATGGCTTGTTGAAGTCAAAGGTGTTGTTTTTAGTCCTGAGCTCATAACTTTTGACCATTTTCTTCATTTTTTGTGATTCCAACGGTGTTGGAACCGTATTTCAAAGCTCTTTAGTTCCATCCATGTAATTTTTCCATATTTTTATCTAGGTATATTTTATTCATATTTTTGTGTTTTTGCACTCTAGTGAATTACTTAGACGTCTTAGCTCTTGGAAACTTTTTGTTTTCTGTGGGATGAATCATTTTTAGCTATTCTAGTGCTATATAGGAGAAAAAACATAAAATCATAAAGCACTCCTAATTTTAGCTTAAGTGCATGAAAATAAATTAGACAAATAATTAAAAAAAAAGCAAAGGGGATTCAGATTTAAAGCCTGTAACCCTTGTTGAAGAAAAAAACCTCATAAATCGAGAAGGGGTTCACTAAATCCACGCTCTAATACCATGTTAGAATTGTGAAAAACCATAAAACCATGAGCCACAAGATCAAACAACGAACAAAGACACCTTCCATGCAATATAACTGCAAACAATATGTGTAATATTCCTCAACAAGAAAAAACTACAGAAGCAAAAGAATAACAAAAGATATGAAAGCTCAAGCGATAATTACAATGAGGGTTAAGGGTTATATAGGAGCATAACCCTAAAAGAATAAAAGAACTCCTAAGTTTAGCTTAAGTGCATGAGAATAAATTATACTAATAATCAATTAAAGAGTAATTAATCATTAGCTAATGCATGATTACTCTAACACACAACATACGCCTCTAACACTTCCTCAACATCCTTTTGGGATGAAAGAAAATATATTAGGAAAAATAAAAAACAAAAAAAAATAACTTGAGGCAATAATTTGAAGGTTGATAGATCCATCAAGAACCAATTCTCATAATTCTATCCTCACCAGTTCAATAGAATTGATAGTCTCTCACATAGTATCTATGAGTGGAAAAATCAACACTTGGTTGAACAAGAGGGAAGAACAAAGGAAATTTTATGTAGAAAAATTTGTTAGGGTTAGAAATGGCATATATCTAACAATTAAATATAGATTTAATTAATAAATAGAGAAACTAAAGCACACATAGAATAAATTATAACACAGATAATTTAAAGTGGTTCACCCAATTTGGGCTACATCCACCAAACTGCAGCCATCCAATGATTTTATTATCCAATGCAAAAACCTATTACAATCTTGTGAATAATCATGTTTTTCATCATACTGTAACCCCCACTGAACCCCTTTTTAACAAGCTTAGGATACATGTCGGGGTGTAAAGTATAGCATGATCAGTCACCATATGCCAACAATCTCCCACTTGGAGACTGATCAGGATCCACACCAACACAATCTCCCACTTGGAGACTGATCCTGGACGACACTACTGCACTTACAGCTCCCACTTGAAATAAGTACCTTGGACATTGTTGCTCTGTTATACTTGAAGGCCAACCGAAGCTGAAGAAAAGCTCAGATTCTCCCTTGTCACCGCCTTCATAAACATATTTGTTGGATTGACATCTGTATGTATCTTGTCTAGCTTGACCTATCCATACTCCAACACCGACCAAATGAAATGATATCTCAATTGTATGTGTTTTGTTTTAGAATGCAAGGAAGAATTCTTTGCAAGATGTATAGCACTCTGGCTGTCTGTAAACAAGTAATTTCCATCCTATTGTTTTCCCAACTTATCCATGAAAATTTGCAGCCATATCATCTCTTTACCACCTCTATTGCGGCAACATACTCTACCTCTGTGGTGGATAAAGTAACTACCTTTTTCAATCGAGAAATTTAACTCATTGTTGTCCCACCAACTGTAAATATATAACCTGTGGTACTCTGCCTAGTATTTATATCCCCTGCCAAATTTGAATCAACATAGCCTTTTAAATTAGTATTAGAGCCCCCAAAACATAAACATTTATTGGATGTACCTCTCAAGTACCTGGGAATCCATTTTACCACTAACACCTGCTAAAGACTAACTCAAATACCTGCTAACAACTCCTATGGCATGTGCAATATCCAGTCCCGTGCATACCATGGCATACATTAAATTGCCTACAGCTGAAGCATATGGTACCTTGGACATTTTTTCTTCCTCCTCTTGTGTCTTTGGACACATATCCTTACTAAATTTAGCATGACTAGGAAAAGGTGTGCTGACAACTTTTGCATTCTCCATATGAAATCTCTACAACACCTTTTCAACATAATTAGCCTGAGATAAAAACAATTTTCTATTTTTTCTATCTCTACAAATTTTCATACAAAGGATTTGTTTTTTCTGCCCCCAAATCCTTCATAGCAAAATATTTTGCTAACTGTTGTTTTAGTTCACTTATGTGATCCATGTTAGACCCTGCTACAAGCATGTCATCAACATGTAAACATAGACCATGCTACAAGAATAATGTAGTTGTCATTATCCAACCTCTTAAAATAAACACAATGGTCAGAATTACACCTATTGTAGCCTTGCTCAGCCATAAAACTATCAAATTTCATGTACCATTGTTGAGGTGCTTACTTCAAGCCATATAAACTTTTTTTCAATTTGCACACTAGTTTCTCCTTACCTTTGACCTCAAATCCTTGTGGTTGGTCCATATATATTTCCTCTACCAAATCACCATGGAGAAAGGTTGTTTTAACATCAAGCTTTTCTAAATGCAAATCTTCAGCAGCCACAATACTTAAAACAATATGAATAGAAGTCATTTTAACAACTGGAGAAAAAATCTCATTAAAATCAATACCCTTTTTTTGTGCAAATCCCTTTACAACTAATCTGGCTTTAAATCTCTTCTTACCTCCATCCTCCTCTTTCAGCCTATAAACCCATTTGTTTGGTAAAGTTTTTTTACCTACAAGCAACTTACATAATTCCCAAGTTTGATTTTTCAACAAGGAGTCCATTTCTTCTTCCATTACATGCTCCCACTAAACCTTGGTATCCACCTACATAGCTTCATCATAATATTCTAGTTCACTGGCATCAGTTAACAAAATAGTATACAAAGAGGGAGAGAATCTTTCTATAGGTCTACTTATCCTTGAAGATCATCTAACATTCACATGAGTTTGTGGTATTTTTTGTTGTTGTTGTTTCCTAGCATGAGGAACCACTGAAACATCATTGTTTGGAATATCATCCAAAACTGCATAATCATTTTCTTTCTTCTCATGTTGCAGCTTTGTACAACACTTTCTCATTGAATATGACATCCCTACTTCTCACAATTTTATGATTTTCAAAATCCCAAAGCCTATAACCAAATTCATCAATGTCATATCCAACAAATATACATTTCTTTGATTTTGCATCAAGCTTGGTTCTATTTTCAGAATCTACATGTGCAAATGCTTTAGAACCGAAGGTTTTGAGAAAGAATAACTCACCTTCTTACCTTTCCATGCTTCCGCTGGAATACCACAATCCAAAGGATTAGAGGGACTATTAATTAAATAAACAACAGTTTTTATAGTCTCTACCCACATTTTTAAAGGCAGCCTAGCATGCAATCTCATAGTCTGTGCACGCTCCATTATTGTTCTATTCATGCGCTCGGCCACTCCATTTTCCTATGGAGTCCTTGGAACCATTTTTTGCCTACGAATACCTTTAGAGGAACAATAATCTTCAAACTCTTCGCTGCAATACTGACCACCATTATCAGATCTGAGAGATTTTAGCCTTTTACCTGTCTCATTCTCAACCAAGCTTCTCCATTTTTTAAAAGTTTCAAATACATCATATTTCTTCCTAAGGAAATAAATCCATACCTTCCTAGTTGCATCATCAATGAATGTAACATAATACAGAGATCCACCGAGAGAAGATACCTGAGCTGGTCCCCATACATCCGTATGCACAAACTCCAATTTCTCATCTATCTTTTGCTTCCCATCCTTGAGAAAACTTACTCTCTTTTGTTTTCCATACACAACTTTCACAGAAATCCATAGTAGCACATTTTAGACCTAGTAAAACATTATTTGAATGAAGTTTTTTCATACCTTTTGCACTCATATGCCCAAGTCTATTATGCCACAGTGTTGATTTAGAGTCCACAACAACTGTATGATCTTCTACCTGGTGAACTATAGCAACTGTTCTTGAACATTGACCTTTTTCTATAACAATTAAAGTAGAAGGAACAATATGACTTGTGCAAAGATATAAGCTTCCTACTTTCACACTTTTTGCTACCACTAAGGCACCCTTTGTGACCTTCCAATTTTTATCACTAAATGTAACAACACAACCTTCATCATCTAGTTGCCCT
The DNA here is from genome assembly GCA_007258455.2 of Sequoia sempervirens. Lineage (NCBI taxonomy): Eukaryota > Viridiplantae > Streptophyta > Pinopsida > Cupressales > Cupressaceae > Sequoia > Sequoia sempervirens. The sequence goes on along the minus strand of VDFB02058242.1, from coordinate 341,237,916 downwards.
GCTGAAATTACATTTCTACTTAACTTTGGAACATACCTTACCTCATGTAGTAGCCAATGATTCCCATTCTGAAACTTAATCTTGATTCTTCCCTTTCCAACAATCTGATAGGGTTCGTTATCTCCTAAATAAACTAGCCCAAAATCCCCTTGGACATAAGAAAGAAAATAACTTCTATGGGGGTAGCATGAAATGAAGCCCCTGAATCTAACACCCAAGAATCATCAGCATTATCAAGGGAAAGAATCAAAGCATCCTCATCAGATTTATTACTTACCACATTTGCCTCTTTACTTCCTTCCTTTTTGTCTCCTTTATTTTTTTGAGACTAGCAATCTTTCTTTAAATGACTCGGCTTACCACCGTAATGTTGTGACCTTTTCACACATCACCCCATTCAAAATGGGGACCCCCTAATTTTTGCTACGTTCAGGTCTTTTGGCTTGGTCTTTTTTGGTCTGTCTCTCTCTGCCATTTCTTTTTGTCTGGTGATGTACTTGTCATTTGACCTAGGTTTGAATTTTGGCTAAGTCTGGAAGGCTTTTCGATGAATTAGGGTTTACATTCTTTAGGCTACTTTGAGGTCAAGTTGAGTTGGCTAGTTGAATTCTGAGCTTAGCACTGCTATTAGGATACTTCGAGCAAGCTCCCACTGAATTTTCATTGAATTCTGACAATTTTCTATTTTTAGTAAGTGCCACTTTGGGGTCTATTTTCTTAAGATTTTCAAATTATGACCACTGCACTGCACTTAGAACACTGTAAGCTACCTGCCCCCAAAATTTGAGTTGAAACAGACAACTTACTATTTTTAGTTGTCCTGCCTTCAAAGGCCACTTTTAGGGTTTGCATGTTGAATTTTCATATGCATGTTTGAGGATTCTTTTTGGGTTTTTTGAGACATTCGCAGTGATATAGCATGCAAAACGAGATGGTGACTTTCAATGATTCGGGCTTCAATGGCTATTTTTAGGGTTTGCATGTGATATTTCTCAACGCATGTCGGCATGGTCTTTCTAGGTTTTTTGAGAGCTTCGCAATAGTGTAACATGCAAGCAGAGTTGGTCACTTTTCCGGAATCTGCTAATTTTAGCCAGTGCTCACATGTTGATGATTTTTCTAGGTTATACTAGGTTTTCCAAGATCTCTCGAGGGGTGTGACATACAGACTCATATGGTAGGTAGTTGGTCACTTTTTCAGCCACTTACTATTTTTAGTAGGTTCACTTCAGAAGTTGCCCAACACTTCAGAATCACGAGCCCGATGACATGTAATAGAAATGGAGCTAAATGGAGGTCATTTGAGGCACATGTAAGAAAAATTAGGATTTCGAGCTTCAAGACCCAAAATGAGGGATCAAACGCCAAAATTTCCAAAAACCAAGGTATCCCATCATGATCACAATCTTTCAAGGAGTCTGCAAGTAAATTTTGAAGGCAATCAGAGCACTTACTATTTATAGTAAGCCACTTCTGAAGCAGGCTATAAATAGTAAGTCAGCATCAGGCGCCAGTGTGAACAGGAAAATCTACTGATGAGGGTCACAACATTCAAATTTCAAGTCAAACAAAGTTGTGGAAGTCTCAAAATCAAGCAGTTGTTATAAATAGTAAACCACCTCCAAAAACCATGCTATAAATAGTAGCTCAGCATGAGACATCAATATGAATAGGTCAAATAGGGGATGAAGGCCCCATGGCGCGAATTTCAAGTCAAACGGAGTTGCAGAGATTCAAAAATCAAGCACTTACTATTTTTAGCAAGGTTGTGCAGAAGAATTAGGGTTTCCTAAAATCAAGGGTGAAACGTGACATTCATGCAGAAGCAATATCCAGCCATGATCAACTCCCTTCGGGCAATCAGCATGCAAAGTTTGAGCACATTCTGAGCAATTACTAATTTTAGCAAGCTGCTAAAAATAGCAAGTATAGGTAGGCATCAGACACTAGCAGCTCAATCACATCACGAGGTTCAAGATAAAGCAAAAATCAAGCTTTCTGGAGCCAAAAATTGGTTCAAAACGCAAAATTTGAGAAACTTTCTAAAAATAGAAAGCTAGGGCAAGCCAGGGGCGATGTGAATAAACCACTTCAAATCAGGTGAAAGCCATGAAATTCACTAAGTCTGAGAAATTTTGAAGTCCAACATGTGAAATGCGCCTTAGCTACCTGGGATGATGAAAATTCTTCTAAGTCTGAGAAATTTGAAGTAGGCATGGTGAAATGCACCCTTGGAGTTAAAGGTTGTTGAAATTTTTCTAAGTCACCAAAATTCAAAGCTTGATGCCTCAAATGCGCCTTAAGGAAGGAGAGGGTGATGAAAATTCAGTAAGGCAGGAAAATTGGAAGCACACACCATCATGTGCACCCATGGAAGAGGAGAGGGTCTTGAAAATATGTTAAGACAGTCAAACTCAAAGCTTGACCCCTCATTTGCACCTTGGTTAGTAAGAGGACTTGGAAAATGTCTAAGTGATTTAAATTTGAAGCACACCCTTTTATATGCACCCAAGAACTTTGGAGGAGAGTTGAAAATTCTACTAAGGCATTTAAATTTGAAGATCACCCTTCCAAATGTGCCTTGACTTGTGAAGAGCATGACTAAAAAGTTTAAGTTTTGAAAACTTGAAGCTGACCCTCCTATATGCGCCTTAAGAGGTAGAAGATGCCTTGAGAAATGCCTAAGGCAATGGAACTTGAAGTCCACCCTCTCATATGAGCCCTTGAAGCTAGAGATGGCATGGAAATTTTCTAAGTATGTGAAACTTGAAGTACACCCTTCCAAATGCGCATTGAGAAGAAAAGGGGGATGATGAAATTTCACTAAGGCATCTAAATGGAAGCATAACCCTTCATACGCGCCTACCTTGTAAAATATGAAAGCTTTCCTAGTAAAATGTGCCCCTAAATGGAACCAGACCCCCTTGGATGCGCCCTAGTAACTTGAGGATGATTAAAAAATTTCTAAGGAAAATAAAGTGAAAGCCTAGCTACCTAAATGTGTCCTTGGATAAGAGGTGACTAAGAAATTGTGCTAAGTATTTCAAAATGGAAGTAGGAGCCTCTATATGCGCCCAGCCTAGGGAGGGGTCATTAAAATGTTCTAAGTATTATAAACTCAAAGCTTGACCCTATGTTTGTGCCTAAGGAGAAGAAGGCACTTGAAAGTTTTCTAAAGTGTTTGAAATTTGAAGGAGGCCCCTCTATATGCGCCTTGATCCAATAGAAAATATGGAAAATATTCTAAGGCGTACAAACTCAAAGCTATTCATGTAATATGCGCCCTTGGCAAGAAAGAAGTTAGAAAATTTTCTAAGTGGTGGAAAGGGGAAGGAACCCCCCTTGAATGCACCTAGCTTGTGGAGTTGAATTGATAAATTTTCTAAGGCATGTAAAGTGAAAGTCCAAGGCCTCATATGCACCTATGAAGAAGAGTAGAAGGTGACTAAAATATTCTAAGGTGTGGGAATTTGAAGAAGGAACTCCCATATGCGCCTTCACTTGGAGATGAGTGTGGTTTGGAAAAATTTCTAAGGCATCATAACTTGAAGCTAAGTACCTCAAATGTGCCTTAGCTAAAGCTGGAGATTGATAGAAATAAAATTCCTAAGTGTTGTAAATTGAAAGCTTTGGGTCCTAAATGCGCCCTTGATGAGAGATTGAAGGAAAATCTAAGTATGATAGAAATTGGAAGTGAGACCACCATGTGCGCCTAAGGTAAAAAAGGTGAGTTAAAAAAATATATTCTAAGGGGTTGCAAATTGAAAGTTCACCCATAGTGCGCCTAAGGAGTTGAAGAGAGCTAGAAAGAAAACTTTTTAAGGCATTGGAATTGAGAGCTCATGGGTAGATATGCGCCTTGGTCAAAGTTGAGGAAGTCTAAAAATTTTCTAAGTGTGGGAAGCTAGAAGTCTAAAGGGTTGAATGCGCCTGGCTTGAGGAATTGATTGAAAATTTTCTTGAGTATTCAAAACTAAAAGTTACTACTCTCATATGCACCTAGCACAAGAGTTAAAATTGAGAAATTCCTCTAAGGTGTTTGAATTAAAGCTGGAGAGGTCATTTGCACCTAGACTGGGAAATAAAGTGGAAAGTGTTAAGTGTGCCTAAGTTTGAGTGTGTGGCCTAAGAGATTTTTCTAAGGTATTAGAAATAAAATGAAGTTTGTTTTAATAAAAAAAAAAAATGCCCCACACTAGAAAAATTAAATAAAGTTTGATTAAAATTATTTTCCAAAGTTTAAAAAATTAAACATCCCCCTTCAATTTAGACACATGAAACTTTGAAGTTGAGATATTTATCAAGGGGAAAATAAATTTTAAAAATGTTTTGGAAGGAAAATAGTTTTTCCTAGTGATTTTAAAATACTGGAGCTCACGAGTGATGTAATTTTTTTAGGCGAAATGTGGATTTTTCTAAGGCGTTGGCGAAGGAAATAAATAAAATTTTCTCAAGTGAAATAAAAAGGCGCTGAGATTAAATTTTAAATAAAATATACGCCATTATAAAAAGATGAAATTTTCATGTTGGAGTAATTTTAATAAGTTTCTCAAAAATGCTTCAGTCAACTAAAAGTAACTTGCAGTCGAGGAGGGAAATTTTAAATTCAAACAAGGAAAGAATCTCCCAGAATAGCAAATTTCTATGACGGCTCTATGGCAACTGAGAATATTCCCTCCCGAATTGAAAATTTTCTAAGTAGTGGGGAAGTGAATTAATGGCGACTACTAAACTGGGTGCCCACTTTCAGTTATAAAAACTCTGAAGCTATTCATTTTTCTTCACAAATTGCAGAGTTGAAAATTGTGTTGAAACTGAAAGTGATTGTTGAGTGAGTGAGAAACTTCTAAGTTGAGAAAATTATTTCTCTGAGTGTTGAAGTTGAGAGTGTTGAGTGTTGAGAAGAAGAAAATTATGAAGTAAGAGTGTCGAGCTTGATTTTTTGAAGTGCTGAAAGTAATATTGTTGCAAGTTGTTGAAGCTTGAAGTTTTAATTTTGGTGTTATAATTCTCAAGATTTGGAGTTGAAGTTTTAATGCTGAAGTTTTTTTTATTTTTGAAGCCAACTCCACTTGCCAGCCATCTCACAATAATTTTATTTTCTAAGTTAGAATTATAATGCTTGATTTTTATTTTGCAGATGGCTGAAATTCGAAGAGGAGATGCTGCCAGAACAAACAAGGTTGCAGCCAGAGCTGGGAATGTTGAGGCTGGCAAAGAAAATGCTTCCAGACAAGTCATTATTAAACAACTGAAGAAGTCCTTCATCCCTGAATCAAAGTTTGTGTCAAAGCTGGGAGGTTTGACTGATACCAACTTGGGGTCATTCAACCTCAAAGCATTCAAAAGCAGAATATACGGGCAAGGTGGTTATCCTCCATCGGTGACTTCGCACAACATCGTGAGGAGTGGATTATATGTAGTTGTTGGTTTTCCACCAGCAATTCGATGTCCAGAGCTGATTATGGAATGTGTGAACTACTACAAGTCAAACCACCAGATAATTGTTTCTCCAGAAGGCAAGCTACTGGAAAATTTCACACCTGAGGCAATTGACAAGGCATTTGGGATTCCAATTATGGAAAGAATGTTGTACAAGTCCAAGGAGAGGGATGATAAGATGTATGCTTCATCTTTTGATAGGTGTGCTAAAAGGATCAACACAACATGGATGAGGAAGCCAAAGCCTCCTAGTGCCAAGTTGCCAAAGCAGATCATCTCAGAAGAGCTGAAACAAGAATACTATGATTTGATCATGATGCTTAGCCAGGTGAATGGCAGCCCACAGGCACATGCTTTTGAGCCTTGGATGTTTTTCTACATCAACATGGTGTTGGAAGGAAAAGAATATGTGGATATGGTGAAGATGATCAATGATAACATTGATGAACAATTCAAAAGCTTAAGGAGAATGAAGACGTTCTACATGAGCTCATATGTCATTTATATGTTGGCTCGAATGACAAGGTATAAGGGGCTGACATACTAGGAGTTGATTGGGTGTGGTTCTAGTCAATTCAAAATTCATGAGGCTTGTAGGCAGCTGCATCTAACAAGTACCTCCCACTTCAAAAGAGTGAACGATGCCTTCACCATGTATATCACGAGGACTCTTCAACAGAGAACACAACAAAGAATATATAAAGAAGCACAAGAGTTGATCGAGGAGTACAGGTTTTGGTTTGTCCAATTCCCAAAGTTCACGTATATAAGGTTGTTGGGGTTCCATTCCTATGTCTAACGACTACCAAGATACCCCACAAATAAGACGGTGATGCTCGAAGTGTCTAGGCAACTCATGGCCTACAACAAAATTATAAGGAAGAAGAAGAAAGGAGGTTTGCACTTCCCTATTGTTATGGAGAATTCGCTTGAGGAGTGCCCTTCTTTGCAGGCATCCAAGGAAGCAAAGGATGAATTGTAGTTTTATCACCTCACTCTCCACACCAGCCGACAAGACTTTGATCCCCAAAGGAAGATTGGAATTATACAAGGTGAGGAATATAGGCATAAGGCTCATGTAGAGGATTTTTGGGCGAATGCATAAGATGAAGCTGAAATTAGAAGGAGGTTGTTCTCCAGATTGCCTCTGAAGTTTATCAGAGAGTGTGAGGTTGTCCAGGTTCCAGATCAAGTTGATGAAGATGCTAGCATTACTCACCCAGACTATGAGTCGATAAAGGACACACCAATCCCGCCACCTGATTGGGCAGAGCTGGAGATCACAGACTTAGACACTTTTTCTATGCATGTCTTGACTTTCACGAGGAGTTGGGTGGATGGGCATGTTCACAGGCTAAAGAGAAGATTGATTTCCCTCACATACAATCTCATGGGTGATCGGAGGCCACCAATGTCAATAAAGAAGAGGAAGCAAATTGCCCAACCTACAGAACCACGAGTAGAGGAGCCAATTCAACTTGAGCCTCAAAGGATGGAGGAGGCATCGCCCACATAGTTATTGGCTCATTCTTCCAGTGTGCAAGAAGTGTCAATATTTGCAGGTCAAAGGGATAGAGTGGTTGAAGAGCAAGAGATGGAAGAAGTTAGCCAGCCATTGCCTAGAGAGCCTGATAGTCAGAGTTCCAATGCTCCTGAGAGTGTTGATCAGCCAGATGAAGGTGAAGAAACAGAGACGGACATTCTCTTTGATCGTGCACTTGAGGCATCGTTTGAGGATGAAGACATCATGGAGCCTGAAGTTCGGGGTTTTGAGGAGGATAGTCATCATATGGAAAAGGATGAGCCTTAACCAAATGTTGTTGAGGAAGAAATTCATGGAGTAGAAGCAACAGAGGAGCAGCCGCTTATCATCTATAACACTCAGCAAAATGTCCCAAATTGGATCATGAGTGCAATAAGGAAAGACCAAGAGGACGATACCGACCCAGCAGTAGAAATGGAAGAGCTCTTGAATAGAATAAGCGGGTCACCTAAGAGGAAGAGAGCCAGGAAATATTCCAAGATGGAAACAAATGAGGCTGGTTCTCGCACTCTCCATGTTGCAGTTCTGAGGGAGGAATATGATCTAGGTGATGTGATGCCTAAAAATTACACAGTCACTACAATTGAATTAGGGCGTCCCACTGGAGCACAAGTTGTTGAGGAGGCTGAAAACTCCTTCCAGGCTCTAAAGGATAGGCTGTTGTGAAAAGAAGAAAAATACAAGAAGCTGAAAAGAGAGCATAGGGAATTGGTTGGGTATGTGCGGCATCTAGCACGTCCATGTGCTCAATAGAACCCAACAGTGGAGCTTCCATGGGAGTCAATCAGTGGGATTGAAGAGATGAGGAGGGCCATTTAGGAAGGAGATAAGTGGATTGGCGGTGTCTGTGCTGAAGCTGAAAGATTCACTTTAAATATTGTCTCCTCTTTCCAGCATGCTTCCAGTATCCTCTCACATTTGGAAAACATTGAGTAGGCTTGGAATGGAACACATATATTTCAGGATAAGACTATTCCTCGCCTGGCTGCTCTGATGTGCATGCCAATGCAGACGTTAGTTGAGGAAGGGGTGATTCAACCAAGGGATAGATATGATTTTCCTGGCTATTATTCTGTTGCATTCATTGGTTGAGGTTTCTTCGACACAGCAAAGACAGAGTCGGCTAAGATAAGGAAGGCAATGGGGAATATTCATGAAGGCATCTTCAATACGTTGGAAGCATTGTTCACAAAAAGACTAACTCCCGAGGAGGTGGAAGTAGATGGATTGAAGGAGAGATTGCAGCCTTTCTTCTCTGATATGAGGGTGTTTTCTTAGGTAGACTTTGAAAATATCTCCATGTTCTCCACCATCATTCAAAGCACACAGGAATCCATTGAGAGTTGGAGAAATTCTTGTATCCGGCAGGAGCAGATGATTGCTATCCTCGAGTATCAGCTCAACCTTACTCTGGTGATCTCTAAATAGGAAGTTGATGTAGTGTTGGCCCGATTTGTTGCTTACACGGTCAGAGAGAAGAACAATGGGAACAGGGTCCTGGACGAGAATCTTCTAGAAGGATAGTGGGCATTAATTGCCCATAGTGGTCAAGGAGGAATCTACTATCTTTGTGCTCATTAATTGCACCACTCCTCCACCTTCTGGTGGTTTTTGGGGCACAATCTTGTCTAGGGCTGAAGTGGCTCGATCTGAGTCATCCATTGTAATTTGATTTGGACCATCCATTGAGATTGGCTAGCTATATAAAGGGGTGATCCCACAAAGCTGGTTTACAATTTTTGGGAGATTCTGATTTTTGCTGAAATCACATATTTTTAGAAAATATAATTATTTAAGCCTTAAAAATTTCCATTTAAAGCATTCCAATTGAATAGGGTTTGATCAAACTACCTTAGATCAAACCCCCTTGGATAGAACCCCGCTAGTTTTAAACCATACCTATAACAGAGTCTCCTTTACACCTATCAAAATGCTGATAAAAAACCACTTTTGATTTACCTTTTGCGGGATCAAATGAATTCATTTAAAATTTATTTTGTGTAAGTATGTAGTCCTTATTATAAGCTTCCAAAAGAGTATAATTTTAAATAAATTTAATTTTATTATTATAGTTATTTTTTATTTCTTGTGAATGTAGTTTTTCACCAAAATGAAGCTCTCTATTCTGCACATGTGGAAAAATAGAAGATTATAAAAAAATTGAAAAATATGAGTGCACCAGATATTGAAGTCCTTGATCCAAAAATAAAAAATTGAATTTCGATACAAAAAAAAGTTACTCATTATACAACCGCCTATGTCCGAATTGTAATTGGTTTGACTTCAAAACTCTGATTAAGGAAAAAATATTAAATAAAAAACTATCTAACCAAGTGGAAGCACTAGGAATTTCGAAGAAGATTGGTCAGGAGCTAATGAGGAGTCAGTGGGGAGAAAATGGGTAAAGGCTTCCGCCCTTTGCTTCCCGCTTTTGCTGGAGTGTGATTTTGGTTTTTTTTCCTTTTTTTTGCTGTGTGTGGGTGGTTTCGGTGTGGGAGGGGCTCGGTTGTTCGGGGGTTTCCGTGGCCCTCTCTTCCTTTTTTCTTCTGCGTTGCCTTCTGGCTGTCTTTCTTTGTTGGTGGGGGATTTTTCTTGTTTCTTCAAGGGGGGTGTGGGCTTTGCTCTCTGCATGCCCTAGTGGGGTTGTGCAGTTGGGGTTTTCTTTTTGTGGTGGTGGGACTGTGGTCTCCCCTCCGGTGTTTTCTTTTTGTGGTCCTGCATGGCTCCTTGTGGGATTCCTTTTGGGAGCAAGGGGTTGTCTTTTAAGGATACTGTGGCGGAAGGCAGTCCATCTGTGCTTGTGCATGCAAATCCGATTTTTGGTGAAAATGGATCAGGAATGGGAGAGCCATCTTACCTGTCTGGAGGGTTTAGGCCTTCAAAGGTGAATGGGTGTCTGGCTAAAAGTGATAATAGGCCGATTGTTGAGATTCAGCCCGAGTCCGTTGTAGATGATATCAATTATCTATCAAATCATGCTTTGATCTGTAAGTTTTTGGGGATCCGGGTGTCTTTGCCCTTTCTGGAATCGTGGGCTCGACGAACCTGGTCTCCAGAAGGGGATATGGATGTAATGTTGGCAGCCAATGGCTATTTTCAAGTGGTTTTTTCTTGCATGTCGGACAGAAATAAAGTATTTGAAGGAGGGCCCTATTTCTACAACCAAGTGGGCCTTTTCATCAAGCCTTGGCATGTTGGATTCAATCCTACAGAAGAGATTCCTTCACGGGTTCCAGTTTGGGTGCGGTTACCGTGGCTTCCTTTGGAATTCTGGAGAGAGGACATTTTCAGCTTAATTGCAAGCCATCTTGGAAAGCCAGTGGGTCCTTCAAGACAGACTATGGAAAAGAAGGTAATTACCTATGCCCGAGTATGTGTTGAAATTGATTTGAATAAGCCCTTGCCTGATTCTATAGAAATTCGGTTGGGATCAAGCTCTTGGATTCAACAGCTTGATTATGAAACACTTCCGTTCCGTTGCCGTTTGTGTCATGAATATGGGCATTTGCAGAGGATGTGTCCCAAATCTAAGCCTGTAGAAGATTCAAAACTGAGGTCAGCTAGTGCACCTCCTAATCAAGATAAAGGGAAGGCCCCCATGAGGGAGGACAAGGAGGGTTTCATTCCTGTAAGAGCTCGTAACAAGGGTCGAGGCCAAAAGAGGACCTTTAAAGACAGACAAGTAGATGAGGTTTTCAATAGGTTTGATGCTCTAGATGATCTGGAACAGTTTGATGGAACTATTGCTAATATGCCTACTGGACAAGATCTCTTGGAGGCAGGGGAAATAGGTGGGGAGGAGGACAATGTCATTCAAACCAATCCGCAAGAAGGTGGGATTGGGATTCAGATGGATAAAGACTCTTCGGTGAGGCCGATGGAGGAATTGGGAGCCAGTGGAGGCATGGCGTTGCAGGAGATTTCTGCTCCTTCCCGACCTAAGTCCTGTACTGGGAAAGATCGGCAGGAGGAGAGCAAAAGCAAGGGATCCCCTTCTGTTTTAGGTATTCATCAAAAGACTATTAAAAAAGATGCTTCAGAGAAGTCTCTTAAGGTGGGGAGGAAGAAAGATCAAGAAAAGGTGAAGTTAGTAGGAGAGACTTTAGTAGAGTCTGGTTCTGTGAAGACCATTGATTCCCACTTTCCTTTATCTCAGAAATGATTGTTCTTTCATGGAATGTAAGGGGGTTGAATAGCATCCCTAGACAAAAGGCTATTCGGGAATTGATTAAGTCGTACTCGCCTGAGGTGGTTTTTATTCAGGAGACTAAGTTATCTGTTGAAGGGATGTTTTCCACGGCTGCTAGGATTTGGCCTAGAAGTCTTTGTCAATGCATTGGTGCTCAAGGATGTTCGGGAGGTTTGGCTTTGTTATGGGATCCTCGCAAGCTAGTCCCGCTATGGTGGATATCTAGTAGGTCCTCTATTTCTGTTGCGGCCACCTGTTGTGAAACCGGTGAGACTCTTCTCTTCACTAATGTCTATGCTCCAACTGACTTCATGGGAAAAGTTTTACTTTGGTCACATATAGGATATGTTCGTTCCTTTGCTCCTTTGTTCCCGTGGATTATAGCAGGAGACTTTAATGCAGTTTTAAGTTTGGAAGAGAAGCGTGGAGGTAATCCTAGGCTCGACCCCTCTGCGAGCCTTTTGAGAAGTAATATTGAAGGTTTGAAGGTGGTGGATATTACACCTTCCAATGGTTTGTTCACTTGGAATAATAGAAGATGTGGGGCGGAGGCGATAGCAGAAAGGTTAGACAGGTTTCTTGTGTCCTGCTACTGGATGGCGGATTGTTGGAATACCAGATCGGAGATTTTGGACTGGAGAGGTTCAGATCACTGGCCAATTCTTTTGTCTGCCTCCAAGTTTCGAATGACAAAGAATCCCTCTTTCAAGTTCCAGCTTATGTGGTTGAGGGATGCCTCACTTCAGGATCATATGCTTGCTTGGTGGGGGGAAGGGAAGCCTGCTTATGGCACTGCTATGTTTTCCTTTGTCAAGCAATTACAATTTGTTAAGTTCAAGCTGAAAAGGTGGAACAGGATGGTTTTTGGCAACCTCTTCACAGCTAAGAGAGATGCTCAGCTGAGGGTGGACACTATTACTCATCAAATCAGAGAGCAGGGTCTATCTGATGGGCTATTTAGAGAAGAAGTTATGGCACTAAGAGAATTGGAAGAATGGGAGCTACGCGAGGAGATCTATTGGAAACAAAAAGCTCGGATCGATTGGCTTCAGGAAGGGGATAAAAACACCAAGTTCTTCCACAACACTGTAAAAGATAGAAGACATGGGAGTGCCCTCAATTCTCTCATGACAATAGAAGGGACTTTGGTTTCCTCTCAGTGGGAGATTGCCCTTGAGGCCACTCGATTTTTTGGCAGTCTATTTTCAGAGGACTCTGATCCTGCTGGGGTTGAGGAGGATTTGGTGTTGGAGTGCATCCCCCCCATTGTCACTCCGGAAACGAATGAGGCTCTCATTAAGCCTGTCTCTCTATCTGAGATAGAAGCAGTGGTTTTTGGTATGAAAAAGGGTAAAGCCTCAGGACCCGATGGTTTTCCTATAGAGTTTTTTCAAGCTTTTTGGGATATTGTCAAGATGGATCTCTTTGAAGTGGTGCAAGAATCGTATAGCAATAAGCAGATGCTTAAGGCTTTGAATGCCACCTTCCTTGCCCTCATCCCTAAAAAGGAAGGTGCTAACTCTCTTAACTCCTTTAGACCTATTTCTTTGTGCAATGTCACGTACAAAATAATCACTAAAGTGATAGCTGAACGATTAAAGCCATGGCTCTGTAATCTAATCTCTGAAGAGCAAGGGGGATTTGTTACAGGAAGGCAGATTTTGGATGGGGTTATTATAGCTGCAGAAGTTGTGCACTCTATGGCGCATCAAAGGAGAAAGCCATGTTCATAAAGCTTGACATGGCCAAGGCTTATGATAGGGTCAAATGGAGTTTTCTGCAAAGAGTTCTCCAAGCCTTTGGTTTTGGGAGGGAGTGGATTGGTTGGGTGATGAGCTGCATTACTTCACCCTCTTTTGCTGTCCTGATCAATGGTGAACCTACTGATCTTTTTGGGGCGACCAGAGGCCTTAGGCAAGGGGATCCTCTTTCCCCTTACCTTTTCATTTTGATGGCGGAGGGCTTGGGAAGGTTTCTCAAGTCTCAAGTTAGGCAGGGTCTGATTTAGGGTTGGAAGTGGGGGCATGGCATTCCTCCTTCTTCTCATCTCCAATTTGTGGATGATACGTCTCTGATGGGGGCAGCTAGAATTCAGGAGGCAACTAATTTCCGAAGAGTTCTGGATATTTATGGGAAAGCTTCAGGACAAAAGATTAATGAAGAAAAGTCTCATATCTTTTTCTTCAATACCCCTGCTCTTATTCAAGCTAGGATTGCTCGGATCTTGAGGTTTCAAATTGGAACTCTTCCTTTTGTGTATCTTGGAATCCCTCTTTTCGATGAAATACTGTCAAGAGGTGTGTGGCAGGGAATTTTGGATAAGTTTCGGAGCAAGGTGAGTCATTGGACCCACCGGTGGCTTTCAACTGCTGGTAGAGTGACTCTTTTGAAGTCCGTTGTCCAGGCTCTTCCTATCTATAGGTGTCTTGTGCAGACTGCCCCGGCTGGCTTTGTCAAGGATTTTGATTCCCTTTCCAGACAGTTTTTATGGACAGGTAATTTGCTTTCCTCCAAGTGGAGTTTGGTCAAATGGGATTGTGTTTGCAGATCAAAGCAGGATGGGGGCCTTGGCTTGCGGAAAACGAGTTTGATCAGTAGGGCTCTTGCTGCTAAGCTCTTTTGGAGATGGTGCACTTGCCAGGATCAAGGATGGGCTAAGATCCTTAATGTTAAGTACCTTGGTGGGGTGAATGGGAAAGATGTACCAAGATACAATTTGACAGGAAGGGGATCCATGGTTTGGGATTCTTTGAAGAAAGGAGCGCAGCTTGTCAAGAAGGGTCTTTTTTGGATTTGTAATCGGGGTTCAGATGCCTTGTTCTGGGAGGATTCTTGGGATGGATTCCCTCCTATCTTATCTCAATACCCGCACCTTCAATCTCTTTGTGATAATTTTCTTGCTGCTGGCTGGAGTAAAGTGGAGGATTTTAAGGTGACTGTAAGGGTGGGTCGTGGTGAGGGAGCTAGATGGAAAGAACCTTGTGAATGGCCTCCAGGGGGCTCTGAGGGTGAGAGGGAGACTCTTGCTAGGATTCTTGTTGGTAGAGCTTGTAACTCTTTGAGAGAAGCTGATACCCTAGCTTGGGGACCTAATCCGAAGGGGAAGTTTTCTGTGGCATCTGGCTATCAAGAGTTAGAAAGATTAGCTTTTGATAGGTTTGACAGTTCCTGGTGGAAGCAAGTTTGGAATAATTCTGCTTGGCCTAAATGTAATTTTTTCTTGTGGCTAGTGGTGCAAAATAAATGCCTTACCTGGGAGAATCTTCAGAAGAGGGGCTTTCAGGGGCCTTCTATCTGTATTTTATGTAATAACAGTGATGAAAATAGCTCACATCTCTTTTTCCACTGCTCTTTCACCAGGGTAATTTGGCACTGGTGGTGGGAAGCTTGGGAGCATGCCTGTATTCATGCTAACTCTCTGGCTGAGTTCTGGAATAGTATTGGTAGACCCCCTTCTAAGACCTCCTTTCTCGAGGTGGCCTGGGACATTGGTCCAGGTTTTATTATCTGGCAGGTGTGGTTGGAAAGGAACCGCAGGATATTTCAAGATAAGTCGAAGATGGTGCAACAGGTGTGGTTGCAAGTGATAAATATGCTTCAGGAAACCCTGGCTGCGAAGTGTGATCTCTCTGAGGATATTGATCCTGGAGATGTGCGAGTGGTTCACAACCTGAATATTTCTTGTGCTGGTTGTAGTGATGCCCTGTATAAGAAGCAACAGGTTAGAAGCAAGCAAGCTAAAAGAAAGGTTTGTAGGGAGGGAAAGTGGTCCCTTCCTCCTCTGGGAACCCTTAAGATCAATACTGATGGGTCTTCCAGGGGAAATCCTGGGCATGCTGGGGTTGGAGGAATTGGCAGGGATTGCTCTGGTGAGATTATTTTCTTCTTCTCTTATTATAAGGGGTTACAGACCAATAATTATATGGAGGCGCTTGCTGTCCTCTTGGCTCTTGAAAGAGGATGTGCTCTGGGATGGAGTAAGATTATCTGTGAGTCTGATTCCCAAGTGGTGGTGGATATGTTGAATCTTCAACGGATGGAGAATATGGATTGGCATCTGGCTGTGGTGGGTAGGCAAATTCTTAAGCTGAGTGCTTCTTTGGATGCAGTCTCTTTCTGCTATGTTCCTCGTGAGTGGAATAGGGCTGCGGATTGCTTGGCTAAGTGGGCTTCGGACCGTGGGGAGGGATGGCAGGAGATTGGGCCCAAAAATATGAGTGTACCTTGATTGAAGTCCTTGGATAAAAAGGAAGAAAAATTGAATTTTTGTGCCCCGAAAAAAGTTACTTTTATAGTTCTGTTTTCCCTTGAATTGTAATTGGTTTTCTTTTGAAACTTGCTGGTTGATTCAATAAATTTAAAAAACTATCTAAAAAAAGTGGAAGCACTAGATATCAGAGTTACAAATATAAATTTGAAAGAATTAGAATTTTATCCTTCATGGAAAAAAAGTTGTGTTATACGGTGAGCATCACTCCTTAAAAATGTTGTTTTCTGAAAAAAACTAATTTTTGAGGGAGATGGAAAAAGAGGTGCAATATGATTCCAAAACATTTGAAAAAAATATATTTAGAATCTACAGACAAAATTTCATGAAACTCTAGTTTGCATCATCTTCAGATTCTTCACGGTTTAGCCACTATAGGTGACCGAAAGTGAAGATTTAGTTAGAAAAAAATATTTCAATATCCAGTTTGGCCAAAAATTGTAAACCACTATTGTGGGATCACCTAAAGGGGTCCCCCCCTCATTTGTAAAGAGATTAGACTAGAGAATAGACATTCTGATAGAGCATAGAGAGACAGTTTAGAGTTAGAATAGTTCCGTTGCATGGCATTATTTGAAGGAGAAGGAAAGTTTTCCCTTTGAGAATTTTGTAAGGAATTGTTACGAAGACTATCATAATAAAAGAGTTCCATTGATGAATTTTTCTTTTGTTATGAGCAGTTAGTGAGGTTTCTTCACCCTTCGACTTCAAGTAGGACGTAAGTTAGAGTAATTTTCATGTAAGTAGTTAATTGTGGGTGGTTGTGTTTGATTTAAGTGAGCTTCATCTAATCCATACCACTAGCAAGCTTACTAATGGTAGGTTTTTCATGCGTGGGCAACTGGAATACCTTTGAGACTTAACTTTGATTGGGATTCACATGTGTGTATACATCATTTTGATGGTATTTACATTGTTGAGTCGTGATTTGAACACCTTTTGTTGCTCCTTTGAAGATTGCACCAACCTTGATGAAGCTTTCCAACGTGAAGCAAGACAAAGTTTGGTTGAAGTCCACTGAAGTCAACCTCAACGCCTCTTGCACTTAGACTAGGACATAAATTTTCTAATCTCTACAGCCATTCAATTCAATTTATTTCTGGTTAGTTTGAGAAAAATTCATACCTCAACGCTAAATCATTCGCACAAAAATTCCCTTCAAACCATCAACCTACTGTCAGCTGCAAACATCCTGAACAATTGTGTAATTCCCCTCGTGTAAAAATCAAATCACAACAAACCTACTAAGGGTATTCCAAAGCATTTTGGAACCTTGGAGTTGAACGTGTGATCTTTCTTGCAATCTTAGCACACAAAATTCTTTGATCAAGAGAGAATGGAGTAGCCTTCGGATTACTTTGTTCTGCTAATTGGTGCGGTCATAAAAATCACATCAACAAAACCCCTTTTTGGACTATCATGTGCACCATTCTCCTACTTGCTGCATTTGTTTGGCTGTCCTAAACTACAAAAGACTTGTTCTTTGGCTTGATGAAATCCATGTCCTTTTGTATTTGAAGATGACTGTGGTTTTGAAAGGTTTATCCCATTTATTAATGGTGATTTTCATCATTTTTCAATCATAAAAGGCCCTCCTCTTTCTTGTCTTTGTCAATGCCTTTTTCTAAGCCACTATCCCTGAATTCTTGACAGTCATAAGGACAGTATTTTGACATAGTTTGGTGAATAAAACTTCATGCTTTGTCGTCATTATGGTTGTCCCCTTCACTTCATTATTGATTGGCTTTCTATTTGAATTATTGACTTGTTATAGATCTATTGCCCTCTTCTCAAGGTATTCATCATAGTTGTATTTCGAACTTGAGACCATTTCATTGATAGGACTATTATCACCGAATTCTATGACACTATATCTTGTCTCTATTTTTTTCCAATGATTGTCCTCTCTTGAAGTCTCATATTTCATCCTTGTGCTTTAACCCCCAAAGCATGAATGAATGCAATACTTAATAAAAATGCAATTCTTATCATGTCCTAGGTCTAAAACTTTAAGAGTTTCACAAGAATCTAATAATGGAAAAAGTGATTGTATTTGATAAAAGATCATGCTTAAAAGCCCTTATGCAAGTGTTTAAATCTTTTAATTGGAAGATAACCTTAGATTTTTTTGCATACCTAGAATCTCCATTGAAAACCTATGCCAATCTTCAAAATAAGTGTTTGAAAAAAGGTTTGGCCACCATGCATAACCTTTGAACTGTTGTTCAAATGGTTCTTCAACTGCTAGAAACCCTAGGGTTCTCCTCCTCCGCATGAAGCCTCCTTCAATCTTCTTTCTTTTTCCTATGTTGGCGCCCAAAGATTAAGTTCAACCTTCAACTTTTCTTTTAACATGAGTCTCTTGCCTTTTCTTTCTTTTACATGTCATTTACCTAATTTTGGTGTGGAGGATTTTTTTTTTCTTTTTTTTTGCCTTTACTTTCAAAAGAGCCCCCTTTTAAATTAAAGATCAAAATTCCTCTTTTTTCCCTTTTTAACTTAGAATCAAATTATTTAATGAAACATTTAAATAATGCAAAGTTTTATAAAAAATGGACTATATTTTTGGCGACCTCAAGGATGTTTTTCCTACTAAAACAATTTTGACCAGTAGCCTTGCATATTCATTGGGTAATAGAGCCATTTAGGCTTTGAAAAAAACTCAGAAAACTCATGGGACAAATGAGAGAATTATAGACCAGCAACAACCTAAGACCAAGCAACCTAAAACTAGACCTAAATAGTCCTCTAAGAGGACAAAATCAGTTGTGCATCAGCACTTATTTGAAAGGAAAAGACACAAAAGTCCTCTAATAGGAAAACAAACTATGCATTAGCACTTAGAGGAAAGGGAAAGACACAAAACAAAACGTGCAACATCACTTATTGACCCAACAAACCTATCCTAATATGATATAATTTTAGATCAATACCTCAATAGCAATGCTTGAGGTGAATCCCATTAATTGGCATTGGTAGCTCTTCTCCATCAAGTTTTGACAGCTAAAAAGCATTGTGCATCTTGAAACTTGTGATTATGAAAGGACCATTCCACATGGCATCAAACTTGGTGTGTTTTCCAGGCCTACTCTTCAACTCATCCTATTTTAGAACCAAATCTCCTTCATTGAAAACTCTTGGAACTGCTCTTTTATCCAAAGTTTTATTCATCTGTGCTTGATGAAACTCCAAGTTATGCATTGCTTTATTTCTTGTTTCTTCCAACTCCATAAGCTCATAAAGTCTTACCTCCATAGGCTCTTCTTCCATCAACTTTAGCTCCTTCATTAGACTAAGTGTTGGTAATTCAACTGAAATAGGCAGCCTTGCCTCTTTTCCATACACAAGCATGTAAGGTGAAATTACCTGTAGACCTTTTTGGAGTGATCCTATCAGCCCATAAATCTGATTTCAATTTGCTAGGCCAAGCTCTCAGATTGTCTTCTATTGTTCTTTTGATGATCCTGATCAAATTCTTATTTGTACACTCAGCTTGACCATTAACCTATGGGTAATAGTTGGATGAAGCACTCACGAATATGTTATTTTTGACAGCCCAATCAGTGATTTTTATGCCAACAAAAGCTAATGCATTATCTGAAATGGTGGATTCAGAAGTAACAAACCTTTCAACCAAATCTTCATAAAATTTTGGGACTGAGTTTTCATTTGCCTCTTTCAATGCTACTCCTTTTGTTCATTTGGTAAAGTAATCCATTGTAGTGAGTATCCACTTAATCCTAGAACTAGAAGGTGGATTTATGATCCCAATAAAATCAAGACCCCACTTCATGAAGGGTTGTTCTACCTGAATTGGATGCAATGGTAAGGCTACCAATTCTGTTTTCCTATAAATAAAGCACACTTTCTGCACTTTCTTACCCATGCAGGTGCATCCTTATACAAATTAGGCCAAAAGTAACCAACTTTCATGATTTTAAGGGCTGTTGTTCTTGGTGCAAAATGACCACCTACTGCCCCATCATGGAATTCTTCAAGAATTCTATCAATTTAGTCAGCTTCAATGCATCTTAACAAAACTCCACTGAAATCTCTTCTAAATAAGATTTCATCTACAATTTAAAATGGAATTACTTACAATCTAAAATACCTTCTTTTTGCATTGTTTAGGCCTTTACGATACTCACGTGTTTGAAGATAATGCATCATTTCATGCACCCAACTTGAAGAAGAAGTTGGGACAACAACTTGATCTTCATTATTAAGCACTTGGACATCCTCTTCTTGGAGCTATTTGTTGTTCTCACATAAACTTTTTCCTCTTACCAGCTTAGTAACCTTGACTTCAACATCCTATTCCATGAATTTTTTTATCCAACCAGCTCTCTTATCATTTAGATATTTGTTTAGCAGAAAATATTTGACACTTGGGTGAGCAACCATCATATTTATCTTGTTATTTGAAACCAAGTGCCTAAAATTTTTAAGGATTCTAATCACAACTAAGACATTTTTTTCAACAAAAGAATACTTTTCTTTGTACTCTTCCAATCCTTGGCTAAAGAAAGCAATTGGCTGCTCCAAACCTTCCTCGTTCTCTTGCACTAGCATTGTTGAGATTGTATTCATGCTTCTAAAAGCATATAGTATAAAATATTTTAAGAAATTGAGATTAAGAAGTGTAGGTGCAGATGCCAAAGCTTCCTTGATATTCTCAAAAATTATATTACCTTCTTTTGACCAGCTGAAACAAACATTATTTTTCAACATGGTTGTTAATGACTTCAAAAGATAAGCTATAGTAGGCTCACAAAATTTATCCTACCAAGAAAAATTTGCAAACCTTTCTTGTGACTTGGCAAGGGCAAAGCTAATATGGCACTTATCCTCTCAGGATCAATGGAAATTCCTTCTTTTGATACTACACATGGCCAAGAAGTTTACCTTCATGAACAACAAAAACACTTTTCTTTGGGTTGAGTGAGACACCACATTCTCTGCACCTGTCAAATACTTTCCTGAGATAAACAAAGTGCTTTCTTGCATCCCTAGAAAAAATAGTGATATCATCAAGATAAATCAATACGAACATGTTAATCAACCCCTGAAAAGCCATATCCATTGCCCTTTGGAAGGTTTCACTAGGATTGGACAAACCAAAAGGCATCCTTTTTTATGCCATTGTACCCCATTTAGTAGTGAAAGCAGTTTTATATTGGTCTTCCCCATTGACTAAAACTTGATTATAACCAGAAAAACCATCTAATAATGAAAACCTCTCAAAACTAGATACAACCTATAAAATATGCTCCATTAAGGGCAGCTGATAGTGATCTTTAAGAGATGCTCTATTCAAGTCCTTGAAATCAACACATAATCTTATTTCTCCATTCTTCTTCCTAACATGAAATAGATTGGAGACCCAAGAGGTATGTTTGAGGGAAAAATAATGATGCCCTCTATCAATTTGCTCAATTCCATTTTCATGAGTGGCTCTAATTTTGGGTTCAATGGCCTTTGATTTTGTCTTACAGGTTTAGCATTAGCTTCAAGCTCAATAGTGTGTTAGGCAAGTTTGGGGTCAAACCCCTTCAAATCATTGTACTTTCATGCAAAAATATCATCATATTCCTGGCATAATTGAATAAAAGCAACCTTTTCTTCAACTATACATATTGTTCCCAACTTTAAAAGCTTGTCTTTGAAGATGCTTACCTATTCATAGTGTTCTTCTTTCATTCTCACGCTTACTTTATTCTTTTTCGCTTGATCATTAGAACTGAAAAAATATTCCAGCGAGACAAAAACCTTTGGAAACTTGTTAGTTTTCATCTGTATAATTTTCTCACCATATTGCTGCTACAATTTGTCTTGGTTAGCAATTAAAAACTCAGCCTCTTCAATCAAAAAATTTGTAATTTGTGTATCACTATCAAACACTTTCCAATGTGTTTAATTACTTCGAATTGAAGGTCTTACCACTACTTTTACATACTGCTACACTTTTATATTGTTGAGATCATTTGGAATATCATACTGTGCTCCTATGGTAGCCAACCTATTAGCATGTTTGTTCTCATTTCCAGGTATGGAAAACAAGTTAAAAGCATCAAATTCTTCAATAATGTCCTAAATTCTATGCCTATAAGACTTGAGCAAGTCATTTTTGGAGACATTCAAACCTCTTACCTAATTCACTATGAGTTCACTATCACCAAATACCTACAAACACTTGATTTTCCTCTTCCTTGCCCATTACAAACTATGAACAAGTGCTTCATACTCTGTTGTGTTATTAGTGCAACTGAAAGTAAACCTGAATGTTGAATAATACTTCTCACCTGATGGAGAAATATGCATTGCTCCTCCACCGGCACCATTCCTACTCCTTGACCCATCAAAATAGGGCTGTCATAACTCATTCAATTGTTGTTCACACTATTGTTTTTCATCTTTTACCAAGTTAGGGACAACATCTTGCTCATGAATCAAATAGATACCCAACCATGCTTCCTCCATATGTTTGAATGGATCGGCCTCATAGTTCTCAGCTTCCCACTCATCTAAAAATAAATCAGCAATGCCTTCTATCGAAATATTAGGCTCTTTGATAGTAAGTTGTTCCTCTTGCTCATGAATGGTAAAATTTGAATTCACATCACTAGGAACATAATGATCTATATGGTCTTTTGCAATTGACTCTGATTTGACTATAACCTGAGTTCCATACCTTGTTCTAAAAAACATTTGTGACCAATCAACAAATAGGTAACCACCTAACTTTGCAATGAAGTCTTTGGAAAGGCATATGGTGAATTATGGTGGTAGATTTATGACATAAATTTCTTGAGTTATGGAAAAATTTGGACATGCATGCAACGTGAGGCTCAAATTCTTAATGAATCCAATGGTATTGACGGTTGTCCCATCCAATTGTACTACTCCTTCAATAAGAGGCTCATATGATAAACCAAGTTTGTTGACTATTTGTTTGGGCATCACAGAACTACTTGCACTTGAATCAATCATGCAATTATGAACAAGATGTTGGCCAATAATCAAAGATACATAAAATGGAGGTAGTCTTGTATCTTGGGCTTGTTCCTTAGTTTTAACTGGTGGAGTACTAGCGATTGCAATTCTAGGTTGCTCTCTTGAAGACTCACTTGACAAGGTAACATTAGATAAAGTATTTTGCAACAAGTCTTTTTGCTAGCTAGAAAGTGATATTGAGTCCCACATCGACATATCGACATTAGCTTTCAACATATGATCCAAAATATTTAATGGAATGGTACTAACCTTTGGCTGTACTTTTGGAACAACAACTTTTACTTGTGTTTTTAATGGTTGTGGTTGACTTTTAGGCTACTCCTTGTTCACTATAGGCTATCCTCTTGGTAGTATTTGCACATTTGGTGTATGTGATGGACTAGCAGTGCTTTGATGGCCTATAGGAGCCTAATTTTGACCCTTATCAGCTTGTTGTCCTATGTCAAGAACCCTCTTTTTTCCCTTGTATTGGTTGCAATAAAGTGTGATGACTAATTCTATGCATTTAGGTGGTTCACCCCACAAATCTCTTCACCTTGCCAATTCATCAAAAGTAAAATCCCGATGTCCTTGATTATTATTAGAACCTTGTTGTTTATGATTTTCTTGTGCTGTATCTTATGGGACAATAGTGTTATTTTGTACCATGAGAGCCTAATTGATCACTTCATTTGAACATGTGGCTTGGTTATGAGGTTGGTTACACGGAAAACACCACTCATAGTCCTATGCCATGTTTTGCACTGGTACAAGCTCTCTAGAACTACTAGCAATGTTTTGATTGTAAGGTTGATAAGGCCTTGCATTATAATTCCTTCTTTGACCTTGAGGATCAACTTGGTAAGGAGGCCTATTGGGCTGATTAGGCTAATAAGGTCTCAAATTCTAATTTTGTTGCTTCTTTATGTTGACCAATTCATTGTCAAAGGTCTGTAATATACCCTTTAACTCTTGAAATTCATGGGATGGAGTTGAGACAACCTTTTCTTGGACAAGATTAGGATAATTTAGTGCTGGTATAGCAAGGACAACAACTATTGGAGGTAATGGAAATGGTATAGGTGGTTGTACCTCAAGAAATATAGGCATTGGAGGCCTTGGGGCTATTTTGCAAGCTTGTATGAGGTTGTTTTCTGCACTAATGGCAATGTCATATGTATTAGGAAGTTTATTTCCACCCATTGACTGAATCATCACAAATATATCGCTATTAAGGCCTTTAAGGAAATATAAAAATACATGTTGAGTTGAAGGTCTTACCATTGTTGGGATTCTATCCCACATTTTCTAAAAACGGTAGTTAAAATCATACATATGCTCATGTGGAGCTCTCTTGATTGTAATTAGTTGCTCCACCAAAGACAAATGATCTGACTTGTCTTCAAATTGCTTGTGCAAACCATCTCCCAATTGATCCCATGTTGTGATTGAATTAACTACCAAACTCCTAAACCATTGCAAAGCTTTTCCTTGCAATGATGCAACCAAGAGCCTGATTGCTACATTCTCAACTGTGATATTGTGAACTGAGCATAATGTAGCCACATCTTTGATATGCTCAATAGATGTAGTCTAATCTTCTCCTGTGAAAAAAGGTAAGCTTCTAAGGACTGCCATAGGAATATCATCATGTTGAGCAAGATTTAATGGGTTGCCCCCATAAAATAGTGCAAAAGCAAATTGTCTTGCCATTGGATTTGTTGGCACTCGTATATTCGGTATTGTTGGAACATAAAATTTCCAACCATTTTTTTCAAAATTTCAGGTTCCCATAGCAAAAAAATTGATTTCAACACTTAGAAATGCATTTGAAAAAGTTGCCTCAAGTGCCTACTTTGAAAAAACACAACTTCAAGCCGATTCAATTTCATGCATAATCACTTTGCAGACATGTTCATCTACCATATGTGAATGTCTCTACCAAATTTCAGCTTCCTACAATCGGATTTGACAGAGTTTCAGAAGGCCAAGTTGAAGGGTTCTGGGAAAGTCTGTTGTTTATACAATGTTAAAGCTGCCAAAAGGGTCAACTTTGGAGGACAATATTAAGCAACTGAAAAGATGTCATGACAAACCGATCGGTGTCTTAGATTCTACCCACCTTAATGTGCTTTCATGCCAATTTTTAGGTCCCAACATCTCATTTGGTATTTTTTCAAAACCAAAACCAAATGGATTTTACCCAGTTTGAAGACTGCATTTCCAGAACAGTTGCAGAGGGGTCAAGTTTGACTTTTGATATCTTGTGAATGAAGAATATTGATGATAAACCATTTTTCATATGTATTCATGGATTCTAAATGAACCAATCCTCCAAGTTATAACTTATCAAAATCACATTTGATATTTTTTCAAAAAGGGAAGTTGGTGGGTTTCAGTTGAGTTTGACAGGTGCAATTCTTCATAAAATGCTAAATGAGCAACTTGGAGCGTTGACAATTTTTAATCCTGATGACTTCATGCCAAACCGTTTGATGAGAATACTATCCTATCACAACTCAACACGTTTGTACATTTTCATGGTCATCGGAGGAGTTCTGGTATGCTTTTTAATTGTTTTGCGACTACTCCTAGGCTAGATTTGGCACCCCGAAAAAGTTGCAAATTTTGAAATTCTAAGGATGACCCAGTTGGTGCTTTGGCCTCAATGTTTCCAATTTCAATTTTGTTAGATCCTGAGCTCATTTAGTGCATAAATTTAAAAATTCATTTTTCTCGCTACATGCTCCGGCAAGGCCAATTTACAAAGGAAGTACCTTGATTTAGCGAGCTGTTCAAAATCCATCAGAAACCCACTTCCAAAATAATTGATCATGGTCCCTTGAAAATTTTTGTGGCTCCAGGATGCTTTGTGTGCCTATAGTGAAATTACTTTGTTCGCCCTCCAACCGAAATTAAAAAAAATTCCTGTACTAAAGTTTGAAAGGCATAAATTTTTAATCATTTAATATGTTTTAAAATGAATTTGGAACAGCTTTCAAAAACCCATTTCATTGTTTTATAAAGTTTAAACTTTGTAAAATATATGGAAAAGCAATGAAGAAATTAAAGATACGCTTCAAAGGTTTTTAAAGCATGCTTTAGATCTTTCTGGCTACAAATTTTAACTATATTGCAAACTCTTGATCCAGTCAAAGATGCCACTAGAACTATTTGAGAATTCAAAACACATGATTAAATTATGTCCACCACCAACAATATACCAAAATCTACAGAGAAATCAAGTTATCCAGTCTTAATTAAACTCTCTTGAAGTGTGGAGTTGGAAAATTCTCAAAAGACAATGTACATAAGTTGTCATGGGGATCATTTGAAGTAAAGATCGGAACTTGAGTCCAGTGTTTGCAAATTTCAATGTCATTGTTAGCATTATTGGTGAAAAGAGCATAAATTGCATTTCAATGGGGCCAATAGAAGACAAGCTAAATTATTCATCTATCTGATTAGAAGAATATGAGCTCACAGGCGCAATTTGCATGGCTGCAATTAAGGATAAGGCTTCAAATATTTGTTTGTGAGGTGTGAAGATGGTCTCCCATATCACCGCGAACATAAAGGAAGGAACTCTTTTTACAATTGTGATGAGATTTCCAAAACAAAACCCAATAAATGGAAATTCTCGAAGATTGAATTCAAAGGAGGCTTCTTCGCATAAAAAAATGGACATGAAACCCTAATGTCTGTATAATACTGCGGCGAGAATTTCATCCGAGAGACTTTTTCTTCTCAGTAGGAGATGATACATTGTCCCTCCGATGCCCCGAAAAATGCAAAGGATCAGTTTGAAGAATTAATCAATGAGAGGATTGATTATTGGCAAGAATGAGACACATGTCCCTCTAATCCTCCAATGACGGCAAAGAGTGAATGTAGCGGGCACTTTTTAAGGAGTAATCTACTAATTCATTCCATGTAATGACTAAGGTGAAGAATATTATTTGGATGTAGGATGCAAAATGTTAAATGAAATTTATTTAAAACAATAACCAAGGCCAGAGCGTAATAATCTTGTGATACATAATAATACTAGCAGTTGCACCAGAGGAGGTGCAATGGTTATGCCGATTATATTTTGTATAGTTTATGTTTGAGATGAAGTCCGTAATTTTTAAGTATATTAGATGTTACAATTAGGGTGTAACAGTAGATTTGTGTTTCAAATGACCATTCAAATAATTTTATGGTAGATGTTGTTATTATCCTTTGTGGAATACACTTGGTTTCCTATCTATTATGATTTGAATTGATGAATCATGATAATAATTGATATGAAAATTCATTTTAGAGATAAATAATTTGTCTATTCCATCTCCACACGTCTTACAAACTATCTTACATATGACATTTGTGCATCCTTAACACATTAAATTCAAAACCCAAAAGAAGGCACAAAACTTCAACACATGTACCACTCAAAACAAAACATTGTTCTAGCTATTAAACATGGACACATTTTTTACTATAATGGAAAGGTAATAAGCACATTAGTAAGTACACACCTATCCATAGACCCTGATATAGAAGAAACAAAACACTTAAAACTTGGTATGCACAGAATGGGACTAATATTGTACCTTCCTCCACAAAACTTGATGATATGCCTCCTATTATCACAAGAATGACAATTGCAAACATTCATCAAATCTAATACAACCCATCCAATTCATTGCAAAGGCAACAATACTATTCACCAAATCTAACACATCTCACAGGCTAATTTTTATATGGGTTGCAATTGACCATCTAGTAATTTCCATGTAGCACACAAGGTTTGAGAGAAGTGAGGGAGTTGACTAGATCTTACCTAGGAGTATTTGCTCATGTGTCTCAAACTATAGAAAACCTTAATGGTAACAAAGTTGAAAAGATTAATGTTACAAACAACCCTCTTCAAGGTACATACCATGGTGTCATTTTATGACTTTATTTTGCTATTGCTTATTTTCTACTTTTCCTATTTTTCTGGGTATTTTATGACTTCTGTATGAGATATTCATCGCTGAAAAGAACTTAGTTTTGATTGGGTGCTTATGCAATAAAAAATGTCAGATTCTTAAAAAATAAAATCCCAAACAAAATCTGGCATAGTGATTATAGAAGTAACCAGTAGAACAATATCAATATACATTGTCTTCTAATTAATGTAAGCTTACATCTTTTATCAGTTTGTTTCCTTTCTATTTTGTTTCCTGATGATAGATCACTAAGTGTGGTCCGAAATGTTGAGAAAACAACATAGACAGTTGAATCCAAAAGCTTACTTTCTAATATATTTGTGGTCAGATTTTACTATTTAGTCATCCAATTTAAAATTAATTGTTCAGTAAAATGTCTGAATGAGTTCGATATTTTCTTACTCAGTGGTGAATTGAGTTCCAGTTAAAATAGTTTGACATCTAAAAATTTGAAAAATTATCATAATCATGATTATAATTCTTCTTCTTAGCTTTTAACTCATTGCAAGCTCTATCAAGTAATAATTATTGATTTATCTATAATTATTGTTATTAAATTGTTTTAGCTACAAAATAAAACTGACCTTAATTTAACACCCCAAACTTAACTACATGAAGGACTGTTTTCCATGTTAAAATTTTGTATCTAAGTTTTCACCAATAGCCAAGCTGTCATAAACTTGGCTACTTTAACCTAATGATGTCAGGAAATCCAAGCCAACCCTCACTCCACTGACCCCATTGAGCTAACGTGTATAGTCAGTCTTAAGTTCTTGAACAAAGATATCTTATTAATATAACTGGCATTTTAGACTAATAATCCCCAGGTCACTTGTGATTTGCAGAGAACTTAACATTCGTATTTTGCTCAGTGCCTGAATTCCTTCTTTCAAAAGCTGGCTATAGTGTTTCATACTCATTTTCGATGCTATGGTTTTCAAAAATATTGTTTTTTAATTCTCAAAACTTGTGTGCGGAAAGCAGGGGCAAACAGATCAATGAAGAGATCTCTTGCACTTCAGAAAATACAGCCAAGAGAGGGAGAAGGGAGAACATATTGCTGCTAGATTAATTTGATCTAACCTTCCTTCACCAACTTACTACTATAGAGTTGTGCAAAATTAGTAGCTTAATGTCTTCAGGATAGAAGGGCTTTTGTTTAATCTAACCCTCCTCTGGACAACTTTGCACTTGAATATTGACTTATTGAATTGGACTTAGTAAAAATTACTGTCTCTAGGTAGGCTTCCTATGTCCAACTTATTCCAAAGCTTGAAAAAATCAGGTCTACTGTTCCATCCCTTCTAAGCATCTATTCCCTTGATTGGAGGCTTCCTAGTCTACGGTAAGCTTCTGTTGAGAATGCAGAGAAGTAGAAGCACTACTTGTAAAAGAACTAAATATTCTAAAATACATAAATAATATCTATCTCAGCTGTGGCAACAATACATGTTGTGTGTGCCAAGCTTCCAAATTGACAGAAGGTAAATTTCTTATCAAAATGTAGAACATTTAAATATGAAAGGTATGGCACTATATAAACCCATTGCAAAGGGGTGCAAGCATCAAATAGGGCTTTTTTAATATTTTTTTTTATATTATTGGTGTTTTTATTGACCCAATATAACTTTCAAATTTATAGGGCATAATATATAAAGGTTCTTGATTTCTGTCACAAACTTACCAAGCATAAGGAGGCTACATTGGCAAGTGAGAAAAGAAATGAACCAAGCAGGCGGAATTCAAATTACAACAACATTTAGCTTTGCCAGATAGCTGATGTGTGTTGATTTGAAGCAAAAATTTGGAGGGATTATGACTATGACATTGCATTCATATTATGGTTGAGCTTTTTAAATATTTATGAATGACGATTTTGATCATCCGAAGTGTGCAGTTTTTTCTGTTGCACTAATCTCCCAAAATCTTTATGTTGTCTGTATTGGTTATCTCTCTGAGCAAGTCAATTACAATGGTGTCTAATGATGAATTACATTATTCTTTATGCTCATTGTTTTTATGCCACTGGCTTTGTAACTTGCATACTTATATTGATATAAAAACACTAAAGTGTTTTTCATCTGCGTTCCATATCTGTTGTGAAATATTTGTCATCTTTGTGTGGGATATTGTGTAAGGATAAATAATTATTGCTCTCTTAAGGGTGGATTAAAGTGGGTTTCTCTAATGTTGTTCGTTGCATTTTAATTTGCTCCATTAAAATGTTCAAGGCATATTATTGCTCTGGGAATGGGTCTTCTCTAGGAAAGGTATTTTTATTTATGACACATCTTATCAATGGTTGAACAACATTGTAGTGCACATTTTTCCTCTGATGATAATTTATGAGCCCACTAACTACATTTTGCCTCTAAATGATTATTTATGAGCCCACTAATTACATTTTTCCTTCATATGACTAGAAGAAAATGCAGAGGGTAATTTTAATATAGAAACTGTAATCAAATGAATTTAAACGGTAAGCTTAACAACTTGAAAACAAACTACAAGCTCTTCCTTTCAAGGGAGAATCGAACCGGATAAGAGGTTAGACTAGGCACGAGCTTTAGGCATAACTTTCCCATAAGCTTTTGTATGGCCAATAGAAAAGAGATCTATCAAGATTTTTAGAAGTTTCCAACAAATACTCAGGGAAATGGAGAAAAAGGTAATAGATAAACAGCTGAAAAAGAAGATTATCGTTGTGTTTCCTAGAAGATTATAATTTTTGAAATCTTTGGACTATTGTGAAAGATGAATTGACTAAATAGACTAATAGCCATCAACAGAGTAGAAATGATTTTCATGGAGAGGTTGAATATCCAAAGTTAACAGAAATTTCTTTTCTAACTAACAAAATAATGAGTATGTCCCATGCATTATATTGTCATTTTAACATTTACTTATTTCAGTAACTTTGAAAAAAATTGTCACCATCTATGTGAAGACAATCTTTTGGGCACTATAATCTTGTTTATCTCTATCCTCTCCTACCCGTTTAATTAAACCTTCTTAAACCTTCCCCCAGATAGCTATTCAGGGAGAATGTAAGCAAATTTCTAGAACTAAAAAGAAAAGGATCGAGAGAAGACATTTATACCATCCAAAATCCAAACAATCATGGTGCAAATAGTAAACTCATTAAACATAGTACAAGAACAAGAACAAGAATCTGATTAAGATGCCTTGTTTAAGCAGGAGCCAATAAAGGAAAGCTGCTCTGTAGCTGTTGAGACAACCTCAGGTAAGAAGCAAGAGGCAGAGGATTCAAGTATAGTTATTCTTGATCCAGGAATCAGTTGTACAGATAACCCTCCAATAGGAAATTCAAAAGCAGGTGAAAGGGAAGAAGTTGAATGTCATACCTTAAGCTCAAGTATAATTGAATGTGGGATGAATGATTGCAGTCCAGATTGCAAAAGAGAGGATTCTACACAAGCTAATATCACATTGCCAGATAAGGACATGCATGGTGATACTAAAGTAATTGTACTGGAAACACAGCCTAAAATTACCATCAATGAAGCCATTAATGAAAATTTTGTTGGATCAAAATCTCATTTGCTAGAGGCCATGGTCTATAGAGAAGGACATGCATGGTGATACTAAAGCAATTGTACTGGAAACACGGCCTAAAATTACCATCAATGAAGCCATTAATGAAAATTTTGTTGGATCAAAATCTCATCTGGTAGAGGCCATGGTTTATACTAATGAAGAAAAGAGCACTATAGAACAAGCTATATCTGTTAAACCTGAAGATTATATTGAAGCTGTGTATTGGCATAAAGAAAATAAAGACAGATTACTACTTAAGGGTTTGAATATAAAACTTTTGCTCATTGAAAGGGGATAAATCAGGGACTGTAAGATGCCTAATTCACCCGAATGATGAAATAGAAAGCTATCCGAGGCACATGCATGTTGGCTTTGGTTCTCACTTGCATCTGTTGATCCACAGAGATATTCATGGTTCAGATGCCTACCTTATTGAGACATCCTAAGAGTTTTTTGATAGTACTGGTGTAAGAATACTACTGCAGCACTGCATATTGTCCATGATTGAACAACAAAATTGTCTCTGAACCAGAGAATGGGTTAACTCAAGCCCTTCTTGTTCTTTAAAGTTTACAGTGACAGGTTTGTAATACCATTTAAGGTTTTTGTACTTCTGATTCAAAGAGGAATGAGTGCACGGATATATGTGTACACTTAAAACTTTTTATTTGTTGCATCCTTCAGTTTAAATTCCTTTATTTAGTTTCCATTCTAATCCTAAGTGGAAATTGAGACAGAATAGATGCAATATTAAAAATACAATCTTAACAGAAGTATTATCACTCCTTTCTAGGAGAAAACTCTTCTACGGAATTCAAAATTCCATGTAAATATTGTAGAGTAAGCTACAGAAAATTATCCACGTAACTTCCAAAACACCCCATCTCTTTACAAATGTTTAAATTCTATAAACAGAAAGAAAGGAATCAAAACAACTCCAGAAATAGCTTTCTATAGCTATGTAGTGGAAGATTTACTTCTAACTATTAATTTGAAGATTAGACAGATAAAGAAATAACCATGTACTAGACTAATTCTGCTGCTTGTCTAACTTTGTTCAAGTTTCAAGGATTTGAAAATTCAAGCTTTCCATCAGCTGTAACTTGTTGCTCCTAATTCCTAATTTTTATTTTCCAAAGTCTTCATGCAACTTGGTTGTTTTTTCAAGTTCTAATTATGTTTAAGGCCTCCAGTACATGAATTTTAGCATGCATATGTCGTTTCTAGTACATCCAGAATGGAAAATCCCAAATGCCCTATTGGGAATTACTAAGTGTTGTCACCTTCCTCAGATTTAGGGTTTCGGGATTTCATGCCAACATTCTAGTACTTTTTCAATGATTTTTTACATGCTCTGGTTTAGAAAATAGGATTTAGGAAATTTTCATTCATCAGGTTTCATATTTTAAGATTGCATTACACCATTATAACTAATAGCATATCAATGGCATGTAGTTTTTTTTGCATGGATATCCAATTGCTATGCTGTTAACAAGGGATGTGAAGTGTTGTTGTATCCAATGGCAATGCTATTAACAAGGCCTGTGAAGTGCAGTTGTATCCAATGGCGGTCTTGTTAACAACAAGGTGAAGTGCAGTCTTGCAAAATTCTGCGGGAATTCTCAGCAAAATTTCGGCGCCGTTCCGGTGCCGTCTCTCAGGCGTGAGACTTTTCTGGTGGCAAAGCCCACAATAAAGAGCCTATCGGCTAATGAAGTGCAAGAGTAAAATATTTTCACTAAAGGGATTATAAGGAGGATAATTATTTTACCCATGGAAAGCATAAAAAATGAAATTTATAAAATATTTGCACTGGAAGGTAGAATATTTTTTACCAAAGATGAAAAGTATTTTTTGGAAAATAAAATACTTTTGAGGAATTAACGAAGTAGGTAATTATTTTACCTAAACAATAGTGCATGCAAAAGTAAGATTTTCACCGAGGAAATTAAAAGGGACCACAAAGATTACAAAGTGGGTAATTATTTTACTCAAAGGACATCTCGAGTAAAATATAAAGTGAAAAATTGCTAGCAAAGAAGCTTAATAAATAAATCAAGATTAAAATTTCACGAAGAAGCAAAGACAATGAAGATTAAAATATTTTAATTTTCCCAAGGCAATTAATTAAATATTTTATTTTCACCGAAAATATGAAGAGTTGCAACGAACAGATATGAGGGGTCATAACCCTAATGTAATGTATATATGTACAATGAAATCATATCAGCAAGTAGTAGTTAGGAAATCATCAATAGTTGGATAGGTTGATCAGTTTCCTCAACAAAACATTATGTTGTGTATTGCAAAATCTTTTGAAATTATATAATGGAGAAGAATGCATGAATTGGTGGTCCAACACTGGTGTCAATTGTTTGTTGTTAATATCCAATTATTTGGCTGTCTCCAGATTGGTTCTTTCATATTATTTAAATTGGAGTGTCAGAACTCAATTTATCAAAACACATTTGTTGTTCTTGTGTGGTTTCATTAATTGGTTTCTCTCAGAGAATTAAATATCCTTTTAAAAGATCACAATAATCTAGGAGTATCACTTGGATCAATAAAGAAGAGCCCTATAATCGATAAAATTATCATACTATCTCCAACTTGATTCTATCTTGTTATTCAAATCTATATTTGATTTGACAGGGCACATTTGCTGCTTTTGTGTGATTTAGTTAACTGGTTCCTTCAAAATGATTAAAACTTCCTATTAATTAATCACAGTAACTTGGTAAGAATCACTTGGATCAATAAAGAAGAGTCTGATAGTTACATTATTGCGCGTTTATACAAGGTATAAACAATCACAAGGGCCAAGAAATTCAAATTGTAGCCAACAAGTAAGTCACATATCATTCACCTCTTGACTCCATTAGCCCAACAGGAGTAGGCACTGGTCATACCCATTCCATTTTAGAATTTTATAAAATATTATCCAAACATTCACATTTCAAATTTCGGTAGGAGTAGTTAGTAAGCCTTCATCTATTTCACTTTATGCCACTTTGGATAGATCCATAAAGTCGACTAAGTCATCCAACTCTTAATCTGCTTCAACTATCATGGTCCACTTGCCTAGGTTTAGCAGATCCTGAAGTGCAGGGAGTCATCAACCATATAGGTTAACTTCGTTCGTTAGTTCAAAAACGTTGCAAGTCTGATCGTAGAGCCTAGCATCCTCTTAGGATTTGTAACCTGCATTTTTGAGACCTAACAAGTACTCGAACTCTTGGAATAGGACTTGCAACCTTGTAATTTGGAGGTGTAGAATGTGACCTTGTTAGTGGGCTAAAACTCTTTCTTGATGCCCTCCCTTTTATTCTCAATGGTGACAATTGCAAATACTCGAAGGGAGAAGAAATTCCTCTTGTTTGCACGCTTCTCATGTGTTGATTGCACTAGATCTACTTCAAAATCGGAGATTAGAGTCGCCAAGTATATGTTTATAACCTCAAAAAGGCCAAAAACACTACTGCATATACTAGGACAATAGTGAAAACTTAGTATTTATTGACTGAAATGAATTTTAGTGTCCCACCAGGCGTGCCAAAAACTGTTGTCATGAGGATAGCACCCTTACCTAAGTGTGAAATTCAGCTATCCTATGAAACATTAGATCATCTTCAAACTATGGATTGTCTATGGCAAAGATGAACCTCCAGAGTGGGTTGGTTCCCCTATTGTACCTCCTAAAGCTTGCTAGTTTGGTTGGAAAAGGGATATAGAAAACTAAAATTTAATATAAACTAAAACCTAGAAGGTGATGCACCCAAGATGAAACGACTTTATACATGTTCTAACTCACAATCTCCCAAAAAAAGCTTTATTTTATACACAACTCAAGCTTTTGACCAACTTATACAAAAGTGTTTTAATGGGAGGTTAGGTTTCAAGCATTGTTGTAGGAAAATAATGTGTTTTCACAACTACAAACTCTAAAAATAGCTAACACAGCCTATGACTTGCATAAGTTTTTCATATTCTTGCATGAAAATGGTTTTAAATGAGACCTAATTTAAAGATTCAATACTGAAATCACATAAACTAAATCAAATCATTCATAATATGCTTAACACAAGAATTTCAAGAAGGAAAAAAACTACTTTTTATTGATAAAAGGGGTTTTCTTGTACATATCTTTGAAAAATACTAAACAAAAAAACTAATTTGTTGCTCTATTAATCTCAAAAAGAGTTACAATGCATCTCTTTTGCCTAAGGCAAAAAGAGGAATGAAAGAAATTCTCGAAAGAGTTGAAAGACTTTGCTTTATAGAAAGCCACCTCCGATAACTGAAGCTAAAAGAGGCTGCACCTTGTGGAAGATTTTGAACATGCATGAAGAGTTGAACCGGATGTGAACTCTAGAGTTGAGAGTTGACTTGAACTCTTTGACTTGTGCATGCTCCTTGAAGTTTGCTTCAACTAAACTGGAACGAACCTCCAAGAAAAGCATGAAGATGACTGAAAAAGTTAATTTTATACCCCTTGCATGAGTTCTTCAAGATGTTGGGCGTATAAGACAAATAAGCCTATATTTTTAGGAACCCAAACTTCACCAAAATGCATAATTTTAGGATCAAACTTCACTTAACTCCAACTGTGACCATATGAGCTTCTTAAGTAGGCCTAAAATTCTCGTAAGTTCTTGAAAACTGGATGTTTTAGACCACTTAACTTGTGCAAACTCATGTATGAAAACAGGTACGTGAAGCTATTTGAAAATAGCCAACTTTTCCTATGATATCATCTGTTGTTCTATTATGCCCTTTAATGACTATATCTCTTCAAAGTTCAACATCTATAACCTTTCAAGCATTTTGTCATGCCCTTTTAACTCCAAACTGTGTGTCTTTTTAATGACAGTCATAAGGACTGTTTTCTTTTGTTGCATAGTCCATTCTAAGTTTAGTTATAAATATGACTCTCATACCTTTAAATGTTGCTCTTCATTCACTTACATCAAGGAACTGATATAGTTTAACTTGAAAGACTCCAAATGGTTTGAAAAAGATGACATACTTGCTTTTAATTAATAGGCATGTTACATATCATGGACCGCTATATGCCATTTTTGGTGATCCTTTTGCTTGTCTATTGACTTTTGATTGTCCACTACCATGATGCAACAATAAGGACTACCTTTAAAATTGGATTGTTTACAAAGTTTGAACTACAATCATAAGCCATTATGCATGCATAACAAACTGCTACTACCCTTTGACCTTTTGGTCATTACCATTAAATTATGGTGGATTGTATTGAACTTACTGCCCTCTTCCCTTTTCCAAAGCCCTTTGACTTGGTGGGACTACCATGGAATACAGTCATAAATGACTTCCTTTTCTTGAATTTGGTGACTATAACATGAAGCTTCTCTTGAGACTGCCTTTCTTGCTTTGCTGCCCCATGTGGACTATGCATATTTGGTCATTGTTCATCACTACTCCTAGACTAACTTTTAGTCTAAAAGAGCACTACTCTGTTGACTGTGAGCCTAAAAGACGGTTGTTGACTATGTTAACGACTACCCTATTTGCCTCTTTCAAACCCTTTAACACATGGCGATATCACTGCCCAAGGTTGTCACATATTGAAAGTTCCTTTTATGCATCTTGACACACCTTGCATCCACCATTTAATGTTAGTAGTGGAGCACACAACAAGGGATAGTAGTATCATTAGAAGTTTGATATCACCATCTTCATGATTATAGTTTTCTTTGATGACTCATTTCCATCTATTATGGGATTGTCCTCTTGCATTGATTGTCATTTACCATTTTCATAGTGTCCACTGTCTTCATGTTTTTTTTTGTCCTTATCCAATTGACTGTGCTCCTTTTTCACTTCATGGCAATCCCTCCTATGCTTGAATCTTCCTCAGCCAATGTTGTCACTTCTTTGCTTGTCAAGACACTGTCCCTTCAACAATTGGTTGGCTTCCTTCTAAACTACCCTTGTACCTTGTCATCTCCACCTTTTGATTGATGTCCATACTCATTTTTTCTGTTCATAAAAACTTATTATTTGCTACTCATAATTTACTCATTATTTGATGCTCTTTGATCTCATTACTTGTTGCACTTTTATTGCATTACTTGCTGCACATTTCATGACTCTATTTGCTGCTATTTATGTCAATTAATTTTCTTCTCTTTGATCTCACTATTTCTGCTCTTTTATGTGCCATTTTTTGCCTATGAATTTTTGTACTTTTTGTGACAGTTTGTTGCTCTTTTGACTAAAATTTCTGCACTTTTTTATGACAGTTTGCTGCTATCTTTATGTTCTATTTGCATCTATATTTGTTGTCCTCTTTCATCATTGTTTTCTGCTCTCTTTATGTTCTTCAAGACAAAGATTTTATGCAACATTCAAAGCCTCCTCATAACTTCCTATGTTCACATTTTCTCTTCTTCTTGTAATTTGCACAGTCCTTTCAAAAGAATATGAAATATCCCACCCCAGGTGGATGGTTGTAAATTGAACTTCTGCCTTGTTTGATTACTTAATGTTTTCAATTTTTTGTTTATTTGGTTTGAGTTTAGCAAGATATATATATTAAAGATAAATGCCAGGAATGCAAATGAACTTATACAAGAAATTGCAATGAAAGTAAATAGTTGAAACACCCCTTTATATATGTATATATACTCAAATCAGATTACAATTGTTTTCTTTAACATTAATGATCATACCCAAGATCCAAAACAACATGAAATGCAAATCTAGAAATATGGAACAACAATCTGGAAATGAATAACAATAGCTGGTAACTCCTCCAAAACCAACGCTTGGCACCAAATTATGAAATCTCCACCTCAAAAGCGTTGAAATCTGATATTAGGAGCTTGGACATCCATAATGATAGATTCAACAACATCAAACACTAGGCGTTTCAGCCTAAAACCTAATTGCCTTCTTCAAAGATGTTGTATGAAGGGAACTTGTACAGCCTGGAACTGATATAGTACAGCCCAGCCAAGAGTAATCAACAATAAAAATGAACGGTGATAGGTATACCTCTGATTTATGATGGTGATCTTCTCAAACCCTCAATTAAACTCTTCAATTCAGCACAATGTGACCACTGGATATTAGCCACCTAAAGAATGTAACCCTTGGGTGATCTTTCACACCTATAGTAAGCATAATCAAAGAGAAGCTAAGCTCTCCACGACCCAAATTGCAGCAAACCCTGGTTTTTCTTCTCCCAAGCAAGAGCTCTCCAAAATGCATAAGTGTCGAATGAATTTCATTTGCTTTTTGAAAGCTTATATAACTCCCATAAAAAAGCATGACTTCCCATGTAGCTTTTTAACTTTAAAATATATCATTAAATTTTCTTTTGATGTGACTTAATTATGCCTCATTAAATGGACACTCATATCAAGGCACTTTATAATTTAACTTTATATCATCAAGTGGTCCCTTTATTATAAAGTCAACTTAAACTATTTTAATATCCACTTATAATAATTAATTATTATTAAAGTAGTACTTTAATAATAATTAAAATATCACAACTCCCATAATAATCATTATTTTCTTATTCTGTCAGTGTCAAGAGGTAATCCATTGAAACCACTGCTCACCCAAGTGTCTTATCAAAAATAGTAAGGTTGGCCTCTATCACTCAACTGACTTATTATAAATAGTAAGTGTATAAAAATGGAGCTAGAAATCTCTGAATAACATCACCTCTGAATATACCAAGGGATTAGAGAGATAAACACTACAAATGACCACCTAATGAACGAGATACTCTGGACCTGATAATAGACTAATACTCCAAACTCGGAAGCTTACTGAAAAGGGGACATTACAGTCCACCCTCCCTGAAATTGTGTATCCCCAAGCAATCTCCACTACAAAGAAACGCCACCCCACCTAGGTCCCATGGGAAGATCTGTAGAATGTCCCTCACGTCTCCAACCAACTCCTATAGCACCAACATAAGTACAACTGACAAAAAAAAAAAACCAAGGTCATCCCCAATGTCATGTGTCTCAGAAATAAGAACATCATAAGGTAGAAACTTTGCAAACTGAAAGGATTTGCTTCCCTCATCTGCACCAGGACATACATCATACCAACTATCCAACTCAAGTGCACAATATTTTTGCATTGGGATCAAATCATGTACAAGTGGGTCGAAGGTGAAACTATATGCACTCCTCACAATGTACATGTTGTGAAACTCATCAGTAAACCATGTCGGGAACCCTAACGCACAAGAAGGATCCCAAACTCTACAATCATTGCCCAACTCTGCACTAAGGTCAAGAGGAAGATCGTCATCCAACTCAAAAATTGGATTGTCAAAAGTTAGACCAACATCACACTCAAATAATGGATTGTTAACAAATTGTACACTATCAATGTGTTGATCTGAACTACACTCATCTAGACCTATGGAGTCATGAGCATAATCATATTCCTCTTGATATTGCTCATACTCATCTCTCACCTGCTCAAACTTCTCCTTTAGCCTTCTCCCCTTCTCCCTACTAATGGAGATGGCACGTAAACTACCATCTGTAATTCCCCTCAACAAAAAAAAATTATCATTCATCCCAAACTTCATCTCCATTTTCTGCAAATTGAGGGAAAATTCTCCAATGGCCTGGAGCCATTTCACGCCCAACACAATGTCCATCTCACCCAAGCTGACAACATAGAAATCATCCTGGAACTCGTAATCATTCAACAGTAGGGTGAGATTAAGAAGCCTCTTGGTGCAAGTAAGAGTCAAACCATCTGCTACTCTTAACCTAAAACCCTCAAAGTCCTCTACCTGTAATCCACACCTGGCCACCAATCTCTCATCAATGAAGTCATGTGTGGCACCAGTTTCAATCAATGTGATACAATGCTGCCCATTCGGGACTCCTCTAACTTTGAAGGATCACTAGCTCTAGATGTGAGTGTCTAATTCCAAAGGAGACAACTTAGCATCTCTTCTAGACTCCATAGATGCTCCTCCCAACTCATTATCATCCATATCATCATGCTGATATGAAATTTCAGAATCTAATTGATCATCATAGAACCACACCATACGATTTGCTTTACCCTTGGCCCTCAATGGATACTCATGGTCTCTGTGAATGGTTGATCTAGACCTACTCAAACATGAACAAACAATCCAATGTTGGTCAATAAGCACATCTAAAACAATCATTCCCCATGCAATTCATTCAAATGCAATGAACAAGAAAACAAAGATAGAATATTAAATGAAAGCCTATTGAAATCTTATTCAAAACATCCAAACCAGAATCCCATGGGGGAATTGGTGCTACTTTGATGTGTAAAATAGCCCTTTCCCAATTCCTTGCAAGCTTTGATGATGAACAATGTGATCCTTGATGAAAAATTTTCAATAACCTAGCTAAGATTGATGAGAAACTATGAAAACTTGGATGAAATGTTGATGAACTTTCTCAAAATTTGTAGAGAGTAATCTTGCATCAAGTTGTGGATCCAAAATCAATAGAGGAGTCCTCCATTTTTAGGAGAGAAGGATGGAGAAATGAGAAATAGGGAGAATGTGGGAAAATGTGGGATTAAAGATAGACCAATGGCATTGTGTCACTTGTCAACATGCTATTGAAGAGAGGTGGAGCACATTTTGATCAATGTGCATGATAAATGCAATTAGGGGGAATTTGAAATTCAAACAATGGCTTGTGAAGGAAGAGTTGAAAGATGAGTTAATGCCACTTGGCTCAAGAAAAAGGACATGTATGAGACTTAAATGCCATGTTGGAGGACAAGTCCTTTTGGGAGGGAGATCTCAAATTGAGAGAATATTCCAAAGAGATGTCATTTTTGAATGGAAATAGAAGAATTTAAATATCAAATAAATTGATTTACTTGTGCAAATTGCAAAATCTAGAGGATTTGATGGATTAGAGTTAGAGTTAATTAGGATTTAATTAGCTTGATAGAATTTAGTTGATATGATATTTGATTTAGATTTTTAGATTTATTTAAATCAAATGAGAGGAATAATGAACATTAGATTTAATTAAATAAAGTTTGATTTATTTAATTAAAAGAGATTATGCTAGATTTAATCAAATAAAGGTTAATTTATTCAATTAAAGGAGATGCATTGGAGTTTAATTAAATAAAATGATTTATTTAATCAAAAGAGGAATATTAGGATTTGATTAGATAAAATTGATTTATTTAATCAAAGAGGAATTATGATTTAATCAAATAAAGTGATTTATTTAATTAAAAGAGGAATGTTAGGATGAATTTAATTAAATAAGGATTATTCAATTAATTGGTTAGTAAAGAAGTGATTCAGGAAGAACTGATGTTAGTAAATTAAGATCAAGTGCATGATATCAATTAGGATAATTTGAACATCTACAATCTCTAGTGTAGGGTCCTTTGCACTAGTAGCACAACTTATTTTTCCTTAATTCATCACGTGACTCTTCATCAACCTTAGTTGATTTCTTTTTCTAATCGGTAGCTAGAGGAGGGCTCTCATCCATAGGAGTGATGGATTTAGGCAAAAACTGCCTTTTGTGGCATCCAACTCCATACTACTCACCTTTTTCATTGATTTTTGTAAGGTAGGAGGGTCAAACACCTTGATCCAACCTCTTGAGGGCTCAAGTAAACCCTCACTAAACAAGATGACAAATCTTCTCTCTTAAATGCTCAACACCATCACTGACAAGGCTGAAATTCATTAATGTATGCCTCCAAGCTACCCACCTGTTTGAGTTGAGCTAGCTCTCTAAAGTATAGCTCTATATCCTTTCGATTGAAGGGCTCAATTAGTCTATTTTTGAACTCATGGTAGGTAGTGATGAGATGGTGTTGCAAAGTGACCATGTCATGATGCCACCAGTCATGTGCTAACCCATCTAGATGCAATGTAGTGAACTTAATCGCTCCATCCTCTGGCATCGGTCTCAAATATAGGTAGTTGTCCAATTTTTGGACACAATATCTAGCAATGCATTTATCACTGCCATCGAAGTGTGGCAAAGTGACCTTGCTCACAGCCTACTAAAAGTCACGCATAGCATGTGGTGCATGTTGTGCTTTGTGGTTCTTCCTAACTGCTCCACCACCTTGAGGCCGATTTAAGGTCAACAACTCCCTAATCTTAGCAAGAAGTGTCATATACTCTACATAATGATGAGTGATATCTGCTATAGTGAGAACATGAGGCTTTGGCACTTGAACCTGTGGAGTCGGTGGGGCCTATGGCTCCTCCCTATGGGTGAAGATTGGCTGGTTGGGCCTAAGAACTGAACCCATAGAAGATGAAGACTACCGAATTACCAAATTAGGTTGACCCACAGCCTGTGTACCACTAGTTTGTCCCTGATAACCTATGTGTTGTGGTGGAACAAACTGCCTCATAGTGTCGATCAACTGAGACATCATATCCATCATATTATTGAACTGCCTTCTAGCTCTAGAGTTAGGACTAAGTTATTTTGAATGCCCAAAATGCCTAACACTGTTTCACCTTCCTAAACAGAAGGTGGTTCCCACTATTTTGCACCTCTAGTGTAATTTATAAATTCTTCACTCATGAAACTGCTAACTCATAGAATGGAAGGAGACCACTTTGATACCACTGAAATGTCCCACCCTAGGTGGATAGTTCCAAACTAAATTTTTGCCTTGTTTCATTCCTTAATGTTTTCAAATTGTTTTGATTTGGTTTAAGTTTTGGAAGATATATATATATAAGATAAATACCAAGAATGCAAATGAACTTATACAAGCAATTGTAATGAAAGTAAATAGTTGAAGCACCCCTTTATATATGTATATAAACTCAAATTAGATTACAATTGTTTTTTTTAACATTAATGATCATACTCGAGATCCAAAACAACATGAAATGCAAATCTGGAAATATGGAACAATAATTTGGAAATGAATAACAGTAGTTAGTAACTCCTCCAAAACCAACACTTGGCAACAAATTATGAAGTCTCCACCTCAAAAGAGCTAAAATATGATATTAAGAGCTTGGTCATCCATAATGATAGATTCAACAACATCAAACACTAGGAATTTCAGCCTAAAACCTAATTTCCTTCTTCAAAGATGTTGTACAACCTAATAAAGGGAAATTGTATGGCCTGGAAGTGATATAGTACATCCCATCCAAGAGTAATCAACAATAAAAATGAACAATGATAGGTATACCTCTGATTTCTGATGATGATCTTCTCAAACCCTCAATTAAACTCTTCAATTCAACACAATGTGACCACTGGATATTAGCCACCTAAAGAATGTAACCCTTGGGTGATCTTTCACACTTGTAGGAAGCAGAATCAAAGAGAAGCTAAGCTCTCCATGACCCAAATTGCAGCAAACCCTGGTTTTTCTTCTCCCAAGCAAGAGCTCTCCAAAATGCATAAGTGTCGAATGAATTTCATTTGCTTTTTGAAAGCTTATATACCTCCCATGAAAAAGCACGACTTCCCATGTAGATTTTTAACTTTAAAATATATCATTAAATTTTCTTTTGATGTGACTTAATTATGCCTCATTAAATGGGAACTCATATCAAGGCACTTTATAATTTAACTTTATATCATCAAGTGGCCCCTTTATTATAAAGTCAACTTAAACTATTTTAATATCCATTTATAATAATTAATTATTATTAAAGTAGTACTTTAACAATAGTTAAAATATCACAACTCCCACAATAATCATTATTTTCTGATTTCATAGTGCCAGGAGGTAATCCACTAAAACCACTTCTCACCCAGGTGCCTTAACAAAAATAGTAAGGTTGGCCTCTATCACTCAATTCACTTACTATAAATAGTAAGTGTATAAAAGCGGAGCCAGAAACCTCTAAATAACATTTCCTCTGAATATGCCAAGGGACTGGAGAGATAAACACTGCAAATGGCCATCTAATGAGTGAGATAACTCCAATAATGGGCCCTCTATTCACCATTATTAACCTATGAGGAACTGATAATAGACTAATCTTCCAAACTC
Source organism: Sequoia sempervirens (assembly GCA_007258455.2). Taxonomy (NCBI): domain Eukaryota; kingdom Viridiplantae; phylum Streptophyta; class Pinopsida; order Cupressales; family Cupressaceae; genus Sequoia; species Sequoia sempervirens. Next base: position 341,193,931 of record VDFB02058242.1, on the reverse strand, counting down.
TGATGCTCACTGAAAAGGGGACATTACAACATACCCTTAAAACATATCAGAATAAGAATACTTATTAATACCTCCATAGTTGTCAACCTTGGGAAATTTGTCCATATTATGAAGGTTGTCAATATAGCTAGCTCTTGGATGTCATTGTGTTTCCTTGACAAATAAAAACTCCTCTAAATTTCTTCCCATAAAATTGCACTTTTTAATGACAGTTTGATGTTTAGGGCTCTTGGAATCTAATTGGACTGTCCTCCTAAATAATCTAATGTCCTTTGAATTGTTGCATCGTCTTTGAAGAACATGAGATTGCCTCTTATAATCAACATTTGTCGTTTTTGGTAACTTTCCTCCATTACATTTGGCACTAACTTCTCACTACTTTCTTGGCTTGACTGTGCATTATAGGTAGTCCCTTACTTTTATGACTGTCTCTTTTGTATTTGTTGCCTCAAAATCTTTTCCTTCATTAGATTTGAACCTCCAAACTTGGTCTTGGTTGCTTTGAATTTTTTAATGATTTTCCTCATTTCTTTGTAGCTCTATCCATGGCATGTGGTGCTAGCTTTGTTTTACTGCCCCTTGAAGTCAAATGTTGACTGTAATCTCATGAGAAGGTTGCCCCTTAGTGTTCTAAAGGCTTCCCTTATTTGATTCATGCCTATTGAACTTGATCTGCACAATTGATTTTACCTATTCCTGTATACCTAGCATCATCAATATCCTCATTCTTTGATTTCAAAACAACTTTGTAATTATCAACTACTTTGTCTTCTAACTCCTTCATAGCATTGTCTTCCTCATTTAGTATTGTCATACTTGTCTTTAGATTGCTCTCTTTGTCACCTAGATACTTTTCCCTTGTTCAATTTTGCACAATCCACTTGCAATCACATGATTGTCCTCTAGTATACTGCACTCTAAAAAGCATTTGGATTCTTTGAAGTCATACTTCTTGGAATGCATTCACCTCAAATTCTTCTTGATGGACAATGAGGACTGCTTAAGAGAACTATTGTTTGACACAGTGCTCTTAGAATTGTAGAGTGATTGATCATTTCCCAACAAGAATCTTCTCCTACTATTCAAATGCTCTCTTGTTTTGGTATCTTCATTTAATAGCCACTTTCCTTGAGAGTTGATCAAATATTTCCTTGATCTAGTGAAATCTTTGAATGCTCGTATTTAACTCATGGCTACCAAAACACATGTTGATGAGGACTATCTTTATTTGCTTCTTCACCATTCCTTTTCTTGAATTGCATTTCACTTTGAAACCCTTACAATAGCCATCTTAATGGAACCCATTTTTGGACTATCATGTGTACCATTGTTGAAGTATGAAGAAGTTGTAGAAAATTGTCAAATGATGACTACTATAGTGGTGAAATGAAGAGCCTCCAAAAATAGGAATGTGAGAGTGTCCATATTATAAATGCTCCATCTCATCAAAATGCATGGATAACTAATCATTGCATCTGCCTAGTACATAGCAAAAAAAACTAGATGCATAGATCACTCCAAAATGAAACCAAGCAAGCATTAGCACCAATAGTAGAAACCCCCCCATAATTCTAATAAGGGGGAGGCAATACAAATCCATTGATACTATTTTTCACTAAGAAGTGCATGAAGGAGAACAAATAACATCGGAACATGCACATGAAAGTACCTTCAATTGAAAAAAGGGTTTGCAAACCAAGACACATATGCATGAGGCAAGAATCAATAGGATCTAATGCTATCATGGAAGGGACACAAACTTGACAAAGGCATTATGGAAAAACAAAGGAACTACACAACCCCCTATGGCACTTTAATATAGTGGAACTCCAACAAGATGTGTGAAACCCACAAAAAATATACACCAAAGTGGAACTTTATCTCAATGTGTCTATAAAAGAGAAAGTTCTTATAAAATATGTCTACAATGTCCAAATAGGAAAAAATGCATCTCATGAACAATATCTTTAAACAATAGTTTAGGAGTAGGAGTTAGTTTGTATGCATCACATGATTCAATATTCTACCTAGGGAAAAACATCTAAGGTGAGACATGTGTTTCTTATCTTAGATAATCATGTCTTATATATCCTCATTAGCTCAATAAAGGCTATGGTGTAGTAGGTTAGTTCTTGGTCAAGTGAAAAAATTTGGGGCTAAGCTTACACTAGATACTACTATAATTTGTCTATTTATAAAATCTTCAATTGTGATCAATAATATCTAGGATATCTCTAGGAACACCCTCCTAGGTCTAGGTACTCCCAAAGTGAAGAAGGGGTTATCCACTCTCAGCAATTACCCTATCATCACTTGATTCATTGTTGATGAGTTATTCTATCCACCTTCATCAACAACATAAACATGGACTTGAAGTGGATTGATATCTCTAGAAGTGTCAAATGAAATTTTTGGACCCAACACCACCCAACCTAATGTGTAAATCTGGTTGGTTTCACCTCATGACACATAGTTTTCCTAGGTTCTCTCTCAACTAGTGATTCTCTATTATTTATAGTGAATAATATTTAGTACATATGTCATATTGATATGTGAGAGGTCTACCAAAAATTAAGTACATGAAGTGCAACAAAAATAACTAGGTATTTATAATTGAACATATAATTATCTTGTGGTATTTCCTCATCAAAAATGTGACCAATGGAGTAGGAGAAGAAGATGCATCCTTAGATTAAAGTGTTCCCAAAAAATTAAGAATATTTGATGCATTAAGAAATTCAACTTAAAAATAAAATATATAATTACTATCCTCATGTTTATTATCCATAATGATATTTTAATGTACCTCAACTTTGAATTGCTTCAAGAATATCCTAGTCAAATCATCAAATGTGTGTATAGATCCATGAGGTAATGAGTAGAACTATTCAATAGCATAATATGTTATATATCTTGGAAATAACTTAGATATTAGTTTATCCTCATTTAATAAATTAACATATTCTATAATAAAGGTCCTTAACATCATTAAATTCATTAATCTTTTCAATTAATCATTTTATCTACTTGTCTCTCAACTTTAACCATCTTTTGAATTAGTGCATTATTGGTAGATGAAGAAGTGGTAAAAATGGGTTGGTAAATAGCTATATAAGAATAGAAGTAACAATGTGTGTGCATAGACATAGCGAGGGGAATTACGGAAAAGGTGACCATGGTAGAGGGTAATGTGGTAGAAGTGGAGATGGCACATGTGAGAAAACTAGTGGATATAAGAGGTTGAATAGTGTTGAATAAAATTTAAGAGTAGATGTGTAATGCAAGCATCCTTTGAGGGATAAAATTGGGATCTAATCCATAGAGAGGGTTCAGGGTTCAAGGAAGAAGACTATAGGATAGGGAAAAGGTAGGAGTAGTGTTATGAGATGAAATAATAGTGAAGGTAGGTTTAGATAAAGAGGGAGGGGTGGTATATGCAGAAAACAAAAAAGTGGATGTATTAGTATTAGCCCTAACAAAATTTAAAACATATAATCCATGTGGCTTGTTGATAAACAAGATATGAATCATATATGTCATTTGTGTAGGATTCTAAGCGTTTGTAGACACCTAAAATGTGACCTTAACCTAACCAAGCTTGACTTCACCTATCCTAATACTTAATTAAATAAATATTTATTATCTATTAAATTAATTTAACCTTTTCCCTTATCCATCACCTTTAATTAAATAAATTTCACATTTATTTAATTAATTCTAGCATTTATTCCCAAATCCTCTGACTAAATTAAATAATTAATTCTCAATCAATTAATTAATTTATGCTAATTATTTTTTATCATCTTTTCCTCCATTATTTAATTCACCTTTATCCTTTATCATTATCCATTTAATCCTAGCCATCAATCTTGTTCACATGGATAAAAATATAAACATGTCATCATGTGACAAGTTCCCCAACCCTCATTCAGATATTCACAACAATCTAAAATTCAACTTAGAAATGGTTTAAAACAACACAAAAATATGCAAGAAGTATTCTTCTTTGTTCATTCAAACTATCCTTCAATTACATAACAAGAAAGCATTTCTAAAAATACATTATCTTGCAGCCATATGAGCTGATGAAAAACACTAAAAATCTAATATTAGACTAAAATATGATAGCAAAAATCAAATACAAAATGGTTTCACTCAATCTATCTTCTTTCACTCAATTCTAGCTCCTTCAACCTGCATTCATCATTAAAAATCACTGCTACAAACAAACCATGAAATCATCAATATTCTTGTTGCTAGAGCACACCTCCAAACCTGTAACAAAAATTTCTTATTGGTCTCTTTCAACTTTCTTTCAGCTGAAGCTCTAAAGCTCCCTTCACACAAAATTCACTTGCTCACTATCTCCCAAGACGTAGAGCTCACTAGCTTCCAAAAACATGGGCATCTATACAAATTATAGAAATCTGCAACAATGGAGTCTTCACATCCTCTCTTCAATCCGGAAACATCTCCCCATATCACCTAAAAAAACTCCCAAAGCCCTTATTAAAAATTTAAAAACAAAAATAGCAATATTTTTGGCGATGCAATATTGCTAGTACCCTTAGATGCTCCTGCAGATCAGAAAGTCACATGTCTAACTAACTCCTCTAGATTCATTAAACCTAGAAACTTCCCAAAATTCAAACTAACTTTTCATCTCATTTAACCTCTTAATCCTATCCATCCACATGAGTATGTTTCCCTAATCCTAATCCTAAATGTATCCCTTATCCCTCATGTGACACATGGCACATGACTACAACCTTTGATCTAAACCCTAATCCTCAATCAATCTTAGCCATTCATCACTCAATCCATCTCGGCCCTTGATTTCTGTCATGAGAATTCTATAAATGAGAGGTCTTTCATCCCATTTGCATCAATCTCTTCTCATGCTACTTTTAAGCTACCCAAATTTCTATTGAATCATCTTGATCATACCATTATGCTATAGAAATCATGAGCAACCACATCCAATCTATCAACACATCAACATGTTGCACTTGATCTTTTTGATTGCATGTATTTGGTTTGATCTAGGCTAGATTTGATGCATATTTTATTTATATCATTTTCATGTAATACATTTTGGTGAACCCAATGTGAATCCTTACTACTAACATTTTTCCTTGTGAGTTTTGGTGAGTTTGATCTTGTAGGTGAAGGCCTTTCCAAAGGAGGATTAAAAATCAACTTTTTATGGGAGTCTTGAATCACAAAAATAACCCCACTATTGCACTCAGGAGGGCTGAGAGACAAATTTTGATATATAATTCGATATATTTTGTTTATTGTAATTTTTTTTTTAAAAGCCCCTTTAGGGCCCTTCATACGGTAGTATGGTCAAGGGTTTGGCTGTGTTAATATCTATCTACGAAATTGAAAGATATTTGTTGAAACACATATACATTAAAATCAAAAGTGTATATAGATCAAAAAAATTAAGGATTTTTGCCTTGACATAATACGCAAGCATATTTTGAAGCATGTTGTTTTTTTTTATGTGTACATATAGTTACACAGGCTTGTGGCCTATGAACCATATACACAAGTTGCGACTCATATCTTGTGCATGTTTGAAGGTGAATAAACATTTGGCCACCCAAAAAAAATAAAATTTTAAGCTTTTTATTTTATTATCTAAATTTTTAAATTTATAAAGAAATTTCTAACCTTTTTATTTTTTGCAAGTTCATTGCCTTGGTCATATGGGCGACCAAGGGCACCGCTAAACCTAAGTTCCCATCCCTCGATCATAGGCCCATGAATCTCTCTATCATGTGGGGCCTAATTGTATCCTTCAACACCTATCACTAGCCCCCGATCACCTAGGTGATCAGACACTAAGCACCTAGGGGCTAAACTTAGACCCCCTTCCTTTGCAAGCCTAAAAGGAATAGTTTTATGAAAACAAGCATCTCTTGTCTCACATATCAGATTTTTAAAATTCAAAAGGTGTTAGAAATATATCTTGGAGCTTGGAGTTGTGGTGAAAGTGGATTTTTTATGTTCTTCTCCAAAAATCAAGTGCACTCAGTCAAAGTAAACCTTTCTTTTCAAACTTCAAATGATCATAACTTCTTCATATGAAATTGTTTTTCAACAAAAATAAATAAATTTATCATAAAATCATAAGGAATCTATTTTTTCTATCCATTTTTGCTTTAGACAACTCTATTTATTATTTTTTCTCCACATTCAAAATTAGGCTTAAATTTTACCTCATATTTGGATTTGGGATCTAAAATAAACAAGTGTCTTTTAATCCCCAAGACTCACTTACATATGCTCTCCTCCCCTAGCGTACAACCTAAACTCACATGTTTCGGTGTGTTGATATGTTTTTTGTGACCGCACCAACACAAAATAAAGTTACCAATGGCGACTCTATCCTCTCTTGAACAAAATCTCCTGCATGCTAAGATTGCTAGAAAGATCATGCATTCAACTCCAAGGTTCCTTCATCCAGTGGATAGTCTCAGTTGGCTCAATGTGATTTGTTGGTATTTCAAGGGGACTTACAAAATTATTCAATAGCAGAGAAAGGAAATTGAATGCTCGAAAGGTTTGTCTATAAATCTCTTGTTTCCCAAACTAACCAGAAAGTGTTGAATTTAAATGAGTCTAGGGTTTAGAAAGTCTAAATTCTATCCTAAATGCGGGATATGGAGCTCAACTTCAGCAAACTTCAACTAGACTTCGCTTTTCCTCGTGTCAGACAGCTTCCGCGGAGTCGGTGCAATCTTCAGGGGAGGTGACTAAAGATATTCAAACCACCACTTGACATGAAGGTACCATCACAATGACGTATACCATCATTCAAACTGTGATTGAAGTTAGGTCCATAATGTTTCCAGTTGACCACACAAGGCAAACACATCGTCAGTGAGCCTGCTAGTGGTATGGATAAGTGAAGTTTGCTTAGATTAAACACCACATTCCATTATTACTATCTACTTGCATGAAATGAAATTTACCCTACTTTAAGATACTACTTGAATCAGAAGGATGAAGAAACATTGCTAGCTACTCACAACAAAAGATGAGATCATCATCAATGAAAACTCTTTTTATTGACAGAGTGTTCACAACAATTTCTTACAAATTTTTCAAAGGAAAAACTTTCCTTCTTCAAACTACACTATCAATCTATACTAAGCTATCTCTAATTTGTCTCTCTATATTCCTATCTCTGAGCTAATCTAATGAGGTACAAATGAGGGGGGGATTCCCCTTTTATAGTTGGCCCAGTCCAACGAACGGCTTAGATTCAATTACAATGAAGCGCTCAGATTGAGCCACATAAACTGTAAACCTAAAAACCACCACCAAGAAGAGGGGTAATAAATGAGCAATTAATGTCCACCATCTTCTAGAAGATTCTTGTTTGGAAAGTTGTTCGCATTGTTCTTGTTCCTCTTGTTGACTACAAACATGGATCAGTCTGGTCAACACTGCTTATGTTTCTTGGATCCAACTTGATATGGCAGGTACGTTCAGTTGTTTGATGATGATCTTCCTCCTTGTTGTCATGGTACCTTTGGTTATGCGGAGTATGTTGGATAACATCCTCTAGGTCCTTGCCGGAGGACTTCAGACTTAAGAAGAATTCCTTTATTCTATCCTTCAATCTGTCATGATGTCAATCTCCAATGCCTGGGCCTTCATCTTTTGCTTCCTTCTAAACTTGAAATATTTTCTTGTCTTGGATTCAATCATTCCCGCTTGCCATTTGCTTGAATGCGTTGGGTGCATATTGGGTCTTTGAGGAGAAATTCCAACACTTAGCCATTTCTGATAACATCTGCCTTCATGATTTGGATGCAAGTGAGACATCATGGAGGGGATTGAAACACGTTACTTTATTTCATCCTACAATTGCAATATTGTCCCGAAGTATTCACTCCATCACTTCAAGTCCTCCTACCTTGGTCCCGGTATTCATCCTACAAAACAAATAAAAGAAGAGCATCAAAACACTTATAGTATAAATTCACTTGACTTACTTTATTCCCATGTTCTAATGTCCAAGGTCTGAGTGATCTAGTTCATCCTTTTCCTCTAGCAAACTTCATCTTCAAATTCTTCATGCCTTAGCCAAATTTCCAACCCATCTGCCTTAGAAATAATTTATTTCCTCTAGATAATTTCATCAACCAAGTGCCCAAGTAAAATATCCATCCTAAAGTCTCTGGCAGGGCATGAAGAATTTCAAAATCATCCCTTCGATGAAGATATCCAGTAACCAAAAGAAAATTCCGGTCAAAAAATTCCAAATTCATGTGTATCACTATGAAGGGGTACATTTAATTTTTGAATTTTATACCTTAGAAAAATATTTCATCATCAAAATTCATCTTCACTCTTCCTCTCTGGGCGTATTTCTTCTCTTTTTGACACTTAGGAAAAAATTTCAGATTACCCATTCAAGCTGGGGCACATTTGGACTTCTTTCCTGCCACTTACAAAAGTTTAGAAGAATTTCCCACCTCCTAGAAAACTTTGGGCACATTTAAAAGGTCCTCAAGGAATTCCACATCACTTAGAAAATTTTCACCATCATCTCTTCAACATGGGCGCATTTTGGCCCCTCCTACTTCCATTTTTTTCATGCCTTAGAAGATTTTTGGTGCCACCATGCAAGTTGGGTGCATTTTACTAGTGGAGCTTCCATTTTTGCATACTTAGAAACTTTTTAAGTCACCCTTCACAAGGTGGGCGCATTTTGCTAGGCCTCTTGCCATTTACCAATACTTAGAAAATTTCTCATGTTTCCTCACAATCTTGGGCTCATTTAGGAGGCCAAGCTTCCATTTTTATTGCCTTAGCAAATTTTTGTGTCCCACTTCTCCTTTGGGTGCACTTAAGGGGGGAAGCTTCCATTTTATCTTTTCCTTGGACGTTTTTCCAACTCGCCAGTGCTCAAGGGCACATTTGGAGGGTGGTAAAGCCATTTTTTTCATACTTAGAAAATTTTCCAAACATCCCTCCTAGCTTGGGTGCATATCAAAGGTCTAGAGGAACTTTTAACACTTAGAATATTTTCTCATCCCTATCTTCTAGCTTGGGTGCATATCAAGGGTCATGGAGGAATTTTTTTATGCCTTAGAAACAATTTCAACCTCCTCCCTCACACTAGGTGCATTTGAGGGTGTGAGGAGGATTTTCATCACCTGGAAAGTTTTTCTCAACCTCATCTTAACAAGGGCACATTTCATGTGCTGAGGAGGAAGTTTCAAACACTTAGCAACTTTTCCAAGCCAGTCCCCAACCTAGGTGCATTCAAGGGGTCAAGGAGGAATTTAAACTTGCCTTAGCCATTTTTCTCACCACTACTTCTTTCCTTGGGTGCATTTGAGGTGTGGAGTAGGAGTTCTTCATGACTTAAACATTTTTTTTATCACCTCCTTCCTAATGAGGGCGCATTTAGGGGGTTGAGCAAGAAGTTTCTCAGACTTAGACATTTTTTTAGCTTGCTCACCCTTGTTTACTATATTTAGTAAGTACCCTAGTTTTCATACCTCTATAGCTTGGATTGATCTAAAATTTTAACCACCAGATCCTCATGACCTAGTTAATCTGTTCACATTGCCATCTTGTGTCAACCTGCTATTTATAGCCTATTTCAGAAGGTGATTTACTATTTATAGTAACTGCTTGGTTTCAGGACTTTTGCAACTCTGTTTAACTTGAAATCTGACTAAAGTGATTCTCATGGATTGATTAACCTGTCCACACTGGTGCCTTGCGTTGACCTATTATTTATAACATGTTTCAAAAGTGACTTACTATAAATAGTAAGTGATCAGATTGCCTTCAAATTTTACCAGTGGATAGCTTGAAAGATACTGATCGCAGTGGGATACACCAATTTTTGAAATTTCTAGCGTTTGACTCCTCATTTTGGGTCCCGAAGTTGGAAACCCTAATCTAACTTGCATGTTGCTCAAACGATCTTTGTTTGACCTCATTTTTGTTGCACTTCGCCCTGTTTGTGATACTAAAGTGTTGGGAAACTGCTAGAGTGATCCTGTTAAAAATAGTAAGTGACTGAAAAAGTGACCAACCAGTTACTAGATGTGTTTGCATGTCACACAGCCCAAGAGATTTCATAAAACCCAGAAAAACCCAACAAACTGAACTGCATGCAAGCACTGGCTAAAAATAGTAAGTTCCTGAAAAGTGATCAATTTTCCCTGCATGTTATCTTGTTGTGTAGCTCTTGAAAACTCCATTATGAATATGTTGACATGCACTAAAAATTCTTGCATGCAAACCCTAAAAATAGCCTCCAAAGATAGCCCTGCAAAAAGGTCCTGATCCTAGTTTGCATGTTACATCACTGTGAAGCTTCCAAAAAACCCACAAAGAATATCCAGACATGTGTTGAAGATTCCAACATGCAAACCCTAAAAATAGCCTATGAAGTCAAGACTGCTGAAAGTTATCATCTCATCTTGCATGTTATATCATTACGTAGGCCTTGGAAAACCTAGAAATATTCTCTAGACATGCACTGAAAAACTTCGCATGTAAACCCTGAAAATGGCCTTTGAAGTTAGACTACTAAAAAAAATAGCAAGTTGTCTATTTCAGTTCAAAATTTGCAGGCAGGCAACTAACAGTGTTCTAAGTGCAGTGTATCAATCAGAATTTAATTCGCTCACCCAATTTGACTTCAAATTTTCCTGAAGATTCAAGACCCTAATTCTAAGGACCTGGCCAAAAACTCAATTTAGATGGGCACATCCCCAAAAAGATAGACAGAGCAAAAGAGAGACAATGACAAAATGACCCAAAAGCAAAGCAAAAAGACCCGAATGAAGCAAAAATTAGGGGATCCCCATTTACAATGGGGCTACGTGTGAAAAGGTCACAACATGGTGGACTATAAAAAGTGGGAGGTGAATTGAAAGACACATCTCTTAGAACTGAAATATTGTTTTTCTATGCTAAACCTCTAAGAACTTTATACCTTAGAGAAGTGAAGGTGAAGAGTGGGTTACCCTTTCCTCCCAATTTTTTGGTAATATTTCCTTTCATCTACGAATTAGGCCTCATGTACCCTTGTGGTATATAGAGGATACCCCTAGTTGAGCTTGTAAATCCTAGTTGAGACTATTTGGCCATCTTTTCTTGTGGTGTCTTGTGCCTACAAGGATTGTTAATCCCACTTGATTTAGGATTGTCCATGTGTCTTATGTGCTTGAATTTTTACATCACCTTCCCCTCTTGAAGCCAAAATGGGACACCTATCCAAATTGAGTCATAAGATTGTCTTTTTGTATTATTTACTTGTACATTTTCATTCTTGACAATACAATCCAAAAAAATAGAAAAATCATATAAGCTAAAAAATAAAAAACCCAAAAACATCAAAATACTCTAAAAACAAGCAAATTTAGGTATCCTCCAAGTCAAGCCATCCACATCATCTCCAAGTCAAATTTCCCATCTTCAAATTACCTTATCTTAATCATCCATTTTTATCCCAATCACCTCATCCTAATCATTCCTTCCCAACTTGATTATCCCTTTCCATCCTAATCATCTCGTCCTAATCATCCTAATCATCTTATCCAAATCCTCTTATCCTAATCATTCCTAATCACTTCATCCTAATCATCCATAATCATTATACCTATTGCATATGATCAGGGCTACACCTTCCAAAAACCATACAAAACACAATAGATACCAACACAAAAGATGAGAGACAGAAAATAACTCGCTTTCATTTATTTTCAGAAAATGAAATTACAGATTCAAAAATTGCAATGCTATAGCCTCATGGGCTTGGTTCATTATAGAAAAATCAACTCTCAAAGAAAATATATTATTCAGAGCTGCAATCCGCACTAATGGAGCCACCTTCTACAAGCCCCACTTAACCCTTTTATTTTACCCAATAACCGCCCTAAAATGTTCTAGAAAGTGTACTTTCCCTTTTGTTTTGGTGTCAAAAGTCCCTTCGTTTGATTTCTTGCCTAAGAAGATATTTTAATGAAATTCACTTTTTAGTGGGGCAGCTTCTCGGGGCCATAACTTTTGATCCGACCATCAGATTTTCAATTGTAATATATCATTGGAAAGCTTGCGAAGAGATCTATAGCCATCTTTCACAAGATCTAAAAGATTAGAGATTTTACACCCCATTCTAGGGCTTTGAAAGGCCTCAATTTTCAATTTTAAACTCCATTAGAGAAATTCCCCAGGATGAAAATTTAATATCTTCCAAACAATATAGGATGTTGAGATGATTCTTTCACCAAAAATATTATTTTCTAATTTGATTCCTTTGGGTCAACTTTTGTGTCCATACGACCCGAATAGGTCGACTTACTAAAAATAGTAGGTGACTATTTCTAGTTGTTTCAAACTTCTAGTTGTCCCAAAGACTGCATGAGTCTCCATGGGCCCCAAGACAACTAAGGAAACTAAAAACAAATAAAAATACAATATTTTTGGGTGATACAAGATTGCCATTACACCACTAGATGCTCTTACATCAAACACCTAGGGTAATTTGAAAAGTGACCATGTCACTTCCCAAGTGTTAGAGGGAAACCAAGGTGATTAACCTTCGCTTTAGATAACCATGATGAATCTTCAACAGGCCTTCCTCTCCATTTCACCAAGTACTCTGCATATTTCCTATTTCTTGTGCTTCTACCCACACGGCTATCCAGAATTTCTTCTATCTCTTCCTTTTCTAACATAGGTGTTGAAATGTTCCATTGTGCCTCTCTCAATTCATTCTCCTTAACTCCATGATATTCTGTCAAATTGACAATGTTAAACACATATGAAACATGAATCTCACTCAGCAACTCTACCTCATACACATTTCCTAAATCATGCTTCTTCAGGATCTTGCATGGTCCAAAATTCATCATCTTTAACTTATTGTATGTACCAACTAGAAATATCTCCTTTCACAAATGAACCATGACTTCATCTCCTACTTGAAACTCCTTATACCTCCTTTTTTGATCTTTCTTAGCCTTATATTGAGATTTCATCTTATTGATATGCTTCTTCACCTCATCATGCAAATTCTTCAGGTGCTCAACAAATTCTTCATCCTTAGCACTACTCTTCTCTCCTTTATCCATCTTTCTCAATTTAGAAGTGTTCCTCGGACTTCTCCCATATATAATCTGGAATGGTGATTTACTAGTGCTCTTGTTGACAGAATTGTTATAAGAAAATTCCACCTATGGTAAAATCAAATCCCATCCCTTTGGTTTATCTCCTACTAAGCATCTCAGTAGGTTACCCAAACTCCTATTCACCACCTTCGTTTGTCCATCAGTCTATGGATGGTGTGCAGAACTGAACTTCAAATCTGTCTTCAACTTCTTCAATAATGTCCTCCAGAAATAACCAACAAATTTGGTATCTCTGTTTGAAACTATACTCTTCAGTAGACCATCTAGTCTCACCACCTCTCTAAAAAATAACTCTGCAATATGAATAGCATCACTAGTCTTATGACATGGAATGAAATGTGCCATCATTGAAAATCTATCCACCACCACAAATATGGAATCATGCCCTCTATGTGTCCTCGACAATCCAAGGACAAAATCCATACTAATGTCCTCCCATGGCCTCTCATATACAAATAATAGCTGATATAATCCAATATTCTAAATTGTTCCTTTCGCCATCTAACATACTCTGCAACTTTGTACAAACCTCTTCACATCTTGTTGTAACTGTGGCCAGTAATAATTCTCACTAACAAGAGAAATGGTCTTATCTCGACCGAAATTTCTAGCCAATGATCCACTATGCTTCTCCTTGATTAGATTCTCTCTCATAGAACTTTGTGGAATGCACAATTGGCTTCCTCTAAATAGCATCCCATCTTGGATTAGGAAATCCAACCATCTTGTCATATCCAATGTAATAGGTTCTAAACAAGCCTTCCAAGCTTCTTCAAAGTCTAGATCTTCAAGATACAAAATCTTGAGTTCATTGAGCCCAACAACCTCTATATTCATCTCTATCAACAAATTTTTCCTTTTACTCAAGGCATCTGCAACTCTATTTGACCTTCCACTCCTATGCTTCAAAACAAAAGTATAAGTCTACAAAAACTCAACCCATTTTAAGTGCCTTTGATTTAACTTTCCTTGACTATTGAGATACTGCAAAGCCTAGTGATCAGTATATAAAACAAATTCTTTTGGCAACAAATAGTGTCTCCATTTCTTCAAATCCTAAACTATAGCATAAAACTCTTGATCATAGACAAAATATCTCTTCTTAGCATCATTCAAATTCTCATTAAAATAGGCAACAAGCTTACCTCCTTGACTCAAAACAGCTCTAATGGCACTACTGTTAGCATCACAATCTACCTAAAATACCTTGTTGAAATATGGAAGTGCCAAAACAGATTACTCCATAACTTTCTTCTTCAACATATCAAAAAAAATTGGTGCTCTTGTAGTCCACTTAAATTTTTTTCTATCCCCTCTCATTGTTTTCGTTAGAGGTGCACAAATACTACTAAAACCTTTGATAAACTTTCTATAAAAACTTGCCAAACCATGAAGAGATATCACCTTAGTAGAACTCTTTGGTGTAGGCCATTCAATGATATTTTTTACCTTCTCTAGGTCCATCTTAAGATCTTTTGCTGAGACAAAATCTCGTATACCAACTCTCTTTTCACAAAACTGCACTTATTCAAATTGATCAACAACTTCTCTCTTAGCTTCTCAAAAACCTTTTTGATATGCATCAAATGCTCCAATGTCTTGCTAAAAATTAAAATGTCATCTAAATAAACAATGAAAAATTTACCCAAAAACTCTTTCAGTACCTCATTTGAGTCGCATGAAGGTGCTTGGTGCATTGATAAGCGCAAAGGGCGTGACTAACCACTCATACAAGCCCTCTTTGGTCTTGAAGGTTATCTTCCATTCATCTCCTTCTCTAATCTAAATCTGGTGTTAACCACTCTTCAAATCTATTTTCGTAAAGTACTCAACTCCACTCAAATAATCCATGATGCCATCCATCCTTGGCAAGGGAAATCTACACTTGATGGTGATATTGATGATGGCTCTAGAATTTGTACACATCTGCCATTCCCCATCCTTCTTTGGTGCTAGTATTGCAGGTACTACACATGGACTCAAACTCTCTCTGACCAATCCCTTCTGCAACAACTCTTGCACTTATATGTTCAACTCTTCACTCTTTGGTGGAGTCATATGATAAGCTGCCTTATTTGGCAAACTGGCTCTAGGAATCAAGTCCATTTGATGACTAATCTTTCTTACTGGAGGAAAACCTTCAGGTATGTTATCAGAAATAATAGCTTGAAACTCATTCAACAAATCTGAAACCTCTACAAGTACCTCACTAGTATCGTCTTTATCAACTCTAGGGATCAATGCAAAACACATATGCTTATGCCTCATACCTTCTAGGAATTTTCTTCCATCAACCAAACAAATTCTTGCATTATTGCATACCTTTTCTTCTTCCTCCCTCAAGGGTTTCAACTTATGAAGAACGCCATCATTTTCCAAGGAATAGGTGTTAGCATGTCCATCATGGACCACTTGCTGATCAAACTACCACAGTTTGCCTAACAACATATGGCAAACATCCATAGGCATAATATCGCAAAATACCTCATCATGGTAATTTCCAATCTTGAACTTTATGAGACATTGTTCATTTACCAAAGTTGTATGGTCCTTCTGCAACCAAGCAATCCGGTATGGATTCAGATGTCTTCTTCTCTCCAGCCACAACTTACTAACCATCTCTTATGAAACAAGGTTATCAGTACTACCTCCATCAATAATAACATTGCAAATTTTACCTTCACACTTACATCTGGTGCAAAAAAAATTCTTCCTTTGAGTTGGTTCTCTCTCCTCATTCAACAAGGCTCTTCTAGTAACAAGGACCTCTCTTCTTTCTACATCCTCAGAATGTGAAGACTTAGCATCTTCATCTACATGTGCAACTCATGCATTACCCTCAAGTCGTCTATTTATCCTTCCTTGATGTTGAGGACACTCATAGGCTATATGTCCTCCGCACTAGAAACAGGTTCCACGAAAGCCTCCTCTTCTCGGCCCTCTTCTAGATCTTCCTCTTCCTCTTTGGTCTCCATTATTTTGATCACGAGGGCGGTAGGTGTTATCTTCTTTCTAGTTTTGGCTGCTAATAGATCCTTCACCACTCTTTTGATCTCCATTTCAACCTCCATATGACCATCCACTGGTCTTTCCACCACGACCCCCACCTCTTTGCTTGCTTTCAAACCTTCTATTCAACTTTTCTTCTACCTTTAAAGCAAACTAATATGCATCTTCAATGGTAGACATTCTTACCAGACCCAACTCTTGTTGAATACTCAGCTTCAACCCATTTATGTAACGAGCAACTTTTTCCTTGTTCACCTCAAAATGACCTATTCTAATCAGGACACGGTAGAATTCTTCTATATACTCCTTGACAGATTTTTTCACTTGTTTCAACCCATGCATCTTCTTCAACAAATCTAGCTCATAGTCCATAGGAATGAACTATCTTTTTAATTTTTCCACGATCCAATCCCATCTAGTTCTTTTCTTTTTTCCTTTTCAATTTCTTTCTAGTTTACCTCTTTCCACCAAATATTCACATGACCCTTTAGCTTGGTCTTTGCAAATTTCACCCTCTCAAGATCTTCCACCTCCTCATACTCAAAGTACTCCATATTGTTGATCCAATCAAACAACTCTTTTGGGTTAAGATTTCCAGAAAATGTAGAAACATCAATCTTTGGCCTTTTCCCAATCTTAGAGATTGCCTTAAATAATCTTACTTGCTCTGGATCTACTACATCTTGTTCTTCTTCGAACTGTTCCTCATTTTCAGTTTCATCTTCACTTTCATCTCCTCTTCTTGACTCAAACCCTCGACACAGCTCCTCTTGCAGTGCTTGAACTTGTCTTTATAGGGCTCTAAAACCCTCTTTTGGTACAATAACATTTCTTCCACCACCATAGTTTCTTCACAAAGGCATTTTGATCACTTTTCTCAGAAACCCACAACCACAAGTCCTAGTTCAAACTACCTCACATTCGGTGATATTTTTACACACTCAGGAAAACCTACTTTGATACCACTTGATGATGGCTACATTGCACAAAAACCACACAAAACACAACAATAAATACCAACACAAAATATGTGAGAAAAAAAATAACTCTGATTTATTTTCAGAAAATGAAATTACCGATTCAGAAATTGCAATGCTACAACCTCATGGGCTTAGTTCATTACAGCAAAATCAACTCTCAAAGAAAATCTATTATTCGGAGTTGCAATCCGCACTAATGGAGCCACCTTCTTCAACCCCCACTTAACCCTTTTATTTTACCCAATAACCGCCCTGGAATGTTCTAGAAAGTGTACTTTCTCTTTGTGTTTGGTGCCAAAAGTCCCACCGTTTGATTTCTTTCCTAGGAAGATATTTTAATGAAATTCACTTTTTAGTGGGGAAGCTTCTTGGGGCCATAACTTTTGATCCAACCATCAGATTTTTAATTGTAATATATCATTGGAAAGCTTGTGAAGAGATCTACAACCATTTTTTTCCAAATCTAAATGATCAGAGATTTTGTACCCTGTTTTGAGGCTCTGAAGGGCCTCAATTTTCAGTTTTAAACTTCATTAGAGAAATTCCCCAAGATGAAAATTTAATATCTTCCAAACGGTATATGATTTTGAGATGAATCTTTCACCAAAAATCTTATTTTCTGATTTCACTCCTTGGGGTCAATTTTCATGTCCATATGACCCGAATAGGTTGACTTACTAAAAATAGTAGGTCACTATTTCTAGTTGTTTCAAACTTCTAGCTATCCCAAATACTGCATGAGTCACCAAGGGCCCCAAGACAACTAAACTACAAACAAATTAAAATACAATATTTTTGGGTGATGCAAAATTTCCCTTACACCATTGGATGCTCCTGCATCAGCATATCATCCTAATCATCCCATCCTAGTCATCCATAATCACTTATCATTATCACCCCTAATCATGATTATCATCTCAGCCTAATCATCTCATCCTAATCCTCCATAATCATTATAATCATCCCCATAATCATTCTAATTATCCCTTCTAATCCTAATCATCCATTTCCTTTATAATCATTATTTTCCATCCTAATCATTCCTCCTCATCCTAAGCATCCTTAATCATATTAATCATCTTATCCCCATTCTCATCCTAATCATCCATAATCTTTCTAATCATCCCCATTAATCATTCTAATCATCTATCTCATCCTAATAATCTCTTTGTATCCCAATCATCTCATACTAATCTTTCATAATCATCCTAATTATCACCATAATATTTCTAATCATCCACCTTGTCCCAATCATCCTCAATCATCCTCAATCATATAGTCCATCTCATCCCAAATTTCTTAATCATCCCAATATAACTCCTAATCCATCATTTAGCACCCAAGCATCCTAATTAATTTGTTTGATCTAATCAAGGTCCTAATCATCCTCTATTCATTCATTCTCCATAATTTGCGTCAAATTTTCTTATTCTTAATCCACTTCCATCATCAATCTTGGCCCTAATATATTCTATCCATTATCATCTTTAATCCACATCCTTCATCATCATCTTAACCTAAACCATCTACCCCTCATCCAAAGTTAATCATTCATTATCCATCTATCTATCTCAAGCATACATCCAATACCCAATACTTAATCAAAAATCATCATTTCAACATCAAAAATTAGTTAAGTACTTAATCTCCTACATACCCCATATACCTTCATCATCATCAAAATCCTTCTCCAAAGGATCATATCCCTAATCCACTATCATCCATTTCAAATCCTATCTCCCGATCAAAAATCAAGACCTTAATTTGATTTCATCTTTAATCCAAACTTGCTTAAGAACGATAGTTTATCTTAAGTATAATCACCAAATCTCATCAATTCCTACTTAATAACTTTGCCTATCTTAAGTAGAAATCAAATCCAATCAACTCTTACTTAAGAATGAATCTATCTTAAGTATAGAGAATCATCCTTAATCAAATCAAATAATTTTAAGGTCTTGACATTTGATCCCCAAATCTAATATCATCCCCTATCTTCATCCTTAGGTCTTATTCTTCTAATCCTCAATCCATTTCTAATCCATTGCCCTAATTTATACCCTCATCCAAAATTAATCCAAAACTTTACTCTTACAATCAATCCTCCACCATGTCCAACCAATAAATCTATCCTCCATCCAGCCTAATCTATTCTAATCTCCCTCATCTATTCCAACCCAATCCAATATCATGAACCCATATCCTAACCCAACAAGACCCAAAATCACAATCAATACCAACTCTAATTATATTAATGATAATGAGGATAGCTTTGTTGGCCAACCTGAATATGATCCCTATTATGATAATGAGAGTCTTGTAGACCAAGATTATCTATCTGCATCCTTACCATCAATATCATTCCTATCCACCATTACTAATTTCATCCTCACCCACTACTTCAACAATGATAAAGATGTCATGCTTAGATACTTCCTTAGCATTGGTGCCAAAATTCCATCCTCCCCACCTCCATCCAATAACAATCCATCTCATATTGCTTATCCTCCCCCTTCTTTTTAAAATGGAAACCAATGCTCTATCCAAAATTTTCCTCCAACCTCATCCACATCCAAAATCCCTATTTCCAACTCCTTTTCAAGATCCTTATCCTCATTCTCAATTTACCAACCCATGGAAGATTCCACTTGTTCATCTCCCACATCCTTACAATCCATATCACCCCAATCTTGTAAATCCACTTCATCTCATGTCTCTCATGATTTCCTCTAAGGACTATTAGAAAAGGTGGCTAAATCGCCAATTAAAAACAAAGTTGTACAATATTTCCATGTCATAAATCCACCTTCATCCCCTTCCCATAAAGATAAACCCCAATCCATTAAGCCTCATGAATCTCCTATCCCTCCATCTACCCTATTGGAAAATTCTACCCAACCTTCCTCCCCCTTCACACCATCCACATTAAATGAACTATGTCAATCCCTTATTCCAAAGCATGCTAGCATGGATTCTCTTCCATATCAAGATTTAAAAATCCCTTAAATCCCATCCAATTATCCTCTTCCATCTCATATCCCTCCTCCCCCTCATGATCCAAATTATTCCTTCCATCACATACAATGATCCCATTTGAAATCAAGAACAACATATCACTTCCATCCCACCCAATGATCCCCTTCCTCCATATCATTATCAAAGGATCCCTTCCACAACACCTCATGATCCTCTCCCATCTCAAGAGAAATACATTACTTCCACCCAATCTAATATCTCATCCACCCCATAACATGATCCCCTTCCACCTCATGATTCCATTCCTAATCAGGATTTCCCTTCATCTCATCCAATGGTCCATTTCCATCTCAAGAGAAAGGTATCTCCCCTCCTCCCCCTCATGATAACCTTCCATCCCAAGAGAAAATTATACCATCCACTCCACATATTATCCATCCCCAAGTCAAGATCAAATCATCCCTTCATCTCCATGTCATAATCCAAACACTATTCTATTCAGCTCCATTTTCCGACGAACTTTTGTTGAAATTTTGACAAACTATCGTCGGAACACCGACAAACCACTGCAATAATTTTCATCGAAACTTTTTCGTCACTTTCCTAAAAAACCTTCAAATTTCAAACTCATGATGTGACTTTGTCAGTAGTCACCATGGTAAAGGTGTTCTTGTGTTCATCGAACTTCCGATGAAACATGTGTCGCTTTATCGATGAACATTAACTAGAAAAAAACCTGGGAAAATCAGCCAGAACATCGGAACACCACGATAAAATTGTCAAAATAGTGACAAAATGGGTATGTCATAACATCGAACATTTTGTCGAAGGTACAACAAGTTCGTTGGTCATTTTTTGAAGTTTCATTGGACGTGTTCGATGAAACTATGCAATTTTTTAAAAAAAATTCCATTTGCAAACATGCT